>JALIZH010032978.1:1090000-1690000 GCA_030522465.1 Rhipicephalus appendiculatus | reverse complement strand
CTTACAGATGTGTAGCGGATACCTCGCTTATGCGCAAAAATACGAATAGTAGCGTAGTGGGTGCTGTCCTACTTCATGAAAATTATGATTTATGGCGCAGTCGATACCCTGCAGAAAGCCAAAACTTTCCGACACGGTTGGCGTTGCCCCAACACGAAGCTTCGCTCGGATTTCGCATTAGGCACTATCGTATAATCGTCGGTGAATTTGTTTTAGGAAGCAGCACTGGACATTGCTACAGTTGAAAGTTGACCACTTTTAGGCTTTCGCGGCACGGGAAACAGAGCACACTGACAGCGCTTACATTCATTTTCATAAAGAAATGTTATGTGGGGGGAATAATATGTTTGGATAGAAAGGCTACAGTTGGCAGGTCCGTGAGTACACACACGCCCGGTTCTTTATCGCCCGTCCCCTCCAAAAAATGGACCTCGACCGCGACGCACACTGAGACGACGTGTGCGTATACATAATGCATGCAGCCACCTGTTGCGCCCACACGCCGACCACGACTACGCGCTACGGACGCAGGTCGCGACGACAGTGCGGCCGGATGCAAGTGAAAGTGTGATGCAGATTTTGGCAACGGAGGCGCGAGCACTCCGCTGCGCCACAAAGCACGTCGACGGCGGTTCAGGCGGGGAAGCCGGGCACGAGACAGCCAAGGCCACCGAAGAAGAAGACGAAAGCAGCAGGCGCATAAGTTATGGGAACGCGAGGTTTCCATCTGCATGCTGCCTTCGACAGCTGCTGCGGCGGCGGTATACTCGGCAGGCACGATCTGCAGACGTCGATCTCGGTACGGGAAACGCGTCAGGACAGCGCTTCGCGAAGAAGCGGCACGCAGCAGCAGCGTGGAAGAGCCGGACGGTCGCGCGCATACGCTGTGGCAGTCACACAGATGGCACGCCACGCATGGGGGGCATGCCTGAAAGGCCGATTCTGAAAATGTCTTGACCATTGGCGTAAATCATGGGAGGGGGTCAGGGGGGCCACCCTTGTGTCCAGGCTTGGGGGGGACACCCTTTGCAAGTGTCCCTTCCCATAAGATTTAGCGTCATATATTTGAGTCAGCTGACAGTTAAGTATAGCGCATTCAACTTTTTTAAGGGCTGATTATTTTTTAGCGTGTACCTGTGTTCAATACCCCTCAGCTGTGTGAGGCTATGGAAATCGCAAAAGCCGCTCGACCGGTTCAAAGAAGACCGAATAGAACAATGCAATTACTCGAGCTCGGATACCATGCTCGTTTTTTAAATTTTATTTCAAAGCATGATGTATTTGTTACGTAAATAAAATACAACCCATATTTAAAAAACAAACGGTCTTATTTGTACTGGACCCCCCCCCCCCCCCTCCCCCCTTGTGATTTTTCTGGATTTACGCCACTGGTCTTGATATACGTGTACAGTATACCGCTGTGCAGAGCGCACGAGCCACCCGTGCTCTAAGCACAGCGAAGGCGCCAACAAAGAATCGCAGGCGCGGCGCACGCGCCATCCGTCAATTGTCACACGCTTCGCGCGTGCACCTAAGCCGCGTAAACATTGGGGCTATCTGCACAACCCAGTGCGTGCGTGCGCTTGTCGACCATGTAACCGAAGTTAGCTGTGCTTCGTCTCATCGCCTTTCGGCAAGTTCACAGTCGTCGTCAGATGGCCCCTCGCCTGTCTAAGAGTATAATAATAATAATAATAATAATAATAATAATAATAATAATAATAATAATAATAATAATAATAATAATAATAATAATAATAATAATAGGCTTGCGAGGGATCGACGCGCTCGGTCATGGTGGAATCAGATGGCAGCTTACGGCTGCGGAGCTCCAGGACGCGGGAGGGGATTACTGCAGCAGCTCCACCAAATGAAACAAGCGTGTTGTTCTACAAACACTTGTTATTGATCTCAGCTCAGTGCCAGTCAAAGAAGCTGGTTCAGGCAGAAACCCGGCACGATGATGATGATGATGATTCCTCTACCATGGCTCATACCCACTCAGGGGGGATTGGCCAAGAATTGATGATATGAATCTTTTTTTTTTATATTTCAAGTATTAAATATTAATAACAAAAGGAAAAAAGAACGTACATAAAAATGGGAAGAGTGCAATAATTGTTCAGATCAGACACTACATTCCCGATCTTGCTTAAAATTTCACGAACTACACGAACGTCCACGTCTTCTTCCACGCTGGCACAGAGCTCGCACCGATGTGCTCCGGTACAATAATAATAATAATAATAATAATAATAATAATAATAATAATAATAATAATAATAATAATAATAATAATATCTGGGGTCTTACGTCCCAAAACCACGATATCATTATGAGAGACAGACGCCGTAGTGGAGAGCTCCGGAAATTTTGACCATCTGGTGTTCTTTAACGTGCACTGACATCGCACACTACACGGACCTCTACCATTTCACCTCCATCGAAATGCGACCGCCGCGACCGGGATCGAACCTGCGACCTTCGGGTCAGCAGCCGAGCACCGTAGCCACTGTTCCACCGAGGCGGACTGTCTAAGGGTATAAGTGTCCTCGCTGTCAAGAGTCGCAGTAGCGGCCCGTCCACACCCTGGACGCGGCCGGACCTTGGCAGATGTCGGAGGTGGTGGACCTCCCTCGTCGACGATCACAGTGGCAGTTTTCACGGGGTGCACATATAATAGAAAGGCGAGAAGTACTCGAACGGCGTTCTGATAGGCGGACACTGCGTCCTCGTTTCTGTGCAGATCAGGAGGGGACGGGGGTATACAACGCACTCTGACTCCGCACGGGTTGCGTGTGGACAGCGGGGCGCTTGTATACGCCAAGCGACCCTCACCAGCCTGCGAACATTGCAGCGGCCCCGAGACACTTGAGCACTTTCTCTGTGCTTGCCCGCGCAGGAACTCTCAAGACTCATCACTGCCAACAGGGCCTCCCTGCGACCACCACAATCCCGTTCCCTTCGCCTCCCAACCTCCGGGCTCTGCCCATCCTGCCATAGTGTTTCTGGAGGTGACCGGAATCACCGCCAACCGTTAGGCGCCCGCGACTTGCTGGACACTGCCTTCCACATCGGCCTCCCCCATGAAGCTGCATATCCTTCTATCTTTCTCTCTTCTACTTCCGCCTTTATTTCCCACTTGCCCTGACACTGCGCCGTGCTCCCTATTGGCCTTGCCGTGCCTTGTTTTGCCGTGCCTGCCTAGCCGCCTACGACTTTGGGCTCTCGGACCGTAGCGTTAGTGGAATTTATACCAAAATTGGTATGGCGTAACATGACTGCATGACTGGTCATATCATGAAAATCATGACTTGTCATGAACGGCATGGTTTACATGCCGTGGTGCTCTAGCGGCCGTTTCGTCAACTTGATATCTACCAAAATTGGTATGACGAGACATTTCTGCATGACTAACATGACAGGTGGTAATATGAAAATCATGCCTTGCATGTCATCTATAGCATGACATATATGCCTTGTTCATAGTGAATTCGTGGCTGTTTCGTTAGCTTGACATGTACCAAATTTGGCATTGGGTGACGTGACTGTATAAAAAACCTTAATTACAGATGGTAACATGACAATCATGACATTTATGTCATGTAAAGCATGACTTGCATGCCACGCTCATGGGGCGATCGCGGCCAGTTCGCTAGCTTGATATATACCAAATTTGGTATTGCGCTACGTGACTCTATGACGAATATAAGTGACAGATGGTAAAATGAAAATCATGACATCCATGTCATGTACAACATGATTTACATGCCATGCTCATGGTGCGCTCACGGCTGTGTCGCTAGCTTGATATACACGAAATTTGGTATTTGCGCTACGTGACAGTATAACGAACATAAATAACAAGTGAGAACTAACAGACAAATACTGCTAATACTGTGTTTAACAATGCAAACGAGCCCTTAAATCTCACCTCTTTCCTCCATAAATAACAAGTGGTAATATGAAAATCATGACATGTCATGTCAGCATGACTTGCATGCCACGCTCGTGGTGCGCTTGCGGCCAGTTCGCTGGCGTGATATGCACTAAATTTGGTATCGAGCGACGGGTCTGTATGACGAACATAAATGACAAGTCCTAACATGTAAATCATGAGATCCATCTCATGTACAACGCCATTTACGTACCACGCTCATAGGTGCGCTCGCGGCCGTTTCGCTGTAGCTTGATATACACCAAAATTGGTACTGCGTGACATGACTATATGATTTACATGTTAGGACAGGTCCTAACATGTAAATCATAACATGCACGTTATGTACAGCATAATTTACTCCTTGCTGGCTGCTGTGCATTAAATTGATTCCCACGCATCGTGGGATGTGTCGGTTTTATTAGTCGGCGTGTGTGTAGTCCGTTTCCCTCTTATTACCGCGCCTGCAAAGCAAAATTTTTTTTTTCTAAAATGAAATTACATTTCAATGGCGTCGATGAACCCGCGAGCTCGGCATGACATACGCGGTGTATACTCCATTGGAGCAATGGTGAAGGCTGTCCAATCGATAACTTCGATATTCATGCGCGACGTTTAATAATTGAAAAGTTTGCGTCGCTAGCGGTCATTAGCGAACGCTTCATATATGTATATAGTTGCATTGCAGCGGAGCATTCACCTAAGTTTCAGGCGTCACGTACAGTACGCGTTACATAGACCCAGAGCGGTAGCTTTCTTTCGTGTACGTCAAGGCTGCCAGAGTCGAGGCCTCGCTATGCGATGAGCGAGAGAAAAAGACTCAATATTGAGTGCGCGCAGTAACAACCATACGAAGCCAACAGGCTGCTCTTTCGCTAGAGGTTCTCGCGGATACTATTTCGGGTTCGTTACCATATACGGCTATATATAGCCGACGCCAGTCGTGGCTGGGATGGTTAAGAAGACGACGGGAAAGAAAAAAAATGAAGCAAGCAAAGGACAATTCACGCGCCGGGATGTTGTATATACGCGCGCCTCCACACACGGCCTCGTCGTGTCAATCAGGACAGACAGAAAAGGAAGAAGAAAAGAACGCATTACGTAGCAGCAAGAGCGGCGCGAAGCGAACTCAATCAGCGACCGGCCGATGACGACAAATCAGTGCGGCCTCGCGAAGACGATTGCGAGCGTATAGTAATCAACCGCGGGAATTATTTGCGCCGATGGCGGTTCGTCGGCACGCGCGGAGGAGCCAAGCGAATGACGCACACGAGAACTGTCTGTGCACGCTGCTGCTCCTAATAGAAGAGCGGGCCGAGGAGAAGCGCACAGCAGCCGCGGTTTCCATTAAACGAGGCGGAAGCATTTTTCTCCACAAGCAGGCTGTATATATACACGCGTGGGCCAACAGTGATTTGTGTACTCGGCTGTCGCGAAGCAGGGTTAACGGCGGACATAATTAGGCCGATGAAGAGGTAAACGAAACCATGCTCGCTTCTTCGCGATGCTTCGAAGACGTCCACTCGGCAGACATGTCTCCGACACACGTCACGCAACAAAACAGAAGGCAGTGTGCATCGATTTGTAATTAAGCATCGTCACAACTGAGCAAGCACGTCTCTGGGAAGACGAGACCTTCGATTATCCTTAGCGGCAACGAACTCGATTGTACACGCGCACAGCTTTGTCGATTAGCATGCATGCTAGAAAGCACCGCGGACCCGCCACGGTGGTCTTAGTGGTTATGGTACTCGACTGCAGACCCGGAGGTCGCGGGATCGAATCCCGGCCGCGGCGAGCGCATTTTCGATGGAGGCAAAAATGCTTGAGGCCCGAGGTTTACGTGTACGTTAAAGAACCCCTGGTGGTCGAAATTTCCGGAGCCCTCCACTTCCCTCATAATCATATCGTGGTTTTAGGACGTTAAACCCCAATAATAATACGTGAAGACAGGAGACATTTAGTGATGCTTAGCGCCAACGAACTCGCTTCAAGTATAAACTGACAGCTCTGTCGATTAAGATATCTGCCAGAATGCACCGCGATTCGGCGCAAAATCGCCGGACGGCGATGACGCACGGAGGAGCGTGTATGAAAGCGCAGTCGTGCATTGCTCGGTGAAACAGAACATTATAACGTTATTTTGCGACTACAAGCTGTCACAAGCCTGCACAAGGTAATATGCACAGAGATGCCGATGCACCCGATTTGGTTGCCGCATACAAGCGGCCCTGACAAGCTCCGCGTGCGTGGCGTACGTTCGAGGGATTATGCCTTTCCGCTGGCACGGGTCTCGTCAGGCCTGGCTAGAATGCACACCGCGCAGCCACGCTGACGTTCGGCTGACACGCGTGCATGCGGGCTCCGAAAGCGCTTGGCGTCACATATTTATTTGCAGACAACTGCAGCCCGGCTTGCAAGTGCAAAGGAAGACGTAAGAACACTCTCTTAAATTATACAAGGTAAAAATATAAAAGTAAACGCTAACATACAGCGCCGCTACATATATAAAGTCGATACGAACAAATCAATACAATCGACTGAAAATAAAACGATGGCTTTCGCCTTCCGGTCGTCTTAGGCGAACTCACGAGGAACCGCGTGAGTTTAAGCGTTTTCGTGCGCTTAATTAGTAACATATGTGCTCTTTGAAGGGCCCCGAACCACATCCGATCATTTTTTTAGCATTTCAAGCAACTTGACGCGCGCATCGAGTTCAGAAAGTGGTCCCGATCAACGATGCAAAACGCGGCAGGGCGCCCCATAAATTCCAAGAAACAATCCCTTCTCCTCTCCGGGCCTCCGGTAATCCTCAGCCCCTCAGCGTGCGCCGTGGCGTCAACATTCTCGTCATCCACACTATACCTGCTTGTCTGCTTGCGTCCGGCGCGGTGGAGCAGTGGCTACGGTGCTCGGCTGATGACCCGAAGGTCGGGGGGTTCGATCCCGGCCGCGGCGGCGGTCGCATTTCGATGGAGGCGAAATGGTAGAGGCCCGTGTACTGCGCGAGTTCAGTGTACGTTAAAGAACACCAGATGGTCGAAACTTCCGGAGCCCTCCACTACGGCGTCTCTCATAATCATATCGCCGTTTTGGGACGTAAAACCCCCGAAAATTATTGTTAATATTTTATTGTCCGCATGCGGGTAAGTGCGCTCGCCGCTCTTCCCTCTCGCGCTGAGGAGGAGCACTCGGCCAGGAGGAGAGACGAACGATGCGTAGCGAAGGACGAGCGAGGGCCTCCTTTGGTTCACGTGTTCTTTGTAGACTCCTGCACAACTGTAACACATCAACTAAATTTCTACACCTGGGTGGTCCCTTTAAAGGGAACCAATGGGAATTCGAAATGACCGAACCAGCACGCTTTCGTATTTGACATGAACAAGCTTTGTTTCCGCATCGAGTCTTTTTTTTTATTATTAATTTTTTTTTAAGCTGACGCCGGGACACTTTCCGAACTAAACGAAAAGTGACATTAGGCGACGCCATTGAGTAATCACATTTGGAATGGAATAGCAACAAATACAAAATAGAATACCATCAAATGTAATCACATCTGAAATGGAATACCAACGAGCCCGAACTCGGACTTTGCCATTGAGCCACCGTGGTGGATCATAACCGCCAAGATTCACACGTTTGCCTTTTCCGAGCTTGTTTATGCGACACCTTGCAAGTTAACCAGCACGTCCAACTTGAGCTCGCATCGAAAAACGAAAAAGACGGGCGTGAAAACGAACTCGCGGGACAGGAAGCCAGGGAGGAGGTGACGTCAGCAGAAGTTCCTTCCAGAACGAGGCTAATCTGGCGCGCCTAACCGAGAGACGACGTCGCTGGATTCCGGTGTGACGATCGTCTTACACGCGGAGAATGCGCAGGAAGTGACGTCAATACGATGCGGAAACGCTGTCCTCGTTACTGTCGCCCATTGTAAGTGCGACAGTTCGCCTATATCATAAATATTATATTGTATGCGCAAAAACGGCCGACCGAACGACGTCCTATGCAGTGCAGGTGTATTTACACCTACATGTTCACGTAGCACTGACAGGGACACAGCTCGCGCCAGGTTACATCGACGCCGCTCTAATCGCATCTTTGGTGGTGACCCGAGAGTTAACCATAAGAATACGTAGCGCTAAAACAACACTAACACACGGCGAGAACAAGGACAGGCGCTGACTGCCAACGAGCTCGCCTCAACACCCTCTTAAGTTACCGAGAGTTAAATAGAATTGACAATACAATATACTTTCGCGCCTACTGTTTACAGTCGTGTTAAGTTCGCTGCCTTGTGACTGGCAAGCCGGCAGGTATGTAAAATGAGAGCACAGCCAACGTTTATAATAATAATAATAATATATGGGGTTTTACGTCTCAAAACCACGATATGATTATCAGAGACGCCGTAGTGGAGGGCTCCGGAAATTTCGACCATCTGGTGTTCTTTAACGTGCACTGACATCGCACTGTACACGGGCCTCTAGCATTTCGCCTCCATCGAAATGTGACCGGCGCGGCCGGGATCGAACCCGCGATGTTCGGGTCAGCAGCCGAGCACCGTAGCCACTGCTCCACCGCGCCGGACAGCCAACGTTTATAGAGCCTGTTCGATAAACGGGTTCTATAAACGTTGACTACAGCTGATAACGAACCAACTTAGCCGTCAATATCGCACGTGGATCCTTTGCAAGCCTATAGGCACATAGTTGACAAGTTTGCAGGCCGTGTCACTGCTAAAACCAGGTAGCGCGGACTATGAGCCACGTTTAAGAATTTGTTTTCCGCTCCGGAGAGACAGCTGAGCTAAATGGGCTCTCCGGTTTTTATCTCTTATGGCAGACAACGCGCGGCACGCTTCGAGCAGAAGAGCAAAAACAGAGTGTCTTCGCTGGCCCTGCCTCGGGAAAAGGAACACTGCGACGAAATGCGAATCACGCGAGCACATTCTCACCAGTATCTATAGTTGCGCATCTCCCAAGATATTTTTTTTTTGTCACCGTACACGGCTAATCCACTAAAAACAAAAGAAAAGAAAAACAAAACAAAAAAAGAAAACTTCTCGCAGTACGTACAAAAAAATAATGTAGCATATGCGCGACGCCTGTAAGAGAAGTCGTATCATCATCGTGCACCATCTTCCAGCGTGTTACGGACAACGAGTCACGAATTCATAACGCTCCGAGAGCCTCTTATATGTTACACAGCCATTGCTGGTCCCATATCCTGCGTACGACCTCCCACGATGATGCGCAGCAGGCGCGTATACACGAAACTGAGATGCCCGTCAAGGTAAACTCCGTATACTGCACGAACACGGGGGAAGCAGACGGAGAACTGCATACGGTCTCTAATGTTTCCCGCGCTAAAGCAGACGTGCAGTCGGACACTTCGAGGGCCCTGAAAAACCTTGAGAACAAAACTGCCCCATCCTTTGACAATGAAGGTCGCGAAGCCATGAGCAAGAAAGAAGGTGGGGCTGAGTGCACCGAGCGCATTGTGCACCGGATGAAGATAGAAATGCTATGTCCCGCACTTCAACGAACACCGCGGCATGCAAGCACAAACGTAGGTTTCAAGGTGTGAAATGGTCCGACCTACACAGCAGCTCATCGTTCGCGGCCGCGAAGCTGAGGGGAAGTAGTGGTTTCAGGATAGAAAAGACACCCACGTAGTACATCTTCAACCCAGCACGGCGCAGCGTCATCGGGGAGTGAAAGAAGACAGTGGGAAAGAGAGGCCGCTTTTGAGAGAGTACCCACGACCACGGCCGATGGATGGAAACGCAGGCCGGCGTATCCAATGGGTGCCCCGTGGGACTGCGAATCGGGTATCGGGACTCGGCCGATATCCATCAGTGCCTCCCGCATTGGTGGCGGACGGTCTTCTCCGCCGCATCAGGCGTGTACCGTGCGCTTATTCACGCCGTGCTCTCGTGAGACGGTGCTCGCTCCTCTCCTTCCTTGGCTACTCTCTTCTCGCACAGAGCTCGCTTGCGCCAGTGCGTTCGGACGCGTCAGCAGTCGCCTGGCCCGGGTCCCGTACGAGGAAAGGCCTGACCACACGTATACGCGTTGCAGCGCGTGGCTTGAGGGCGCGGTGCAGAGTATACACGCCACGCTCTGACGCGCTGCAACGCGCATGTGTGGTCAAGCCAGAAGGCGAGTACGCGCTTGCGCTGGCTCGCGCTCATTCCGTTCGCGTACAATATGGGGGTAGGCGACGGTCAACAACCAGGCCCTAGCGGACTGCGTGCGTTTTTACATAAAGGGTCCTCTCTGTTGACCGAAACTGTGCATTCCAAACAGAGTTGACATCACATGAAGTTAACGCTGCTACACCGCTGCACCCCTTAAGCGCAGCTAAGGACACCTTTTCTCGCTCTCTTTGTTTGCGTGTTCGTGAAAGGCGTAACGTGTCCGTGGAGCGAGCCAAGTGGTCGCCGTTGTGGTTCAATCATATGGTTTGTAAAAACCCTGGGGAAACCAATGCGGAATCAACGGTAGTATATGACAACTTCGAATCCAATAACCTGGCGACGGAATAAAAAAAAAAACAAGACAAAAAAAAAAAAACGTGGCGCTGCACTAACCGGCAGGGAGTGTGAAGAGTGTGCATTTCTATAATGGCTTTTTGATATTTAGTTGGAAGTCTGCACCCGTCCTGTGTTCTTGTGCCTCCACTGTCCTCGTTCTTTGCGCTGCTCGTCTACGTTTTCAGCGATGAACCAAGAGGCCTAAACCAAAGTTTTATTGTAAACCGAAGGAGCAACTCATTCGTGATTGAGAAGACGGCTTAGATATATGAAGAGGTTTACGTGTCAACACATCTACTGTCGCTTTGAGGGTAAAACGGCACACGAGTGAAGTGGATGCTGTATTGTGCATGACGTGCTGTGTATACGTACAAGTGACGTATACGTGCAGTAGATCCAGATGCAACCCAACCAATACCATCGTCGCGTCGTATACCAGGCTAATCATCAGTCACACTTCAAGAGTGACAAAACATACACGAGACAACTTTCGGACGAGCCCGTGACTCTAAAAAAGTTTCGTGAGAGGCGCTGACATATAAACAGTGCCGCTGACATATATGACTCCGCCTCGCCGAGCATGAAATACAGCATCCAGGTGACATTTTCAAGAAAGAAAGACCGTAGAAAATGAAATCTGATTGCCCAGAAAAGTGGGAAGCGCGAGCTTTCTTGGAGACGCCACGCACGCGACGAGAAGCACACGCACGAGCGGCGCAAGCGGTCGTAAAAGTTCAGAACGAAGCGGGCCCGAGTGCCTAAACTGGAAAACGCACGCACGCACGCACCCACCCACACATTATATACAGGGCAAATTAACTCTGCTGCTGCCTTTGTCCTACATGGAGCAGATGCGTCACGCGCTCGTAATACCGTTCGCTTTATCCTCGCCGCTTAATCACAAGAGGCCTAAAAGGCAACAGGGACCTGAACAATTAAGAGCGCCAAGCGTATTGTGTAACTCGCATAACGAGCGCTCGGGGTGCCGCAGAGCTATATATATACAACGGTGCGCAGCGGGAAAGGGACGGAGAACACAATTAGACGATCTCCTTAAAATTGAATTGCCCGTCCGCGACTAATACCCGAGCGTAAATGGTGGGCCAGCGCACATTAAGCAAAACGAGTTCATGACGCAATGCACCCAGCGGGCTACAGAATAGTTCAAGTGCTATGGTTTCGCCGTTTGGTCTTTACCAATCTGCCGAGACGACATCGATTCGCCAGCTGAAATGTATATGGACGCCAATGAATGAAGGAAAGAAATGCAAATTTAAGGGCTCGTTTTTTCTTTGTTAGGTACAATATTAATGAGAACTAACAGACATCGGTCAGTTGCCAGCTCGTAACAAGATCACGTGCTACGTGACGTCAACAGGCAGAAAAAGAGTGTTCCACACTCGCCGTCATGGCTACTGGCGGCGCTCTAACACACCCAGGTTTAAATAAACATATATACCCCAAAAAGTGGACGGACGGATGACCGCCGCTGTATCTCAGCTGGTAAAGCATCGGACGCGATATTCGAAGGTCGCAGGTTCGGTCCCTGCCAGCGGCAAGTCATCTTTTCGCCCACTTTTCTCTCTTCGCATTTACATCACAATTAGTACTTCACTTTCCCCTATACTTTCCTTGGCATCACTGCCCGTGATCAATATTGTAGCCGCCAATATAGGATGAAGTGTGCTCCCGCAAAGCGCCACTGGATGCCGTCGTATCAACGATTAACGAGCGACGATGCGTCTCGCGTTAAGTAACAGGCTCGTTCACAATTGGCCTTGAAGAGGGCGAAAGCGGCATACTCATCAGAAATCTGCTCACTTCGCCGCCTGTGCGGCCGGAAAACCACGCGGCGAGCTCGATCCACAAAAAATCGGCCCGCGATCCTACTTCTTCGCCACGCGACAGAGGAACGCCTTTTCTTAGGCTATAGCATACAAGCCACGTGATTGAACATTCGGTCGCAAATTCGAAATGGCGGCCAAGGAGTCGGCGCTGATCCTCGTCGACGCAATCGCGATGTATCCGTGTCGCACGACAAACGCTCACAGCCTCAACAAGGACGCGTTCATCAAGAGCCTGATTATAAGATTGCCGGGAAGAGGTGAATCAGCAGAAGGCAGCGGGTCGGCGTGCTTAAAGGAGTATACTGACTAGAATTTAAAATATTTTCGGGTTGTTGCCCTAAATAAAAACGATGGTGTCGAGAACCCTAAAAAGAGTGTCGCGGTGCTTGGGAATGCATTGAATATATGTTTAATACCGTTACCTTAAAACAACAATTTCGGTTTCGGTATCCGAGACGGTGGCTTCGCATGCAGTGACGTGTCAAGAGAGGTCTGACGTCACGGGAAGACTGCAACTCGCGACATACTAGCAACAGCTGCCTGTTTCCTGTCAGTCGCACGTGGTTCACGAGAACAACGATGAGCGAATTGTCGTCCCGAGACTCCGACACCGATTTCTGCGATTTAGGATGCATGCAGGACGCAAATTTCGCAAACCCAGTGAACTGTGTTGACTTGTCGCGATAACGTCCATTGCAGTGGGGCTGGCTTGCAGATGCTGGGCGACGAACTTTAAAATCAAAGTAAAATGTTTTGTACGTGTTGTCTGGCTCCGACGTGTGGAGAGCGATGACAGTGCACACCATGGAAACTAAAGATGTCTCTTCCGGGGTGCCTCAAAATCGTGTCAGTACTCCATTAAAATTTCACGCTTTTGCACAGGCGGGCGAATCCGCCGCGACCGCGGTAGCGGACACCGCGGCGAATCTCCTGAAACAACACCTTAATAGAAAAGGCGGAAGCTATTTATTTTCCGAGATCGCACGCATAACTTGAATTCGGTACGAAATAAAAAGATTAGTAAACGGGCCAAATGGAATGAATTGTCATCATTTGTTATTTAGACGTGGCGAATAAGGCAGCATGCAGGAGGGGCAGAACAGAAGTGAACGTGTTCGACGCGCGAGAGCACGGTTTTGCCGCCGTTCTGGCGTTCTCGCCCTCTTTTCGCCTCTGCATAAAGAACGAATGCGCCTACCCCTCACCAGGCTCTGAATATACAAAACGAGCGCATTATTCTCTCCTGGCGTTTCTCGTCTTTTTGGCGCACTTCGTGACGCTAGAACAGTGATTCCCGTGACGTCTATATAGTACGTATATATACTCTCGACTGGACCACATATCAGATGTGAATTGTCTCATGCACTGCTTTATTGACACGCATCTTCCTTGTGTCGCATGTGCGCGATCAACTGATTTCACTTCATCTTGTGACTGCGCAAGCGGAGATAGCAGCGCGTAGCCGACAAGCGCGAAATGTTGATAGGCTCAACGCTTAGTGCTGACACGTGCTTTATGATGAACTAAGTGGCGAGGAGGAAACCACTCCCTCGTCTTCGAACGCGAGGTGGCCCTTTAGAGCCCTGGGTCACACAAGGACACGCCGAGCTATGCGATTTATGGACCTGTACACTTGCAAGCACCTCTGAAACGCTGCGTATTCATGCAACACTTCGTGTGGCCAAGTTTTCGACGCTGTCGTCATTTATCTATAGACCCGCAACGGGAGTCGAAATGGAAACGCGAGTTCATACTCATTTACGCCGTGTAATGAACGACGCGGGAAGTGAAGGGGCCTTCTGGTGAAAGCCTTCGCAAAACTCGCAGCTCAGTGCAGTGTTCCCTTTCATACTGATCAAGACTACACATGTGTACGTCAGGGGCGTAGCCAGAAATTTTTTTCGGGGGAGGGGGGGGGGGGGGGTTCAATCATACTTTATGTATGTTCGTGGGTGCGTCTGTATGTGTGCGTGTATATATACGCAAGCAAAACTAAAAAATTTCGGGGGGGGGGGGGGTTGAACCCCCCCCCCCCCCCCCAACACCCCCCCCCTTGGCTACGCCACTGGTGTACGTGTATGCCCGAACGGCACAAGGAGTTATGCGCAAAGTTCTGTACGGTCAGCATGGACGATTGATCAAGTTGGTGATTCACGATTGTGGTATACTGCGCAAAAAAGGGGACGATACGAAACACACGGTGGCAACTAAAACCAGTACAGTATATATACACACGGGGGGCTCATTGATCGTCAGATCACACGGAATGCAGCGGTACACACACCGCGATAACGAGAATTCGCTGCTCGTTCGTATGTATACACGTTCACGCACGGTGTGGCCGCGTCGCGCAGTGCGGTAGAATAATGAGCGGCCGTGATGCAGACATATCCCCGTGGCTCCTTGTCCCCGTTCAGAAAGGCGGCAATCCATCCCGATCGAACGGCTGCATCATCCTCTGCATACAATCTCTGTGTGTGTGTGTGTATATATATATATATATATATATATATATATATATATATATATATATATATATATATATATATATATATGCACGGTCGCAATCAAGAGGAGCGGCGTGCACACACATCCGGGGATGTAATTTGGAAACGAAGGTACACGAGATGCCGCGGTGCCGTGCGCACCTGACCTTATTATTGCGCACTCAAAAGCCAACACCCTTTCATTATTATTATTATTATTATTATTATTATTATTATTATTATTATTATTGCCCTCTATCTCGACAGCGTGCGCGACGAGGCGATAACCAATTTTGCCGAGGTGGCCACACATGTATTCTAACAGGAGCACCGGTGGCAACGCGACGAACATTAACGTCTATAATGCGCGATTTTCGCTCCCACTCTCAAGCTGATTTGAAAAACAAAACAGTTGGGCTCATCGAAGAACGAGAGAGCGCGAAAAATGGCGCGAGTGCCGAGCTGCGCAGAGGTGGCGCGCCCAGGCACCGTCGCTTCCTCGTGCATCGATCTGTGGCCGTTGTGCGAACACTCGCCTTCGAGGGCATGCGGTCAGTGTCAAAAAGATGAAAATTAAACGCTACAGTGTATTACGTGCCAGAACCACAATCTGATCGTGATACGCGCCGTATAGTATGGGACTACGAATTAATCCTGTTCATTCGGAACGAGAGCCTCTTGATCGCTTCCACCAGCACGAGCCGATAGTTAACCGACCAGCAATTCTGCACTATATAGCCCAGACTACAGCGCTTGTCAATAGTAAGCCAACGCTATAGGCACTATTCACAAATACAATATGGCCAACCAGTGCTGGTTTTACGCGAGTAAATACGGTATGTGTCACGGCATCTATATCACGTGATTCATGTTACGTCATGTGTCACAAAAAGTGCGCGCGCGCGCCTTGGCTTCCTGCAATTTGGATCATGTAATTTTCAGGTATTCCATTTAAATTAATTACATACACGAAATAGATAGTAAAACGTTTTGTTGGGCGAGTTGGTTGATGACTTGACATGGAAAAACCAAAAGGAACAAGGACGACGACACGAGAACACAGGACTGGCGCCAACTTCGCGTGCCGAAGCCGATCACGGCATACAAGTGCAGGGAAAAGCTGTGGTTGGGAGCTGGCGTATATAGGTAGCTACCGCGGTCTCCTCAACGGCTGCACCGAAGATGAGTTCATCGACGAGACGGCGTACTCGCCGCCAGGAAGACAGGCTAGGTTGGACCACCCCTTTTACTCCCAAAATCGATGCTTTCCAACGCCTGGCGGCCAGCACGTTCCCCGACTTAAGGCCTGACCACACGTACGCGTTGCAGCGCGTAAGCGCGTGACTTGTAGACTCGGCGCCGCGCCCTCTCCCTACGGAGAGAGAGAGGGCGCGCAGCTTCGTGTAGCCGCTCGTCCTCTCCCTTCACAGGGACAGGGCGCGGCGCCGCACCTACACGCCACGTATACGCGTCGTCATGCCTAGCCGTGTGAAAAGACCGCATGCGTTGCCCGTGACGTAGCTAGAGTAGGTGGAGGGGGGGGCTATGCTCATGAAGCTGGATTACGCGGGCAGGCGCCCGCACCACCGTAAAAGCACCTCTGAGGCATGGATGGAGCTGGACACATTGCCGGACCCGCTTAGGACCGACGTCTATGCTGATTGGGCGGACGGCTGGACAAGGTGTCTGTGGCTCGCCTAGAAATGGAGATACGTGCGTGTGAATCGCGACGGCGTACATGTAAGTTTGTAATGAAAACAGGGAACAGCACAAACAGCTAAACAGAAGAGCGCGAGCCGCGGCCCGGAGGTGATGAAAGGCGGTCGAGCATGTTCGACGAGCGAAATCGAACTTCTCCGCCGGGCGGGGGCTAAAGCGATTCGCTTCCTTGTATAGAAGAAACGTGCAACTTCGATTAGACCTGCCACCGTCGCAAAAGCACTCGAGATGTTCTCTGACAAGCCGTGTGAGTCCTTCCACGGGCACCAACCGAAGACGAGCGACGACAGAAACGGGATCGAAACATCGGGGAGAATGAAGCGGCGAGAAGATTAGTTCGCACGGTGTCAAAACGGCAATGTGGGTCAACGCAGCAGTTGCGGCGCATATGCGCAGAGGCGGCCGGCACCGAATCGCGGGCGGAAGCTCGAGCTTCGTTTCGGTGTCAAGGGTCGCCGCGTTCGTTTTTGCACGCGCAGCCGTTTCTGGTGCGACGAGTGCAGCCTTTTCTGGGCCACGTCACGCGCTGCGTATAGGTCGCGCGCCACTGTTCGAACCGGCCCCTCTTCCGAACGATCTCGTTCAGAGATGGCCGAGTTCCTGCGGCTCTATACCCTCGCAGCCAAAGCGGATTCCTCTTCTGGTCGACCACACATGAGAGAACTCCGAGAGTCACCCCTGTCGCTGACTGAGCGGTCTCTCTTTTCTTTATTAAATTTTTTTTTTTTTATGTCGGGGTGGTTTATACGACTTGTGCTGGCGTTGAAGTTCCAGAAAGCACGAAGGTCACTTCGCTGCAGCGGCCGCGTTTGCGAAAGAAGCGCGTTGCACAGTGTAAAGGTGAAGGAAAATCTAAAGAAAGAGAAATTTTAGAGGCGTTTTGGATCAGTCACGAAGGTGATAATTGTGTTAGTTCGCCCTCACTAGTACTATCCCAGAAGGAAATAGACTTCCTGAAAGAAAGATTGTAATTGTGATTGCGAGTGTTTGATGCGCGAATGTTCTTCTGAGAATGTATAAAATAGGCTGGTTTTCATGTAATAAACATTCAGCTGGCAGTCAGCGCTTGTCCCGTGGTCTTCGGTTTCTTCGTCGTCCTTGTTACTTTCGCGCTTTCTTTGCTCTAGAGACACAAAGAAGTAACTGTGGCAGTCGCTAGTTCGCGCTCGCCCGTGTACTTAAATTTAGGTGCAGGTTAAAGAACCCAAGGTGGTCGAAATTTCCTGGAGCTCTCCACTACGGCGTCTCTCATAATCATGCATATCGTGGTTTTGGGACGTTAAACCCGAGATATTATTGTCACTTCGCGCTCGTCCTGTGTATACTTGTGCGCTCGTTTCGTGCGTCTTTCTTTGTGTTTGAGCAGCACGCTTTAAGTGTAGAGCTGTGAAAGTTGTTAGTTCGCGCTCGTCCTGTGTATGTCCTCTTCGTGCGACCTTTCTGCTTGAGGAGTGAGCTGCAAGTTTCGAACTGCTTGCCGTCTTTGCGTGACATTACAATTTCTTGCTATAGCATTCATTCATTTGCTCTTGTGGCGAAACAATGCACAATAAACGCTCAACAACCTCTGTGCAGACACATTTCACTGTCATGTTTTACCGATGACAGAGGGATCGGCCATGTTTTTTCTTTTTCTTTTTTTTAACCTTCGTGCGCCGCTCATGGGCGTTCGAAAAAGGTAACGGGCCAAACTGATCGCCGTAACCAAGAGCAGGGCACATGTTAGAATACAGCTTTCCTCCTTACCCGGCAATTTATTAACGATGGCCGGTGTTGTCCAGGCCTATACCGTGTTTAGTCGAATGCTACCAGCACTGGTTAGCACCGACTATTGTCGGCTGGTGTTGGCGAAACGATGCCTAATGTCAGCTAGTGTTGCCATCATAATAATAATCGTCAGCCCATCACGTCCACTTCGTGACGAAGACCTTTCGCAATGATTCCATTTCATGCCTGCAAAGTCCTTTATTTCGTCACCATATGTCGGCTAAATGGTGGCTTGTTGATGACCGCGGCTGAATCGCTGTTGCAACCGGAATACTGTCTATTTTCAATCTCAATGGCAGAGTTTGTTGCCCCTGCACATACTGAGAAGCTCGTCTGCCTGAATATCGTTTTCTCCGGACGTCCACCGGCGCAGCGCGCCCCCGGTCATTTCGGCGGCTGCGGGTCGGAAAGGGCAGTTTCAAAACAAGAGGAAGGCCAAACTGACCGTTATCTTCTGGCGATCACGCACGCTACACCCTTTTCTGTATATTCGTACCCGGCTAAACAATGATCGCCCTGCGTCACCGGGCACTCCAAGCGTGAGAAAAAGACGCACGGTTCCATGTTACACAGCAACCCGGTGTTTTCTGCGGATAGACTGAACGCGCCGTCCTCCTCCGCCGACGCGACTCCCACCTTCGCAACGAGATGACTCGTCATCAGTGGCCACAGAGATTTATTTATTTACTTCGTACTGCCACCTTGTCCATACGCAGGAGTCGATTGTGCAAAAGAAAATGTTGCACAATCTGGGAAAACAAATAGAAACAAATCTGAAATCTGTGTTTAACACTCTTTACAGGCATGTGAAGCACAGGAAACAATAATATCTAGTAAAACACACACGATACTAAGGGTGAAGATACTCGACTGCTGACACGACGGTCGCGGGATCAAATCCCGACAGCATTTGCGATGGAGGCGAGAATACTAGAGGCCCGTGTATTTAGATTTAGGTGCACGTCAAAGAACCCCAGGTGGTCGAAATTTCCGGAGGGCTCCGGAAATTTCGACCACCTGGGTTTCTTTAAAGACTCTGTGGTCTGGCGCCCTCGGACAGAGAATCGCTCTCGATCAGAAACAATAGACAGTTCTAAGCGACAAGGCTTCGTGTCCCATGAGCCTGCAGGCATACGCCAGGAGGCGAGGATTATGCAGTAAAATAAACCTACGGGTCAAGACGCCGACCAGAATGATTTAGGAGTGTTAATACATAGCTGATTACGAGTAGCGAAAATTGTGATTCCCGCCATCGTATATGTTATTAAATGCTGCACCGTAATCATCGGGATGAAAGAAATATCGTCCAGTAAAATTGGCTGCTGCTGTCCATACTCGATCAGAAAAATTGGATAGCCAGCACTGCAACCACAATTGACGTTTCACCAACATTACGTCTGCATAGGGTCTCTTTCCAGAGCAGCTTCGAGACCTGGCGTGGCTCTGTGGTAGAGGACCCTTAAGCTTCGCCTTTAAGAGTTGAACGCGATGCGATATCCTGTCCCGAGTGCGTACTTCAACCACTTAGTGCATACTTGCTATGCACCCACTACGTGGTTTTAAGGAAATACGCGCAGTAAGGTGTGCGCCTTTTGCAATGGGTGGCCGGCTTTAAGGGGAGATGCGGGTCGAAAAACGCGAGTTTTCTAAAAAATTATCGATTTTTTGTTTTCACCTGTTTTGTTAAGATTAGTACCTCTACTGTTCTGAAAAAAAAAAAATCTATGTCGAGACTCGACTGGAAATGGTTTAAAATTGCGTCTAAAGAGCACAAGGTGGCTGTCAAAAGGCCGAAAGTGTGTCATCTTCGAGCACCTTGCCGCTGATAATGCGCCGCTGCTCGCCATTGTCGACCGCATGGGGCGAAGAGCCGAGCCTCACTCTTCAAATAACGACGGTTTCCCGCGCTGCTGCAGCGCAAGAAATAATAAAGAGAAGCACGCTTTTGCCGCGCTTTTCGAGCGCCGCGACTGGCTTTTAAATCACGTGGTACGGATCGGGGGCCGCCATTGGCCGCTGCGCGCCTGTGTGTGCTGTGAAGTCTACATGCAGGATCCGTGTCTCGTCGAGCAGCGCAGTTGAACAACGATTTTCTCGAGTGCTTATCCGTTATGGATGAAGAAAACCGTGGTAAGCGCGGTCACCGGCCTGTGAAGTTTCACTCGGCGCACAAATTTCGAGGACGCCGGCGCAAATCAAAGCCAAACACTCAAACCACGAAAAGATCGTCTGCTGCCGCAAGGTGTAGTGGCAGTGACGCCGATGCGTCCAACGAGTTTGCCGTGGCATTCGAATATGTGAGTGCCTCCCGGAAAAAGATCAGAGATGGCCACTGCTATGGCTGTTCTCTGGTTCAATCGAGGGCACTCCAGTTTTGAACGTGTTCTGGAAGAGCTTGGCGTGATCCCGCCTCACGATCTGGTTGCTCTTGGCACATCACGGGACAGCACGCGTCAGAAAAAAAATGTCTCAAAAACTAACAGGAGAAGCAAGGGCTCGTCGGCGTGCGCTGAAGAAGAAATCTCTTGTCGAGGAGTCAGCTCGAAAGAGCCGCGAGGGCCAAACCTATGGTGATGGCGCATTTTAATGGCATTGGCCTCTACAAGGAGGATTGTTCTTTCTTGTGTATAAATTTCATCGCACTTAATGAAATCTTTGATAAATAAACCTGCCATTTTGACTTTAAAACTCATTTTTCTCAAAACACAAATTTTGTCATTTTTTTCAATGTGCCCCTCCTTTTTCGGGTACTTCTGGTGCTCAGATCTGCATGAAATTTTGCCCAAACATTTTCCAATGTATGATAAATACAATTATCTTGTTTAAGTTTCAATATTCTTATTATATAATTAAAAACATTACGTAAACTTTTACTCGGGTAGGAGAAATATGAACTTCCCACGTAAAAATTTTTCATGTCTAGTACATATTTTGTATGGACTTCCTAGTTAGTTATTTGCATTCTACACTTTATTTGAAACATTATGAACTATCTATGGTAAAAAATTATTGAAGTTTAGTTATGAAAAGAGGGGGGGGCAAAAAGCTTAAGTTTTTCATTTTGTCATGTTGCAAAACTAAAAGTATGCAACTTGCAAGAAATCTAATTATATATTTGAAATCAGCAGAAAAAGTTCTATAAGCAGCGCAAGTTTCATTGCTCTAGGGCGAATATTAAAAAAAAAGTGTCTTCGAGTAGCATCTCCCCTTAAACTACGAAATCGTTATGATAGTCACATGTTCTGACCCCCCGATGGCAATGTACGCTTGTACCACGCAATATTACTGGGATATTACATGTTATATTGCGTTGCCTATATAAAGGACGCTTGCGTTTGCGAACCATGAGTTATTTTGCCTGCATTTCCAAGTAGATGAAGTTATTTTCACTGTATTTCCAAGCAGAGGCGTGGCTATTGGACATTAGCCTTCGCGTTTCTTTCCCAACAGTGCTTGTACGCTTATTGTCGCTATGGAACTGCAACTGTGCAACTGTATGCGATACTGTGTACTATTTTAATACGCATTGTATTAAATACCATGATGAAAAAAAAAAAAAGAGGCGTGGCTGAGTGGTAGAACACCCGCTTGCCACGCAGACGGCCTGGGTTCGATCCTCATTCGGACCCGGAAATTTTATTATTTATTTTATTAGCATCTTTCTCGATTTTTCGGTCACGGACAAGATGATGATTTTTCGCTCACAACCAATGACGCCGGAATTTCTGCGAAACGAGCTGTTTAACGCTAGCGCGTTGATACTCGATTGCCACGCAGAATGCTTCGATTGCTGCTGGGACCTTGGTATTTATTCTTTGCATTCGTCAGTTGAACGGGACCGTTGTCAGCTTTTCTGAACTATGTCGCACTTAGATTACCAAGTCTGATCTCGCCGTTCCTGGGTAGACATAAACGGTCAATCACCTGTGGCGCATACTCGCATGCCGCGACCCTTGGTACACGAGTGTACCAAGGGTCGCGGCGTGTACACTCGTGTACACGAGACACGTGTACACGAGTGTACACGTGTCTGGAAGAAAGGGTTTGACGACGTACGTGCCGGGAGTTTCACGTTGTTTAAGTCACGACCAGCCAGTCATATTCGTCAAACCCTCTTACCATCCTATGCTAACTTTGGTCTACCCAAGTTCGAGGTGATCACGAGAGCACCCAGACGTAGGCGGTAAGATAGATAGAGCGATAGATAGATAGAAAGAAAGAAACGCTCAAAGTGCCTGCAGTTCGCTAAGAAATGCTTCGCATTTAAAATTTACGGTGCTCGAGTGCTGACCCGGAGGTCGCGGGATCGAATCCCGTCCGCGGCGGCCGTACTTTCATGGAGGTAAAATGCCCGTGTGCTTAGATTGAGGTGCACGTTAAAGAACCCCAGGTGGTCAGAATTTCCGGAGCGGCGGCTGCTCGGCCTTGGAGGGTCAAAGAGCCCTCGTGGCCAGGGCGCGTGCCGCCGCGGAAGCCACAGGGGTCCCGGACTAGGGACTCCTCCTAGAGTTTGTACAGGGTCGGCCCTTAAAGGGGTGGTGCCATCAAATTTTGAGGCTATAACAAGCCTGTTGTGGGTTTCCTTTGTATGCAAGGACACTCCACACGAAGGGTCGGACGCAGCAAACGTTTAGAATATATTTTAATTCACTTCCAAAGTGTACCTAAATGCTTATTCTCCCGATCGATGTCTATCGCTAGCGCATCAAAACTGATGTAGCTCTATGGGAAGGACAACGAAAGTTGTATCTGTAGTGACGTGAGTGTCCTCGGGACCTCCGTTACCTCCAGAACGTACGTACCGGCAAAAGCATCGGTTGCTACATCACTTGCCGAGTTTCGATCGCTTCCTGGCTGAGTGTTGCGCATCTTCGCGCGAGCCTTGTATGGTCACATGACCAAGCCTCCTACACTGCTACGTCACTGCCCAACTTGGTGCCCAGAAACCGAAACCGAAAGTTGCCCGCAAAAATAAGGCGATATTAAATTATTTAGCGAGAATACGTGAATCTTGGTGCGTGTATCATGCTTCCTAGAGCTAAAGAAACGCTTGCAGCGAAGAACACGCAAGCCACAAATTTGGTGGCACCACCCCTTTAAGGCCGCCCCTATCTCTCACTTGTAAATAGTCCAAATAAACGTTTTTCACCACCACCACCATCTCGGAATAATCACATCGTGGTCTTGAGATGTAAAACCCCTACAGTTAAAGTTCTTGTCAATCAAGGAAAAAAAAATATCCCCCCCCCCCCCCCCCCCCGGCAACATAGAACAAAGGAGACGAAATGCTTATAGAATTCATCTATCTATCTATTTTTACCCGAATTATTTTAGTTAAAAGAAAATAAAAAGCTCCTCCATAAGCCCTCGACGTCCCCTCATGGGAGGCCTAGGCCCGGCCTTGCTGGTTTCTCGGAATAAAGATCATTCCTCCTCATCCGTGCCGAAAACTGACAACGAAAACGCCCACACTAACGGGAAACGCATTCGCCGAGAGAAATGCTCGACGTATAACCGACTGAACGACCATTACATACGCATTACATTGCGCTGCAACGCACACATCACGTCCGAAACATAACGCCTGCGCGCCCGCGAGCTTCTCTCAAATCGGCGCAGGTGGGCATGCACACAACGTCGTGCAAGCGAGGTTCCGTGAAACGACGTCTACGTGCGTTAGTCGATCTCGTACGGCGGTCGTGTACTCTCATGCACACGAGACGTGAGACCCGACCAACCGACTCCGCGAAAATAAAATAATTTCGGCGCACACACTCGCCACAGCGGAGCGAAGAAGTAGTAAAAGGAAGAAAACGAAAGACTTATACTGCGGTTTGCAGAGAATGTACGCACAAAAGGAAACTTCGCTCACGAAACATTTTTGAGAGAAGTTCTATGCGCGCAACAAACGACAAACTAAGCGCGAGTATTGAAAATCGAGCTCCTCTTGAAGAAAATTGAAGGCTCGCACAAGGAAGAGTGAAGAACGAAAAAAAAAAAAATGACAAACGTAGCCGGGCGAATGCACCCGTCGGCGTCACTTCGTTACACGTACGACGCTCCCTTTTACGGACGCGCAGGTGTCGGCGTGCGCGAAAGAAAGTTTATATTGCAGTCGTTTAAGGAAGAAAAAAGAATACGCAGAAGCCCGACAACGTCAGTGGCTTTGCGCATGCGGCCCGAGAAAGACGGCGAACCGAGTGGAATTAGATCCATCCAAGCTGCGGCGTGGATGAAAAGAATTTTCGGGTTGTTACTTTTCATTTTTGCCTGGTATTTTTGGTGGCGCGCCGGAAAATAAATTTAGAATAAGGAAGGGGAAAAAAAAAAGAAAAAGAAAAAAAACGGTTGTCGATGCCGTCGAGGCAGCTCGGGAGTGGCTGTTTTCGGTGATTCACTTGCGTCGGTGCAGAGAAACATCGGGTGCGCTGTCGAGCGCAAAAAAGCCCGAGTGGTCATGGCTGTGGGAGGTCACTTTCCCCTGTAAATAACCACCACCGTTCGTGCGTCACACGAAGTAAACGGACGAACGGAAGCGTGTATCCGCGGAGAAACACTCGTCTTCGAGCAGGCCTCCTGCTGCAGCGTCCTTTATTCTCCCGTAGCTGGAAAAACGTTCTTGGGAGGTTTCGATCGAGGCTCTTATTTAGACAGAACTGCCACTTCTGCTTGTCATAAACGGACTTGGTTTTTTTTTTTTTCGCCGAGTCGCTCGCATAATTTTCCAGTCGCTCGTCACGTTGTCTGCGGCTCACTTGTGCGTTTTTTTTTTTTTTCGCAAATATAGTTATATTAGTGGTGGACATGTTAACCAATAGCGCGTTCATCGATGACTTTTAGTATTTGAGTGTTGAAGTCACAGGGGGAATCAATAAGTAACGTTGATCATGCACTGGCAAACGTGCACTCAACCGAATCCTGGATACTGTCTTAACAAGTAAACATGTTATTTCGTTCACACTTGCGTATATTTTCGCTGAACAAAAACTCCCCTTCGTATTTCAGTGAAAAATTTTATTATAATTAAAAATATTTTCACGAATGGGAAAATTCATTGTTTCCTCTTCTTGTGTGATGATTATTTGCTTGTAAGCGCGGTAGCATGCGGAAACTCTGCTCTTATAGCGAGACTATCCACACGGACACAAGCGTGAATCGGCGTGTTTCCCGCTATCCTGCACAGCAATTCGCAATTAAGCGTGCATGTACGCCAAGACATTTGCGCAGCTTTTTTAGCGACCGGCAGTGCAGTCGGTCAAAGACTGAGGACACAAAAGCTCGACTGTTCCCCGGAGGCGTTAATGACGGTGCGTGTCACGAAGTACAGCACGTCTTGAGAGGGCCAGTGCGAACGCGCTTCGGGTTCGTTAGATTCGGGTCACCAGTGGATTCCGGCCGGCTAATAACGGGTGAGCAAGCAGCGCAGCCGGAAAAAGCCGCCGCCTTCCGCGTTGCCAGCCGCATCAGTCGAGGCGACGGGGATAATCCTGCGCGCCGCAGCGGAGAAAAGCCGATCACCGCCGCCGAGCGCGGCCGAACGGAGGAGCTCCCGCACTGCAGTCTCGCCGGAAGTGCAGTTCCGGGGATACTCGGCTTTCTGAAACTCCCGCGTCTCGTCAGTTTGAGAGGCAGTTTTTCGCGAGGAGCAAAATTAACCCCTCTTGGATCCAGGGAAACACTGCACACTCAGCTCATACGCTACCATCTGCCCAGCAGACAAGTAGTACATGCTTCAGCAGGCGGCGCATAGCAGTATATAACGCCTCGCAACAATGTGTTCGTCAAAGTCGCAAAGGTTCAACCTATATCGACGGTGTTAAACTCTACGGTGGCTAACAGTGTACAGAACGGCGACTGCAGGCTATGCATTCCGTCGGATGAACATGGACGCAGAGAGGAGGCGCTGTTGAAGATTGGTGAGAAAAAAACGCTCCTCAGCTTTTGCTGCTTTCGACGAAGTTACCAAGCCCTCGAGTTCTCTCTCCCTCACGAAAGAGTTGCTCCTCTCAACGCGGGCGCAAGACTTTGAGCGAATGTCCCGACGGGCATGCACACCGGTGTTCGGGAACGACGAAGCGAGCCGCCGCGATACGCATGCGCGTCCCTTCAGTGAATTAAAGCTATAGTCCCATCTTATCTGACCTTTTCTTGCGTTCGCCCGAGCTACCATATATCGAATTTCCTTGCCCGAAGTATCCGCAAGCACGCGATCGGCAACAACGTGGAAGGAAATCGGCTCATTTTCATTGTGTATAAACGCACTGACGTTCTGAAGCGCTTTTACCGTGATAAGCTTTCTTATAGGACTACTAAGTAAAGCGACGTGGTCCTCTCTCGAAAAAGCATTGGCTAGCCGCCTATTCACTTCAAATGTAAACCTACGGCATGCCGTTCGCCTCTCGCTTGATGGTCGGCGGTTTTTCACGCTTTCTTTTTGCAAGCTTCGGGGAAAGCCCCCTTCCTTCCGCAGCATATTGTTGACTCGTAAACACGTTTCCTCTTGGGCCAGAAAGAAATGAAAAAGGGGAAAAAAAAGCAGTCGTTGCCTGCAGTATATGAGCAACAGGATGCCCCGTTTTAACACGGGAAAGCGCAACAATTTTAAGAAATCCAGCAATGGAAGAAAGAAAGAAACCGTGTTCGGCTGCAAATTAACGGACGTCGTCATCGGAGCCGTCTCCCCGACGTAAGCACCCGCCACTTGCCCCTAAACACGGGAAACGACGCTTCCGACAACCGAGGCGAAACGCGGGCCACTGATCCAACTCCGCTGCATTATTTTCGCGCCGGCTACACGTGAAAGACGTTGCCCCAGTCTCGCATTTCCAGGAGTGCTTTCCATTGCACGAATTCGAATTTGGTAAGGCACGTTTATCATGTCCTTTATCATTCCAAGGAACGAAACAAGAATTGTGAATGCCCCTTCATACCAAGGGGGCAATCACGGGCATGGGCGGAATCCAGCCACTCATGGGAGGGGCAGGGCGGTCACTCGAAGTATAAAAACTAATGGGGGGGGGGGGGGGGGGGGTCCTGACTATGTTTTAGTAGTTACTATTATCACGAAAACGCCATCACAGCATAAATAATGTTAATTAGCGCTCACCGGGGTCCCATTCATTTGTTTAATCAGTTTTATTCCCATCGTAATAAATTGGAAGAATTAAAACAAACTACGGGCTACCACACCTCAGATATAGCCACATTTTACTGCGCTGAGCCTTTGTTAAAAATAGGGTTGAGGGAGAGAGACGAATCTTAATATTGGTCCTTGCTAGGTCCGTGCGAACACGGGTTGAAGGCACTGAAGTGACGGGGTCCCCCCTTCTGGATCCGCCACTGATCAGGTGAAGTGGTCGGCGTTACTCTCTTGCCCAGTGATGTTCCGTCCTGGGGAGAAGAATTCCCTTTCCGCGGCCCGAAAATTCCCCATTTCCGGCATTTTTCCCCGCATACATCGCCGAAAATCCCCGCATATTTCCCTGCAAAAAAAAGTTTATATAGTGTTCGACGTGTTTCAGGCTCTTCCCATCGCTTTCTCTTCGTTCCTGCCCAACTCAAAGCATCGCCTCTGACATCGGCTTTTCATACTACGAAGGAGCTACCTTAGAGCTCGCTTTAAGCGGTATGCGATGCGGAAGGTGCTGTACATGCTCATGCACACGGCCACTGCATAAGCAGAAAAGTTTATTATTGTTTTTTTTTTGTTACTGAGTGACGTGGCGTACATTATTGTGCCTAGCAGACGCTCTGTATCTATATGCACCACATTTTGTACAAAAAGCACGTCAACTTTCAATAATGGTGACTAAATATTGTGAAATAAAACAAGATTTTGTGGTGGTATTTAACATTTTATTGACTTGATTAGGAACGGTTCTGCAAACTACCGTAAAGAAAAAAATAAATAAATGTGAAGTGACTAGAATTGACTGGGTCTTTAAAACCCCGTCAATATATATTGCCTGAGTTTTTAAAGACTATGGTCTTTAAAAACGAACCTTAGGCTGTGGTTTGGCGTGCTACATGCGCCAGAAACGATTGCGACATGCGGAAGCCTCATGTCCACAGTCTTTTGATCGTTATAAAAAAATTTTTCGCCGCCTCTCAAAATTCCCTGCAATATCGCGAAGATTCCCTCTTTCCCTTTCGTCCAAAATGACTGTCGAAAATTCCCTGAAAAAGGGAAAATTCCCTGCACGGAACATCACTGCTCTTGCCTCGTTAGTTCCGCGCAGCAACGTGAACGCTCTGCAAAATGCCACTCGTGAATTCTGACGGCATTCCTGTGGGCGTTTTGGAGGGAGGAGGAGACGCCCCACCTCGAGGGTTGCTTGTCACCTGCGTCGTGTCTCTCTGGTGCGTAGACGAAAAGGACACACGAACTCCGGTCGCAGTTTCACAGAGGCGCGTATCAGCAGATTGACACAGTACTGCTGAGTATATTGCGTAGGTCAGTGTTCTCTATTACGCAGTACACAATTCTAAGGTATGCAAAAAAAAGTGTGTATTGATCGCGAAGCTTTTCTTGCGAGGCACTTTGACCATCCGTCCGTCCGCCTGGTGCCTGCGTACTTGAACGTCTGGGTGGCTCTCGTGGCCGCCTCGCAAAATTTGCATAGAGGGTACGAGTGCGTGACGAACATGACTGACAGGTTATGACATGACCCACTTGTCACACACGTCATGAAATCCCTTCTCATAGTCACGCGTGGAGCAAAACTTATCACGCCAATGTAGCATACTCGCATACCACGGCTCATGGTTTGCGGGTATGCACCACAGGTGAATCACAGTCTAATAAAACTTGCGACCGAGAAAATAGCCATTGAAAACTTTATAAGGTGGGTTAAACAAGAGAAGGACGTACCATGCATAAGCGAGTTGGTGATCTTAATCTAGCACACAAACGCTTACTTACGTATGACCCAACGCTGTACAGTCTATGGTTACTCGTCATCGCAAGGATACGCCAATGAACGCTGCTCACACTTCGTTTCGATAAAAGTGACGTCTGTGCTGTAACGTCAGACGATGAGCTACCCTTTAGGCGTCAGTGTAGTCAGCGTGCCTTGTGATCCCACAATATCGACGCAGCTACTGAAGTTGCACATAAACGCCGATCCTCCTTGTACATAGCCTCGAAGTGCGATATAAGCAGCTGCTGGGTGAGAGCTTCGCATGAAATCGGTTTCCGCAATGCGATAATTTTTTTTTCTCTCTCGAAAATGAGCAATGGGTTATATGGGACGCCAAAGTGGAGAGGTCCCGATTAATTTTGACTATCTGGGCGTCTTTAACGTGCACCTAAAACTAAGCACGCGATCTCGTACAGCCCCCTTCCCTTCCCCGCCTCCTTTCGCGCGTGTGTGTATGTGGAAGCGCCATTAGAAATTGACACTTAGAAAATTCACCAAAAACGAACACCTTTGGTGTAATGAGAACTCTGGCAAGGTCACACAATATGTAAAATCAAAATACACGTGGCTACTAGAGCCGTCACAATGAAGACGCGAGATAATGAGCAAAATCATCTGAGCAGGTTAACTCTTCCTTATATCCTGGTCTTCGCGTGTTTTCGCTAATTACGAAGAGTGAACATACAGATGTCAAAGTGATTCGAATGCACCCTCCCTCCCTCCCTCCACTCTTTCCAGCACGCATTCGCGAAGGGGAACCTACGCTCACACTTGTCCAAGTGAACTGCGCTCACGCTCTCATATGTTTCAGGTAAGTCCGCCCACAATCATCACACTATCCGTGAATTCCCACAGAGATCCTAAAAGGCGAGCATGTGCGGTCTAATTTCATCAGTGCATCAACGACGCATATGCCCAGGATGATTAAATACCCTGCAAAGATAATTGCACTCGCTCCGATACAAGGCCTTCTCAGAATGCATTTCCGTCCGCCATTTTTTTTTTTTGTCAGGCGTTCCGCACCGCCAGGCTCGTAGCCAGGAATTTTTTTCTGGTAGGGTCGACTTGCTGAAGACCTTGACTATTTCAGAAAAACACCTATTTTCATTACTTATTTTCGGTAAGACACCCCCCCTCCATCAGATATCGGGGTGGGGTGGGGTGGGGAACTACGGCAACCCCCCCCCCCCCCCCCCCCTGGCTACAGGCATGCACACCACATCTATTGTAAAGCTCCTTGAAGCAATGCATAGCAGTTCATTCCGTGCAGAGTCAACTCTATATAGTTGACGCTGTGCCGAACGCAGACTTTGTAAGTTTAACGACGAAATCTTCCAGTGTTTGACTTTTTGATGAACTAGCTGTTCGGTTAAGAATTAATGGATGAACGAACAGCTCAATTACTAATTTACTTTTAATTCCAATACAGAGAGTCAGCAATGCCTGAATATGAAAATATCCGTCAAAGCTTTTTCTTTTTTTTTTGCGAATCCTGCAATTAGCAGGTCATTCCAATAGTTAATATAGCAGGGGTCTCAAACTCACATCAGCTACCGCGCCGCAGTCACAGAGTTTAGTCGCACGAAGGCCCGGAACAATGACGAAGTAAAAAGCGGGGTGAACAAAATGTCAGCTCACGTAGCCATTTCATAGAAGGCCTTTCCCATATCTGATACGGGTCATTTATGAAGGCGCCTTGGCGTCAGTATTCCAGAAACATATCCACACCGATCTCCACAATGACTAAAATCTGGACGGCGACCCTGAAGTATACATCCTTTGTTCCGCGATTATGCTTCAACGTAAGGTGACCACATGGGGCGCCTTCGAAAAAAAGACGCTTGAGACTAGTCACGTCTGTGTGGAATAGCCGAACGATCAGCGCTATCAATCACGGTAGGCGAGAAAATAATGCGATCACCGTGCAATGTCACAAACGGTCGCAAAGTCACAAAATACGGGACGAACAGTGTCATGTGCGGGCAGAGGGCCGCGTGTTTGAGACCTCTGTGATATAGCATTAGCAATTTCGTAGTTATGGCCGCAGTACAGTAAAATCAGTGTGAATGCTAATTCCACTTTTAAGATTAATTTGTCGCTTCGGAGTCGCGTAGACTGAACAGGGCCATGCAATGCGCATAATATGAAAGTATACGTGCTGCCCACAATAGAGACATTTCTGCTTTTGTGGGCTGGCATTACGCGCTGATGATGATGAGGATCTGTGGTTTTCAGCAGCGCAAGGGCCCATGCTTGGGCAAAGAGCGCCAGGAGACACGAGGGGAAGTTAATATCCGTAATTTACGATGACATGAAACGGATATGAACTATGATAATGTTACATGGCTGTATACGGCCTAAAGTTCCGCGCGCTGAGGCGGGTAAAACATATAGACATTAAAATCGTGAGGGTGACGTGAAATGCGAGACTGACAATGGATGGCAATGCTCGTGGTAATAAAGCTTTGGTGGATATTTGGCATTAACACGATTGCCTCGGCAACACCTTTGAGCGCAAGGGCCGCGAGGCAGGTGCTGTCTTTTATGTAGCCACCGCAGCAGCGACCTCTGTACAGAGGTCGTGCACGGATCACCTCGGAATATGGAGTGAAAACTATATACATATATTAAAAACGCGAACAATGATTCTTGCTTAAACAACAACAACAACAACAACAACAACAACGACAACATGAATGAATCATGTTGTATTACACTTTGCACCGACGAAACGAGAGGCCAAAAACTTGGCTGCAAGGAAGACTGAGCCGACAGGAAGGAGATGAAGTGAAAAACGAGACTGCCTTCGGAGCGCTATTTTCGCCCGAGGAGCGCTTGGCACAGCGTCAAAACTTTGCTAAGCGTAGTCACGAGACGAGCTTGGGAAGAGACGAAGCCCGCCTATGCCGACCTTGGGAGCCCGCTTTGCCTATTAGCACGGCATCGATGGATGGCTCAAAGAGGCGCACAGGACGCCACGAACGGAGCGTCAATATGAGCTGTCCTTTTAAAAATGTTTTAGCAACTCGGGAATTTTCTTTTTCTTTTTATACGCGCAAGTTTCATTCGATTGAGATCGATCGAAGTCAATGTTTTAGCGGTGGATTGCAACATTAGCAATATTTAGCCGACACTACAAACCAGTGCTGGGTGTATGCGAGCAAATGCGGCAGGCCAGCGCACCACCGTTCGTCGTTCACAAATCGCCGGGAGGTGTACGCAAGGACACAAAACCAAGCAGCCGCATATTCTTCACATACAGTATATAGTCACAGGATAGCATCCGGTCTGAGAACTGGCCTATGCCGTCTTTTTCTTCTTCCTCCTCCTCTTCGGCAAGATAGGGGAGCAGACATAATTTTAAATTTTTGCCCTGTTCTAGCGTTTTACTAGATTATGCTTCGACGTCGCCGACACGAAACGCGATTGCGCAGCCGAAATGCGCCAAAACGCAAGCGCTCCGATCACAAGGAAAGAAATGACTGCATTTACAGTCGCACCTCGCGAGAGCGCATGCGATCCAGGCTAAACATATATGCTCTTTGTCACTCAAAGCAAGAAAGACCAGCCTGGTACAGTGTGCGATGCCAGTGTAGTCCACGAGGGGCCCCCGCCATTTCGATCGGCCACGGGAAGGGACAAAAACTCGCAGGGTTCCTCTACGCATTCGCCTACTCGAAGGCGAAAGCCATCTTCTTTCTCTTCAGGACGCGCTTATAGGGGCTGGTCAGCGCATTCTTCCAGAAACGTCTCTCTCTTTCGTGTGCTGTGTTTCTGCTAGCGCAGTCCTTTGTTTCTTCTCTTCCCAGCAGTCAGTTGAATCCCTTTGTTGAGCGCCGCTTCCGGGCTCGGAGGCATTGCCAGCTTTCTGCACCCCACCACGCGACGATGTCACGCGATGACGTCATCGTGCGACGTCACTATGACTACGCAAATTTTGGCGATATGTGGCGTCAAAGGTGACGCGACCACCTGCTTTGTATTTCATCACTCGTGTTGAAGCCGCCAATTAATGCCGAAACCGACGGTCAAATATCGCATTTGGCTGAGGCATCTAAAGCTCTCGCCTTAATGAGAAGCGTGCAGTGTACCCTTGGCCCAGCAGTGCGTGGAGCCTCCCGGGTGAGGTGCAGCACACGGCGTCACCGTCGGCGCAGAGTCGCGTCACGCACGCGCGTGGGAGCTCCGCAAAGGGATTCGAGTGGGCCTCCCTCCTCGCCGCCGGGGAGTGCAGTGGCCCCTGGCACATCCCGAACCGGCCGACGAGAGCGTCTGAACCGGTCGACGAAGCCGCCGCGCCGACATCCACGTGCTGCGCGGCAAGCCCGCCCCGCAAGGCGCCTCCGGATATCGCGCGTGGGCCGACGGCGGCCACCTTTCATTCCCCGCTGTAAACACGCATTTTGATCTATCTTTTTATTGAGGACAACGGCATACTATTCTATGCATGGCCAACAAGGGGAGCGCAAAACTTGGAGGTTAGCGAGGAATCTTGAGCACAAGTTGCGAGCAACGAAATGACAAAAAGACACGAAATTTCAACGGCGTAGCGCGCCCACCACAAGACGAAAAGAGCGACACAGAAACAGCACCCCGTGCCGCTCTGTCGTACTGAGGCGGATGCGCTATGCGCAAACCGCCTGCGCAACGTGCCACCATTAGGAGTTAGACGATATGTTGGCGTGAAGTGACACACCAACGGCTGCAACTCTCCGTGAAGCGGTTACAAACGAGTGCGCGCCACACAGTTCGCCCTCAGGGATTGCCTGCCTTTCACGAAAGAAGCTTGTTTGGGGAAACTCTACCGCGGCGACCGCGTGCGATGAGCGCTCACTGCACATATTCTGTAAACAACGAGCGCTGGTAAATAATTGTGTGCTTCTCATTGTCCAACATTATTATTATTTTTTTCTACTGTAAAAAAAACTTCCCTCGTTTCGAGAGCATTGACAGAAATGTCTAGGCAGACTAGCGTGTGGTGTTTTCGCAAAGCGCCGACTGCAAAAACTACACAGCACGCGAGAGAGGCGCGCGTCCGATAAAAGGCGACTCCGTAACTCCTCGCCCCCGATGCTCTGCCAGATTCCTTCGTTCGGGATAAAAAACGCTATTTTGGCGTGACGCCTTGACTAGGTGTTTAAAAATGTGAAAATTTTCACCGAGGCTCCTGTCGAAGGTATGGTTCTCCTGTAAGAGGTGACAACAATGTGGATTACATAGCAAAGTTTACATTAAAGGTCTTCTCCTGTAGGCCCAACTGAAAACTTGTAGGTTACATATTGCGGTTGTAATGCGCCGTCTAGATGGAGCGTTTTACCCGAAGAAATTGTTTAAAGTTAATTCGTTATTGAATGAGTTTGAAGAAATTCAAAATGTCCTGTAACCACGTCATCAAGAGGCGAAAGCCAGTGTCGCGAGCCACTGAATCACCGTTTACAATGGCCTTGTTTTCTGTTTGAAATTCCGGATGTTTTCGCTCCATGCAGCCGTTGCAGACATTGCACGCACGAGGCCACCAGGCAATCTAAGTGCTTATTCGTTGCCTCGTAAAGGACAAATGGGACAAACATAGACGTAATGCGTATGGAGTGCAAGCAGTCGTCCATTAGAATTACAATACGAGTTTCAGCATTAGAAAACAGCAGCTGAAGACGGTAGAGAGGTCAGCCAGCGCAAGAACTGCTGGGAGAAGGCAGCGCTTCGCAGCGGGCATCACTAAAGGCCTGACCACACGTACCCGTTGCAGCGCGTCAGTGCGTGTCATTTTGACGCGGCGCTGCGCCCTCTCCCCTATGGAGAGAGAGGGCGGGCAGCTTCGCGTAGCCACGCGCCCTCTCTCTCTACAGGGAGAGGGCGCGGCGCCGCGTCAAAAAGCCACGCGATGACACGCTGCAACGGGTACGTGTGGTCAGAAAACATTAATTGACGCGCGAGAGCCCGTGCTGTTGCCTTCTCTGTAAAGGCCTGACCACACGCATCCGTTGCAGCGCGTCAGCGCGTGGCTTTCTGACGCGGCACCGCGCCCTCTCCTTATGGAGAGAGAGGGTGCGCAGCTTCGCACCCCCCTCTCTTCATAGAGAGAGGGCGCGACGCCGCGTCAAAAAGCCACGCGCTGACGCGCTGCAACGGGTACGTGTGGTCAGGCCTTAAAGGGGAACTCCGGTGCATTTTCGACCATACCGAGATAACGCCGTTTTCAAATAGTATTAACAGTCCTGCAACAGCTAGGGCGGTTCATTTTGCCGACACACTCGTCAATAATTTTAAATAAGCAATGAAAAACGAGTCAAAACCGAAACCGAAACGGGGAGCTGCTTCGTGCTCCATGCTGGGTACCCTATGACGTCATGGCGTCACCAAATCCGCTACACGCCACCACGGCACGTAAACATTGCTCACGTGCCTCTTCTTTCGCGGGAAAAGCAAACTGCCGATGTCTTCCGACGTGGAAACAAGCTGTGCCAGCTCGTCTGAACTGACCAGCGAGGAGTCCAGCGATGAGGAGTGCAGCTACATGAGCGCGGAAGCGTCACCTGTGCTAGCGTCAGCGTCGCCTCGAAGAAAAAAATGCCCCCCACCTCCCCGAAGGGAATCATTTCATTTCATTTATTCATTTCATTTATTGATACTGTCAGCCCTTTCGGGCTATTACAGGAGTGGAATGACATCATAAATAACAGAAGTGTGCAGAAGAGAAACAAAGGAGCATGCGCTACTGGAACACGTTATTTGACAGCACATATCAAATCAAAATTAATATAACAAATCTATAATTGCAAGGCATGTAGTTTAAGAAGTTCATCAGGGAAACATATGAAAGGAAAGCATCACTGCTGAAACACATATATTATAGCACATCAAAACACATAATAAATATCACAGTGTAATTGCAAGACACGTAATTCAAACCTGGCATCACAATCTTAACTAATGCATGGCATCAAAATACACTATAGGCTTTATCGCTTCTAAAAACTCCGTAAGCGATGTAATTTTCACAACAGAATCTGGTAATGCATTCCACTGCTGAATCGCCCTAGGGAAGAAGCTGTACCTGAAACAGTCATTATATACTTTATGGGGTGGTATATGCATACTGTGTCTGTGTCTTGATGTTTCTTGTGTTTTGATTTCAAAGTACTTGTCGTAGCTTAGTTTGACGTGATTATGAATTATCATGAAAATGAATTTCAGCCTTTCATATTCGGTTCGTTTTTGTAGTGGTGAGAGCTCTGCAAGTTTACATAATTCGGTAGGTGAATGAAAACGGCGGTATTTATTAAATATAAACCGAGAACTAAGGCGCTGTATTTTTTCTAGTTTAGAACAATTAGTTTGGGTATAGGGATCCCAAACTACTTTAGCGTATTCGATTATGGGTCTTAGCAAGGCTTTGTAGGCTAAAGTTTTAATTTCGGGAGAGGCACAGTGGAGGTTGCGTCTCAGGCCCCATAACACCTTGTTAGCCCTGGAACAAAGTTGCTCGACATGAAGATTCCAACGCAAGTCGGGCGTAAATATGAGTCCTAAGTATTTATATTGATCAGCTTGAGTAAGTTCGTGACCGTTAATATTGTACGGGTAACTAAGAATGTTCTTTTTTCTAGAAATGGACATAAAAACAGTTTTTGTTGGGTTAAGCTGCATTTGCCACTGGTCGCACCAGTTTTTAATTCTCTGTAAGTTATGATTAAGTTCCGCCTGGTCGCTCGGTGACTTTATATTTCTGTATAGTATGCAATCATCAGCAAACATTCTTATTTGGGTACTAATATTTTTCGTGAGGAAATGCGAATGCATTTCGCGCGCGCTTCACTCCATTTATATATGGTGGTTGTGGTTCGAAGAAGGAAAAGGCGCCTAACTTCTGCAGCCCGGTCGGGAGCACGACACAGCGCCTTTTTTTAAATGCGAATGCATTTCATAGTCGGGCTATGTCAGGCATCCGGCGTTGTGCGGCGTTGGCGTTGTGCGGCGTTGGCGTTGTCCGCGGCAGGTGTTTTCTCTCCGCTCTGAGTGGAGAGGAGGAGCGCGCTCTGACGCGTGAGGGCGCTCGCATCGCGGGAGCTCAGCGGAGCTATATATAAAAAAAATGAATAAAAAAAAGACAAAAAAATAAAAAAAACACAAAAAAGCAAAAGAAAAATAAAAAAGGCGCTGCGCCGTGCTCCCGACCGGGCTGCAGAAATTAGGTGCCTTTTCCTTCTTCGAACCACAACCACCATATATAAATGGAGTGAAGCGCGCGCGAAATGCATTCGCATTTCCTCACGATTCCCTTGGGGAGGTGGGGGGCCTTTTTTTCTTGCTTTTTTTTCTGTTTTCTAATTTTTTTTTAATTTTTTATTTATTTTATTTTTTATTTTTATTTATTTATTTTTTTTATTTATTTATTTTTTTTTTTCATATATAGCTCCTCCGAGCTCCCGCGATGCGAGCGCCCTCACGCACCAGAGCGCGCTCCTCCTCTCCACTCACTCTCCGCTACTACACTCTCGCCGCGGACAACGCCAACGCCGCACGACGCCGGATGCCTGACATAGCCCGACTATGAAATGAATTCGCATTTAAAAGCGCGCGCCGCGGGCAAGCGTCCGTCTGGGGGGGGACGAGAAAGGAGTAGCTAGATACGTCACGTACACAGGGTGGCCCGCATTTGAAGATATAATTCGGAATTGGTTACCAATTTTTAAAACTCGTTTTCCGAAAAACTAAATTACTTACGGCTGTATAATTTGGCACATATCATCAGGGCACCGAAGAGAACTTATGTTTAAAGTTTTATTTAAATCGGTGAGTATCGAAAAATCACCGGAGTTCCCCTTTAAGTGAGCTGATATTTGCTGATTCGGCCCGCATCGGTCGCTGCGTGTCCGGTCATCGTTCTTGCTTTACGGGACCCTCAATGTCGTACTACTGACTGCCTAATGTCGCCAGCTTGCCCCTAATGCACGAGAAAGGAAGGAAACAAAGACGCGGTTTCTAGAAGTATCAACGTTCATCTAAAGAAAATAGGGGGAGGGATTGTCCGTGTCATTTTCGTACGAGAGTCGTCGTGCGCGAGATGCATTGCATACGAGGAGGACCAGGCGAGACAAAGGATGGACGGCGACGGAAAGGCGGCAGGAAACGGCCACGCATCAACGCTCCGGTCGGTGTAGCGATACACTCCCGCGTCGCCATACAGAACGCAGAGACAGCAATGCCATAAAGGCACGAGTCCCTCCGACAGCTGCGTGCGCCCGCCACACAATGGCCCACATCGTCAGTCCGGAGGGCGCAATCGTCAGAGGGCCGCTCCGACGCAAATGCTGTAGATGCGCGTCCGAACACTCAAAGCGCGCGCTCTGCTGGTGCCACGTTTTCGTTCGCCTCGATTGCCGTCCACGCGAAGACAACCGGAACGCGCGGTTCCTTTCACCCTGCAGGCCACTTAACCCGCGAGCGTGTTGCAGGCTTCGAAGAGGGCAGCATCTTGAAGTTCCTGCCTTACGCCACACCTACTCATCCAAGCTGAGATGGTGCGTTCGGCGGAAGATAGAAAGGAAACGGCGCTTTTTGAAGGAAAAACAAGGCGGCGCTATCTTCTGCCACCCTTGCGGAGCACGGCTCAGCGCCAACGAATCAAGGGCGCTGCGCGGAACGCATTCAGAGAAGCTATACAAGCGCATCCCCATTTCCTCCTTTTCTTCTGCCTCCCCAATATTCCATTAGAAAAATACGCAAAAATCGCGTCGGTGAAAAAAAAAAGAAAAAGAAAAAAGAAACATCCCATTGGCCCTAGCTTTCTTGTTCTACCGAGAATGTCATATATGTATATTTCTCTTTTCGTCCGTTCAAAGCGGTTGTTCAGAGCAAAGCTGATTCTCTATAATACTATATAGCCAGCCAAGTCTGTTTTGTTTCTTTGTGCGCGCAGTCTATCGACTTGCGAGCGTTCTCTTTTAAATCATACGCATCTAGCTGACGCGGGACGGAATCAGCCAGGGCCGAAGACGGAAATTATTTTCGGGGGTTCCGACCCCACTCTGCCCCGTCTGCGTGTGCTCGCGCGTGTTTTGCAGGTGTGCTCCTTTATACAAGCATTCAAAAATGTATGAAGTTCAACCACGTGAACCAGCGGTGGCCATGTGGCAGCGAAACGATATTGTCTTTTCTTTTTCTTTTGCTTAGCTCTACGCGACAGAAGCGAGTGATGGAAAGCTGAAGGAAAGAATGCGATCGGGACAGAAGAGGGTGCCAATAAAAGAAAGTAGTACGGGAGTCACGTGGTTTGAGCAGCTAGGCGACGACGATGAGCAGGCACAACCGCGTCAGAGGGGAAAACCCGGGACGACCGACAAGGCAGGACGGCGAAGAAGAAGTAATCATGGGCTGCACCGCGAGAGACAGTGACCAGGCCACATCGAACTACGAAGATCGGTGTTCGCGAAAAGGAGGCGAACCCGAGTTGCTCTGCGTGTTCCAGGTACCCAGACGACCGGCTCTCTCGGAATGCACGGTTCAAGGGCGCGGGCCACAGCCACGCACCAAGTGCTGCGAATGTGCGGCTATACGTCAACGACTACGAGATCTGTGGCGTGCGCGGGGCCCAACATTCACCGCAGCGCCCTCCCCCCACTGGCCGAGTCCGAAGGAAACATAAAGGAATGCAAAAAATCAGAATGACTTGCTGCTGCTCGCTATTCGGTCCCCGGCTCTCCAGAGGTAAAAGTAAACAGTCCTTCGAAGGCAACACCCTCGGTCGCCGTTAGAGTAAAAGACACCTTCGCATTAAAAGATGACGTGAAACTGAGTGAAGGTATTGTTTTGTACACGAGCCGGGTTGTAGTCAGGAAACAGTTATGTCAGTTTCCTTTTGCTTCATCTCGGTGGCATGCATGTAATATTGTACTATGCACACATGCCAGAATAAAGGGTATTATTATTATTATTTATTGCGCAACATTGGCGCCCCCCCGTTAGATCACTGGCGGCGAGAGGGGAAGTCTGGAGGGCAAGATGGATGGCAGTGATTATTTGGGAACAGATAATCCACGAAGCTTTTCTTTCGTTCACGACATTCCACTGTTATAATTCCCTCAGTTGTGCCTCGGGATCGACAATGGAGAAAAGAAGGCCGACACCCGTGGCTTGTCGGACGACAGAGCAAAGCGGCGTCGTTGACACTGAAGGTGTGCCGAGGTGGTCCTCTCAAGCGCGCCGTCGGCCGGACGGCCGTCTCTGAAGGCGAGAAAAGTGGCCCGGTCGTCGACGGCGCCGCCGCCGCCGAAAGAGACGTTTTGGCACGGACGCCAAGAAGCCATCAGCGAGGGTCGGCAGGGCCACAGAAAGAAGCCAATTTGGACGGCGTCGCTAATGGTTCCATGGGCCTAGTGGACAGCCGGCTAATCGGGGGAAGAATTCACAAAGTATCACTCGCCCCTTGACGACGATGGATGTGCAAAATGTACAGATGTACCATTTTTGTGGGCTGCCTTTGGTCGTTATAGGCTGTTTATAGAGAGTACAGAAATCCAGAGAGCGTGTGCATAACTTCAAATCTACAGTTACACCGCGAGCGAAAATTGTCAGTATACGACATATTATATAAAATAGAACATTTGTAGAGAGGCAAGGAATCCTGCAAGACGTTTGCATGAGCACTGCCTGTATCGACCATTGATAAATATCGAATAATAATAATTGATGAGGTTTGACGTCCCAAAACCACGATATGATATAATGAGAGACGCCGTAGTGGGGGGGCTCTGGAAATTTCGACCACCTGGGACTCTTTGACGTGCACCTAAATCTAAGTACACGGGCCTCGAGCATTTTTGCCTCCATCGAAAATGCGGTCGCCGCGGCCGGGATTGGATCCCCCGACCTGCGGGTGAGCAGTCGAGCACCATAACCACTTGACCATCGTGGGGGGGGGGGGTTATAAATATCGAAGGCGTGGGCTTCGGAACTTTGGCATTTATAGTTTACGGTATAGTTTAGAAAGTACTTATTCCAAAAGTCTGAAGAAGGCTTTTCTGCGCGTGCACTGCGACCTTCAGCACGTCGCACAATGGCCACAACGATGACTTCCAACGCAGTGCGGGCTAGCACCTATCCGGATCGACGAGAGCGCGGGCTCTGTTGACGGCCCGCTGTTGTCGTCGTCTCGGGAGCGGCAGCCGGGGAGACGAGTCGCTGTTCGATGACCTGCCCGCGTGCATTCTGGGAAAGGCGGGGAGCCCACCTGGCTGCCAAGCTCGTCTGCAAGGGGTCGCTCGCGAGATGAGCGCTGGCACCCATCCAGCTTCCCGGCCGCTTGCAGGGACACCCGAGCCACTTCTTGTTGAACCGAACGCTACTTGCCCAGCATCCCTGGATTAAGCGTGGCCATTTTCAACGTTATGAAAGGTTCCCGTTATCACCACCATTCGAAGTAGTGTTGAAACAGTACCGCTTTTCCTTCGAATTTTACGTAGCCATCGAATCAATTTTTATTGTACAAACGCCATATTTCTCGAGAGAGCCACAAACATATTGTCACGGAATGCCACGTTTTTCGACCCCTCGTCATGCTTTAACGCGCGCCGCACCCAACCCGCTGACCGGCGCACCGTCTTGGACGTCAGGGACTTGTTTTTCGTAGAGCCGCGAAGAGCAGCGGAAGGGAGTGTCGCTGCCGAAGTTGGCTCTTTGTTCAGTACCGAGGCGACGGCAGGTACACGGAAATCCGCAGTGAGCCCCGAAGTTTTGGCTGCAAAACGCTCGGCATGAGAATGGAGGCAAGATGCGTTCCCACGGTAGGAGCTGCACGTGCACGAGCCACCTACGCAGTCACCGTAAACGGGTTGTCTCTTTGGATTAATGGAGAAACCTTCCTGTAATTAAAAAGGGGCGTCGTAAATATTTTGAGGGCGGAGTTTGCGACAGTGGAATGCGCATGATTGGACCCATGTTGATGGTCCCCTTTTTCCTCAGGAAGAGAGTGAGGAGATACGAAGGGCATTTAAGCGCAGGATATCGCCCTGCTAATCAGTCTAGCTGCTTGACAAGCATGGAGTAGAAGTAGATCAACGAGTATCTCTCCTAGAAGTTTTTAGTGTGCGCTTTGTATCGGCTGGCCACCTAAACTTAGCCGTTCGCCTAGTTGAGACACGTCTGCAACGTAGGCATCGGGACTTCAATCTCGGGTTAGCTCAACCTGCCCGAGATCTCCTTCAAGCGCTAACTCCCGGAAACATCGGCGTTGCAACTCGGACCCACCGACATCGGAGTCGTGCCAGATATCTTCGGGACTTCTCGCATCCGATCGTCGTGGACGCAACGCTGCCGGTCATCACACGTATGCTTCACCTGTTTATACCATCGAACTTTCCCGCCTTTATTGTTTAGTTGATTTCATGGTTAGTTTTAGCGTTAATTGATTTTGTGTATTTTTGTAAGCTCATTGTTTGATTCTATTTGTTCATTGTTAGTTATTTGGAAGTGTTGTAGTTAGAGCGCTTGTGCCGCAATAGCTCAATTAAAGCTGTTGTTTTGTCCAAACACTTCTCCGATCTCTTCACTGTTTCTACTTGCGTACGGAACGACCGAACCCGCTGTCATTCCCGTCGCCGACTTCGCCCTGGCGACGCTGAGTGATAGCAAAACCGTAACACATATCATTACAGCAAATCTTGTACAACCCCTTCAAAACAAGCGTGAGGCGCAGCATGACTTCGGAGGTGGACAAAGAAGCTCGAATCGTTGCGAAACAGCGCTTTGGTGCTTCGAGGCCGTGCATAGACATGAAAGCGTCGCCGAAAGCTGTTTTGTCGGCACTTTCAACTGCGCGATTTTTCTTTTGTCTAAAGACGCACGGGTACGCGCTCTGGTCCCTTCGAGAGCTCAATAGACTGTGCATTTGGGATCACGCTCATATGCACAGTATACGGTCCACTGTTAAAGGGAACACTCGAATGAGCACATTTCATATTGCTGGCCCCCCTAGCTGCAAGTGTATCACAAAACATGGTTCGTGAACGGCTCTAGTCTGTCGAACGGAGTCAGAACTTTCAACCAGCAGTAGTCTTATGCAAATATAAGCCGCTATGCTCTTCCAATAAAGATACATCTGGATATGCACTGCACGCAAGTGTTCCCTTTGGCAATGGACCCGTCTGTGCATGGTGCGATGACAAAAAACGACACCAGGGTTCGGGCGCGCGGGCAGATAGGGCGAAAGAGAGTAAGAGAATACGAAGAGCTAGTCCAGGAACGGGCGCTGTCTCCGATTCCATTACAACAAAGCGGCCGACAGGGCAATGCACACATAGATATTCCTCTGGCGTGGACGCGGTGGTGGTATGGGACACCACCACAATCAGCGCCTTCTTATTCAGGCCAAAGTCTCAGATGCCTCATCAAACGGAAAATTTGACCGGCTACCGTTGCCATTAGTGACGCTGTAGCGAGAGGCTGCGCAGTTGTCGCTCACACTCTTTTCCGCCTCACTTAGGCGCATAACATCAACAGGGCAGAGCCGCAGGTTTCGCGGCACACGCACATTTGCTCGCAGACAAACGTATACGGGCTGTACCGTGCTTGAAAGGATTTGAAGTTTTTCCATACTTCGTTTCTCACTGAAACAGATAATACGTGCGACGAAGGGACGAGCGCTAATTCCTGCGCGTCTTCGTCGCAAGTATTCACTGCGGAGCACTTTAAGGGGCCGGGTATGCTGCGGTGTGATCGTACGCTGTCGTCGCCGCTTGCCGCAACGCAGGCAAAACCACGCATAAAAATTTTAAAAATGAGGACGCGAGCGAGAAATGCTAAAGAGAGAGAAAGAAAGCGAGACTGGCTTGTAGCATGGCGACACAGGGACAAAGAAGAAGCACTGAACGAATAAAAGCGCTTGTGCTCGTCCAGTACTTCTTCTTTGTCCCTGTGTCGCCATGCTACAAGCCAGTTCACGATGAACCAACGAGCCCACATCCTTGTAGGAAGAGAAAACCGAACAGAAACAAAAAGAAGGCTGCCCACCTCCGCACTTTTTCCTTCAGGCTTGGCACCCTATAGTGCGAAGCTGCCTTATTATTATTATTTTTTCTTCATCCTCTTGATTCTCACGAGAATCCGCATTTTGTAGCGTCCCATCCCACTGCATTTTGACTCGTTGGGTGGACGATCATAGCGGTGCACAACCGCGGCGTGCGAGGCACTGAAGCAGGAAGAAAAGTGGACTTCCCTGACACCCGAAGTCCAGTGAAAGGCCTTTGGCAGTTCTAGCGGAGAGTATACCGTGGCAACGGGCGTCGGTCATCTCGAACCATATCGGTCACTGCAGTGCTTCCGCATTAGAAACCGGTCGACTTGATAGCGAGAGGAACGGGCCGGAAAGAAGGGCGCGCTCGCATAAGCAGCGTCTGCATGCGAGAACGAGTTGCGGAGGGAAGGCAGCCCTTATCGGACAACCTACGGATGAACCCGCGATGCGACGCTCCGAAGAGCGGTGCGCGTGGACAAGACGCACAGCGAGCGGCTCTGGAGAGTGCGTGACTCGAGAAACCCAGCGAGATGGCCGGGAAGCCAGGCACTGAAAAAGGAAGCGCGATTTGTCGTGCGGGCTAAGAGCGTCTCCCTCACTCCGTGCGAAGGGAGACACCGGACGAGAACGGAGCAGCGTGCGTCATTCTGATTACGGAAGACTCTCGTATTTCGGTGCACCGCTCGAATGTGCCGGTCAACAGCCTCTCACGCAAGGTCAAGGGTGTTTATCCTGCAGTCGTCGACCTTGAAAAGCCTCGATACGACGGCGTGCATCTAAAATCATGCGAATCGATGGGGCCGACTAACGATTCTTGTACCTCGCCAGCACGAATTCCATTGTCCGATATTAGTCGGGAAGATATGCAGTCCGTCGACAACGATGACAGCGTTATCGGCTCCACTAGGCCACGGCGATCGATAAATATGTACGCAGTTCGTGTGATTATATTCAGTATGCGGAGCTCACGTCACACGGCGGCACATATTCCGAATAAACTGCCTGGACTCGCAAGCGAACGTACTACACAGCCTAATACATTGTCGCAGCAGATTGGACCTTTCCAGAAATTCCCGCGCGCCACCTACGGCGGCCGCAATGCGTTATGGGAAGCCGGAGCGCCGGCGGAGTGTCGTCTGCTCGCGGAAGCGTTGGCTTACTCGCTGCAGCGTGCGGGCGTACTAGCGCGTCGTTGCAGGAATGTCGCACGTGATAACCCTGCTTCAATTCGCACTCACAGAAGAGGCACAACCCAGAGCAACATAGATAATAGCCAGCAAACAGTAAGTATCCTTGCTTAATGACCCGGGAAAATGCCCATTGAATTGAAAACTTCATACGGCTTTCGCGGCGAGTGCCCTGCGCTTCGTTGATCGTGTTTCCAAGTAGCGGAAGCTTTCCTCGTTTGTTTTATTGTCAGCATGACCGTACAGCGTCATTATTAGTACTTTGTGTTGGGCACTATCGCTCGTGATATGCTTCCGCGCGATACGCAGGACCACGGCTCTTCGCGCATGATAATGTCAAGATCGCACCCTCATAAATGGGTTCGAGCCCAACTGCGCTGTGTAGATTGGAATACTAATTGCCTTTTTCAAATACTGCGCGTTAAAAACTCTGCGCTTGGGATACTGAGAGTAGTAAAAACCAGCTACTGACACGACCATAGAGCGCACATCAAGCGAGCGTGGCCGGGTGCGGAGATTGCGTAATCAAGGCGCAATGTCGCGCTACATGAAGCGAGAATATTTTGCACGTTTGAATTCCCTGTATTTGTTTCCAAACAACGTAAAGCATGCTGTCTCTGTGTCGTGTCTGACCGTGAGTTGTAAATTGACTCAGACATTTTGGACCTGATTGCGCAAAAGGTCGTGACTCTCGAGTTAATGGGAAGGAATGTATAACACAATGAGCGTTCGTGCGCATAATTTACACAATATTTCATTTTACTGTTTGAGCTCCCTTGTTTCATTACAGCCTATGATTATGCTAATTTAGAGATTTGTCGTTTGGATGCAGATGCCCCTCGGCTGCCGAAAACATACAGCTGTTCCTGTCACCTTTGCCAAAAGGGCCATGGACAGACAAACAGGACTTGTCACAGGCGTAATCAGAAGGGAAAATTCTGCAGCATGATCATTCTCACGGTGCTAATAAGCAGTCAGTATCTGGGTACAGAATGTTTAAGGAAGAAAAAGTTCATGAAGTAATGCTGCGCAAGACTGTTAATGGTGAGACTGTGGTTTTAAAAGCAATGGTGGAAGCCTCATTCAGTGTGGGAAAGGTATACAAGGCCGCAGCAGCACTTACATCAGCTGGCAATGTGAAATAAGCTGGCTGCGAATGTCAATTTTGCATCGATTATAATTAAACTACAAATAGCACTCTTTGCCTTGACACAGGGAACCGAAAAATGAGGTGTGCGAAGCCAGTATAGGTGAGGCCCCTAGGTTTATGGTGAATAACAAGCAGATCCGATTGAACATAACCAAGCAGTAACTAGCAAAATAAACACTACGCATTAGTGTGCAATAAAAAGCTCGTAGGATTCCTTATGCATTCGCCCAAGACGACTTGAAGGCGAACGCCGTCTTCTCATTTATCTTCAGTCCATGTATCGGTCCTTCCCGCCCCCCCTCCGAAAGTTTTGTGCACCTAACGTGCTTTCGCACTGGTTCTATGACCGGAGGCATTCCAAACTTTCAGCACCTTATCTGGTTTTGCTCGGCCTCCGTGATCGCTGGGCCGATCACAGAGGCTGTGCAAAGCGACTATGTCATGTGATGACATCATGATGACCTCACACATTCTGGTGACGTCATGACGACGTCATAAGGTGACGCCATCACGTGATGATTTTTGCATCACTCTTGTTGACGCCGACGGTCAAATTTTTGTTTTTAGGTGAATGAAAACCTTAGATGCCTCATCAAACGTGAAATTCGACTGCTTACGTCCCGCGTCGAGTGATGTGAAAATTCGTCATCACGTGATGTCGGCGCCATATATGATGTCAAATATAGCCAAAAATTGTGACGTCATTAAGACGTCACGTGATCGCGTCATCGCATGACATCCTAGCTTGGTCAAAGGTGGTCTGATCACGGAGGCAAGGCAAAAGCAGATGCGGTGCTTCCGATCTTGGAAGCAATCGAAAACCGCGTTAGGTGCAGCAAGCTTTCGAAGGGTGGTGGGAATGGTGGCGGGCGTCGGCAGGGGGGTGAAAAAGGGGCACTTGCCCCCCCTCTAGCCACACCAGCACTTGCCCACACCCAAGCTACACCACTGCTCTCCCCCTACCCCAGCCGCGATGCACGACGGGTTTGCACCCAAAACAAAATCCTGCTGACACTCATGGACTGGCGGGAAAGTACATCGACTCAGAAGAAAAAGACGGCTTTCGAGTTGTCTTAGGTGAATGCATAGGGGACCCTGTGAGTTCTCAATGAGGCATCTAAGGCTTTCGCCTTGATAAATTCGCGTAGTTACACGGCATGCTTCAAGTGTAGAATACCAGCCCCATAATCACAGTGAATGAGAACACACACATCTTAACAAAGGTCGAACTTAGCTGCAGCATCACAAAAATTCAAGTCCTGAAGTAGCACCGCGCAATGAAACAAAACATCCGGTGTCTTTCGCGTGTTTCCTCATCCAAGAACAGAGCAGGTTTGTGCGCCGCTTTCCTTCTTCGGCATGTTCAGTGATGATTCTGGCTATTTGGGACGAACAACACAGTCTAGTTTGCGTGCATAAAAGTCGAAGCGCTCAGAAGTAGCCATTTATTCGCAACAGCAGCACCTTACAACCTCCAAAACCATTCACGGCGCGCAACGAAAGCAGGCGAACGCGGGAAAGCGTCTGCTCTGCCCGCCCGGCGCTCCGCTCTCCCATAATGCCCCAGCTCCGATCCACCAGGGGAAGGCGCGGCGCTGCGATTTCTGGAAAGGCGGGCCCCGCGGGAGGGTTTCTTCGCGCTGTTCTTCATCACGCGGTAACAATGTGGCGCGTGAAACGCACCATGCACACGCATACGCGGGAGATGCACTCGCCAAGCGATTCATTCAAGGTCGTTAAGCGACTAGACTCCCTTTCATTTTTCTCGCGTAAAGAAAAAAGGTCCACTGCCGAAGAAATAGCGCACACGCACCACCATGACCGCGCGCACTCAGCTTGCGCATGCTGTAAGATGCAGTACACACTTACTCGGCTCGAAGAGCGCGGGCATATTTATGAATGAATCACGCAAACGACTCGGAGCGCTCTCCATTACTGCGCACAGCGACGGCGCATTATTCAGCTGGCGTCGCTTACTGCACCGTATTTTGGGGCCACACATGAATGCGCTCGCTCGGCTTCTACCGCAAAAGCGAAACGACTCTTATTCGAAGAGGCATGGCCCACAGAGTGAACGACGCGCGTCTGCGGAGCGGAAAGAGAATGCGCGGCACGTCGGAGACGCGTCGGGCTGCAGCCGCGTGAGGCGAGATGCGTGACCTCGGAGCACAACGAGCCCGCAACTGTCTATCGGCCGCAGCGTCAGCCATATCATCAGCGCCGCCCGAATATGGCCGTTGCGGCCGCGCCGAGGTGCGGCCACGCAGTCGCACGGCTTGCGGCAGTCACCCATCACGGGCCTAAAAACAAAAATTAAGGCAGGTTCGCGTAAGTGGTGCCAAACACGAAGGCAGCCTGCTTTGTTTCTTTTCCGTTTTGTCGTTCTTTCCGCCGCTATATCTTTCCTGTTCTCTTTTTCTGTCTATTTACTTCTTCCTCTCTCTTTATCCATTTATTTCTCTTTCTACTTTTCTTCCTTCCCTTTCTTTCTCTCCCTTTCTATTATTTCTCGCTCGCTCTCTTTTTTTCTACTTTTATATGTGGGTTTTGCCTGCGTTACGCCAAGCTACGACAGCATACGATGACAGCATGCGACAGTCCGGGCCCCTAAAGTGTTCCGCACTTATAAGCCACTGTATATACACAGCGAATGCCTCCACCAGCAATCGCCACTTTCCACTGCCTTGCACCAGTTGACTCCGCCTGATGGCTGAAAATTATCCAAACCTTATCGCAACGCACCTGTCATCATCTAACGCGCATCATTTCTCTGGGGCCATTCTGTAACTCAGCACAACCCGTCATCTGCCCTGCGCGCATTACACGCCCCGTCCAACTCTTTTTTTCTTTCTCTTTGTTCACCTGAATCTCGGGTAGAACATCACGTACCCAATCGACCTTCCTCTTATGGACCTTGAAAAAGTGCACTGTATAGGCTTTGACAGGAAAATTCACGCCTCGCACAATATTCATTTCGGAGCTCCCTCCCAGTGGCCAATTCAGAAGCAGTGCTTCTCAAATATATGCATGCACACAAGAGTTAAATGATGTACAAATTGCGCAAGGTTTGTCAAGCTACGTCATATAGACGAGTACAGAATGCGCGTACCGCCAGGAATGGTGTAGCGACCGTTGGCAGGAATTAAAGCCCACGTCGCAATCCCACTCAAGACCATTTTTAGAGCAGTTTCAAGCAAGCAAAACACCCCTTCGGTTAACCACAATTTGCAAAAAAGTAGGGCGAAGGGGTGTTTTCCTTCCACAAATAACCTTAAGGGGTAATGTTTTAACTAAAACACCCTTTAGGAGCTCAGGGTGTAATAGGTTATCGAAACACCCGTGGCCCACGCGACAGCATGCCAGATGATAACTGGGACTCGCTGATTAAAAAGTTGCTGGATATTAGGCAAGTTTAGACTAAAAGAAGTGTCCCTCTTAGGGCTATCTACAAGCACACCACAACTTTATGCCTATTCTGCTAATGTTTAACGTTCATTTATACCGAACACGAATATCCGCACCGGCACTAAACGGCGGCCCAATATATACTATGGACACGGCCTCTCGTGTAGCGGCCGTGCTATGGCTATATCACGGCCAATGTAATGGCTGGTCGGTGTAAGGCTGTGTAGCGCGAGCGCTCCATCCATGGAGTATTTTACAATATGCTACGTTGTGCGTATGATAGGGCGCGTACGTGCACCTTCTATGCTCATGTCGCCTGTAATTGCATGGACCCTGACTGGCAGACTATATTTTCACAGTTTTCCAGTGATAAGGGTGTTCAGACCATTGGCCACACCCCGTGATAAGGGTCTCAGGCCATTGGTAACACCCCATGGTATGGGTATTTTGATCCGTGAAAACACCTTTTTCCTAAGGTAACGTATTTCTTCGGTGTTACATTCGTGTTCGGTACCCGTCCAAGGTGGTCTGGTACTCGACTGCTGACCCGAAGGTCGCGGGTTGGAATCACGGCTGCGGCGGCGGCGCATTTTCGATGGAGGCGAAAATGCTTCAGAATGCAGAAATCTTTTGTTGCACTTGTGCACTTAGGACTGCAGTGGTCATGAATTGCGTCACTGTGTCCAAGCTGTCCATGAAGCTTCTCCGGCACAACCCTCTGCTGGGCAGTGAATGACTTCACTTTTTTTCCAATGCTCCTTTAGTTGAAGTTGTTGGTGCTTTCCTCTATAAGAGGGTTACTTTTACTTCCTTAGGTATAGGATGCAAGCTACAATCTCTTCAGTAGAGAGAGTGGCGCATGTCTCAACGCGAGAGTCACAGGTGACACACAGTTCTTATTATGCAAAGCACTTTCCGTGCCCAGTCTTTCAGATGGCATTTTCTCATCAATATGACGTGAGAGGCCTTGGATGGTGTCACAAAACATGTTCGTAGAAATTAAATGCGCTCTGCCCCAGTTTCTTTAAACCGAAATGTGCTAGCATTGGGTCCAATGGCACTTCAGTAGGGGACTTAAAAATGTTCGGACAACCTGCGACCATAGAGTAACATACAAATTACAAGAGTGGTCACTCGGGCCAAAAGCGGCGTACTACGCAGCTTCATGCCGGCCGTGAGAGGGCGACACATCACTCTCTATCTTCAAGGGAATGCGCGTCCTAGTTATCTACTTTAGTACCTTTTCTAGTTGCAATATGCGTCTACTTGTCGCAATGCGGCTCTGAATTTATCTTTATCGCCTGCGATTGGACGGTTCGATATCGTCGGGCAGGATCGGACATGAATCGGGTATCGGGTGCGAGAGTAGTGCAGAATGGCGTCGACGCGACGGCAACGTTGTCACGCTCCGTGTTCATGAGCGTTTAATGCAATGAAGTACGGACAGCTGCAGGATGACGCGATAAAAGATGTGCGATAACGTGCTTCGTGGTCTTGACTTATTTCGTGTGCCTCTCAGCTTGGCGGCTGCTATTGGTAAGAACGCCGTCATTAATTTGCAGAGTGCGTATTATATTCGTCATGTTAAGCTAACATTTGTCGCTTGTGCTGTTCGGCGCAGAGAGCTTTCTTGCGCTCCTCACTTCGCGCATGTTTGCGAGAAAATCGTTTCTTGGCGCGAGTAAGTGAGTCGCCGCTTGCGTCGTTAGGTTTTTTTTTTCTTTTTGTGCCGGTACACGTAGTTCGAATTCAATGCGTGAAATTGTGTGAAGAGTGCAGTTAGGCTTAACATCGTTATTTAATTGTGGCGTTCGCATTTTTCTTGAAGCTCTTGTTACGAGCGCAATTAGAGAGAATTTGTGAATCGAGAAAAATGTTTGTTAGCTGAGGCTACGATTTAATCTTCTGAATAAACACGACTGCCTCGGTAACGCATGCATGGCGCCAAATATTGCTTTGTTTTAGCTGCGGAATCTACTCGTGACTGTTTTTCGCTAAAAGGTGATGTGAAGTGCGTCGGAGAAAATTTGGGCTAAGGCGGGAGAGAAGACATAGCCAACATCCTTTTTTTTTTTCGTTCTTTTTTTTTTATTTTTTCAGATCATGCCGTCCGGAGTCAAATACTACGGCAACTACTGTCGCGCTGCGTCGTTAACTGTATGCATACGTGCGCGTGTACTGCAGTTTTACTGTTGTGGGGGGGCCTTTCATAATGTCGCCTACTTGTTTATTGTTTCTGTAAAATTTAAACTCAAGATAGGCAGCTGTATTGCCATGTCTTGCAGTGCAATGAACCCACCTCTTCGTGCGCGCATGTAAGTGTGCATGTGCTTACCAAGAATGGCTTGAAAATAAAAGTTTTCGTCTCTTCCAAGAGTTCCTACGTTTTATTTAAAACGTCTGCATAAACACACAGTGGCATCGTGTGCTTGCCGCTCTGGCGGTACAGCTTACACGAAGCTAATCAATGCATGCAAACGACGCGTGAAAAAAAAAAAAAAAAAAAAAAAAAAAAAAAAAAAAAAAAAAAAAAAACGCAATTAAAGCATGGCCTCTGAGACGAGCGCATCCACAGAAGTGGTCTCGGAGGCCGTGTAAATTTTCTCATCTATAGAACATGGCCTTCGAGACCACCGTTTCTGCGGTCCCCATCATCTCCGAGGCTGCAAAGGTTCCCCCCGACCCGTTTGGAGCGCTGCGAACCCAAATTCAGCCGCTGGGGTCTATGGGAGTGTCCTCTCTTAACTTTTTATGTTACTCTATGCTGCGACTTTCGAATATTCGAAGGTCGCAGGTTCGGTCCCTCCCCGCGGCAAGTTAAGTTTTCGTCCACTATTCTTTCTTCACATTTACATTACACTTACTACTAATAACGTCCTCTATACTTTCCCTGGTATAATTGTCTGTTAGTTCTCACTAATACTGTGTCTTACAAAGAAAAACAAGCCCTTCAAATTTCCACTTCTTTCCTTCATATATTGTTAGTTCTCATATATATATCTGCAGTCTGAAGAATCGTACACCTGACACAATAACGAAATCGGGACAGCATTAAAAAAAAGTGTTAATGCTATTGTTTTTATAGCCCCCCCCCCCCATCCCCCCCCCCCTCCCCCCCCAAAAAAAAGGCCATTACCAAAAGAGTCGCACGATCTATCGTGCGTTCAATGCCGACGAGGCAAATTGAGCGTGCGCTGAGGCAAACAAACCGGAACGGGTAGATGCGCGCAGGCTATGGGAAATGAACGGCGGCACACGCAAGATCCGATCTCCCCGACAGGTTTCGGCGAATTAATCCGTTCAGCCTGGCTTCGAATGGGCCACGCAGATGAAATAAAAACGGCAGCTGCTCTCTTGGTACGAGCGCATATGCGCCGTTGTTAAACACGCACGACGACGCGATCTGTCGCAGTCGTAAAGTGTCGTGTCGCTGCGAGGTCCTTATCAGCGCACTTTTGTTTCCGTAAAAGCGTGCAGCACCGGTAAAGGTAGTTGTCGCGCAATCTATTGACTCTTCGAGGGAAGCCATTGCAGCGCACTAGCAAACGGTGCGCAATTCTCGATACATCGTTTAACGGGACCGACAAGTTCCAGAAAGTGTGATTAGATCCTGGTGGAAGTGAGAAGACCGCGAATCACAACGACAGATTCAGGCATAATTCTCCTCGCGATTTGAGTGGGATTTATATTTTTATACCGTGCTTGAGAGTCACAAGAAACCGGTATGTCGCGCAGAGCCTTGAAGGAGTCGTTCACTGTGCTGTCTGATGCGCGCCATAATTAGTGCGCAGACTCAGAGTGGGTGTGTGTTAAAGGAGTACTGACACGATTTTGAAGCACCCCAAAAGGGACATCATCTTTCGTTTCCATGGTGTGCACTGGCATCGCTCTCGCCACACCGGAGCCAGAACGCGTACAAAACATTTTACTTTGATTTTAAAGTCCGTCGCCCAGCATCTGCAAGCCAGCCTTACTGCAATGGACGTTATCGCGACAAGTCAACACAGTTCACAGGGTCTGCGAAATTTGAGTCCTGCATGCAGCCTAAATCTAAGAAATCACTATCAGAGTCTCTGGACGACAATTCACTCATCGTTGTTCACGTGAACCACGTGCGACTGACAGCAAACAGGCAGCTGTTGCTAGTATGTCGAGAGTTGCAGTCTTCCCGTGACGTCAGACCTCTCTTGACACGTCACTGCATGCGAAGCCACCGTCTCGGTACCGAAATTGCTGTTTTAAGGTAGCGGCATTAAAAATATATTCAATGCATTACCAAGCACCACGACACTCCTTTTAGGGTTCTCGACAACCGCGTTTTTATTTAGAGCAACAAACTGAAAACATTTAAAGTTCGTGTCAGTACTCCTTTAAGGCCTGAGCTGCCTCATCGAACGCGAGAACTGACCGGCATGCCGCGTCGGCGGCGTCAACACAGTGATTCGAAAAATTCATCACGTCATGACGTCACCAATGACGTCATCATGCCATTCACAGATCGCCAAAATGTGTGACGTCACGTCGTCACATGACATCGTAGCTTTCATTGTCAAAGGTGGGCCGGTCAAGGAGGCAGTGCAAAACCAGGTGAGGTGCCTGCGATCCTGGAGGCAGCGGAAAACCACGTTAGGTGCATAATGAATCCCGTGATTTTTATTATCTATCCCTATTCTGTGCTGCTTACGAGATAAAGAAAGTTGCACGCTGAGAAGCGGCGCTATCTTCGCGGCAACTATAGTGGAACAAGTCGAACCACGGCGCATGCGCGAATTTCACGCATGCGAAGCAAACTGCCGCGCACGAACCGCTCTCGCGCTCACCACCCACTGTTCGCAGCATGTGTTGCGTGTATACGACTCCTTAGTCGTCGCAGATCGAAAAAAAGATTCGATTTCATTTTAAATGTTTCACGGCGTTTTCCGCATCACCATTCCGTGATTATAGGCACTCTGACGTGAAAGCTCTCCGTTGGCAATAATGAAAACAGCTACAATAAAGATTGTTTGTCGGTCCCCTCAAGTTTTGACAGACAAAGTAATTGAGCCTTTGAAAAGTAGGGTCCGGATAAGAATCGATCCCAGGCCTTGAGGGTGCGTGACGCTGACCACGACGACTCGGTGATTCAGGCCGATTGTGTAGGCGTAGCTGGCGAGCGCGCGCTCCAGCGCCGTCTGACCTTGAGGCTAGCACCGCGCGGCTCTCCACGGGCACTGAAAATTGCGGTAACTGGCGTTACGCGTTGCATAAGTTCAGGGAGGCGCTACGGCAATGCATATGAAGGTTGGATGGATGGATGGCACTGTTGTACCCTTTTGATCGAGCGGGGGCTTACGCCGCTTAGCTAGTGAGAGGGTATACATTTCACTGCTGCCTTGATTTTAGCCACCAGTCAGATAACCTCCTCTTGGTCACCCCGATGCTTCGAAAAATTCAGCCCCATTGCCTCGTACCGTATAGGATGAAGCGTTTAACAGAAAATTATCACGTGTATTCGGCTGCATGCAGCGCCGTCTGCTGATGAATAAAGTGTAGCGAGAAATTGCGCTCCACTTCAGAGCCACCGCTCAGCGGAGATCGAATAACGTCGCGAAACACGGCACGCGCAGCGATACGGAGCGTGTAAGGAGCGCAGTCTCTCATCTATTGACGGCCGACGCGCGCCCCACTAATGAAGCGGCGGCCGTCTGGTCGTGTAGAACGCTACGAAAGGCGACACGCACAACAGTGGAGCCACGTGGCGCGGGGAAGGAAGGAGGCATCCAGCCCACGCGCGGAAGGCCGTTCAGAAGTCAGAGACTGATGACGAAATACGGTCCGAGGATGCACTACACAGATGATATTGGGAGCGGAGAACGTCACTTCAGCAGCATGATGATGCAGATGACGAGACCAATGGGAAACAGCTGGGCCATGGCCAGGATTTGGGGACATTAGAGTTACTGTATATGCTACCTTTAGGTAGCATATACAGTAACTCTAGGGGACATATGCAAGTAGCGCCATCTCTTGTCGGTGACAGCGGTGGCCTGCCGTAACTGAATGGGAAATAGGCGGGAAAAAAAAAATCATATCTGAGAAAAAAAAAAAAGCTAGTTATCAAAAACGACTCCCGGTTCTATACAGCAGATACTTATTTGAACATTCTGATAAAATTTGTGTCTCACCACAAAGGGCCCCATGTGCTTCTAATGGGCGGGAAGCCACACGCTTTGACGTGCGATACCGCGATATTACCAAAATTTTCCAGTAGGTCTCTGCTGCATAGAACTCGAGTCGTTTTTGATAACTTCCTTTTTTCAAGAGATACGATTTCTTTGCCCGCCTATTTCCCATTAAGTTGTGGTAGAACACCGCCACTGCCACCGAGAGCTGGCGCCGCGTACACATGTCCTCAAATCCTGGGAATGGCGTTTGTACTATTTGCGACCCATTTCATTTGTCTTCCTGTGCATCGTCGATGCGCGTAGAATAACTTCCTAATCTTTCGTGTACTCCAATATCGCCGAGCGCGAGTGGGAAAGCGCGAGCATTCAGGCAAGGAAGCACAGCCACACTGTGCGGTGTACCTGGAGCCATACTTCCTAACATCGAGGCCCCTGCATACGCTACAACCCTCTCCATCGAGGAAACGGCTCTTTTCCTCTTAGCGAACGAACAATGCGCGCGGAGGGAGCAACGTGCACTCCGCCAGCAGTCAAAACCAAGGTTGCGCGAAGCCCCGCATACGGCGCACAGCTTTCGTTCGGACAAACGCGTGTACCCTAGCAGGCGCAGACGTTAGCCACGACCCCGAAAGCGAGTGTCCATCATCACGCAGTCTGCTGTCAAGAATAGCGAGCAGAAGACGACGACGCCGCCGAAAGCACAGCTCAAGTTTTGTCCGCACGCCGGCGCAACCAAAGACCCCGTTTCGACGGGCAAATGTACAACGTTACTTTCTGGCTCCACTGCACGAACCAGAGAGGCATTGAATCCACGCGGTGTATGCGCCAGCAGCAGTGCACGATTTACAGCGAGTCGACAGAGCTCGTCGCCGAGTGTCGCGAAGGCACATCCCGACACGCGCACACAAGGAAAACGTCGTGGTCTCGCGTCGTGGGCGACCTCTGGCTGGCGGCCTCTCTTCCGTGAAAACAAGCAAAAGGAGAAACCGACACGCAGGATCGCGGCTGACGAGCTGGAAAAAGCCGCGGCAAGACGTCGCGGCTCTTGCGACGAGCCGTTTTCTTCGGACCCGATGCTCCCGCGACCATTTCCTCCCGCGAAGGGAAAGTGCCTCGTTCAGTCGCTGCACGCGACTGCGCAGCGCATGTCAGACCGCCATTCGTCGTTCGACCGTGCCCGGCAAGAGCGGTCGGCGACGTTCGCTCGTAAATCCATCTTGCCAGCTGTCACTCGCAAATGTCGCATCGAGCGGCTTTAGAGACGCCTGGTTTGCATCCGACGTTTCTCGCGACAACTCCCTTCCGAACAGTGATGACTTACCGATCGCACGAGCGACCAATGTAACTTCAGTAACGCTGCTGCAGGCCTCATTTTCGTTTTTCAAGTAAGCAAAGGTTACGATGTGCCGACTTAATGATACCTGAGGCCTTACGTCCCAAAACCCCGATATGATTACGAGAGACGCCGTACTGGAGGGCTCCGGAAATTCGGACCACCTGGCGTTCTTTAACGTGCGCTGACATCGCACAGTACACGGGCCTCTACCATGTCGCCTCCATCGAAATGTGACCGCCGCGGCCGGGATCGAACCCGCGGCCTTCGGGTCAGCAGCCGAGTACCATAACCACTGTTCCACCGAGGCGGACACGATGTGCTGACTTACCCGCTGATAGCTGACAGATTAGAAGCAGCAAGTGTCGTCATGCAGACAAGCTCAGAACAGAAGCGCCATTCTTTGCTAAGGAGCCCACGTCAGCCTCGATAAGTCGCACGGTAGCTACTCGATGTACTTACAGTGGCTGTGCGCAACATGCGGCCAACAACAAGACTTGAACGCCTTAACACTGGTGTTATCAGCTTTGAACGCACCGGGCAGCGATATGGTAGCACGCACCGTAAATGGATAAGTCGCGGCTCTCCGCATTGAGCTACGCTGTCCTGGAGCTGTACTAGAGGCATAGGTCGGCAAACTCACTCATGAGTCGACTCAGATCGGGCCGTGCGTCCGAGTGAGTAATATTTCTGCGAGTTTGAGTCCGAGTGAATCCGGTTGAGGAAAATTCGCGTCTAAAAATATGTCGCCTATTGCGGTCATACGAATGAATGACTAACAAACAAAAATATCGCGGCTGCAGCGTTCTCACTGAGCGGAATTCCAACGTGCGAATGAACACGAAGGCCATGGAGACTATCGCTGATTTACCGAGAGTTAGCAAATGTGCATATGCCGCATCAACACGTTTTTGTCCTGCAGTGGGACGGTAGCTGACGCCGTTAATGCAGTTTGGGCGTTGCGGCTGGATAGTACATGTGGCTTGAACGCTACACACCCGAAAGTGGCAGCGCAACGAAACTGCGTGTCGTGCGCAGCAGTATTCAGCTGGCGTAAAGGTGCATTCCGATAGCGCCAATTCCTGGAACTTGCAAGTTGGGAACTGTATACACTGGCCCGAGTAATGTTGGCGTTTCCCGGACGCAACGCTTTGCCGGTTTCACGCTTTCTGCGACCTCGTGAGAAAGGAGACGAGGCGGTTCCGCGTGTCCGCTCACACAGAGCGTGTCGCAGCGTATCCGGCGCCTCGGGCGCTTGTGTATAGACGATAACCCTTCGCTGGCGCGAGATCGTCACGAAGAAGGAACAGATATTCTCGATGCATCCACCTATATCCACATCGGCGGAGGGCATACTCGAAAAAGCGGCGAGCCGAGACGTCACGGCGCTCTTGACCACGTCGACGCACCGCACCCGCCAGCACATTCCCAGCGTAAAGAGAAAGAAAGTGGACGACATGCGCAGGACAAACTTGACAAGTCTGAACTTGCGTATGAACGCGTTCAGATGTTTAAAAACGATGCAGGGAATGCGTACCGACCTTCGAGGTGCGTCAGGCGGGCGGTCGCGTTAAACCTAATTCAAAGGCTAACGCGATTAGAGTTCATGCACGGCCTCCAATATGTGCGTCCGAAAGCGGATCTCTGGGGGCAGCGTTCGCTGCGGTGCAACGCATTCCGTCTCTCTCACTTCTGTCGAGATTGTGAAAGCTTCGTGACGTTAAAGATGACGTTGCGGAAGAAGGACCGCAAACAGGGGGGGCGCGTTGCTCGCCGAGCTCCAGCCAATCAGTGGCGGCAACTTATGGTACATTCGACTGGTCGTTTTCGAGCGCTCCGCAGGCGCTGAAAAAATTACGTAAAATAGCAATTAACAATTGTTGCTAACATTATCAGGTCAAAACATGATCAGAAACGAGAAACATGACTTGCATAACAGCTTGTTTTTGTTAAAGAGTTTTAAAGCTGTTGAATTCAACACTTTCAAACACAGTGAGAGCGCTCTCAAACGACCAGTCGAATGTACCATTATCTTGACAGCGGAGCGAAGGCTATACGGAGGCGGGGCTTCCGCACATTCGTGTTGCTCCGCAAGTAGTACGGCAGCTTGCGGCTGGTTTCGGTTTTGCTCGTTCACATCGTTAACGCGTTTAGAAATACATATACATAAAAATTATGAATGGGAGAAACATTTCGATTGTTCAGTGTACTATCGGCCAAAGAATATTACGGACCACGCGAGCGCGTGGCCAAAAGCCTCTTCGCGACACTTCCGCTACGTCAGCGGCGATCAACAGCACTGCAGCGCCAAAGACGCATCCCTCCCTTAATCTATGGCCTGTCTGTTTTTTGACTGGGTACAAATCATTTTCACCTTTCACTTTCTAACGCGGCGCGCTTTTTGGCAACTGCGTCTTCGTGCTTCTGCCTCGAAGGCATTCTATGAGCATAACTGTTATCAGCCGCTATCTTTATCACAAAATGATACCTAGCCAACGGAACGCCGTTCGAGGCCTGCCGTGGTAGCTTTGATCCTGCTATCAAAATAGAAGTGTGACGGTAATACGGCAGATAAGCGCTTCGCGCGAAAACTGCGAACTGACTATGCGCCACGCGGCAGTAGAAAATTGTAAGGCCAGTGAATAACAAGAAGACCCGTTTCCGGCCTAGCACTGTGGTCGACGGTAGATGGCGCACCGCTAGGTGGCGTGGAGAGGCAGTTTGGCACACGCTCGCGTGGTCCGTAATATTCTTTGGCCGAAAGTACATTTTAGTGCCCTATTACGAGTATATTTTTCTTGGAAACTAAATAGCGCGTTTGTGCCCGCACACTGACGTCACGGACGCCGCCATGTTCCCTTGGAAAACGGGTGGGCTTTGGTGCTGTGTGAGAAATGGAAAGAAAAGGAAAGCATTTTTGCAAGGTGAACAATAACTTTATTTTACCTACAATTTCCCGCAAATGTTCCAGTCTAATAATAAATAAGGCAGTACTTATTTCAGCACTGCGCATGAGAAACTTATCAGTAAACTTAAGTACCCTGGGCAGACTGATGGAGAGGGAACGAAGAAGGGTGAAGAAAAGAACGAGCAAGCGAGAGACGGCGCGGTGTTGAAAGAAAAGTGCGAAGGACGCCCGCAGCACGACACGCCGCGGAAGTTATGAGCCGGGATAATCCATCGAGCACGACCGATGTGGCTACAGTTGCAACATCAGCGCATTTGTGACGGATCCTTGACTTCTTCAGCACCCTGCACGGCGCGCGGTATACGAAGAGCCGAAGGGCAGCTGCCTCGAACGTTGCGAACTTGTTCCTGTCGACGATTTGCTGGATCCTGCCTGTAACACGGCTGGTGCATGCGGCACGAGGAAAAGCAGCTCCGTAAAGCTCTAAGCCGCATTCCGCGCGCAAAATGTACACGACATTTGTATAAACGCAGCGTTTCCCGCATTTAGCTCGACAGACCGTGCAAGCTTACGTATATGGTGCTCTGCATGAATTTTCATAAGCCATGAACCGCGCGCCACGTGAATAATACGGAAAGTTCGGTGGTCCTTAACAGGGCAGAGAGACTTGTCGTGCAGCCAGGTAATAATAATGATATCTGGGGTTTTACGTCCCAAAACCGCGACATGATTATCAGAGACGCCGTAGTGGAGGGCTCCGGTAATATTCACCATCTGGTGTTCTTTACGCGCGCTAAAAACGCACGGAACACGGGTCTTTCACATTTCGCCTCCATCGAAATGCGACCGCCGCGGCCGGAATCCAACCCGCGACCTTCGCGTCAGCAGCTACACCACCGCGGCGGACCGTACAACCAGGTGTGCTTGCGCATACATTAAGGTGTCTCAGGTGACGCGTTTAAATAGGGCGTGCCAAAATCACGGCGTTCAGCACGGTTGCCCGTAACCGAACGCCAGCGCTCGGAGCGAAAGTAATGACAAGTGAACGCCCCTTGCTTATAACGCCCCTGTTGTCATCTCTGGCTTGTCTTTTCATCTTGCGCGCTAAGTTGCTTCGCTATTCACACTGCAGGAGGCTCGCATCACGCCGCGCAGGCAGAGAGGATCGCGAGCGGGCACAGCTGCGGCGCGAGAAATTAAGCAGACTCGGCTTGGAACAAAGAGAGGGTGAAATAAGGGAACAACGCCGTGCATCACGACGAAATAGCGGGAGACACGCCGAGACAGTCTTGCGTGCCGCGAGAGTCGTGACTCGCCACAGTTGCCGCATTGTGAGCCACGCTGACTGAAGGAAGCAACAAGATAGCGAAGTTCCGCAACGGCTCCACGAACGATTTATCAGGCCAGCGTCACCGGCAGGGGAAGCGACGAAAATGAGATGACATACCACACGCCCATATGCTTCATCGCTCGTCCAATCATTACAAAAAAAAGCTCAGTTTTAACCATGCTCAAGCCCTCATACACATATCTTAAAGAACCCCAGGTGATGGAAGTTTCTGGAGCCCACCCATACGGCGTCTCCCATAATCATGTGGTGGTTCTGGGACGTTAAACATCGACAATCATTATTAAGCGGCCCGGAGTTCGCTGTCGTGAAAGAGTTGAATTCGCTGATAGAAGTAACAACCCGCGACGTACTGCAATACACTCTCTAAAAAATAACTACCCGACGGCAATGGGGCGTCTACCGGATCTAAAAGTGTGCCAGAGATCAGCCACACTGCGCCATGGTGGATAAAAGCAGCACGACATACACGTGCAACACGACGCTCCATGTACTTCAAGAAGGAACCCTGCACCTATATTTCACCAGCCGAGTTTTGCACTGAAATTTGAAGACTGACGCGTGCGAACAATTGAAAAAACCTATTGGACCTACAAATGCAAGATAAGCGCAGACGACAGAGATTGGCGTATACCCTTTCGTATATTTCACTCACAAGCGACGTGAAACTCTGGTGCCTATCGAAACGCGGCTTTCATCTTGCGGCACCGCGGAACCTTTGCGCGGCAGAAGCACAGGCGTGCACACGAGGGGGGGCAGGGTGGGCGGCGGCCGCCCCTCTAGACAGATAAGAGGGAGGCGCCAACTCCACCCCATACCATTACTCACCCGTACCTTTCACGCCATTTTCTAATCCGCAGGTTTACGGCTATGCATAATTTTTGACAATAGTGGCGACCGATGACCCCTGATGGTGAATTCAAAGAGTATACTTACTTCCTACTTTTGCCCCCGGAAAAGCGGGGCGGGGCCTATTGGAGAAGCACACCATCACTTCATCATTCTCACTTTGGCATCCATGGTGGGACTTGTGGTTCTTTTTTTCTTCTTTTGGTCTCGACAGGCAAGCGGGGAGGGGCGCTGCGGCGTCCTCGCTACGCTGTGCAGAGACGCTCCCTCTCATTCGCTCTTGCTCGTCTTGACAACAGAACGATGACACTATTCTCCGATGTCATCCCGAAAAGTACTCGAGAATTCAAGCAACCAAGGCATTGCTGAAATACCTAAGGACAAGAGACTTGCACGAGCGGCTGTAGACTCTTACAAGACTGCCGCTCTGCGCTGTGACGTTACGTGTGTGCTCTCTTTCTCTTTACTCTTCTTTCAATCTCCCTTCCCCCTGTGCAGGGTAGCATACCGGTGATGCCAAACTGGTTAACATCCCTGCCTGTCCTCTCTCTCGTTTTCCTTCATTCCTTACTAAGTGCTTTCCTTACTAAGCACTGTAGGGGGCCGGTCTGCCGTACGTTGTCGTACGCTGTCGTATGCTGTCATCGTCGCTTGGCGTAACGCAGGCAAAACCACATATATACCGTAGCCAGCTGTAGCATAATAAGCGCGCGCTCGCGCCAAAGAGAAGTCTTTTTCCTCTCGTTCTTCGAGCGCCTTGATGATGATATTAAGTGCGGACATTATTACCTCGGCTAAGGGAAACACGACAACACAAACCACGCATAAAAAAAATTGAAAGAGGAAGCAAGCGAGTGATAGAAAGAGAAAAAAATGGGAGGAAAAATAGACATAAATAGAAATAAAGAGGAAAAACGCAGAAAACGAGAAGAAGAGAACAAAAAAGAAAGAGAAAACTGGAGAGAAACAAAGAAGGCTGCCGCGCTCCGCATTTACTTCAGGCTTGGCCCCACTAGGTGCCTTAATTTTTTGCTTAATGTTTTCCTTAAATCGGCGAGTGTCTCGTTTACTGAGGATGCTTCAGTAACGTATCCTGCTCGTCAGACTGCATATTCCGTTCAATTATGCAGGGGCCCGACGATTACTTTCGACCAGCCGCGTTGTACAATGAGATGTGCTAGATTTACGCGAGCGGTTGCGGCGGTTGCAGTAGCTGCCGGCAATATATATTCAAACAGCTAGGCAAAAAGGAAGACTGGCACCGTCAGCGCGAGCGAGTGCTGCGTGCGCCGCAAAAGCCGCGCCTGTCAAAACAAGGTGACTCCGGGAGGTTGCAGCTGCTGTCAAGCATGCATGCTCGCGACACCACAAAGGGAGCGAAAATTGTTGCGAACAAAAACGTCGCCGACGGCGAGTCATGGGTGCTAAAAGCACTTATTTATTTATTTATTCATTTATTACTGTTTCGACTGATAACACGCGTCTGCGTGATCTTATCAGTCGAAACGCGTCATCTTTTGGAATCGAGATGCCGAAAGCGCCCTCAGGGAGCGTGCTTCTTCGGTTAAACAAGCGCGCACCTTTCAACGCTGTCACTCGAGCAAAGCAGGTCAGCATGTCTATTAGGCCGCGCATGCTGCTGGGCACACCACGTCAGAGCCCGCAACTGCCGCGAGGTGTCGCCCCGCAGAGCAATGCCGTAAATGCCGTAGGATTCCAAGGGTTCCTCGATGCGCGCGCCCCCCTTGGAGGGTGGAGCCATTCTTTGAAGGGGTGGATGCCGCCTTCCGATCGGCGGCCGCCATTCGGCTCCCCCCGCCTCGTCGCGGCTGGTTGAGTGAGACACGGTGCGCGGCGTTTTCTCGGACAAAATGCCCGGGTGTTGCGTGCCACAGTGCACAAACCACTCGCGAAATGGCTACAAGGTGTTCAGATTTCCGAAAGATCCGAAAAGGCGACTCCTGTGGCTGGTAAAGATCAAGCGCGACAAGTGGCAACCCACGGACCGTTCGTGTTTGTGCAGCCTAAGTTATACCATGGTTATACCATTTCAGCATTTGGAGAGTTATAACTCGCCGCGCTTACGCTGGCCTTCTCGCTCGACGTAACTCGCCTCAACGTATACGTTGCCGAAAGAATACTTTCGGGGCACTCACTCTTCTCGCATTGTAGGTCCAGAAACGACGCCTTGGCGTTTGTCAGCTGGTTCCCGGACGCGTATTGCCGAATGGTGACGGCGTGTGTGTGTTTGCGTGTATGTGCGTGTTTGTGCGCATGTACACATGATTGTGCGTGCGTGTGTGCGTGTACGCGTGCGTGTCTGTGTGCGCGCACGCGCATATGTGTGTGTGTGTGCGCGTGCGTTGCCGCGTGTGCGCACGTGCGTGTGTGTGTACGTGTGTGCGCATGCATGTCGGTGAGTGTGTGTATGCGCGCGTGTACGTGTGTGTGCGTGCGTGTGTGGGTGTACTTATGTGTGCGCGTGTTTTTGTGTACGTGTGTGCGTGCGCGCATGCGTGTGTATGTGTACGTGTGAGTGCGAGCCTGTGTGTGCGCGCGTATGTGCGAATGCGTGTGCGTAAGTGCATATCTGCGTGCCTGTGTGGGTTTGTACGTGTGCGCGTGCGTATACGTATACGTGCGTGTGTGTCTGTGTGTGCGTGTACAAGCGTGTGTGTGCGCATGCGTGTGTGTTTGTGCGTGTGCGCATGTACGCATGATTGTGCGTGCATGTGTGTGTGTGTTTTTACGCGTGTGCGTGTTTACGCGTGCGTGTGTGCATGATTTAATGCCATAAATTTAATGACTTAATGCCATAAAAGCCGTATGTAGAGCCCCAAATAGTATGATATGTATTCAACAATTTTTTTTTGGCCATCTGCAATTTCAGTAAGGTAAAGGAGATGAAAACAGAATTCAGAATACTGTGCGTTGCAGGGTGCGGTCCATAAATGGGGTAGCTGATGAATAATTCGAAAACAAGATCTGAAATATGGTGTGCATTCACAGTTTTTCTCTTTTTCTCGTGACAGCACGTGGTTCTTTTTTTAATTCTTTTTTTTCGCACGGCAGGCAAACTGTTTTTACACTTTTGTGGAAGACACAAAAAACACAGACACAATGAAATGCCATGGGACTTGGGTGCGTGTGTTTCGCGTCTTTAACCAATATAAATAGTTACCAACTAGCCGAAGAAGATGCTAACTGAAGGTGTTAACGCGGCTGGCGTGGACGGTAGTTTTCTGCTGCGAGAAACTCCAGCTGCTAATGTCGCTTTAAAAATAAAGAGTAGAGAATAGAAATCTGAGACCTTCACACTCCCGGATGCGAAAACTTTGTATGTTTGTCATGTTGTTTGAGTACCACTCGTTTTGACACAACGAACTTCGCATGCAGCCGCGCGACGCCCGTTGGCTGCCTATCGTGGCTATAGGCGGCCTGCGGAGAGGGCATCGTAATGGCGGACGCCGTAGCAGACGACGCTGTTGTCTCCACCCTCCACGGCGGCGGAGGGGAGCGCGCGCATCGAGGAACCCTACAATGCCGGCTGCTCGCGCGCTCTACACCGACGTGGACGCGGCTGTACGTCACAGGCAACGTGAAACGCGCAAGTCAAGAAGCCCAACGGCAAGAGCCACCAAACACGTCGAGAAGGTAACTTTGAGAACGGCGGAACGAGACTTACTTTACCCAACAGTGACAGCTGCGAGAAGCGGCAGCTCGTTCATCAAGAGGTGCGCATTCAGCCACTCGTCGGCTGGGTGAAAAAATAAATAAAAGACGAAGCTGTAAGAAACCGCGGGATTTACAGCGATGTGCAACCGCGGTTTCGCTCGCACGTGTAGCAGGCAAAAAAAAAGGGGGGGGGGGGGGGCAGCAGAATGTTTAAAAGGGAGAAAAAAACCAAGCGGTCTCGAGTACTTTGATGATTGAGAAAGAAAACAGAAGAAATTTCTGCCGTATGCCAACGAGAATCGGGGAATAAAAATACAGCAAGTCGAGCGTCCGACGGAATCCCGTCTTGTCGGGGACAAACATAGTGGAATAAAAGAGAGACGCCGACCAAGGTAAATTTGGCTATTCAGACAATTGCGCACACACTGAACAGAAATATTGGGACACTCTCTCCCGTGTATAAGCGATGTCTGAAACACGTGGATAACACGTACTTAAGAAAAAGGCCGAACTACGCCATTTGCTGTCCATTGTGAACAAGGCTCCCGTGCGGGGGGCCGAAACGTATCTTTAAAACTGTTGTGCCTTTCACCTTGGTCGGCGTCTCTCTTTTATTCCACTAGAGCGCGTTGAAATTTAGAACGCCTGCTGTGTAAATAAAGACCAAATTACGCCCAGCGAAAAGCGATATATACGAGAGAAACCAGAGGCGTAGCAAGACATTTTTTCGGGGGTGGGAGTTCAACCATACTTTATGTATGTCCGGCGTGCGTTTGTATGTGCGCATGTAAACATCAAAAATTGATAACTTTTCGGGGCGGGTGTTTGAACACCTCCGACACCCCCCTTCCGTCCCTACGACAGTGAGAGACATCAGGAATGACGTAGATGACCCCAGAGAGGATCGTAAAGATGGTAATTCTTGATATGGGAAGAGGAAACGGGGCACTTGCGATCGGCCTCTCGGACACCTCAACGAAAAAAAACAAACGTGAGGGGCAGGGTTGGTGTTTGCCAAAGCCAGAAACATACAGCATCCCCGTTCGCCTCCTTTCCATCTGGCTCGGATGTCGGGCGCGATGCCACTCGACACCGCGGATTGCCAATGCGCACCCGACGAGTGGCCAACGATTCGAGAAAGGACGTCGCTCGAAATGCGAGACGTGATCCGAGTGCTGCACACGGCACGTCGACGGCGGGCAGCGCGAGTGCATTGCGCGCACCATTTGCATACGTGCCATCGTTGAAGCCAAGCTCGTCCTGAAGACGCGGCAGTGTCGTCATCTGCTCAGATGTATCCTCGGCGGACGACCTGACTGTGTGCCACAGCGTTTCCTTGAATTGGGCAATTAGAGCAACTCGAAATGAGAGATCCGTAAAACAGGGGTTGTGTGCTCGAGCGGTCGTTTCGACAAGTGGACTTGCTTTTTCAAGGCTAGAACTACCCTTGAAGAACACAATTTCTTCAAGACTAGCCTTGAAGAAGACAAGTACACTTGTCGAAACGTCGGCTCGAGCAAACGACCCCCGTTTTACGGATTTTTTTCATCGCAAGCTTCCATCTTCCCCTTCCTGCCGTTTTTCCGAAATGAGACAGACACACTCGTTCTCTTATTGACCATTTCACAGGAGAGAAAAAACGCCGCCATGCTGGGCTGCGCGCGGGAGTACAAAAGGCTGACGTCACAGCCTCGGCAGTGCATTTTTGGCGGATTACGCCAATTTGCGCAGCCCAGAAAGGACTATGGCGGCGCCCAGGGAGCCGCTTATGAAAACGCTCAAGAAATCTTCGTATATAGTGTTGGCCGCGAGATCGAGCTGGTGCCACCCCCGTCGTCGTGCGTGCGATTTCGGCCGATTGTTTGCAGACGAATGATAACTGATGAAATTAATGCTGAAGCGACGTTCACGCCATATCGCTCATGTTGCGTGGCGCCACAAAGATTTGCCGAATTTATCACTAACGTAAGCCAGTCAATAAAGTGCTTCTCCCTCTGACCCCAGCGCAGGGTAGCAAACCGAAAATTTTCTTCAGGTTAGCCTTCCTGCCTTTCACTTAATATTTCTCGCTCTTCTCCCTCCGACCATTTCATTCGTTAAGGACTATGCCGAATCCCTTTCGTTGTGTGCTCGAAAAAGCGGCACCGAAACTGCCGATTGCAGCGAGCCGACACGTGCGATAGCCGCGCGCCACACACGTGCAGAGAATAATTGATGCAGCGCTGAGACCAAACGCAGTTAAATTAATATGCGACGTCGACTCCACCACAGCCCTTTAGAAGATAGGAGACGACAGTCAACATTTTGTGTGGTTCAGCCGTTCTCCGCCAGGCAGCGACTCTGATACACAATACAACATAGTACAACACTGTAACAGGTCGCTCATGCGTACGCACGCACAAATCTGCACATTCACAACCGCATAAAGCTTTCGATGACACGAATGGACGCCATGCAAGAAAAGCGAGCAGTATACGTACGTTAAGAGAGCCTTTCCCAGAAGGAAGCGGGGACAACGGTACGTATACTCCCACGACCCGACCGCCTCAATTTGCGGTGAGGCTAACGCGAAAAGCCAATGTAGTGCGTACTTGTAAGGGTGAAAAATAGTTATCGAGCACAGACGGCTGGACAAACACAAAGGAGACGTGTCACACACTTTGTCGGCCGTCCTCTTGTTCTCTGACACACGAGCACCATCTTGTTCCTAGTTTCACTCGGTGATCTTAAGCGAGAAACGCTGAGTGTCATCTCGAAATTAAAACTACGAAACGGCATGTCGGTGATTTTTTTTCCCTTCTTCGCTGCACGTCACTTGTACATGCGGTGACCGGAGAGGACAAAAGGTCTGCCTGCGCGCTATCCTACACAGCGTCAGCGTGACATTTCGATAATGGCAAGGGATAGATCATTAAAGTGCAGCTGCTCGGAGCGCACTCCGTCCAAGAACTGGCTCGTTGCCACACGCTGCTGACACGAAGTGCGCGAAGCGCAGTTCGCTCGAACCCCGTTGACAATTTCGAACGAAACAACCTGCTGCCGCATGCGCGGCAGAGTTGATTTCCCCAAAGACCACGTCGGAAGGGAGGTCGGCGGAGATGTGAGCTCAAATTACACCCGACGCTGGAATCCCTATAGCTGCTCCATTTCGGTGATGCACACGACAGAGTGTCCACGTCTGTGCAGGGAGCGCGAGCAGGCGGCCTTGCTCCGCGGCACGACACCGTGCGGCGGTTGTGGGCTCTGACGTGGTGTGCATGCGCGGCCTAATAGACGCGCTCACCTGCTTTGCACGAGTGACAGCGTTGAAAGGTTTGACCGAAGATGCACGCGCTTTCGGCATCTCGATTCCAAAAGATGATGCGTTTCGAGTGATAACACGCTCGCCTGCGCGTGTTATCAGGCGAAACGCTAGGTGGGAGAATTTTACAAATAAAGACATCCCTGCACTGGCCATGATTCGTACGCTGGCTCAACCCACTGGCTGAACGCCCCAAAACCACGATATGATTATGAGGGACGCCGTGGTGGACGACTCCAGAAATTTTGGCCATCTGTCTGCTGTTCTTTAACGTGCACCTAAATTCAAGTACACGAATCTCGTTCGGCGCCGTATACAAATGCAGCCACCGCGGCCGGGATTTGATCCCGCGACCTTCGGGTCAGCAATCGATACACCATAACCACTGCACCTTGTGGCGGGTCCCAAAGATATCGTGACGTTTCCTATTATATTATTTTTTTTTGCAGAAATCTTCACTGCCTTCCGCGACCGACCGACACCGACGAAATGGGCATTCCGTTCCTTGCGCCTCGGGTTCACCGAGAGAATTGTTCTTTTCCTCCCATAAGTGCACCCACAAACATCACGTTTTACCGCGATAGCATTAAAGAGCTCGTTTCGCAGAAATTCTGGCGTCGGCGTCGTTGGTTGTGAGCGAAAAATCATCATCTTGTCCGTGACCGAAAAATCGAGAAAGATGCAAATAAAATAAATAATAAAAATTCTCGGGTCCGAGTGAGGATCGAACCCGGGTCGTCTGCGTGGCAAGCAGGTGTTCTACCACACAGCCATGCCTCTGCTTGGATATACTGTGAAAATAACTTCCTCTGCTTGGAAATGCAGTGAAAATAACTTCCATGCTTCGCAAACGCAAGCGTCCTTTATATAGGCGTCGCAATATAACATGTAATATCCCAGGAATATTGCGTGGTACAAGCGTACATTGCCATCGGGCGTCAGAATATGTGACTATCATAACGATTCCATAGTTTAAAGCCAGCCACCCATTAGAAACGGCACACACCTTACTGCGCGTATTCCCTTAACACCACGTAGTGGGTGCATAGCAAGTTCGAAAACATTTCCCACATTTGCCGCGCATAATTTCTCCTGGTTTAAACCATACTACCCATTACATAGTATGCACTAAGTGATTGAAGTACGCAGTAGGGACGGGATATCGCTATCGCGTTCAACTCTTAAAGGCGAAGCTTAAGGGTCCCCCCAATTTTTCTTGTTGGTATACTTCTTTTTAAATCTGCGAAGAGCTCCTGAAAAATGATCGCCTCGCTTCTGCCTTTCCAGCTTAGGTTTAAAACAAGACAGCGCGCTCGGGGAAACTTACCGTGCGTTAAATCACGCGCCGCGGCGACTGATAAACGCCACGAACGTCACATTATAGCAGGGGTCTCAAACACGCGGCCCGCGAGGCTCTCGGTTGCGGCCCGCACATGACTGTCTTCACCCCACATTTTTTAAGCATTTTCTTATTCAGTATGGTCGTGAGCTACACAGACCTGACTGGTTTAAAGCATTGACTCCGTGAGGCATCCCATGTGTTCACTTTGTTTTGAGACATAACCGTGAAGCAAAAATTATGTTTCACAATAGGCGTCCAGATTTGATTAATTTCGGAGATCGGTATCGACATGCTGTCGGAATCCTGGCACCAAATATCCTTCAGAAATGACCTGCATATGAGATATGGGAAAGTTTTTGTTTTTTTTCAAATGGCGGCGTTTGCTGGCAAATTGCACAACACGCCCCCCCCCCCCCCCCCCCCTCGCTTTTACCTTCTTCAGCGCCCCGGCCCTTGCGGGAGCAAATTTCATGAATGCGGCCCGCTGGCTGAGGCGAGTTTGAGACCCCTGCATTATAGCGTTCCGAACAGCTTGCTGCGCATTAAATCACGTTGCTTGATAGATGTTGCGGACGTCCCATATAATGCCGGCATAGGACTGGCGAGCGCCTTCTTTTGAGGAAAGCGCAAAAGAAAGAGGGAAGACTGCGAGTATTAGAAAGATAAGCCATACAGAAATCGAGATTGCGGAACGCCGCTATCTAACGCGGGGTGCTTATCTCGACACCGCACACAACTCGCCAGACGGCGTCCAAGACGCCGTCATACGCCAAAGGCGGCGCTTAAGCTTCCTCGAGTCCGAGGCAGCTGACCGCAGCTGCCAGTATTTTTCAAAGAATAACATTCGGGCCACAGGGACGTAATAAACCCTCCCTTTGTTGGCGACGACATTTTGCTCGCTTACTTCAACCATAGAGTTTCCTACAATATTTACTATAGAGCACTGCGATCGTTCAGCCACCATGGGAGTGATGGGTATTTGCCTAATCTTCGTGCTTGCGGCTTCGAACGCACTTGTGGCTTTGTTTATATGTAGTGCTTAGGCGTTTGTTTTGGATAAAAGAATGGATCGCTGTGAACATCGCGAGCCGATTTGAATTAGTGAGCCTAAAGAAATCAAGATGGTGGGACCGCGGGGGAGGGGGAAGGGTGCGCCAAGTTTGTCCTTTTTTCAGGCGAACCTGTTGAAATTGCACGGACATGCAGGTCGCGGCGATAATGGGCGTCCATTTTACCCCCGGGGGTCGAAGGAAGCACGTCATCGATTCATTTTCATTTGATGACTCGATGTAAAACGTCGGGTGTCCGCAAAAAACCCTCCGCGCCGTTGCTTATGCGCCACGCCCTTCCTGGCCCGTGTGTGTTATCGTTGTTTGCACGTCTGGCGCTGGAGTTTGCTTTCATGGTCTGTGACAGGCTGTGGTTCGACTCCACTACGCCAAGGAAAGACCCAGCATCAGCCAAGAGGGCCACGTTCGTCGACCAGATTCGCTGGTTCTTGAGCTTCACAAGGCTCGCCCTTTTTGCATCCACTGCTTGTTTTCTTGGAACGGGGAGGGGGTCTGCAACCAACATGCATGTAATCGGAACTGCGTCATCTCCTCACAATACTATATGCAAACGCCCACAGCCGATCTTGATCCGCAGGCGCTTATGGAAGTAAGTGGACGCTCCAGCCCTGTTCGCCAAAACCGCATATGCGCCGCATTACCTCGTTCGGTCCATGGACTCACCTGGTTATCGAAGAAAAATTCAGGCACGCTAAAGCCTTTGAATATCTCGCTTAAAGTTAAAATGTCACGGTCAATCTTCGAGGGTGCTCAGGACAACGGTAATAAACAGCGAGGAAGAAAAAAGACGCCGACGAACGCTGGCCTCAAATGTTTGTAAGGCACCGTCCACTCACCAGAGGGAGCTGCGTTTCTCGCACTGCGCCGTCCCAAGTTCACTAATTACATTGGCCGTTAGGGGCACTTAGAAAACAGACGCGCGTCATTTAACGAATCAATGTGAAATACTCGAGGTCCTCGTTTCTATGCTAGACACAAGCAAATTAATCCAACAGACAATTAGGCCAGGGAGAGCACAGGGGTCATTAATTGTAGTTTTTAGCTGTAGCGTAATAATTATGGTAATAATAATAATAATAATAATAATAATAATAATAATAATAATAATAATAATAATAATAATAATAATTTTTGTGGTTTAACGCCCCAGAACCACGATATGATTGACGACGCCGTAGTGGAGGGATCCGGAAATTTTCCCCACCTGGGGTTCTTTAACGTGCACCTAAATCTAAGCACACGGGCCTCGAGCATTTTCGCCCCCCATCGAAAATGCGGTCGCCGCGGCCGCGATTCGATCCAGCGACCTTCGAGTCAGCAGTCGAGCACCGTAACCACTAGACCACCATGGCGGGTGTGTGATAGTTACGATGCAAGTCGAAATGAAGTGGACGAAAAATCACCTTTCCCGTCGTTGTCGATGAGCCTCCTGCGTGCTAATTATCTGTCCCCGTGCCCTGACTTCTCGTTCGATCCTTGCAAAGGACGCGAGACACACCGAAATATTGAGAACTACGGCAAATGTCGAGACGGATGATGCTCATCGAGCCGCGACGCCCGAGAGAACGCTGGCATTTGGACGCGGTGCGTCTTGCGCATTGCTGTCGCGCGGCTAAAGACAAAAACAAGAATTCTCGCTTGCGTAAACGCTACCGATACAATACAGCCATGTACAGCAGACACCGTATGCCTTATATGGGACTTTCGCATACTCGTCTCCGGCGTGCAAATACAAGAGTAAATAAAAGCGGCGAGCCACGCGCTAAAGGGGCCCGAGCGTCGGGTGCGTGCAGTTTACGCTCACGGCTTTCTAGATTGGTTGGAGCCAGAAGGCCTCTAAGAAGGACATCGCGCGGTGGTGCATGGACGGGGATAGGACGAAAATGGCAAGTTTAGAAGGCATCGTATATTTAGAGGGCATCATTCGCTACAGTCAACCACGGCGAGGGAAGTTTCGCCATGGCGTGCGGCCGAATCCAATTGCGCCCCGTCTCTTGTACAAATATTAAATGCAAAAATTAATAATAATAAAGCGGATGATGCTTTTTGAACGGGGTGCAAAGAAGCGAGAAATACTGCTGCGTCCGTCCATCCGGTGGCCTTAATTATGTTTTTCCTTTGTTCGCGGACCCCACCTAGCTTCCTTTCTCCCGACTTCCGGTCGTGGCCAAGGTTCTTTGGGTGCGCCCAGCAACCCGATGACCGACAGTCCTACAACTGCGGCCGACATGGCTATGATGTGTACACATATGATGCGCGCGCGCATATGCAGGGCAACCGTTGCTCTTACCACGCAGTCAGGAAGCGGCGGTAGTATACGCACAGAAAATGCTAACTGTGCGCGTTAGATGAGAACCTAGCTGCGAATCGCTGATGAGATAAAAATTAATGAGTAACTTACGGGAAGAATTTCAACTAATGATTACTGAATTGGACAAGGAAAGCAGAACGCTGGTCTGAAAATTAATATGCAGAAAACTAAAAAAAAAAAAAAATGCGCAACAGTCTCGGAAACGAGCAGAGCTTAGCGATAGGTATAGCGGGGCACTGGAAGTTGTAACTTGTCTACTTAGGACAGGTAGTAACCGCGGAGTCAAACCATGAGGGTGAAGTAACTAGGAGAACACGAATGCATGGTCGGAGCACATTCGGCAGGTCCTCTCAAATCATGAACGGTAGTTCACCACTATCGCTCAAGAGGGAGGTATATAACAGCTGCATCTTACCGGTAGTAGTTAACCAGCAGACTTACAAAGAGTGTTCAACTTAAATTGAGGACGACGCAGCGAAATGGAAAGGAAAATTGATAGGTGTAGCCTTAAGAGACCGGAAGAGGGGGTGAGGGAACAAGCGGCTGTTAACTGAGTCGAAATCAAGAAGTGGGCATGTAGCGCGCTGGCCACTAAGGAGTGACAGACTGGATTCCAAGAGACGCGCGAGGGGGGAGACAGAGTGGGCAGACGAGATTACGAAGTTCGCGGGTATATTGCGGCCGCAGTAAGCACGTATACAACCGGGCCGATTGGCGGAATATGGGAAACGCCTTCGCCCTGCAGTGGCAGTAGTCAGGCTGATGATGACGACGATGCCAGGACACGGTTGCACGTGGTCACCAACGGTTTCAAGTACCCCGACGAGCCCGCATCGCTACGCGACTCAACGTGGTGGGAGAGCGAATGGTCGCCGAGGATACCGTTCATGAACATCCCACGGCTCACCGACAGGGCAGTATGGGCCACGGAGACAGGTCACCAAGGTGCCCGTTGACGTGCAAGAAACTCAACAGTTTGCTGCCGCCCAATGTTCCGGAGGTTGCCGCTGTGAACGCGCACTTCAACGGAGACTGCTCGCCAAGGCCGTGTGTACAAGTCTGTCATTGTCTGCAAGAGGCTCATTCGCGCTTGCGAGCTTCGCTGTTTCAAGTCTCGCGCGGCCAGTGCAAGCTCCTTCATTGTTTTTTTTTTTTTGATCGCGACAAGCACGCGAGCGTGGCCTAACGAGAAGTGCACTGCGGTGAAGTTAATCCCCGAGGCAGCGCATCGTTTATGCCTCGTCACGCCCGCACGGCGAACTGCAGAGGCGCCCTCTGCCTGAGCTATAGAACTGGCGTGGCTGCAACGCCTCAAATCGAAGGGCGGAAGCCAATTAATCACGCCGCTATACACGCAGTTGTGCGGCAGCACGCCTAATCAGCGATGAGAAGAACGCGGGGCGCCGCCTGCGCTGCCTCTCTCCTATATCACGCACACACAAAGCCTGTCACGGAGCTAATTGAATGGCACGCGTCATTCCGCAGCACGCGCCATTACGCGGCCCGCGGCCCTGTATTTTCGAGACGTAAATTATTTATTTATTTCATTTATAAATACTGCGATCCCTTCCAGGGATTTTCGCAGATGGGGTTACACGGTAACAAGAACATACAAGCAAACAAACGAAGAAAGTACAAAAAAATGAACAAGAAGTATTCACAAAACGTCTGAAAGCAAAAACGAAGCACTTAACGTTCCGCACTACAAAACTAATGGAACGTAGGGGTTACAGAGCATATGTCTATAAATTTATGCACTCTCGTTGAGGCTGGAAAAAGGTAAAGTTAGAAATGGCTGCAAAACTTCGGCGCTGGTTAGTTTGTTCCAGTCATTTATAGTCGCGGAAAGAATGAATATTTAAAACAATTGTTACGGGTTACACAGGGCGTTATTGCGAGCTCATGCATTTGTCGTGTCGCGTGTCCCGATGAAAATGTAAGGATTTTCGTAAGATCTACTTATAGTGTCCTTTTATCAGGTGATATAGAAATGTTATCTGTTTAAGAGCGGTTCCTCTCATTTAGTGTTGGTAGATTAGTTCGTGCTGATGTTATCTTCCCGATTAAAGCTACGGGACCACTCGTATACACACCCGACGTGTGGGTTTCCGCAGCGACATGTTATACACAGCACTACACACGCGTTTCCCGTGTGTTACAGTCGTCGCTCGAGCAATATACGCGTTAACAGCACTGCACGCAATTTCACCTCTGCGCGTTCACCCATATGAACGACTGCGATGGTCGCTAAACAGTACCGCATTCATGAGAAAGCTGATATACGAGGCCGAATGTGCATACGTCATCGTATTGACGTGGTTACAGGCGCCTTTATTAAAATTAATGGTAGGGTTTTACTTCAAAACCACGATATGTTTATTAGGGAGGGCTCCGGAAATTTCGACCACGTGGAGTTCTTTAACGTGCACCTGAATCTAAGCACACTGGCCTCTAGCATTCTGCCTCCAGTGAAATGCGGCCGCGATTCGATCCCGCGACCTTCGGGTCAGTCGCCGAGCACCATAACCACCGGACCAACACGACAGCTGTTGGCGGAATAACGTTGATTGCTGGAGAATGAAACGAAGCACTGAGGTTTCGCGCCGAAACCCAACCGCTGCTCAATGCGGTGTAACAAATAAGGCTACATTTCGTGTAGCGTTTTAATGAGCCCCTTTCAACCTCTTGAGGTGGAGGGCCGAGCCGCATGAAGCCGACACCGCGAGGGCCGCAGACGAAGAGAAGAAATTCGGCGAATCGCAATTGACAATAATATGAAAAGAAAAGATACCTAGAATATAAATCATGTTTATTTTCAGGACGCATGGCACAGGGTTGCCACTTACAAACATAAATTATAAGCAGAAACTCAATTTGAGAACAAAACTGACGTATCGGTCTTTAGATAGGGAGTGACACAGGCAGGTGTTCTGACGTCGTGCCGGGGGCCGCACAATACTGCCACGCAGGTCGCCGACCCCTGCTCTAAAGGAACTGGCAGCTTAGGCCATGGCTCCTCCAGAATTCTGTACGTCTTCGCTATCGATGAAGCTGCACACCCGTGCTGACGCACTCAGAATCGTCCATCGCGGCGTGCCGAAGAAGCGTTCGCTTTTGTGTATTCTACGGCTCCTCCTGGTCTCCAGCTACGGTGGCTCGCTTTGTCCTGCAGTGCTGAATCCCGGCGCGCGGCCTTTCGGTATTCCACCAGAACATGATCGAAGCCATCGGGAATGGAACCCGCGACTGCAGCCACAATATCTCTGATCGAGTGTACACTTCCGCCGAACCATCGAGAGCTCATGGAGATGTATGTATGCTGGCCAGCTAGTCGATTTGGCATGGTCAAGTGTTGTGTATCCACCAATGCTTCCTATATAATCAGCTGTGTTTTAGAAATTAGATTCTGGACACATGCACGGCTGGCAGCACATGAATTGCTCCACACCGCACATTTAGCACCAGCATACTTTCACAACGTATCAGGAGCTCAAGACAGCGCCAATTCGTAATTCTACAAACTCTTGAAAAAAAAAATCAGACCAGCTCCGCTTCGCAGACATTGATGAAACAGCGAAGCAAACAGCGAAGCAAACAGCGAAGCCCTTCATCAGGCTATCGCATTTCTATGTTTTGCAAGTCTTTCAGGTATGTTGTATCGCTGCTCTTTATTAAACACTGTTTTTTGTTAAGCTTTGAGGTGGTAAAGCAGACCCGTAGCTAGAAAGAGAGGCAAGTCCCCCCCCCCCCCCCCCCCCATATTTGGATGGAGCAGGTGTTTTACCGAGGACAAATAATAAAAATAGGCGTTTTTCGAGGCCTTCAACAAGTGCCCCCCCCCCCCCCCCCCCCCAAAAAAAAAAATCCTAAAAAAAAGAAAAACTCCTGGCTACGGGCCTGCCACAAAGTATCATGTGACAGCTAGTGGTGTAACTATGGTAACGCGCACACCATTTGTTGGGCTAACTGTTGCCTTCTTTATTTTTAGTGGAAGTTGCTTGTAGGGGATTGACCCAATATCAGTGGCACGTACGTGTTTATGACGACGATAGTTGTCTGATGGGCCGCACAGATTTCTGTGGCACGTAGCCGTTTGTTGGGCTAACTGTTGCCTTTATTGTTATTGCACCAGTGGTGGGCAGTGGGATTTACTCATTTTCTGTGGCGCATACCCGTTTATGATGCCCACCAGCGATAACACGGATCCCGGACATGAAATGCTCGATCAAGAACAGCCTCGCTGTTAAAAAATAATAACGATAATAATTAGTGCAGCTTGCACTCAGTCGCGCAAGGTCACAGCAGAGCTTTGTTTGTTTGTTGCCTCTATCCTGTGGCACATACCCACTCTGGGGGATTGGCCAAGAAAACGCTGCTGGGCACGTTTCAGCTTCTTTTGTTAACCACCTGTACAGAATGCTTGAGCGGTGATTGAGCCGGATCATGATGATGATAATTTTCATCTACTACACACGGCAAACCTCGAGCACAAGAGCTCTGCTGTAAAAGAGAAAGGAGTTTGCCCTAATGCGGCCGTGCAAGCTGAAGCGGAAGGAAAGAAATTCAGGAAACGTTTCTATTTTGTCCACGCGTAGGAACAACCGCGAGCGAGCGACCAGACGAGCGCGATCTAATGAGGAGTCATCGTAACTGCTTTGCGTCCCTACGTGCTGTACTGTTACAGGGCAAAGAGTAAGCGCTGCACTGGACACTCGAATGCGCAAACACTTTCGCCAAGTCAAGCAAATTGACCGCTGCGTCGAGCTTATTTGTTTTGTTTTTGTTGTTGTTTATTCCAGAGTGCCCAGGAGGCAGCCCTGATCAATAAGAGAACACGACTGTCCAGATAAAGAAATTAAAGGGATTGAGGAAAAAGAAATGACCAGAGACCAAGAACAGAGGACGGCGTCTAGGCAGCTCCCATCAAGGTGCGGCTCACTAGCTCGAAAACGAGCCGCTCGTACACGGGTGGGTGACAGCCGCCTTTCCGAGGAGTCCACTACAGAGCACGCACAGTGCACGCTACGCGCCCAACTAAAAGCGTGCAGCACTGAGAAAGCTATAGCGTCACACAAAAACAGGCAGCCGCGCGTTCGCAAGTACGTTCAATGGATATACAAAAAAATTACACCATCTCCCGCTAAAGGGAACCATGTGTAGATGCCAAAGCAGCGGGCGCTAACGCTTATACACTGGCGGCGGCGTTGACGCTGGCGCTCATCGCAGCGTTGCGCAGGAGGGAAACCTGGGGAGGCGCAAAGCACGCAGTGATGGACCATTGTTACCTACTGGAACATGCCAATCGCTGCTAATGGGCAATGAGAGACAGAAGACACCGATTGGACACAGAGACCCGCAGTCCGCTTTTAGTTAAAGGGACCGACAACTGGCCAGAACGTGTGATTAGATACTAGTAGAAATGGAAAGACCATGAAATATAGTGACAGATTGCAGCATTCTCTTCGCGTTGTGACTGGGATTTATATTTTTAAATCGTGCTTAAAAGTAACAAAAACCGTTATGTCGCGCCGCCTAGCGGTAGAGCCTTGAAGCTGGGATTATGGAGTCGATCACTTTGCTATACGCAGTCGTGTAGCCTGATGCTGTCCTGCGCACCAGTCCTCAAAATTAGAGTATGTATATTATTATCCCGCCCCGCTCAATTCTGTGGTGCTTACGACGTAAAAGGAGTTGCACGGTGCGAAGCGGCGCTGCCGTCGCGGCCGCCAGTGGAGCAAGTCGAGCCGCTGCGCATGCGCGTGGAGTGCACGCATGCGCAGTAAACCACCGCGCTCGAACACGAACCGCTCACGCGCTCACTGTTTGCAGCATGTGAGTATACGACTTCATATTCGCTGCAGATAAAAAATTTCTGATTACAAATGTTTCGCGGCGTTTTCCACTTTGCCGTTCCGTGATTAGACTCACTGACCGGTAAGTTCTCCGTTGCGCTAAAAAAAATAGGCACCATAAAAATTGGTTGTTGGTCCCTTTAAAGGGACTGTCCACCGTCCCTCATCGCTCTTCTGTTTTGTATCGCAATAAAAAGCGTACCGTCTGAAGTGCCGAACCTTGCAGCGGTTTCTCTGGAAAGTGAGAAGAAAATTTTTAAAACAGAATTTTTCGATCTGCGTTCGGTCTTCTTCCAGTGGTGTGATGAGTGCCCACAACGCTGGTTGGTGGAGGCGATGACGATTGCAGTGCCGGTGAAAGTCGAAAACTGAAACCACGTGCACTGTTTTGAGACTTCATCAAGTTTTGTTTTATAATAAAAGAAATACTGTAGTGTTCGTTTAAAGCACGCAATTTGCCAGATAAAGTATAATTACCACGGTTTCTCCAGCTTTGTTTAGTCAGCCTGAAAAACCACCGCAGTCGAGCGGAAAAGTTGGTCTGTTCCAGCAACACTGGTACGCCGGCGTTGTGAAACAAACTGTAGTGGCTCCACTCATGCCAAACGTGCTACTAAAGCGAACATGAGACGTGCTTCGCAAAAGAACATAAGGTCCCTGCATGCTGTCTTTCTGTTATGTTTAGGTGTTCTGTGTTGCATATGCGATATGAGAGCCAGCATGGACGCCTTGGTGAAGCGGAACGTGATGGCAAAATCTTCAATGTAGAACCTCGGTGAACACTGGTGTGCACCGTACGCTTGAGTACTCGCGCAACGTTACTAGATTATACGTTGGACTCACGGGCACGGTTCGAAAATTCCACAGCGCCGGACGCAGTACACGCATTTCTCCGCCGTACATGCAGGCAGGCGAACGCGCCGCCGGCAGCGCCACCAAGCGCCTCTTTGAACGCGTGAGAAAAAAAGGCAGAAATTACTCTCTGGCGCAACCTAAAGCTGACTCAAGTGCGTAAAGCACAATTTCAAATTATACATGTTAGTTTTTAAGCAAACTTAGTCTACCTGCGAGGATTTCTTGTCATGCCAGTAGATTGAACCACATCGCTGTTGGGTGACGCTAGCGGTCATTCTTTGTCGACGTTCAACATCAAATTAAAATTATAATTCCTTTTTAATGGGACAAACGCATGATCGTTGCCGCCTATGTGATGAACGATCTTCTCATTTTCGCCGGAATCAGAAAATTTTTTTTCGAGCGGTAGACAGTCCCTTTAACGCGCACGCTGCGAATTTTTATTGTTCAACAACGCACAGGAGAAATCACCAACCGGCACCACCTTGCAGGTGAAGATCCAGTGCCTATATATACGGGGTGGCCAGTGAACGGTTGTGCAGCCCGAGCAGTCGGTTTTTTTAATCAAGAAACTCGCTAGCAGACGCTGCCTGCTTCGGCGTTGCGAGGCGAGAGAGGGGGGAGCGTAGGAGAGGAGAGAGAGGGGGGAGGGGACGCGCATGCGCAATGGGGGGTGTAAACGCCGCGGGAGGGATGCCTAGAGGAGAGAGAGGGGAGGAGCGTAGGAGAGGAGGTGTGTGGATAGGGTTTGCGCATGCGCAGTAAGGGTAGTCAGGACGCACACCACCACCGGATTGAACTCCGGCATAAGCTGCTTCGCATCTAATATCGTACACCTAGAGAACGTTCCATGATTGGGCGAAGCCCTGTTTGTCGTCTCGCACGCCGATTGACTACAGCTGACAAGGATGGCATAGCTATGACCACCATGTCTGGCTGTGGCCAATCGTATACGAGACCATTGATGCACGCAAGTATTTAGTTCAAGCTCTATAGGCTATAGGCGATGCCGGATCTGCTGCCTGCGCGCTACGCAGGGCGCGTTCCTTGCAATACAAGTACGGCCACAGCACGCGCGCACAAAAAAGAAAAAAAGAAACGAACTGGGGAAGGGGCGAAGCATATGGGTGTTTCAGCTCCACTAACGTGAAACCTGGAGAGGGACGAAGCATGCAGTGTTTTGAGAGATTTCTTAGATGAGGCACAAGTGGTGCCAAGCCTAAAACGGGCTAGATTGAATAGCGCGACTGATCACGGGACACAAGAAAAGGAACACACACCACAAAGCGCTAACTGACAACAATGAATTTTATTCCCTTTTCTGGCGGAATAAATACAGAACCATGAGCGAGGAAAGAGGCATGGAAAGAAGAGAAAAAAGGAAAAAAATAAGAAAGAAAGAACCAACCAAGATTGTACAAGGTGATCGTCTACCAGAAGGAAGAATGATGCACACTATTGTTTTTTTGTTATGATGTGAGGAAATCTATTTCTTTTTTGCATAGGTCGACTGACGCCATGCTTACGCACAAGTCACCCAGGCGCGCGATTTCGGCTGCTTCAATTACCTCGCGAGGTAATTGAAGCAGCCGAAATCGCGCGCCTGGGTGACTAGGCGGTTTGGCAATGGTAGACGATCACCTTGTACAATCTTGGTTGGTCCTTTCTTTCTTATTTTTTTCCTTTTTTCTCTTCTTTCCATGCCTCTTTCCTCGCTCATGGTTCTGTATTTATTCCGCCAGAAAAGGGAATAAAATTCATTGTTGTCAGTTAGCGCTTTGTGGTGTGTGTTCCTTTTCTTGTGTCCCGTGATCAGTCGCGCTATTCAATCTAGTCATGCCTTACCAACACGCCCAGTCTTCAACCTTACCTAAAACGGGGCATGTAGGGAAGGGTGTTTCCGCTCCACTAACGCTGTCGGGAAACTGCGTCGGAACGCAGCTTACCCTAAGGTCTTCTTCTTGTTCCCTACATGTCCGGCTTCAGTTCCCTTCGACATGCAGCGAAGGGGTTTTTCTGCTCCACGAACGGCTATTGGTTGGGCTAACTGTCGCCTTCTTCATGTTATTAGTGGACCGGTGGCGAGTAGTGGGATATACCCATTGCGGCGCATATACCCTTTGTTATGATGGACCGTGAGTACATGACACACCGTGACCCGTATGAAAATGGTGATGTCCGGGAAATGTACTTGCTGTTTCCTACTAATGTCCTACGTGACCTTTATGGTTCCTCTTCCTTTATGTGACCTGCAGGACACTACTTTATGTTTACGAAACCCTTCCTCTTCCTATGGACGGATTCCTTCTTGTTACCTGTAGGATGTGTACTTTATGTTTACGGCAGGATGTTGCCTGGCAGCGAACCATATGTTACCTGCAAGTGCACTTGAGTTCATACGTTGGTAACCATAGGCGTGCGCACGAGGGGGGGGCAGAGGGGGGCGGTCGCCCCCCCTTAGACACCTAAGAGAGGGGGGGCGCAAAGTCTGCCCCATACATTGACTTAATAGAGAGGGGGGGCGCTGCGATGAACCTTCGCCCCCCCCCCTGAAGGGGAACCCTGCGCATGCCTATGCGCACAACGATGGGGGCACAAGCCTCGTTCATAAGCTGCGCCGACAGGAGACGCCGACAAGCCTCAGGTGCTTCGCACTCAAAACACCGTGCATCTGTGAAAGCTGAGCCCGCGGACACCATCGCGATGTGCACGCCGTCCTTCCTCTCCAACGCGAGACTCGAGCACGACAAACAGGGAGCGAAGCCCGCTTTCCTCGTGCACCTGACTGGGCAAATAAGGACGCCGCGATGACCAGCGCGCACGACCACATTCTTACCGAAACAGTCGAGGCAGCATCCGCCGGCGAAGTTTCCGTGCGGCGTAAGCCCTGCCGTTGGGATGGGCCAGTCCTCGCACACTGCAGAGCAGGGACGTCGCTCCTACACGCACCCCTGCAGGAGAAAGGGAGTAGAAAAAAGCGGAGCAATGTAAAAGCTGCGCCTTATTCACTGAACACTAAAAGAAATACACTCAGGTTATAAAAAGAACGTTAACAAGAGCCAGTCAATCGTGGTGCCAGCAAAGGCAAAAAAGCTGGCAGATCCCACGCACTGTGGGAATTGATGTAATGCGAAGCAGTCGGCAAACAGCTGCAGGCATCGCCATGTTTGTCGTTAAGGCAAATGAAGTCATTCATGTCATGAAATTTAGTTCATTATATGTCGCATGTTTGACATGCACGGACGGGTGCATGTACAATCTGGCATATACCATGATGACCTGACAAATTGAATATCAACGGCACGAGATAAAAGAAAAAACGGTTTCACGGCATCCCCCCCTCCTAAATTTTAGCCTGAGTACGAGATCAATCGAGTCTCTTCAATGAACACAGTTGAGCATGGCTCACTAAGGTGGAGCGTTGGGCTAGTTGGTGCTGCATATTTTCAATGTTTCACAGCGCATGGAACGAGGACAAACAAAGATGAGACACACAGAAGCGCTGACTTACAACTGGCTTTTATTTTCCTGCCACAGCAATATATATGCTCATTTCACAGGAAAAAGAAGAAGGAAATACAAAGCGGACGAGCTATGCAAAAGGTCAAGGGAATAGCAACCGATCATCGATATCGCACGTTTTACGATAAAAATTCGCATTCCTCGCTCGAAAGAGCAAGCGAAGCTACACTGATACGCTTTTTATCACGTCTCAGGATTTCCTGGGCTTCTATGATCTCACGCACTGTCCTATTTTTGTTTCTTGCGAGCACACGGGTGTGATTGAAAAGGAGCCGGCACCCACAATCCCGACAATGAATTCCCAAATGCCGACTGATAGCTCTATCTACATTGTACCTGTGTTCCTTAAGACGTTCATTGAGGCATTAAGACGTTCATTGAGCATGACGTTGTTCGACGAAGCAGTCTTCATAAAGCTTCGAGAGGTGCCGGGGCATCATCGCACCATTGCACGTTCGCACGTATTGAGGCTAAAGTCATAGATGCCTCATCAAACGCGAAGATCGGCGCCAACACGAGCGATGCAAAAAATCATCATTACGCGATGAAGACACCACGTGCCAGATGGCCAAACTTTGTGACGTTCCCATGATGGCGTCATCGCGTGACGCTTGGTCAAAGACGGGCCAATCACGGAGGCGGAAGGCTTTCGGAGGAGTGGGATCAACTGAAAAGAATAAGCAGCCTTCGAGTCGTCTTCGCCTATTTATTGCAGAAGGTAGTATTGGCCCTTCGTAAAATCACCACACCACGCAGCTGTACTAATAATGGACTCTTTATCCTTGTGAAGTGCACTCCCGGCATCTTGCGATTCGAAAACACTGAGAGAGTTCAAATCCCTTAGTATATGATCACCTAACGTATGTTCGCTTAGTATGGGTGCATTGGCATATAGGCATATCTCTAAATGAAACGGCTGGTGCACTGGCGAAAGCGTCATTAGACGGACCGGCTATTCATATTCGTCCAGCTTTTATCGCAGCGGCTATATTTAGGAGGCAAATGATGATGCGATAATTCTCTATACCGTCTCTAAGAAATTGTCACGATTTTAATCACTTATAGAGGCCCTGGAAGAATACATCATGACGAACTAGAGATCTCGAAGTTATAAATACTAGGCTACGTTGTCGTATACAGGCATTGAATATTTGTTTATACAGCGCGGGCTTGGAAGTTGAAGCCCTCACCGTTTTGTTCTTATAGTAGGGAAAGTGCAACAACAGAACACTTCCTGATCTCTTGTCAAAGGTTTTCCGCATTAAGAAAGCTATAGAAACACCGTTAAGCATCATTGGATCAGATTTAACCCCTTCAACCTTACTATCCCTATAGGTGCACTGACTGACCCTTGGGCACAGCGACGGGAAAGTATGCGAGGCCGTTCAAGATTTCATGGCACAGTCAATGAGATCGGTACCATAACCACGGGTCCAAACTTCATAGTGAACCAAAGTAGGCCCCATTGTATTTTCTTTTGTATTATTAAATAAATCCACTCGCACGTTGGCCGTCGCATACTGTGCATGTTATTAATAAAAATAATAAGTGTTTGCGCTTAACGTCCCCCCCAAAAAATACGATTTCATTATGATAATAGTGTGGTGCACTCCGGAAATTTCGACCACAATGATTCTTTAACGTGCACCTAAATCTAAGCCCACGGGCCTCAAACATTTTCAACTCTATCGAAAATGCGGCCGCCGCGGCCGGGATTCGATCCCACGACCTGCTGGTCAGCAGTCGAGCACCATGAACAGACCATCGTGGCGGGTATGCCTGTTCTTCGTCGCTCTCATTGCGGCATTTCCGGCTCAAAGCGCCCTTATGTGAAGAGAGACCCGCGTGCTGGCGCCCACATTGTGAGAGGACACGGCCAATATCGCTTCCGCGTGTGAGATATATATGCGTGCGTGTCAGTTCAGTATAGTCATTGCTCACTGAGGACCTGCGCAGGCCTGCGGTATAGAGCGCAAAGGTGGTGAGCGTGTTCGAACAAAAAAGAAAGAATTGAGAGATGGGAGAGGGGTGATCAATACATAGGCGCGACCCGCGTTTTGACCCGCTATACAAGGCGACGAGCACCGGCCGGCCCGGAGGTGGGCCTTTGTGAGCCCCGGTTGTTCGTCGAACTGAGACACGCGATGCGTGCGCGCCAACCATCACGCTCGAAGCGGTCGGCGTCGTGCGACTTCGACCGAGGCGGTGTCGCGCACCTGCGCTCTCTCGCCGGTCCGTGAGCTAGGCCACTGGGGCACCGGCTATTCGCGGGAGCCGATAGCCCGACCATCCGGTTCCTTGTTCCAAGAGGACACGACGCACGCGCCGAATGCGTGTCCCAGCTGCCATTCATTCAGACATTTCGAGAACTATATAGCCCCGGGAACGCGGCGCGTTAGGAATAACGTCAGGCAGCCTATGGAGCGGATTTAATCGTGCCGGCAAATCACACAGACAGACAGACAGACAGACAGACAGACAGACAGACAGACAGACAGACAGACAGACAGACAGACAGACAGACAGACAGACAGGGCCAAAGTGCATGCTTTTGCTTCCCCGCAAAGTGTTCGAGAGAGAGAGAGCTCTTTATTGAAAGGCAGATAACTTAGCCGGCGTGTGTGAATCGCTGATTTGCTACTCTGCGTGGGGAAGGGGATTGGGGGGCTGAAAGACACAAAGAGAGAGAGAGAGATAGAAAAAAAATATACAGAAGTTAAAATAGAATAAAAAAAAAGGTAAAAACACAAACTGAGTTTTTTGTCTCTTGGGCGGGGACGCGTGCTGACAGGGACTTATTACGTGCTTTCAAGGTGCCATTAAAGTTGTCGAGCTGACCGATGCTCTATAAATATCTGAATAATAGTTTCACCGCATGCCTCTGTTGTGTGGCGCAGAGTTCGCATTTAAAGTATGTTGGTGCCCCTTTACGTCCACCCAAGGCATGCTACACGAGCGGATTTGCTAGAATGCCTTCCTTATGCTGCAACCTCGACCGGGATCGAACCCGCTACCTCGTGCCCATCTGTGCAACGCCACAACGATAGTTGCAACGTGACGTTACGATTGAACTATATCTTACAGCAGGGGTCTCAAACAAGCGGCCCGCGAACCTCTCGATCGCGGCCCGCGGCCCTCCCATGACTGTCTTCGCCCGACATTCTTTAATTTTTCTTAATAGGTATGTTCGTGAGCTGCACAGGCGTGAACTGGTACAAAGCATTGTTTTCGTGAGGCACCCCATGTGGTCACCATGTCGTGAAACCGAACCGTGAAACAAAAACTGTATTTCAGAATCGGTGTCCAGAATGTAGTCATTTTGGAGATCGGTATCGACAGTTGTTGAAATCCTGGAACCAAATCTCCTTCAGAAATGACCTGTGTAGGAGATATTCGAAAGGTATTTTCTTTTTTTTTTAATGACAACGTTTTCTGACGATTTGTGCAAATTACCCCCCCCCCCCCCCCCCCCGGTCCTTGTGCGACTAAATTGCATGACTGCGGCCCGCTGACTGAGGTGAGTTTGAGACCCCTGTCTTACAGAAACGGAACTATACGTGTAAGCCAATGAGCCAATAAAATCTAAACGCACGCCACACGACGTCCAAGTTTCAATAATCACCAACCTGCAGGGTTAATTCACAAATCATAAACCTCGGTAAGCGTTTTACGCAATTAACGCCCTCTCGGGAGTCGTGACCATCTGCATTAAGCTATATGCGGCCGATTGTTTCGGGAGTGTTGCATTTTTATAAGCGGCACCACACTCCACTCGGGTCTTCAGCCGAGTGGAGTGTGGCACACTCCTTTACAAGCCCACACACGAACAGTGCATACGCGAACAGATTGCTGTCGTGTATACAGATTCGAATGATAAAAAAAAAGTCACAGTTTCACCGCAAGGGTGAAGCAACGAATGCGATAGCAAAAAATTGTAATGTTATACGAAGTGAGGCTGGCAGCTAACTCTTTTTGGATCCGATCTCACGCAACTCTAGAAAACGCTTGTTTAAGAGAATTCTCTTCGAGTTGAAAGCGCAGCACGTAGAAGGGTACGCCGGCCCGGCCGCCGAGAAGGGGAGATGAGAAGGGGAGATAAAGCGCGCGCCCGCGGCCGCGCTCGTAAAATCGAACGTCGCCCCCCCCCCCCCCCGCCCGCTGTCGGCCGCCGAGAAGGGGAGATAACGCGCGCGCCCCCCGCTCGTAAAATCGAAGGTCGCTCGAGGGACCCCCCCCCCCCCCCTCGCGTCTTTTCACGCTCACGAACAACGGGCGGGCCCGGTTATATATATACATATACATATACGGCAAATGACGCCGACGCCGACGGCAAAAACCAGCCGCGAGTGTCCATATAATTGCTATCGCAATAAAAGCGAACCCGCGGTCAACTTCTACAGCAATACAAACCGCTTAGAATGTTTCAAAGCGATGTGCTACAACTGGCGCGTCATTAAGGCACGTATCGCAGCACGCGAACATTCGGGTGCGCCAAATTCTTCAACATCCCCCCCCCCCCCCCGCCGCTTTTTTCTTTCTCTCTTTTTTTTTTTCGATGTAATGCGCAATTAAAAAGAGCTTCCGACTGTCACCGAGCACAAGCAGAACCTCAACGTCGAGCCTCGCGCACACGTACACGCTCTCTGCAACATCCCTCAACGTCGTCGCCTTCGAGAACAGTGAGATAAGAGGCGTCGCAAGAAGAAGAGCAGAGACAACCCGCACTGCGCGCTTACACCGGATATGGAGGAGGCGGGATGTTAAGGCGAAAGCCTCGTCAAACGCGAAAATTAACCGTCGGCACCCCGCGGCGTCTCAGTGTCATCATCACGCGATGACGTCGCCATGACGTCACACAGTGTGGCCATCAGGTAACGCCACACATCATGACGTCATCGCTTACTCAAAGGTGGCCCGATCATGGCGGCAGTGCAAAACCAAAGGAGGTGCAGAAAGCTCGCAATGCTTCCAATCCTGGAGGCAGCATGCAGTGCGAAAACACGTTAGGTGCGCGAAGTTTTCGGAGGGGGAGGATCAAGGCATCGACTGAAGAAAAAAACATGGCTGATCCCCCATAGGAGATCGGTATAACACGAAAGTGAAACGTGTCCTTACAGAAGTAGTTGAATGTTTACTGATATAAGAGAGCTTGCACAATGTCTGTTGGTGTTTGACAGTTATAGAACCGTTTAACGTAGATGCATCCGGGTTGACGCTTGGTGGTACATCTGTATCCCGACGACTAACGTCCATGATCAAGGATTAAACCAACCCTTGTGGTCACAGATGCTTGTGGTAGCTATACGGTGAGAACGGAATCGGAGAAAGCGGTGTGACAGCCAGAAGAGCGTCACTGATTGGACGCCGAACTTGGGCTAAGGTCGCCTACTCGCGGCATGCTGCCCGACCAGAGGGAAACGCAACGCGCGTCGTGTCTTCCCCGCTGGCCGGCTGTGATTTTTCGAGGCGCAATTGGGAACGCAGAGTTACGGCCACGCGAAGAATTCACTGTCATTCACCCGAACACGCGTTGTGCCCCATTGCTCTTTCCCTGCAGTGTTATGCAATTTCATTGCGCAGAGTGCCGCAGATCTTAAGGATCAATGCCACGACCATGCTTGCCATAGTCGTGCGTCGCAGAGCTATTTTTGGTATGGATGGATGCTATGAGCGAGGCCGACGCTGGGGGGTAAGGTCGCCACCTTACAGTGTGTTAATGCGTCGACAAAATTGCACTTTTCCTATTCAAAACGCGCCGAATGGGACGGACGCGTGGAAACGACGCTTTGGAGGAACTAATCGTGGATTTCACGGTCATGATGCATTACTTCACTTCAGAAAGAGCACTGTGAGAGGACAGTGGTAGATATAAAAGGCGCGTTTGTAAAGCCTACAAAGTATGTGACCGCGGCGCAGTGGATAGCGTGCCCGGCATCTGTGGGAGCGGACCGAGAGGTCGTAAGTTCGACTCCCGTTGACGAAACTTTTTTTTCTTTGTCTTCTGATCATGTGTATTTTTTCGACGTCATTTCCGTGACGGAAATAAGTCACTCAAGTCTTGGTGGGCCCCGGCATAAAACAGTTTCGTGTTAAAAAAGGAAGATGGCCTTTCGCCTTCGAGTCGTCTTGGGCCAGGGGTCTCGCCTGGCTCTATATAATTTGCTGAATCATTCAGTAAGGTGCCCGATGGTCTTTATTGAGTGAACGCATTCGAAATTTCGCCATGATGAGTTGGGGCAGTGAGTGAACGACTGGCGCGCATAAGCTTGAGGGAGACGTCAAGAAAGCGCCACATCTTTACTCGGTTTGACCAATCCCGTGATTGTTTAATGCGCGCATTCGTGGAAATGCAGGCTTATCACGATAATGGCGACCGAACACTGTTCTGTTCTATTGTACCTGTCTTGCTGTGGAGAGGTTGAGGTTCATATTACCTCGGCTACTCCATACCTATGAGTTCTGCAGCAAAAAAAAAAAAAAAAAAAAAGAAAAGAAAATTGTTACCCAAAATGAACAATGAGCAGCTACAAAAAAAAAAACATAATATAGCAAACTGAAACAAGTTAAAATAACATTTTCAATGAGGAAACAGCGCGGTAAAAACACAAAGACGAAGCAAGGAACGAGCAACACAGCACACGAGTTTCCTCATTGAAAATGTTAAACCAACTAGCCAACAGGTTCACCCTAAAATAACATGGTATTCTACAGTTTGCTTGCAGAAGTTCACACTGCAATAAAGCGTCAACACGTACACATTTCTAGTTCTGCCCACAGCAAGACTGTTGGTGTTGCTCTCCATGAACGGTCTACTTTACACATTTACACCGGAAAGCAGGGGGTGGGAGGAAGCTGCACGAATCGATGTTGCGTGCACACCGTATTTACTCGAATGTAACACGAGGTTTTTCCAGATTTTTGTTACCTAAAGTCGACCCAAGCGTTACAATCGAATATCGAAATTCTATTTCTTTTTCTTCCTGGACCCAATGAAAAAACCACCCCTCGCGTTACAATCGTGGCCGCGTTACAGTCCAGTAAATACGGTACTCTTTCCTTGTGGCTTATATCAGGGCCGTCAAACACGCGGCACGCGGGCCGCATGGAGCCCGCGCACCTCTCGCTAGCGGCCAGGCCCTCCCAGGTCTGTCCGGTGCTACGTATGTTACTCTACATGACTGTCTGGTGTGTGCCAGGCCTCGAGTTTCTTGACGATGCACGCTTCTCGGCGCTACGTCGACAGGACCATCACTGTCTTAGAAATCACCTCAAAGGTGATTAAGAGTGGGATTGTGGTGTCACAATCCGATTGAAAGTGCCCACTCAATGTTGATTAAGATGGGTATTGTGTTGTCAGCCTGCGCAGCAGCTCTCTCGATAAGTCATGTCCTCACGATATACAACAGAGCTTCAAGGTGCAGGTTGGTCGTCTGAGTGCAGGCGGATACCCCCTACAGGTCGTGCCCAGTGCCCGTGAAAGCCTGCTCCAAGAGTACAAGAATGGCACCCCCCAAGGTGAGGGAAAGGGACCAGAGGCCGATTCATGTTATTCCCTGTTGGGGCGGCATCTCCCACAATGCTAAAAAAGTGACCAGTAGATGGTGTGCGTGTGCGTGCGTGCGTGCGTGCGTGCGTGTGCGTGTGTGTGTGCGTGCGTGCGTGCGTGCGTGCGTGCGTGCGTGCGTGCGGGGTTTAACGTCCCGAAACCACGATGTGATTATGAGAGACGCCGTAGTGCAGGGCTCCGGAAATTTCGACCATCTGGTGTTCTTTGTTAGATGCGAAAACAAACCAGCGAAAACTTAGGACAAGGACGAAAGAAGAGGCACAATCAAGCACACACCGTCGCCGGACTTACAACCAATTTATTGACGCATCCACAAATGGTTATATACCTCCTCCCGCGCACGCGCACACGCCACAACCTGAAGCCTATCATCTGCCCCATAATCAGCCACACCCTGAAAGAAACATCCACTCCTTTTCTGTGATATGCACAGACGGTTCGCTTAAACAAACGTGCCCATTCTTTTTGATATGGTACGCCTCAAGCTGTTCGCGTTCAATTTTTGATTTACCCCTGCCTAGAATACAGGTCTGTCGAAACAAAGGTTCGCAACCGTTGCAATCCCTCACATGCAACGCTAAGTTGCTGCCTGTGCCCAGTCGTACACAGTAGGCATGCTCTTTGAGGCGTTCATTTAGACACTGCCCAGTCTGGCCGATATAAACATGCCCGCAAGTCGTGGGAATGGAATACACTACACCCACGCTACACTTCGTGAAAGTAGTTCGGTGATTAGTGTTGCAAGCAGGACTGCGCTCGCCGCCTGAGATACGGGCGCAAAGGCCAGAAAGCTTGCGTGGTGCTGAGAACACTAGGTTCACGCCAAACTTCCGCGATACTCGTTTTAGACTGTGAGACGTCCTGTGAAAATACGGCATCACCTCGATGTTTCTTGTCTCATCTAGTGGCCGGGCCTGTGGTTTTCTTATTTTTCTTGCCAACGTTTCGCCGACCGACAACAAAAAAGACGACGGGAAACCAGACGCTGCAGACGTCATGCACGAAAGCCTGATGGAGCAGGTGGATCGGCTGGAAGCGTCTGGTTTCCCGTCGTCTTTTTTGTTGTCGGTCGGCGAAACGTTGGCAAGAAAAAATAAGAAAACCACAGGCCCGGCCACTAGATGAGACAAGAAACATCGAGGTGATGCCGTATTTTCACAGGACGTCTCACAGTCTAAAACGAGTATCGCGGAAGTTTGGCGTGAACCTAGTGTTCTCAGCACCACGCAAGCTTTCTGGCCTTTGCGCCCGTATCTCAGGCGGCGAGCGCAGTCCTGCTTGCAACACTAATCACCGAACTACTTTCACGAAGTGTAGCGTGGGTGTAGTGTATTCCATTCCCACGACTTGCGGGCATGTTTATATCGGCCAGACTGGGCAGTGTCTAAATGAACGCCTCAAAGAGCATGCCTACTGTGTACGACTGGGCACAGGCAGCAACTTAGCGTTGCATGTGAGGGATTGCAACGGTTGCGAACCTTTGTTTCGACAGACCTGTATTCTAGGCAGGGGTAAATCAAAAATTGAACGCGAACTGCTTGAGGCGTACCATATCAAAAAGAATGGGCACGTTTGTTTAAGCGAACCGTCTGTGCATATCACAGAAAAGGAGTGGATGTTTCTTTCAGGGTGTGGCTGATTATGGGGCAGATGATAGGCTTCAGGTTGTGGCGTGTGCGCGTGCGCGGGAGGAGGTATATAACCATTTGTGGATGCGTCAATAAATTGGTTGTAAGTCCGGCGACGGTGTGTGCTTGATTGTGCCTCTTCTTTCGTCCTTGTCCTAAGTTTTCGCTGGTTTGTTTTCGCATCTAACTATGAACCAACCGGCCCAGCTTTTCACGCTTCTGGTGTTCTTTAACGTGCACTGACATCGCACAGTACACGGGCCTCTACCATTTCGCCTCCATCGAAATGCGACCGCCGCGGCCAGGATCGAACCCGCGACCTTCGGGTCAGCAGCCGAGCACCGTAGCCCCTTGTACTAGCGGTGCGCAGCAGGTCTTTGCCGCTCTCGTAAGATGATGCGTGATCCCACGCAGTATCACGGCGAGTGACCGGCACGCGAACGGCCCTCTGTGCGATCTCTCCCGACTCGTTCACATTATAGCGAAACGCTTCCTTTAAAAAAAAAAAAAAAAAAAAAAAAAAAAAAAAAAAAAAAAAAAAAAAAACAATAAGCGACGAATAATGGTCGTTTTGTCCCCGGTACTTTTTCTGTCGTTCTCTTTACGGGGCCATCGCCAAAAGAGCGCGCAACATCTGCTAGAGTCAATTAAAAAAAGCGAGCCCACCTCACGACCTCTGAAAGTGCCGTTAACGCGCCCAAACGGCCTCCCGTCGCTTCATTCGCACGCTGCCAGTCAAAGGAGAATGCGCGGGCGAAAACGAGAGGCACGCGGCGCAGCTTAAAACCCGGCCTTCTCAGCTCCCTTTTGACTCTCGGCCTTTTTGGCGGTCGCCGTGAATGCCGGGCCCGCGAGAGGCAAAGGCCGGCCAATGGTGATGCGCGCTCCCCTTGTAGCAGCGTCGCGGCCGCGCAGCAGCTGTCGGCGCCTTTCGCGAGGCCGCCTTTGAGGTGGAAACGGAGCTGCGAAACGGTCCAGCCGAAAAGACAGGATGAGCAGCGGCAAGCTCGCGTTAAGCGCTGATCGGCCAGCCAGTTGCTTGCATTCGAAAGAGCGGCTCAATGCGCACACTCCGTAAGTGACGCCCCTGCAGTCGAATGGGAAGGAGATGGTGTTCCCCTTAGAATGGCGTGCGGCGGTGAGATGCCCGATGTCGCATGAGACATGCCGGCGCGGTGTGACGTAGGGAGCCTTCATACAGGGACACACGAGAGACAATACTATAGGCGTTGCCGACACGTTTTGTGTTTAACAATAGCTGTCTTTCTTCTTTTTTTTTCTGCTGCTGCTGTTATTGCTGTTCGTCGTTTTTCTTGCTACTGCATAAGCACTCCCCTCACTTTTTCTGCGACTCAACATGTTTTATGCTTTATTAACACACGCGTGTTTTATGTCGGGGTCCACCAAGACTTCACTGACGCATTTCCGTCACGGACGTGACGTTGTGAAATGTACAGTAACAGATCACAAGGGGAGGCGTGTGTGTATGCATGGTTCCCCAGTCTCACGCATACGAAAGCACTCCCTTGTATATCGGCAAGCGGCTCTTGACGCTTACGTCAACACAAAGGACGGCCTCTTTGAGGATGCCCGTGCAAGGAGTGTCTCGAGTCCCTCGTGCGATCGATTCATTCGCGGTTCGTGCTTCGCGCAGCTTGGTCAGCGCTCCGCGTGTTTCACAACGGCAGCATGACACCCCCAATCACCCACTGCCATTATTTTGCATCAAAACAAGTTCGCAAATAGACAAGCAAGCATAACGTTGACGATATAAGACGCAACATTCCCAGAATTTGGAGACATTCGTACGTGGCGCCATCTCTCGGCGGCAGCAACCGCATCCTGCCATAACTGAATGGGAAATATGCGAAAAAAATCATATCTTTTGAAATAAGCTAGTTATCAAAAACGACTCCGGGATCTATACAGCAGAGACCTACTGGAACACTGTGGCGAAATTTCAGTATCGCATTACAAAACCTGTGGCTTCCCTAGACGATTGAACACCCCCCATTGGAAATACATGGGACCCATTGTTAAATATTAAACACTCTGGGAAGCGACGCGGTTTGTAGTGCGACACTGTAATTTTGACAGAATGTTTAATTAAGTCTCTGCTTTCCAGAACCGGGAGTCGTTTTTGATAACTAGCTTTTTTCATGAGATATGATTTTTTTTCGCCTACTTCCCATTCAGTTACGGCAGGCCACCGCTGTCACCGACAAGAGAGGGCGCTACGTGCAAATGTCCCCAAATCCTGGTCATGAGTTCATCCCTCCCCAAAAAAGTGATATATACGTAAGTTCCAAATATAACAGAGGCAATTCTTAGCAGCAAATGGCAGAATGCAATGGAGTCATTGTGTAGGGTTAGCGTTCCTACTACAGAGCACCCACTGTATCAATACAAAACACGCGCACAAGGCATCGCCCCACGGAGTAGTCGAAAGGGGGGCACATAGTAAGTCATGTTTAGATCTAAACTCGCTATGATGAGATTCATGAACAGTGAGCGCTGGCCAAGGAGGAAGGGGGAAAAAAAATCCCTTCCTCCATACAACCGCAGAGTAGTAGCCGACTGGACAAAGTCTCCATGCATTTTCTTCATTCCCCCCCCTCTCTCTCTCCAATATCAAGGGATGATCGTGTCCAAAGAAGGAGGACAGCCTCAGATTGAATCTTCCTCTCCGTGATCGGCCAGGCGACGATGTCATGTGGTGCCGACATCAGATGAACTCGCACCATGACGTCACTGATGACGCCTCGTGTCATTTTGTTCTTTCTTCCATCCCTCGTGTTGAGGCCGATTACGTTAGATTTCTCGACTCACGAGACACAAGGCCATGCGAGCGAGCACATCGATAGCGCGGCCGACGGCAATACGCGCCCGAGCAAAGCGCGCCAGTGCTGCTAATAATGGACGTTCGGGAGCTTCAGCAACGCGTCTCATGGAACCAAATGCCAAACGAAGAAGAAAAAAGGAACGCTCTCTGCCATCCTGCGGATGACCGTCGCAGCTGATGCCCTCGTTCCACGCGCTACGGATAGCCAGAAAGGCCACCCCCCATGCACAGCCTCGTGTGCGCCCTGCAAGCAGAAAGATGCTGCACGTGCCTGAAAGCAAATGACGCGTACACGCTCAGAGTGTGAAAAAAACGTGCCACCGCTGCGCACACTGCAGCAGAGCGACGAGACCGACGGAAGCCGGCTGGTGCGCGACGACGACAACGTCGACCCCGATGTCCACACAACGGGACAGCGCAGTTCCGGGAAACGGGCGAGCTCGGTGGTGTGCAGCAGCGCGGCGACCTCCGGCGAAAGTGCGGGCCTCGCAGCAGTGCGGGTCACCGGGACGAGGACGGCAAGGACGCCTCGTCGTCGTTCTGACCGAATGCGCGGAAAACCCGCCGCCCTGACCTCTCGGCCCCTCCTTGTGCAAAGCAGCGGCCGGCCGAGCGGACGAACCTGTTCCGACGCGAGCCACGCGCACAAGAAACGCGCCCTCGGCCGCCGCTTGGAAGGTCGCCCCCCGCCGCGATCGACGACCCGATGATCATTTTCGGCGCCCTCCGCGATTATACGGCTGCTCTAGAAATTAAAGCGGCAAACCGGCCACTAACGCCGCGCGGTAACGTCGCTGCCTCGATGCAAATATGACACCCTCCTGCGCTGCCACGTGTACTGGTACCACATAACTTCGCCACCTTAAGCGAGCGTGGCAGATGTTACTTCACAGCGTAAATACGATCCACTGCCAGACATACTTACGACGGACGTGCCTGTCCCAGCGCGTCGTGTCTTACCTATGGTTCACTAATTTAGAAGACGCGAGGGCACCGCTACTCCACACGGATATGTTTCCCAAGGACCTGCGTTTTGCATTTTCCTCTAAACGCGATGACTCAAAAAGGACGCTGAAGACATATCGCAGCAATTACGACACCTTTCCCCTGCAGACCAAGGTATAATTTCAAAAATGATCCAAAAGGCGGGTTCATGATTCTCAAAGGTTTACTCTGACTTAACAAAAGTACAACAAAATCACAGACGTTTCGCCACCTCAGTATGCGCTGACACCAAATGAGCGGAGGTCGCCCAGTCCACTGTTAGCCACACATGTCCCTGTAAATGTCCGGTAGGTGGCCGCGGTGGCTGTTCGGCTAGCAACAACAACAACCGCGGCCCCCCTACCTACAAACTTCGGAGCAACACAGTCTTAGGCGCGTTGCTTATAAACGTACCGTGCTTGTCCGGCCAGACAGCATAAACGACTGCTACAAGGGCATTTATAGATTTTCTGAAGAATACTGGACTTGACGCTAGACTTTAAGAAGACCACTGCGTTTTGTGGTCATTGTACATACGCATCACCTATACCTGTCCCCATCATCATCGCTATCCCTCTATTCCTCCCTTCTCACTTTTCACCTGTGCTGATTAGGAGGCCAGAGCGCACAATCTCAGACCGACCTCCCGGCCTTCTAATAAATTCGCTCTCTCTCTCTACCGCGCTTGTAATCAGCCAAGCCATTTTAAAAATACTTCTTCATTGTTAAATTCAATGCTCTGACTTACTAATGTTTCAAGTTTGAAAAACAGCGTGTCGACAAAAAGGGGCTCTATTTTCGCAAAAAGACGTAATTCCATTCCCATTCCATTCCGCGCAAAAGGCGTTTAATTCCATTCCCAATCCATTCCTCCAAGCGTTGTCCCCATTCCATTCCCATTCCATTCCGGGGTCGCAAAAATGTGGAATGAATCCGGAGTCATTCCAATTGCGGAGTGGCAACTCCGCAACACTGATACGGAGGATGCCACCCGCATACGTGGCGAAACGTCTATGTGATTTTGTTGTACTTTTGTTAAGTCAGAGTAAATCTTTGAGAATCGAGGGGGAAAGTTTGCACTGCGTCCTCTACTGCATGACGCGCTAATCGCCGCCACTTTCACCATCGGGACCGCGGTTATCGGCCCGGCTTTCCTGCACCACTGCTTCCGTCCTGCCCACGACAAGCAGCCGTCCTGGTGCCGACGGCGGGAATGCCGAGACGACGAGCAGGGACGCGGCGCGACAGTCGATCCGGTTGCACCAGAGGCGCCATCTGCAGATACGCAAGTCCCCCCCAAAGAGGACTCGCTTTTCACTGCTTGCACGCTTCCCCGAGGCGTCTATCTTCTTGGACGGCGGCGAAACCAGGTCCATTACAGGTTGGGCTCGCCGTTCGCGGGAGGAATGCATGCCACCTCTGACCGGAGAGGTATGCGTGCACGTCAATAGCGGCATTGTTCAGGCGGCTCGCGCTGCAACTTCGCTGCTGCGCTCGCCCAGGCAGCTGACATACTTTCGTTATTCTTAAATTTCAGTAACTATAGTAATGCAGCAACATTACCCGCAGTAGTCATTCGTGCGCGTGTCTCTTGTCCTGGACTAGAGAGAGTTCAATGAAACGCTGGAGATGTTAGCCTGGCTGTTCGCCTATATGCTACTTCGGGTGATGATTATGATATATACACATACAGCCACACGCACGTAGACTACACTGTTTACAAAGTTTCGTTCAGGCTTGTGGCCCGCAAGAAGAAGAAGATGTTTAATGGGAAGAAGGAGGAGAGGTCGGCCTGGAATGCGGGCCTGCTACTCCTCACGGGGGGGAAGGGGAAAAGGGAAAGAAAGAGATAGAGGGAGGCATGATGAGAGGTGACTATGGTATGGCACAATGACGCCCCATCTTGCGGGCCACACCAGGACGGTGTGTGCAGTGACTCATTGTGGCCCGCAAGAAAGTCAAAAGCGCCTACGTGGCGCGTAAGGCGCAGCTGCTTTGCCATGGGCCCAGCATGTGTCGCAACTCTGAGCACGAGTCCCGTTTAAGATTTGTAAGGCCGCCTTCAGAGATCGTCTCTCTGATGAGTACAGCCTGCATTCACAAAGAACATGATTTAGATCTTCTGGGACGTTACAGTGAAAGCACAATGGCGAGTCCGACAGTTTAATCTTGCTCCTAGATGGTGAACGCATACGTATATATATATATATATAAAGGAAAGAATTATAAACTTAAGGGCTCGTTTTCTTTGTTAAACACAGTATTAATGAGAACTAACAGACAAAGATGCCAAGGAAAGTATAGGGGAAGCTATATTAGAAATAATTGTAATGTAAATGTGAAGAAAGGAAAGTGGACGAAAAGATAACTTGCCACCGGCAGGGACCGAACCTGCGACCTTCGAATTAACGCGTCCGATGCGTTATTCGAAGGTCGCAGGTATATATATATATATATATACCTGCGACCTTCGTATATATATATATATACGAAGGTCGCAGGTTCGCAGGTCGCAGGTATATATATATATATATATATATATATATATTGTAATGTAGATGTAGTGGCGCTCGGGCATGGGCGCGTGTTGGGCTAGGTGGAAGACGAGAAGAACGACGTCAGAATAGAACAGCCGGCCCGCAGCAAGGGTGCTGTCTCTGTCTCTCTCATTCCACTACAATGGCGCAGACTACGACCTGAAGGGCCTGCTGATAATAAAAGCACCGACTGTGACCAGACGGACACGCATCTGCTGGCTTCCCGGCAGTCCTTGGCCGAGGGTGTGAACGTTTCGTTGAAAGAAGCCAACACCGAGACCATTAATGCGCCCCAGGCAGGTGGAGCCAGCATTAGCCATCCCAGCAGCCATGCCTGCCAATCTACTGACGACGGCAAGTGCTCTATTCCGACATCCGGTCTACCACCAAAGCACCGCGCGGATCAACACGAAGTGGCTCTCGCCGTCTTTGGACCTGCCACTGACTCACCCCAAGGGGTCGCCATCATGGAATTTGCCACTAAGTCGGACGGCGAGCAGTTCAACCAAGCCAGCGAGATGCCTTCAGGAAACTTCAATGATTTCGGCGCGGGGGGCAGAGATGGTGGCGTTCATGCGTACGGATGCGATACGGAGCCACAAGCGACCACCTTTTGTCCTCGTTACCGCGGAACTGAAGATTGCGCAGGCGGCAACGCAGATGCTGCTACGCCGAATCACGACCACTCTTCGCAGCTTGTCCGAGCTTGTACGCCTTCTACGCTGCGCAAGCATTTGCTTTCTCAGCTCCTCACAACCTCCCGGCTCACAACTTCTCAGCTCGCAAACGTGAAGGACGACCAGCGCCCCAAACTGCAGCAACTGAATTGTCTGCTAAGCGTACTGCGGCCACATCGAGGCAGCCAATGTCGCCCACCCGAATGCTCGCCAGCCCATCAAGGCAGGTCATGGCGTACACCACAAAGACCCCCAAGGCACAGCCAACACCGCCCGCCAGAGACATCATCGCCTACGATGGCAGTTCAGGGTCCAGGGCCTGTTGGCCTTCGACGGCGACCACTGCGGCACAGCCAATGTCGTCCACCCGAGTGCATTTCTGGAGCTCCCCATGCCATTTCGCAGCGTGGCCGAGTGTAATGTAGATGTAGTGGCGCTCGGGCATGGGCGCGTGTTGGGCTAGGTGGAAGACGAGAAGAACGAGGTCAGAATAGAACAGCCGGCCCGCAGCAAGGGTGCTGTCTCTGTCTCTCTCATTCCACTACAATATATATATATATATATATATATATATATATATATATATATATATATATATATATATATATATATATATATATATATATATATATATATATATATATATACGCCTCTAAAAAACTGTTTATTGGTGACGTTTCGATCGGAGACCGATCAACGCCATTCGGGGAAAGAATGAACGCAGTGTCACGTGAGCAGGCTGCTTTGACGGCGCGTCTGTTGCGCGTAACGAATGACCGCATTCACGCGCGCGAGAGTAACGACGCGCCGCGAAGAAAACAGGCGCACCACGCGTACTGCTCGCAAAGAAGCTTTCGCGGGCGCCCAAAAAACGAGAGATTAAAACACGCAAACGGCCCGTAGGCGCGGATGTTTTTCCTCGGCTTCTGCCCCCGTTGTTCTTCGTAGTGACGCAACTTTGTGCGGCGTTGGTAACGAGTGCGGAAGGAGAGGGGAATAACATGGTATAGGCAACCCAATCAAGTGGATGCGATTGAATGAACGCGACAGCAAGCGTTAGACCAACAATCATGTAGTCATCTTCAGCGGACCCTAGGGGCCGATAACGAGACATTGGTGTGCGTTCCCATTCTCGCCCTCATCGTCGGGGGCATAGACGTGCGCACGGGAACGCGAGGGGGGGGGGGGGGGGGGGGCTCTGCCCCATACTGACTTAATAGGGAGGGAGGGCGCTGCGACGAACCCTGCGCACGCTTATGGTCGGGGGAATTCAACCATCTTTTATGCATGTTTGTGCGTGCATTTCAGTGATGTGATTGACCAAAGACATCCTGGCGCAGCTTCTGCAGCAGCTAAAATCTTCTTTTGGAGCAGCATAAAACAACCGTTTGGAGCAGTTACTTGCCGCACATTTTCAGACGCAAATATTTTAATCTTAGCCGGGCCAGTGGCAACACGTGTCAAAGGAAATCCATTTATACACGCATGCATGCATGTTCATTTGCTGTATTCCTAAACATGAAATTCACTTTTCACTTGAAATTCACTGCTCTTCACTTTTCGGCAGACATCTCCAATTTTGTTAAGTCCAGTCAGCACAACCCGCCTAAAGCTTCCCAGGAATTCGCTTGGTACTTCAAACTGACTCTGGCTTTCCTTCACGCTTTAGTTACAATACTCGATGCACAAGCTGTCGAAATTTTCCCTGCACTCAATTTACCTTCAAAAATAAAGGCAGCTTCACAGTAGTGGTGCCAAACCTGAAGGAAGTGCGGAGCTGGGCAGCCTTCTTCGTTTCTCTTCAGTTTTCGCTTTCTTTCCTCCTCTCTATCTTTTTCTCTTTTCCCGTTCTTTGTGTCGTTTTTCCTCCGTTTATTTCTGTTTATGTCTAGTTTCCTTCCTATTTCTTCCCTTTCTCACGTGCTCTCTTTCTTTTATATTCTTATACGTGGTTTTGCCTGCGTTAACCAAGCGATGTCAGCATGCGGCAGCCTGGGCACCTAAAGTGCTCCGCATTTAATATCATTATCAAGGCTTGCGTGCTGATTACGCTACAGATGGCTATTCTATACCAGGTTTTGCCTGTGTTAATGACAGAATACGACAGACCGGGCCCCCCAATGTGATCTGCACTTAAAAGAAAAAGTTTGATTACGTTGGTGCTTTTAGTTTGGGCTAGGCCTTCACTGTGTGGAGAAGTGTCTGCTGTCGTGCTTTATGTACAGAATCGTTAAGGTCCTGGTTGACGGATGGTTAATAGTGAACAAGGTTTAGTAACTGGTTATTTGTTCGCGTTATTTATTGTCTGCTCGACAATTTCTGCGGTGAAGAGGGGGAGCGTTCGTGTTTACATTTCACAAGCTTTTTGACATGTATACAGTCGCTGAGGTGGAGAAGCCCAACCGAGATATTACTGGGACACCATGCTTTCTCAACAGAGTAACAGTCACTGTATAGCACGTGGCATTCTTGATAAAGTCTGCCCATATTATGGCGTTAAAACATGCACACCCTGCAGGACATATTTTGGAAGTAAACTAGACCAAATAGCACTACAAATTAAAAAACAAAGGAAATAGGCGGTCGTTTCTACATGCACGTACTTAATTACGGTATTTTAATACAGTCAACAAAGTAAGACTGTCGTCCAAGAACAGCTAATCATTATTACTTTTCTCTGACTGAAACAACAACAGTTTAGGAACAATTTTATTGAAATCAGTAAGGTCCAATAATAATAGAAAACCAACGCAGTACGGGCGAGTTGAAATTGTTTGGAATGTTTGTGGCCAGAGGCTAACTACTTGAAGTACATAGAACTTTTCTGTCTGCTGCCGATGACCACTCGAAATAGCGGGGGTAACATATGGACTTCGAGCACCTGTCATCTTGCTTCTCACCGAAAGAACGCAGAAACGACATCTTGGCGCATGCTTGGCGCAAATAATGAACATTTTGCCAAGATGTAGCATGATGTAGCAGGTTTCGCCTCTTGGCGCAGTTCGGCGCAATTAGCGCAGCTATCACATCACTGGCATTTATGAGTTCGTGTATATACGTACACACATGCAAAAGTGAAAAATTTTGGGGGGGGAGAAAACTTTGAGCCCCCCCCCCCCCCCCCTTCCCACACACACACACACCTCTATGCCTACGCTGACAGCTCGGAAGACAGAATCGAGCCCCAGTCGTCCGAGTAATGGAATGCGTGCGGATGACGTCTGTGTGACATGCCGCCACCCCTCGTCGACAAGAGAGTGCTAAGGAAAACAAACAGAATTGCCTATTTCTTTTTTTAAACTGAATTCATTCGTGCCTTAATGTATGAAGATCTGAACGTCACTTACATAGTAAACGCGTAAGAACGCGTCTGCTGACTACATACCACCGAGATTCAAGGATTCCGCTCAGCATAGCTTGCGTCGTATTTGTCTCGGATGCTGCATGCATGTTTATCGCAAAGCTGTCTATGTTGCCGGCTATAGGTGATAATTGGAATGAGGCTCGAGGTGGCCGCTCTCCGCTCAGCTGTCTATTTGCGGCGAGTATCGGAACACAGCGACGTGTGCTGTCTTCGGCGTCGTTACAGAATGCGGGGTTGTGAAGGAAGGAGGCCAAGGAATCTCGAAAAAGAAGAAGCGTCGAGTGCCAAGAAAAAGTGCAGCAGACGCGGGAAAAAGAAACGAAAGTTCCCGATAACGGATGCACGAAAAAGCAGCATAGCCAGCGCGAAAAAAGGAGAACGGGGAGAAGAGTATACGCGCGAAATAAAAACGCGCGAGAATGTTTCCCGTGGATTCCCGCGACAAATCGAAAAGAGGAACAATGACGCAAGAACAATGTCGAGTCGATCCAACAGAGGAGCTCCTATGTTGTTCCGTGACAGACAAATTGACGGCTTAACCCACTTCTTTCTGTTGCTCGACTCTTTTTTTTTTTTTTCTCCTTGTCACAAGGCTGTCTCATCGTCGGCGTCGCGAGGCCATTCTCTGCGGCGGCGGCGGCGGTGATGCGCCCGTCACTGTCACCACCATCCGACCGCGTGGTCTTCCGCACAGAATTTCCTCTTCTTTCTTTCTCTTCAACGTTGGCTTCGATCGAGACGTCGTCGACGACGGGGAATCGCGGCGCTGTTTTCCGAGAGACAGCTGAATAGCGAGAGACGCGCGTGACGGATAAAGCGACGACGGGGAATTCTCCGCGGGCCTCATAGATGCGGAACCATTCGCGAGTACCGTGCCAACACATCCCCGGCCACCGCTCCTCCCTGTCAGGGCCGCAGCGACCGCTCCTGACAACATGCACGACAGACAAGAGGTCTGCGATTCCCGCAGGCGAAATCCCCGAGACACCGCGCAATACGTATATACGGCACGCTGCCAAGATTCCCGTCCGACTGCAATTACGCGCGGTAGGTGTGACACGGTCCCCTTTTTTTTTATTGCGCGATAAGTGAAGAAGGCACTGAGATAATTAGCACGAGTAAACTGTGCCTCCGGGTCAACATCCACCGTCAGCCAGTCGCAAACAAACGATGAGCGATTTTTTGAAAAAAAAAAAAAAAAAATGAACAGGCTCCCTCCGTTCTACTCGAAAGGCCATGAACATGGACGACGCGTTGTGACTCTCACTGAAATCGTTCACCGGAAAACGAGTGCAGTGCCATGACGACGACTAACATACGACGATTATGTCACGCCATGCCGTTCTACGAACTCATAGCTCACTCGGACTGAGTGAGCTACCAGTCCGGTCCGGTTACAATACTCACTCTGTGAAATGTGACTGCGCATGCAAGCGTTTCACGCCAGTTAACCAGTATAAGACGAAACTAAAAAAGCGCTTGTTCAGAAAATAATTCGCCCTGCCTTAGACAACCCGTCAAGGTGCTCTAATGGTTATAAGGTGATCGACTGCTGACCCGAAGGTCGTGGCATCGAATCCCGGCAGCGGCAGCCGCATTTTCGATGGAGGCGAAAATGCTCGAGGCCCGCGTGCTTAGATCGTTAAAGAACCCCAGGTGGTCGAAATTTCCGAAGCCCTCCATTAAGGCGCCTCTCATGGTGGTCTTCGGACGTTAAACCCCACCAATTATTATTATATATTATTATTATGACTGCCTCGGACAAAATTGCAGATATGTCTGCCAGCTTTGTTATACATTCACACTCAGTGGGGGTTAGCAATCATGCGGTAACTCTTCGCGGCTCTCTACCCGTGAGCGCATACATTGGCAGGGACACCAGGAAGAAAAACGACTCTTCTCGTATCAGTAAATTACTCTCGCACAATACCAAAAACACCACGCTCGGTAAGCGAGAAAGCGCGCAAACAAGAAGGTTTCTGCACCAGTAACCGTGACGTCACAGGTTTTGACGGCGTCAGCCCGAATAGTGCCTAATGGGCAAAAATGAGGTCGGGGTCAAAAGTTCCCAGGCCGCGCTGCCATAGGAATACATGGGATAGTGGCCTGGGAACTTTTGACCAGCCCTGTACATTATCTCCTGAAGCAACCAGAGACTTAACATATCCTGTTCTAGGCAGTTCCGTAGGGCATATGCGTCAAAAATACGAAAATGTACACTGAAATCCGTGACGCCACCATGGAAGATTTTGGCGGGATATTTAAAAATGAAACACTTCAAATTGATTTTTACGCAGGCTAATAAACCTATGGTAATGAAATAACGACACCAGAGTTTCCAGAGCATAATTTAGCAGTCTAAACCGGGGGTCGGCAACCTTTGGAGGCGGAGGGCCGATTTGCATGAAGCCGACGTGGCCGAGGCCGGAGAAAATTTGGAACGGAGGGAGAGCTTTGTAGGCAGAGAGAAAACATACGACAAATCGACAATAATGCACAAAACTGGAAAATAAATCAGGTTGACTTTCAGCACGCATGTCACAAGGTTGCAATTCAGAGAGACGAAGATCCTTGCCTGGCCTAGTATTTCCCCAAAATATCTTTCTTCTGGCGTTTTTGGACCTTTGCAAAGAAAGGAAGTGAAGACTTTGTCTTGCAAGTGTGAAGATTGGAGACAATGCCAACTGCTATCGATGCTCCTTTCATCCTGTCTGAGCCCATTTCAGGTCAAAACTGCCACATCGGCCTTCATATAGGAAGTGGCAAGGGGAGGGGTTCTGACCTCAAGCCGGGGCCGCATAACACTGCCCCGCGGGCCGTAGGTCGCCGACCCCTGGTCTAAATTAATTGTTTTCCTTTAGTGTCCCTTCAACATGCGCATGCGTGACCATATGACGAACACTAAAGCATCAAGAGCCGGGAAGCTGCTTACATTGCTATGAAATGAGGAAAGCTCCTATCCATAGATCGAGAGCTTCTTGCGCGTCGTAACAGTGGCGACTGGGTACATCTGCCTGGTCAAGCGCCAGAGCGAGCTGAATGTCACACCGCTGCTGCGCACACACGTGAAAATGTGCGTGTGTATGCGCGAGCCACGCGAGCACGCATAGGGTGAACGCGTGGTCGTGTCGTGGACAAACGTGAATTGGCAAATCGCTACGTCACCTATTTCCAGCTGGACCAGCGCCACGAAACGTGCGCGGTTTCAGCCCGGCTAAGAAACACGTGCACACATCCCATCGGCGTAACGCGTCTCGAACACAACGGGTCAGCCGTCCAAACGATAATTCTGGGTTTAACGTCCCAAACGCCCGCTATTATTATGAGGGACGCCGTAGTGGAGGGCTCCGGAAATTTCGACCATCTGGTGGTCTTCAACGTGCACTGACATCGCACACTACACGGGCCTCCAGCATTTCGCCTCCATCGAAATGCGACCGCCGCGGCCGGGATCGAACCCGCGACTTTCGGGTCAGCAGCCGAGCACCGTATACCACCGGGGCGGAGAGCCGTCCAAGCGAAGACGGCACTAAACGACGCGCTCCTGCAGTTTGGTTATTCCCAGAAAAACGATCCCGAAGCGATCGAAACAGATGCGTGCAGGGAGGCAGAAAGAAAAAAAAAGTAAGGCGCTCGAAAAGAGACTGTCAGATCGCATGCACTCCGTAAGATATATACGCGTATAAACGGGATGCGAATGCCTTCAGAAGCACACAACGGGCGCTCGAAGAAACGGCTCTCGGCGAAACCGAAGTTCTCAAAAGTGTGCGGGCTTTGATTTATCAGTGTACAGGCAGTTGGAGACGACGACGCTCAATGGAAAACCGAGAGGACGCTTGCAGCATACAGGTGCGCCAAGCAAGCGAGCATGCAGGCTACTACTGTTCCGCACACGCAAGAGACGACCGAGGCGCGCTTGGGGGCTTAGACCGCAGCAGGCGGCCGCGTGACAGATTAATTGCCCGGTGATCAAACTACGCGACACGCCTGCACCGACGAGTGCAATATATGCACACACCGACATCTGCTTTATGACCGGATGCGGGGACTGCGGCGCGTATGCTTCCAGCCAGCACCGCTCGGCGTAGCCCATTCTATATTATGTATACTTGTTTATGTTCATTCTGCATCTCGCGTTCTTTTTATTATTATTAACGCGATAAGGCGTTAAAGAGCTCGTTTGGCAGAAATTCCAGCGTCGGTGTCGGCGTCGTTGGTTGTGAGCGAAAAATCATCATCTTGACCGCGTGACCGAAAAATCGAGAAAGATGCAAATAAAATAAATAATAAAAATTTCCGGGACCGAGTGAGGATCGAACCCAGGCCGTCTGCGTGGCAAGCAGGTGTTCTACCACACAGCCATGCCTCTGCTTGGAAATACAGTGAACTTCTTCTGCTTGGGAATGCAGTGAAAGTAACTTTCATGCTTCGCAAACGCAAGCGTCCTTTATATAGGCGTCGCAATATAACATGTAATATCCCAGGAATATTGCGTGGTACAAGCGTACATTGCCATCGGGCGTCAGAATATGTGACTATCATAACGATTTCGTAGTTTAAAGCCGGCCACCCATTACAAACGCCACACACCTTACTGTGCGTATTCCCTTAACACCACGTAGTGGGTGCATAGCAAGTATGCACTAAGTGATTGATGTACGCAATTGTGACAGGATATCGCTATCGCGTTCAACTCTTAAAAGCGAAGATTAACGGTCCCCGGTCCCCCCCCCCCCCCCCCCCCTTTTTTTTTTATGCGTCCGTCTCTCGACTACAGCACATCCCAGAGCGGCACTGCTCGTATACTGTTCAGATGAGTCGCATGCCTTCCAACACACGGTGGTGGACAGTGGTCACGGCCTCCTGATTCAAGAAATCCGGCCGTAACAGTAGCACCAACCGCTTAATGAACGTTTATTCAACCAAGACCGCGTTCGAACGACTATATATCCTACAAGCATCTAACCACGCCAACTTGAGTCAGTAATCTGTAGACTACGCATCGGGCTGTTATGCTGAGGGTTCGAAACCGAGCATCGGAACAACTTGGATCATTGTGCCGTTGTTCAGAGCGGCATGCAACGCCGCTCCACGCGAAGAAGCTCAATGGCGCTCTGTGCGGCTCTTCAGAGCGAGAGACGATATGTGGCGGACATTCTGATGCACGGTTAGACCGCATGCGCCACCGGTCAATTGTGCTCGGTTACGTAGAGACAGTATATACTTATAGCTACTCCTCATTGAATCAGGAGCCTTGGTCCTTACCCGATTTCAGATCTCTTTCGGAAAACACCAAGACAGACAGGCAGGCGCTCAGATCTCCAAGTGGTTCTTAGGGGCGAAGCTCCTTAGGGTATGGGTTAGTCCCTCGTTGTGCGTCGTAGCCACCTCTAGTACTCGGAGAGCTCACTAGATGGCGATGGCGCTGCGGCGCTCGCTCCATTCCGATGCGTAGGAGACGGCTCCGCTGCGTGCTCTAGTGTGATAGGAGACCGCTGGATGGCGCGGCGACGCTAGAATCTCATTGGATGGAGGCGCATGGCGCTCATTGAATCGGAGAACGCTTGAGGCGCGGCGCCGCTCGCTCCATCACCGATGCGGGAGACCGCTAGAGGGCCAAACCTATAAAATGCGTTCGCTCTTGGCGCGCTTCCTCTTTCTCTCGGCAGTCAGCGCGCAATGAGCGACGAAGACAAGGCGGCAGAGCGGAGGGCTCGGAAAGCGTGATGATGCGTGAAGCGTGATTTACATGATGATCGACAGGGCAAAATTTACGGAGGATTCACGGTTTACCGATGAACCTCCGGAGCTTCGCCCACTCATCATCATTCACTCCGTGGATATGCTGTGATTTTTTTTACATCACATCACATAACCAACTCGCCCAAGCAACCACTTTAGCACAGTCTTCTATTTGTTACAAAGTGAGGGAACATGCCACACAGACGCATTCGAGGAAGGCTGTGTATCTATTCCGGATCGCAGACAATGCAGCTTTTCTCAGCTCTGTTATGCGAGATTTCGGTATATATACCATCTTCCATAGTTATCTGGCAAAACATGGCCGTCGTTCGCCAAGGAAGCTTTTCAATGGTTCCTGACCACGGACCAGCTGTTGCATGCGGCCAAAGAACGCGCACGGAATTAATGAGGACGGCTTGGTTTCACACCGTGCATCGTAAAGTGTGTCGCGCAGCGTACAACAATCAACGCTAAAATACACATATTGAAATAGAGCTTATCAAGATACTAGTGGCATATAGTCAAAATATACGCCAAGTTTTAGACACGCACACTTTGCACCATGCCGCACGGCGTTTCATTTTAATGAGATTACATCATCCTGCTGCGAACATTATATGACAATAACAATGATAGTTATGGTTGTGTGTAATGAGTGCACTGTATAAGCCTCACGTGTCCTCCTAACCTCACTGAGCCCTATTACATCCCATTTAACACCCTCTAATTCCTCGAATAGCACGGCTAGACTCGCCTGATAATGTTCTAGCGTTAAACGTAGCCAAGTTCAGATTCCAATGGCGGCCTGTCCGGACCCAAAGATTCTTAGCACCCTCCGCTGCGTCGCAGGTCTGACCGCCGCCTTGGTCAGTTGCTTCGCAGCCGCTGGAGACTGAGGGCCGAGGGTTAATTGGTGTATTCATGTGGGAGGTAGTGGCCAAGTACATGGGAGAGGCCTTTGCCCTGCAGTGGGCGTAGTCAGGCTGATGATGATGTAATGAGTGCGCCACCCTGACAGTGCGTCACACCAAATCTTTGGCTGATATACCGTCATGCTCTTCCCGTCGTATGCCTCAGGACCCCAAAGCAGGGACAGCACAAGATGGATAACCTTGAAGGGGTACTGACACCATATTTCGAGGACGAGTTTACACAAGTCCCCTGTACACAAAGACGACTGTGAGCAAGTGCTCAGAAAATGCTGATAAGACACTTGATTTTGTTTATATTAAAGTCAATTTTTCTATGGCGCACCTACCGACATCGACGCTGTACAGTATATATACGTCAGGCTACAGTACTAATTCTGGTGACTTGACGATGCAGTGTGGCTAGTTGTGATAACGTCAGGTATCAAAACTTCCAAAATGGCCGCTTGTGCGTCAGCAGTGGAGTCGCGAGCACGTGACGGGAAGCTCATACCGTGTCGTGACGTCATGTAGGAACCGAAACATACTGCGCTTATTCTTCCAGGGTGCACTAGCGGTACAGGCTCTCGAGAGCTGGCCTTCCGCTTGACGCAAGAGAACGACAAGCGAACATTTTCGTGTCAGTACTCCATCACTCTTACACAAACAAATTCTTTCTAAAAAATCTCGCTGAACAACCAAGACATTGTTATAATACGACAGCGAAATAAAGTGCCGCATGGACACATGTTCAGCGCGCGATACATGTAGGCAGCTTGACTCGAAGGCGCGCTAAATGCGACAGACGCAAGATCGTCACACGATTTACATCGAGGAGCGTTGCGCTGTTAAATATTCATGCGAGACAATAACGCAGAGCTGCTGCTAAAATGAAGCGCCAATCGATATCGCTCTTCCGGAGAAGGGGCACAAAAGATGCACAACGCGAATGTCCTCCCGATATCGCGCGCGTGGACATTCTCGGAGTTTAAAAGCTGCATTGATGGGAGACATCGATCAAGCACGCATCCATCACTCTCGCCGAAGCCTCTCGGCGCGACGGACGCTTAATAAAAAGGCCACGAAAGAATTTACACAAAACGCGGGGGGAAACAAAATGAACTTCGAAAGCACGACGCGTATCCATTACTGTCGAGTGCAGCGGCTGACGAGGGAAAGATTGAATTCGCGCACATACAATGAACGTTTCCTCTGTGTGCTTTTCTGTCAATGTTTTTTTAACAATAAGCTTCTTCGCGGAGACAGTCTGAAAATTTCGCTTCGAGCGTTTTCGATCGAATGCCTTTGCAAGCAGTGGAGTATCCTCTAAACAGGCGGATATACAGGGTGTTTTTTTTTAAGCAATACAGATTTTTCCTTAAAAAACTATAATAGTTAGGCACTTGTCGCCTTCGCAGCCAATTTCTAGGCCGAGGCGGAAAGATTTTACCACTAATTAGATCACTCAGAAATTGCTAATTAACAAAAATAATTTAATTATTTTTTAATTATCAATTTTACGGCAATTGTTTATATGAGGAAGTTGTTCTACGTCACAGTTTATGGCAAGCCCAATTTTTAAAAATTGAAAATATCGCGTGTAGTTAGAGAGATCCATCGTCGAATTTCCAGACCGCGGTGCGGTAGATACCGAAACTGACGCACCGGACGCGCCGGTGCGTCGAAACTGACGCGCCCGATGCGTCAGTTTCGACGCACCGGGCGCGCCACGTGCTGCGTCAAGCCGGAATTCGTCGATGGATCTCTCAAACTACACGAGATATTTTCGATTTTTAAAAATTGGGCTCGCCATAAGCTGTGACGTAGAACAACTTCGCCATATAAACAATTGCCATAAAATTGATAATTAAAAAGTTAATTAAATTATTTTTGTTAATTAGCAATTTCTGGGTGATCTAATTAGTGGTAAAATCTTTCCGCCTCGGTCTAGAAATGAGCTGTGAAGACGACAAGTGCCTAACTATTATAGTTTTTTAAGGAAAAATCTGTATTGCTTAAAAAAAAACACCCTGTATATATAGACCTTTTTCACGGAGAGGAGGAGCGTAGCCTCGAACCGGCGCATTTTCCGCACTCTCTCCCTCTCCACCTTCTGCACGCCGCTGCTGGTGTGTGGAGATTCCCGCGTTTTGCATCGTTGGATGCGTGAGAGGTCAATGTGTTTCGATTTTTCGACGCGCTAAAGCAATTCTTCTGCCGAAAATCGAAATGTCGGACGAGAACAGGTCGAGAGGCTACCACTGCGCTGTGTTTGGCTGTGACAACAACTATCGGAAGCGCAAAAGACTGGCAGCCGAAACATGCGAAGTGCACTGGCTGTCGTGAATTATCGACACACGTTCGTTAAAGCAACGTCGCTAGCTGAACACGTAAGCTCTTCGTAATGCTTTCCAAACCAATACTCGTCAAAAAACAAACTGACAGCAACGTTACCAAAAACGGGCGCGCCTTCGGTGTATCGCTAGTGGCGGCTACTCGCACCGAAGCGAACTTGCGCCATGCCGTGCTACCAGGTGTGCAAGAGGCTTATTTTCATTTTCTCATCGTGTTGTTTCTACGCCATTGTTTTAGCTCACCCGTCGTACATCTGTTTCTTATTCTGCGCAAGCATCATAGGCCACAAGGTTTTAACGACGACGGCACGAATCAACACAGGCATCGCTGTTTGTGCTCTCTTCGTGCCATGAACTTTGTATTGCAACGTGCTAAGCGGAGCCAGATTATGTGTTGAAGATTAGAGTAACGTTGAACTTGAATAATCACGGTAAATAAACCCGAGTCACTTTAAACACTAATGCGCGCACTTAACTTGCAGCTGGACAACGGCGTACGTATTCGCTCGTCTCCATTTACATTTCACCTATTACTTCGAGAGTTGTCCTAAATTTTACCGCTGCATGGTGCATATTCCCAGAAAACCGCAAGGCCAGCTGTTACAAAACAAGCCAATTACCAATTTACACGTGCTCCTTAAAAAATGAATTGGAATTCTACTCGCCTCCTATGTCGATCGTCGGCGCTGCTGCGGGAACGTTTCGTATATCGATCGGCGGCGCCGTTGCGGGAACGTCTCGTGGGCCGCCACTGCTTGTAGGTTCAGCCATTTCGTACCTGACAGCTTGGTAGTGCCTTTACAATCGCGAAGCGGTGTTGTGTCGTGCCCGTGTGCCGGGAAGAACACCATCTCGTGTACTGAGCGTATGCGCTGCATGTGCCGCCGCGGAAACCCACACACCGGCATGGCCGCGAAACATCGCAGACGCTAGACGGCGCTGCGGCGGTGAAGTGCTTTAAAAATGGCAGCCCCCTTGTGAAATTCGTCTATATATATATATATTTTTTTTTCTTTTCTTTCTAGAGACATTGCAGTGTTTATTGCTTATAGAGCCATCAAAGCAAACTGTCCCACTTCGTTCCTGCGAATAAAGCAGTGGCGTAAATTATGGGGGGGGGGACGGGGGGAGTCAAGGGGGTCCAACCCCCCTTGTGCTGAGGCTGGGTGGGACACCCCTTGCAAGTGTCCCCCCCTTGAAATTTCTCCTTCAAACATCATATTGTCACGTGGGTGTGACGTCGACGAAGGCAGCAGGCGACGTGTCCAAGATGAAACTGTTTATTAGGCCGAACTTGTGGCCGGTAAACAGAAAGTAAGATTACAGCAATACACGCTGGCACTGATAGCGGCGAGCAGAGCGTCGGCCGTCGATCAACTGGCAAGCGGTGAAGCGCGTCGGCATTTATACGTGCGTCATAGGTCTTATATCACTCGTTGTCGCACAAGCTCTGGAATAAGCTCGAGTGTTCGCGTCTTGCGCGCAATCTTAACAAAACGATGTACAGTAATCGCGAAGCTTCTAGAACAGTCAGGCACGGTTTGCGCTGAGCATTGCTGACAGACTTTGAGGGCGAAGAACCGAATAGAGCAAAGTGAAAATAAGAAACGCGCGTGGCAATGCCCCCCCTCTGAAAAAGCATCGTCCCGATGCTTAAAACAGAACATGGGAAAAAAAGATGCATGCAACAATAAGTCACAACAACAAAGAAAGAAAGTACAACAATAAAGCAATAAGTGAAGTCCTCAGGTCCGCTAACGCGCGTAATACGGCTTGAGGCGCACGACATGGACGACTTCAGGTCGCGCACGACGCCGTTGGGAGTTAGTAATGCCGTCCGGAACGACCTCGTAGTCCAGAGCACCGAGACGTCGAAGCACCTTGTATGGCCCGAAGTATCGCCGAAGAAGTTTTTCACAGAGTCCGCGTCGGCGTATCGGCGTCCACACCCAAACGCGGTCGCCGGGCTGGTATTCCACAAAGCGTCGTCGAAGATTGTAACGGTGGCTGTCGCTTGTCTGCTGATTCTTGATGCGCTGGCGGGCGAGTTGTCAGGCTTCTTCGGCGCGCTGTAGGTAGACGGTGACGTCGAGGTTTTCTTCATCTGCGACGTTGGGCAGCATGGCGTCGAGCGTCGTTGCCGGGTTCCTTCCGTAGACCAACTTGTATGGCGTCATCTGTGTCGTCTCCTGCACGGCCGTGTTGTATGCGAAGGTCACGTACGGAAGGATGGCGTCCCACGTCTTGTGTTCGACGTCGACGTACATGGCCAGCATGTCGGCGATAGTCTTATTTAGACGCTCGGTCAGGCCATTGGTCTGTGGGTGGTACGCGGTGGTCCGGCGGTGGCTTGTGTGGCTGTATCCCAAGATCGCCTGAGTTAGGTCAGCCGTAAACGCCGTACCTCTGTCGGTGATGAGAACCTCTGGGGCGCCGTGTCGAAGCACGATGTTCTCAACGAAGAATTTGGCTACCTCGGCGGCACTGCCCTTGGGCAGGGCTTTTGTTTCGGCGTAGCGGGTGAGGTAGTCGGTAGCTACGACGATCCATTTATTTCCGCAAGTCGACGTTGGGAACGGCCCCAGGAGGTCCATGCCGATCTGCTGGAACGGTCGCCGAGGAGGCTCGATCGGGTGAAGGAAGCCTGCTGGTCTTGCTGGCGGTGTCTTCCGTCGCTGACAGTCTCGGCACGTCCTTACGTAGTGGGCGACGTCGGCGGCAAGGCGCGGCCAGTAGTACTTTTCTTGTAATCTTGCGAGCGTGCGGGAAAGTCCGAGGTGTCCAGCCATCGGGTCGTCGTGTAGTGCCTGGAGGACTTCTGGTCGCAATGCTGAAGGCACTATGAGAAGGTAGTTGGCTCGAAGGGGCGAGAAATTCTTCTTTATGAGAATGCCGTTTCGTAAGACAAACGACGTGAGTCCTCACTTGAATGCCTTCGGAACAATGGCGGTCTTGCCTTCGAGGTACTCCATAAGGCCCTTGAGTTCCGGGTCGGCTCGCTGTCGTTCGGCGAAGTCGTCGGCGCTTATGGTTCCCAAGAAGTCGTCCTCCTGGTCGTCTTGCGGCGGCGGTTCGACGGGGGGCGCGAGATAAGCAGTCGGCGTCAGAGTGTTTTCGTCCGGACTTGTAAACGACGGTAACGTCGAATTCTTGAAGTCTCAGACTCCATCTTGCGAGACGACCTGAAGGGTCCTTCAGGTTAGCTAGCCAACACAAGGCGTGGTGGTCGCTCACAACTTTGAAGGGCCTTCCGTAAAAGTAAGGGCGAAACTTTGACGTAGCCCAGATGATGGCGAGGCACTCCTTTTCAGTTGTGGAATAGTTGGCCTCTGCCTTGGATAGCGACCGGCTAGCATAACTGATAACCCTTTCCAGTCCATCCGTCCTCTGCACAAGGACGGCGCCGACTCCCACACTGCTTGCGTCGGTGTGCACTTCTGTTTCGGCGCGATCGTCAAAATGCGCAAGTAACGGAGGCGTTTGCAGGCGTCGTTTTAGGTCTTGAAATGCTTCCTCCTGCGGCGTTTCCCATTTGAACTCGACGTCGGCCCTCGTAAGGTTAGTGAGTGGTTCGGCGATGCGGGCAAAGTTTTTGACGAACCGCCTGTAGTAGGCGCACAGGCCGAGAAATCGACGCACGGCCTTCTTGTCGGCGGGTGGCGGGAATGTAGCGATGGCGGCTGTCTTCTGAGGGTCAGGGCGTACTCCGGACTTGCTTATCACGTGGCCCAAGAACAAGAGTTCCTCGTAGGCGAAGCGGCACTTTTGTGACTTCAGGGTAAGTCCGGAGGTCTTGATTGCTTGAAGTACAGCCTCAAGGCGCCGCAGGTGTTCGTCGAAGTTTGAAGAAAACACAACGACGTCGTCCAAGTACACAAGACAAGTCTGCCACTTCAAGCCGGCCAGTACGGTATCCATAACGCGTTGGAAGGTCGCGGGCGCCGAGCAAAGACCAAAAGGCATGACCTTGAACTCGAACAGGCCGTCTGGAGTTATGAAAGCAGTCTTTTCTCGGTCTCTCTCGTCGACTTCGATTTGCAGTAGCCTGTCTTGAGGTCCATCGACGAAAAGTACTTTGCGTTGTGGAGTCGATCCAGGGCGTCGTCTATCCGTGGGAGGGGGTACACGTCCTTCTTAGTGATCTTGTTCAGGCGACGATAGTCGACGCAGAAACGTAGCGTGCCGTCCTTCTTCTTCACCAAAACCACGGGAGACGCCCAGGGACTCTTGGACGGGTGGATTATGTCGTCGCGTAGCATTTCGTCGACTTGCTTCTTCACGGCCTCGCGTTCGCGCGTCGATACTCGGTACGGGCTCTGTCGAACTGGTCGAGCACTTTCTTCTGTAATGATCCGATGTTTCGCGACTGGGGTCTGTCGAATTCTTGACGACGCCGAGAAGCAGTCTTTGAATCGCAGGAGCAGGGCCTTTAGCTGGTCTTGCTTGACCTTCGGAAGGTTCGGGTTGACGTCGAAATCTGGTTTGGGACCTCGATTCGTCGAAGCAGGTTCGGTAGCATCGGAGAGGGCGAAAGCATGGCTGGTGTCCACAAATTTCTCGATGTGGGCGACCGTCGTGCCAATGTTAAGGTGCCTATATTCGTGGCTGAAGTTTGTCAGCAGTACCTTTGCTTTGCCATCGCGCAGCTCGGCGATGCCTCTTGCGACGCAAATCTGACGGTTCACAAGCAGGTGCTGATCGCCCTCGATGACGCCTTCAATGTCAGCGGGTATTTCGGTGCCGACGGAAATGACAACGCTGGAGAGGGGCGGAACGGTGACCTGCTCTTCAATTACATTCAAGGCATGATTCTCCGGCGTCGTGTGGGGCGGCAACGCTTCGTCTGAAGTCAGTGTTATCGACTCAGACCTCAGGTCGATCACGGCGCCGTGTTGACTTAGGAAGTCCATCCCCAGTATCACATCCCTGGAGCAGTGCTGCAGAATTAGAAAGCTGGCGGGATAAGTCCGGTTATTGATGGTGACTCTTGCTGTGCAAACACCGGCCGGCGTTATTAGATGACCCCCAGCGGTCCGGATTTCAGGGCCTTGCCAAGCAGTCTTCACTTTCTTCAACTTCGTCGCAAAAGGTCCACTGACGACGGAATAGTCGGCTCCAGTGTCGACGAGAGTGGTGACGTTGTGGCCGTCGAATATTACGTCGAGGTCGCTGGTTCGTCGTCGTGCGTTACGGTTGGGTCGCGGCGTCGGATCACGGCTGCGGCGGTTTGCTCCGCTGCTTCCACGTGGCGTCGTCAGGTCTTCTTCCGGCCGCGAAGTTTCGACTTCAGGGCTCTCTCTTGCTTTGTTCTTCAGGTATCGTCGCGGCGTCGTCGTCGGCGTCGGCGGAGGGTCTTCGGTAGTTCGTCGTACAGCAACCGCACCTCCATCGGTTGCTGCCCTTAGTTTTCCGGATATGGGCTCACGGAACGGCCCCGGTTGAGGCTGCTGTACTGCTGTCGTCGATTAGGGGACCGGTAGGGTCCAGGCGATGGCGAACGCGATGAACGTCGAGGTGCCCGCTCAGCGGTGGTCAAGTAGTCGGCGATGTCGCGTGGGCGCTCGCCGTGCTGTGGGGGGCGGTGCGTTGACGGCGAAGCCGCGTAGGCCCATATGGCGGTACTGGCAGCGGCGGTAGGTATGTCCAGCTTCCCCGCAGTGGTAGCAGAGCGGGCGGTTGTCAGGGGCTCGCCAGATGTCGGTTTTTCTTGGGGAGTAGTGCTCGCTGGCGGGTGAGCGGTATGGCGTCGGTCGTGGGGACGGCGGTGTCTGGCGGCGGAAATGGGGTGGTGTGGCCTCCTGACGTGGACGTGGAGGCGGAGTGTAGCGTCGGGCGGCGGCAGCGTAGCTCATGGCTTGCGGCTGTGGCGGTTGGGAGGTGCAGATCGACTGCTGGATCTCTTCGCGAACGATGTCGGCGATCGAGTCCACTTGCGGCATTGATGAGGGTAACAGCTTGCGCAGTTCCTCCCGCACGATCGCTCGTATCGTTTCGCGCAGGTCGTCGGAGCCGAGAGCATGAACTCCTGGGCTGTCTTGCATCGTTCGGCGATCGTACTGGCGGGTTCGCATTTCCAGCGTCTTCTCGATCGCTGTTGCTTCCGACAAGAATTCCTGGACGGTCTTTGGTGGGTTCCGCATCATCCCGGCGAAGAGTTCTTGCTTGACTCCTCGCATGAGAAAACGGACTTTCTTCTCCTCGGGCATGTCGGGGTCAGCGTGTCGGAAGAGTCGCGTCAATTCTTCAGCGAAGATGGCCACTCTTTCGTTCGGGAGTTGCACCCTCGTCTCCAGCAACGTCGCGGCTCTTTCCTTGCGGGCGATGCTCCTGAACGTGTCCAGGAATGTGCCGCGGAAAAGATCCCAGGTTTGAAGCGCAGACTCCCGATTCTCGAACCAGGTCCTTGCCGCGTCTTCCAGGTAGAAGTAGACGCGACGCAGCTTCTCTTCCGGGTCCCAGTGGTTTAGGGTGGCCACTCGGTCGTAGGTCTCCAGCCAGGTCTCAGGGTCTTCGAACGATGATCCACGGAAACTCGGTGGCTCCCTTGGCTGCTGCATTACGATCGCTGGCTGTGGCGCAGCGGCAGTCATCGTTGCCGCAGTCGAGGTCATGGCCTTGGTCTTCCGAGTCTTGTCAGGTAGAGGACCGTACTCCGGATGTAGACCTTGCTGCCTACGGCTAACTCACTGGTCGTGGTTGGTGTCGACGTCTCCCTCGCGAGTGGGGCTGGGTTCACGGCTTGACAGGGGTGTCCGGTACATGAACGAAGCAGCACCTCCACCAGATGTCACGTGGGTGTGACGTCGACGAAGGCAGCAGGCGACGTGTCCAAGATGAAACTGTTTATTAGGCCGAACTTGTGGCCGGTAAACAGAAAGTAAGATTACAGCAATACACGCTGGCACTGATAGCGGCGAGCAGAGCGTCGGCCGTCGATCAACTGGCAAGCGGTGAAGCGCGTCGGCATTTATACGTGCGTCATAGAATGTTCCAGTCTTATCACTCGTTGTCGCACAAGCTCTGGAATAAGCTCGAGTGTTCGCGTCTTGCGCGCGATCTTTAACAAAACGATGTACAGTAATCGCGAAGCTTCTAGAACAGTCAGGCGCGGTTTGCGCTGAGCATTGCTGACAGACTTTGAGGGCGAAGAACCGAATAGAGCAAAGTGAAAATAAGAAATGCGCGTGGCAATATATCTGAATGGCTTGACAGTTACGTATAGCGCGTTCAAGTTCTTATTTATTTATTTTTTTTTTTGCGTGTTCCGGTGTTCAATAGCTCTCAGATGTGTGAGACTATTGAAATCGCAACTGCCGCTCCATCGGTTTCAGAAAAGACTCGACAGAACAGAGCAATTACGCGACGAGTTGGGAACCCATATTCGTTTTTCTGTTTGATTTCAAGGTATAATTTTAATTTTACATAAGTAAAAATAAAACCTGCCACATTTATGAAAACAAATGGCCGGCATGGCAAGCTGTGTGTCCACCCTTGTGATTGTTCTGGAATAAAAGCGAGCGGGCCCGTCAGTTCTTCCTTTGTATATAACGCGTTGCAGAGTGTGCGCGAATCCGATGAAACTCCTCTCAGCGCCGACTTTCGAGATTGGTAGTCCGCCACCTCCACTGGGTCCTGTGCCAAAGCGGAAACAAAAGGAGAAGAAGAGCGCTGCGCCTGACGCCCTCACCCAGTATACATGCGCACGCACAGCTTTATGTTTGGTGTTTGTAGGCGCGGAGAATTCGTATCTCATTCAGCTCCCAGGCTACAAGACACACAAACACTGCGCCGGAAAGAAGCGCTTAAAAGGCGAACTTTTTGGCAAAACACGGAACAACAGTTGTTTGTTTTATTGCGCTTCTTGGTTTGTTCTTGCTCCCTTCAAAGCGCACAAAAGAAGTTGCGCAACTGCCGAGCAGCCCCGCGCGCAAAGCGCAGAAGAGCCCAGAGATTGCATCTAGCGGCAAACGATTTTCGTCACGCTGTTATTAAGCCCGCTAAACAAGCTTTGATTGGCCGCCGTCACTCGTCCATCATCACGAACCCGGGCCGCTCCAGCGGCTGGCGAAATACGCGCCCGCTTTCTTCTCCTGCGTCGCGGGGATGGCTGTGCGCCGCAGCGGCCGATTCCCGGCTTCACGCGGAAAAATGCGCCGCTGCGTTTATAACGGCGATCGAGACGGAGATGCGCGCGCCACGAAATAATTCCCTCTTCGCCGCTGTTGCTGCGTCGGCGGTGTGACGCAAGCTCATCGTCCCATGCCTACAGCTCCTCTGCAGGTCATCCCGCTCGCTGAGCTGACGCCGCGACATGAAGTCGAGCGGAAGAAACGGGAAGCGACGTTGTTCCCCAGGGGGTCTCGAAAATCACTGCTTCGTTTACTCTTTCCGAGTGCGTGCTGTGTGCGTTGTGAGAGCACATAAATGTATCACACTGCAGGACTCGAGGAGTTGCTGCTGAGGGGCGCTCGCTTAAAGGCATCCTACGTACACACAACATGCACACGCACCGACACCTATCACAAGTTTGACGTGAGCAAAAAAAAAAAATACAGTTGTGTATTCATCGTCAACATCACCACCGAACGCGCAGCCTTCGGGTCAGCAGCCGAGCACCGTAACCACCGCTGCAGCGCGCCTTCGTATGTTAAGTCCCTGACCTGCTGGGAAGACAATGCACTTAGTTTTTTTTACCGATAAAATAACTATGTAGGCCCTATAGTACACGCCATCAAAATCTGTGACGTCACGGCGATTGGCGCGGGAACTTCGAGGTGGCGTCGGCAGCTGCATATTCTTCTAGCGCGTTTGGTCGCTTACAAAGCGTCTTCCCGAGGCAGGAGTCCTGGTTTGGTACTGTGAAAAAGTACTTCATTAATACGAGAAAGATCTTTTTCCTCGTTAGCGTCTCTCTAAACCTTTTCGTAGCCGCCATTAGCCCTGTTCGTGCTATTCTCAATATACCATCACGTTTCCGAAAAAAAAAAAAAAAAAAGACGAGTGTTTAGAGGCAGAGCGAGGCGGACAAAAGGGCAGATTGCTTGTGGATCTGCTTAGTCGGCAGCAAACAAGGAGACTCTCGCACAATCACGCTCGAAAAACGTGAAAAGAAGAAGGACAAACGTGGAAGCTCGCGAAGATCAGGAACGAGACGCGGCCAAGGCAGTTGGTAATTATACGCACACGAGTGGCCTCGCCAGGCGAGGAAGCTTATTCGCGCTGACTGCGTGCCGCCGCGCGCATTCATCCTCAGCTCCGGTATAGCGAGCGGCAGATGCATACATTTTGTAACGTCGTGGCTTTCCTCAACTTTCGTCAGTGCCAACGCGACGGGACCGTGAAAATAGTCGCGCTAATTTTATCCTTCCTGGTGCACTCAAGTATCCGTGCATGGCACAAAACTATAATGTAAACGTCGTTAAAATAAAATAAAACCGAATGTGTGTACATTTATTGGATTTGCGAGTCACCGTTTAAAGGGGCTTAAGATAAACAGCGCAAACAAGAGAGAAAAAAAAGAAAAACGCAGGACACTTGTCCTTGTCCTGCGTGGTTTCCTTCCGTGGCCGTTTTTTCTTTTCTTTTTTGACGCTGTTTATCATGCACAACCAACTAGCTTATTCACCTACTTTAACCCTTTGTGCGACAATAGGACACACACGTCCCACTTTTCCATCTGCATGGAAAATTTTCTCCCACATCACCCGTTGCCGATTAGCGCAACGCTATAAGTCACTCATATCTTACCTAAGTCTTCGTAATCTCTAGGAAAATTCTTTTACCATGCTTTCGAAGGGCAGTTGTAGTGTTACAATGGCGTTGAATTTCGGTTATTTTTTTACGATAGCTTCTGAATTTTTCTCTTCTTCAGATTGATAGAACTTATCAATCAAAATACCGGATAATTTCCTCTTTTTCTCGCTTTTTAGAGAGGTGACTTTAGCTCCTAGTCATCATTCGAAGTTTGCGCAATAACTTGACCTATAAATGCATCGGATCGATCCCCTGCGAAATTACCCCTCGCAATTGCGGATATAGGTGCATGGAAATATTTTTCTTGATATCGTATATGTCTTGAAAAGTTGGAACATATTCAGGGACAACAGCTGTACTCGATAATTTTGAAAGCAAAATCAAGGACAGCCAAATGGACAAAAAAAAATGGTTGGTGCATGCGGTGAAATAACCATTACAGGAACATACCACACGCTATGAAGGCAACTGCAGGTGGTGTTCTCCCGCTGAAATGAGGTCCGCACAACTTTCCTCTTCACAACTTGACGAGTGATACTCTGTGCCACTTGCTTAGGTCCTTTCATCCCAAATACCCGTTGATGCAATGGCGAGGTGGTGCCTTCATGAGACAGTGGGACAGTGTTTTTCCCACTTTTTGAAAACACTCTCTCACGAGTCAGTGGGACATATATGTCCCACTTTTTTTTCAGTAAACTACTGGCTTGATTTTGATGAAATTTGTTTAAAAACTATTTCTTTGTATTATATATGACTATGTATACCACAGCCGGTTTTTATTTCATCTGTCAAAAATATAGGCGAACCTACAAAGGGCTAAAGGGGCCCTGCAACACTTTTCTCAGTTATAATGCATGGTCTCACTATTAGCGCACGACGCTTCACGAACCACACGCCGCAAACATATTTAGAGTCCATCAAGTACGAGCGGAGTTGCAGAGATTTGAGGCACGCTTCAAGCGCTCTCTCTCTCTCCTTTCGTACCAGCAAGCACGCTGACAGCTAAAGGAGACGGGGCGAGAAGATGCGTCCCTTCGTCAGCGCGCGTCATGAACTTGAGCACTTGCTTTTTCATTTTTTCTCCGAACGAGTGGCCGGCGTGGCTAATACTTTCAGCGTGATCGCCAGCGCGTGCGGTCATGCGGCGGCCATGAAAACTACGCAGCTCACGATGATAAAACCAGCCAACTTCCGCGGAATCCGGGAATATGGCATCATTTATAGAAGGCAGAAGGAGCGCTTTTTAGCTGACCTCGAGAATTAATTGCAAATTTCGCGGCGCAAGAAACAGGGATCGTCGCCAGGCTATGGTGCCCCCCTGCGCAGGAATGCACAGGCTATTCGCAATAGCTATCACAAAAGCAGAAATTTCGTCCAGAGTCCGCCGCGGTGGAGCAGTGCCCGCGGCTGCTAACCCGAAGGTCGCGGGTTCGATCCCGGCCGCGGCGGTCTCGTTTCGATGGAGGCGAAATGGTAAAGGCCCGTGTACTGTGCGATGTCAGTGCACGTTAAAGAACACCAGATGGTCAAAATTTCCGGAGCCCTGCACTACGGCGTCTCTCATAATCATATTGTGGGTTTTGCGGACGTAAAAGCCCATTATTATTATTATTATTATTATTATTATTATTATTATTATTATTATTATTATTATTATTATTAAATTTCGTCCAGACTAAAATTTGCTTTGTATAGCACGTTCTTCAAAACGCGCGGGTACGATCTAGTTTTACGTACACTGTATACGGAACGTTCTGGCAGTTTTTCAGAAATGCATAAGTGCACTGTATACGACACATCGCGTACGAACACTGCTGGCTGGCATGTCACCACAATTAATCAGTCCGCAGAGACACCTTGCGGACAGTCATCGTCGACGCTCTAATTTATGTCAGCATATATGTTAACACCGCTCGTAGAATCGCTTCTCGTGCTTATACTAGTGGTCGGTGGCGACCATGGACGATTCAGCGGTTTGTGTTGATAGGATTCACTCCTGATGCACGGCTCTTCCGATTCGAAAACGAACACTCCCCATATCGCGAAATTCGCTCTAACCAGGCACACATGCACGGGAATCTGCTGTGCACATGAAGACATTTCGGCCGCGATCACACTGCATGCGCGTTCCAGATATATCCTCAAAGTTAGCGCGGCTTTACGTGAACTTTCGGTACAAGCGGTAAAAACACGTTAATCTATACAAAGAGAGAATGCGTGGCAGGAATATATGATGCGCCATGTAGTATGTACGCACGGCGCAACGAGCCGCGCGGTAACGGGCGGCGACCAAAGGCAGCCAAAGGCGACCAAAGGCAATCTTGATCTAATAACACGCATCCAGAGCGTGACCGATGCCAGAAGTTGAACTGCCCCGAGGACAGCAAGCCATGTAGATTATACGTGAAGGGGAAAACTTACACGTAAAAAAAGAGCTTATTCTTCGATGACGAATGCCCTAACTACATTTTATTGACGATAGTAAACACGTCATCAAGGAAACAATAGACACAAAGTTCGCCATATTGCGTCTCTCTCTCTGTGCGTGTGTGCGTGTTTGCTTGCCTGTGTGCGTGCGCGCGCGCGCGTGTGTGCGTGTGCGTGCGTGTGCGTGTGTGTGTGTGTGTGTGTGTGTGTGTGTGTGTGTGTGTGTGTGTGTGTGTGTGTGTGTGTGTGTGTGTGTGTGTGTGTGTGTGTGTGTGTGTGTGTGTGTGGCACAGAGTTAATAGCCCAATCCGTCGCAGTATATACGTATATACAGGGTGTTTCAAGAAATGTGTCCAAGATCCTCAGAAAATCAGCAAAATGCGATATTTGCTCGCTGCAGTGTTTTCACAATTGCTTTTTCTGTAGCAACTTGCATCTAAAGATGGTTGCAGACGCCATTTGGGACAATAATTAAGAAAATTAAATTAATTAACTTTTTAATTATTCGAGTTTTGCGGTTATGTCAAATGGGAGAATTGGAGCTCTTCATGCGGAAAACCCATCGCAGCTTTGAGATTCAGAAAAGGAGGCCTGTATTAATTATTGTGGCGTAATGAAATTCAGGCAAGTTCAAGGGAGAATCCAAAACCCAAGCACCGATGAGCGCAACAAGCAGACGACTAGAATGACGTCACTGTTCAAGACAACGGTTACAGAGGGGCAGTTCTTGCCCGTTCGTTAATGTACTTGCGTCATGCGTGCTATTATTGCAAGCGTAGCCCACACACCCACACAACGAAGTCGATTGGTTCAAAGACGTTCACTCATTCTGGACGTCTCAGACGAATATGGCAGTTGCGCTTTTCCGCGTTTCGGTTTCACCGCTGAATTTGGGAGAATTTCATTACTTTGCAATTACTAGAGGCCGCTTTTTCGAAATCTCCAAGCTGAAATGGGTTCTTCGCATGAAGGACTTCAATTCTCCCATTTGACTTAACCGCCTATCTCCACTAATGAAAAAGTTAATTTACCTTTCTTAATGACTGTCCCAATTCATGTCTTCAACCATCTTAAGATGCTTGCCGGTACAGAAAAAGCAACTGTGAAGACAACGAGCAAATACCGCACTTTCCTGATTTTTAAAAAAATATTGGACACATTTCTTGAAACACCCTGTATATAGCTCAGTGGGCATCACAGCATCGCGTTGCTCGACAACTGCGAGGTACGATCACGGACGAATTGCGATAGGAGCGTCATGTAATTAGAAGCGCATAAACTACACACGTATAAAGACGCAGTTACGCTCGCGTATGAGCCAAAACGTTACTGACGCTCGCCTGAAACAAGCTGCTCCACATTATTCCGTATATTCCTTCACGGCGTGTTGGCCCTGCACAACTCAGAACATTAAGCGTACGCGCCATTTTTAGCGCATTCCAAGAATGCGTGTAAGTGCTCAGGCGGCACAAGCCTCCCTAGAGCACTGCACGGGCCGGCTTTTTCCGGCCCGGGCCCGGCCCGGCCCGAAAGCGCCATGCTCAGGCCCGCCCGAGCCCGGCCCGGTGTTTTTAAATACGGCCCTGTACCCGGCCCGGGCCCGAAAGGTTTGGGCCCGGCCCGACCCGGCCCGGCCCGGCCCATTTCAAAAAATTATTTTTTGAGCATAAACGAGGCGCTGTCCTATCTTCGCTTATAGTGAAGATACACAGTAAACCAGTTTACACCCTTAAGGGGGGTTTTGCCGTGTCTATAACTAACACCCTTACACCCTAGGAAAAGGGTGCTTTGACTTACCAAAACACCCATATCATGGGGTGTTTCCAATGGCCTAAACGCCCTTACACCCTTATCACTGAAAAAAGAAACAAAATGGGAAAAATGAAATCTACCAGTCAGGGAACGTGGAATCCCAGTTGACATCAGCATAGCAGGTGCATGCGCGCGTCAGACCATACACACCACAGAGCGTATACCTCGTGGAATCTGCGACACGCTACACAGCCTTAAAGTGGCCATCTCCTATATATAGCCATGGTATCTTAAGCCACCGTTCAGTGCCGGTGGGGATATTCCTGTTACCTATAAGTGAGCACTAAACATTACGAGAGTAGGCGTAAATTTATGGTATGCTTGTAAATACCCCAAAAAGAGACATACCTTTTAATCTAAACTCGCCTAATGTTCAACGACTCTTTAATCAGCGAGTCCCAGTTATCATCTGGTACGCTGTTGTATGGGCCATGGGTGTTTTGATAACCCAAAACACCCTTACCCCCTAAAGGGTGTTTTCCCTAGAACATCACCCTTAAGGGCTGTTTGGGGTAGCAAAACACCCTTACACCCTAATTTTGCAAATTTTGGTTAGGCATAAGGGTGTTTTGCCTGCTTGAAACACCCTTAAGGGTGCAAAGTGGTTTACAGTGTACCAGCCACGCACAAGATAGTTCCTGGACAGTGTTGTGAGAACTTATGACAATGTCACGATTTTCACTGGTACTGTGTTTACCATCGGTTAATTACGCCCGTAACACTTTTGTGAAAGAATTGCAGGGGGGATATATGAGGAGGCACAGCTGGCTGTCCATGCACGCAGCGCTAACCATGCAATGTTATTATTGCATTTCAAAGAACGACTACAACATACAGCGCCCACATAAAGTGGAACACCAGCGGACACTAGTCGAGCTTACATTATTTGCTGACAAGCTGGGACTATTGAGTAAATAGAGCAGAACATATCCTGCAAACTTGGTTTATTGCGCAATGCAACAAGAGAGAGAGAAAAAAGCCGGCAGATCCCACGCACTGTGGGAAGCGATGTAATGCGAAGCAGCCAGGAAGGAGCAAATCATGCTTTACATAATTTGCATGTCATGTTTTACATTTTAGGACCTGTCATTTATGTTCGTCATACAGTCACGTCGCACAATACCAATTTTGGTGTATATCAAGCTAGCGAACTGGACGCAAGCGCACCATGAGCGTGACATGTAAATGGCGTTGTAGATGACATGCACGCCAAGATTTTCATGTTAGCACCTGCCACTTATGTTCGTTATACAGTCATGTCACTCAATGCCTAGTTTGGTGCATATCAAGCTAACGAAACGGCGGCGAGCGCGCCATGAGCGTGGAATGCAAGTCATGTCGCTCATGACATATCATGATTTCCATATTACCACATGTCATTTATGTTCGTCATACAGTCATGTCACTCAATACCAAATTTGGTGTATCTCAAGCTAACGAAACGGCCGCGAGCGCGCCATGAGCGTGGAATGCAAGTCATGTCGCTCATGACATGTCATGATTTCCATATTACCACTTGTCATTTATGTTCGTCATACGGTCATGTCACTCAATACCAAATTTGGTGTATATCAAGCTAACGAAACGGCCGCGAGCGCGCCATGAGCGTGAAATGCAAGTCATGTCGCTTATGACATGTCATGATTTCCATATTACCACATGTCATTCACGTTCGTCATACAGTCATGTCACTCAATACCAAATTTGGTGTATCTCAAGCTAACGAAACGGCCGCGAGCGCGCCATGAGCGTGGAATGCAAGTCATGTCGCTCATGACATGTCATGATTTGCATATTACCACTTGTCATTTATGTTCGTCATACGGTCATGTCACTCAATACCAAATTTGGTGTATATCAAGCTAACGAAACGGCCGCGAGCGCGCCATGAGCGTGGAATGCAAGTCATGTCGCTCATGACATGTCATGATTTCCATATTACCACATGTCATTTATGTTCGTCATACAGTCATGTCACTCAATACCAAATTTGGTGTATCTCAAGCTAACGAAATGGCCGCGAGCGCGCCATGAGCGTGGAATTGCAAGTCATGTCGCTCATGACATGTCATGATTTCCATGTTACCACGTGTCATTTATGTTCGTCATACAGTCATGTCACTCAATACCAAATTTGGTGTATCTCAAGCTAACGAAACGGCCGCGAGCGCGCCATGAGTGTGGAATGGAATGCAAGTCATGCCGCTCACGACATGTCATGATTTCCATATTACCACTTGTCATTTATGTTCGTCATACAGTCATGTCACTCAATACCAAATTTGGTGTATCTCAAGCTAACGAAACGGCCGCGAGCGCGCCATGAGTGTGGAATTGAATGCAAGTCATGCCGCTCACGACATGTCATGATTTCCATATTACCACTTGTCATTTATGTTCGTCATACAGTCATGTCACTCAATACCAAATTTGGTGTATCTCAAGCTAACGAAACGGCCGCGAGCGCGCCATGAGCGTGGAATGCAAGTCATGTCGCACATGACAAGTCATGATTTCCATATTACCACTGGTCATTTATGTTCTTCATACAGTCACGTCACTCACTACCAAATTTGGTGTATATCAAGCTAACGAAACGGCCGCGAGCGCGCCATGAGCGTGGAATGCAAGTCATGTCGCTCATGACATGTCATGATTTCCATATTACCACATGTCATTTATGTTCGTCATACAGTCATGTCACTCAATACCAAATTTGGTGTATCTCAAGCTAACGAAATGGCCGCGAGCGCGCCATGAGCGTGGATTGCAAGTCATGTCGCTCATGACATGTCATGATTTCCATGTTACCACGTGTCATTTATGTTCGTCATACAGTCATGTCACTCAATACCAAATTTGGTGTATCTCAAGCTAACGAAACGGCCGCGAGCGCGCCATGAGTGTGGAATGGAATGCAAGTCATGCCGCTCACGACATGTCATGATTTCCATATTACCACTTGTCATTTATGTTCGTCATACAGTCATGTCACTCAATACCAAATTTGGTGTATCTCAAGCTAACGAAACGGCCGCGAGCGCGCCATGAGTGTGGAATGGAATGCAAGTCATGCCGCTCACGACATGTCATGATTTCCATATTACCACTTGTCATTTATGTTCGTCATACAGTCATGTCACTCAATACCAAATTTGGTGTATCTCAAGCTAACGAAACGGCCGCGAGCGCGCCATGAGTGTGGAATTGAATGCAAGTCATGCCGCTCACGACATGTCATGATTTCCATATTACCACTTGTCATTTATGTTCGTCATACAGTCATGTCACTCAATACCAAATTTGGTGTATCTCAAGCTAACGAAACGGCCGCGAGCGCGCCATGAGCGTGGAATGCAAGTCATGTCGCACATGACAAGTCATGATTTCCATATTACCACTGGTCATTTATGTTCTTCATACAGTCACGTCACTCACTACCAAATTTGGTGTATCTCAAGCTAACGAAACGGCCGCGAGCGCGCCATGAGCCTGGCATGTAAATCATGCTTTTCATGACAAGTTAGTCATGATTTTCATGATATGACCAGCCATTTATGTTCGTCATACGGTCATGTTATGCCATACCAAATTTGGTAGAAATCCCATTAACGATACGGCCAGGAGAGCACAAAGTCGTAGGCGGCTAGATAGATAGATAGATAGATAGATAGATAGATAGATAGATAGATAGATAGATAGATAGATAGATAGATAGATAGATAGATAGATAGATAGATAGATAGATAGATAGATAGATAGATAGATAGATAGATACGCTCAAAGTCGCCGAAGTTCGCTAAGAAATGCTTCGCATTTAAAAAACGTGTTCTAACTACTCCTGGGAGGGTTCGCCAGGCTGGGTCGCTTGTTCCGACTAAAGGAGGAAGGAAGTACACCTTTCTTGATAACGTGTCACTCTCCTTAAACTCGACGTGTCCGAAAACAAATCGTGACGCAGGGGAGTCCAAGAGTAAGGTCATATTACGGTTACCTAAAAATCTGTAGCAGGGCCAATTGAATATTTTTCTTAATTTCCTTACATAAAATTAAAACGAATAAATCCATCAGTCAATGAAACGAACATTTATTTCTCCCAAATATATATAAGAGGATGGTGGAGAAAGAGCCGCATAAACTATAGCTTAACAAACCTGAAACTGTGCAGCTCGCGAGCAAGTCGCACTTACGAGAACACATACGAATGCCTAGGTGCGTGTGCGTGTAGGCGCGGGATGCCTTCTAGCGCGGCCTTGGTAGAATATTCTTGATCTTTCACGAAGATACCCCGATTCCCCCTCAGACACCCGTAGGGTCCCGTACTTTGACTAACTCGATATAACGAAACAAATTTCGAGATCCGTCCCGATTTAACAAACCTTTTTTTTCTTTTTTTTCGGAAAATGATATAGAGAATTGATCATTCTTTGTCTATTTTTAGATAACGCCCCAAAAGTTATTGATTGCGAGCAAACGGCAACATCGCGGAACACCTTTGTCCAATTTAAACTGTGTGACCATTGCTAACAAAACGCAAGCAAGCCAAGGTCACCGACTCCTTTGCTGGGAAATAAATATGTTGTCACCTGTGGCCCTTATTGTTGAGGTAACAGAGAGAGAAGCAACTTTATTGAGAGAAGCAATTTTATTTTAAGCTAACAATTTTTGTTGCTTCATACACCCTGGAGGTGGCGGTTATTTCCTAAGGCCGCTATTTCATTTTTCGCGCCTTTACGCTACGCAAATATGATGCCATGGTAGCTTTCCGGATGCCTACACCATATAATCGAATGTACCGAATTAAGTACCGCGAAATGCCGTCTGCGGTTTACGAAGTTTGAGATTTAACGAAATAATTCGCGGCTCCCCTCAAATTCATTAAATCGAGTTTTAACTGTATTTGTGTGTTGCAACAGAAAAGTCACTACAAAGCGCAAGATTAATACGAAAGCGCGCGTGGTAACGTACAGCACCTAAGCACTGCGTCTTACAAAAGAGGCGCTCGGTAAGACAGCTGGTAGAGAAAGCAAAAATGCAAAAAAAAAAGAAAAAAGTGTACAAGGCGCGAAACCAATACCCATTCACAGCAATTCAGTCGGACGTATTAAACCGAAATGAGGAAATTAGTGACCTGACGAAACACGACGACATTCTGTCTACGAACTTAAAATTAGTGTCCTCGACTTTCCTTTCGCACTGTACATCCGTGATAGAAAGCTTTGTGACTGTAGTAGAGCGAAGAAAGCTTAAAAACTGCTAACTTACCTCACAGTCAATTCCAGTTATGTCATCGACTGATGAAGTAGCCCTAGCAACTAATGAGGCTATGAAATCAAGCCCAGTTGAAGAGCCGGTGGTGCCGATGAACAGTGTAATCGACGTCAATAACGCTCGGTGACGCTGAGGTTTTCTTAATGTAACGAGCAGTTCATTTACATATTTGCAGAACTACACTCGGCACCGTGACTCTGGTTATCCACTTGGCCCCTTTTCAAATGTCGAGCCAGAGAGAGAGTGAGTTGATATTTCTGCAGGAAACACGTGACTCTCGTGAAGCGTGCGTCGATTGGTTTCCGTGAAGACGCTGCCGTGGGCGCCGTACAGTCGTCAGCAAGCTTAACACGAACGCTCAGCGGGATGTCCTGAAACAGTTTGATTGACGCTAGCGCCGCGTAGCTTTGGGTTCTGTTGCCGAGATATGTTACCCATACATGCCGACATACTATCCAAGCATACCGAGGTATTATCTCGGCAACAGCGCCAAGCGCTTCGCGGCTGGCATCAGTCAAAGTAGTCCAGGTCACGCGTCGGAGCGTTCGTGTTAAGCTTGCTGACAACTGTACATATCACGCGTTCGGCGTTCGGCGCCGCTGCGGCGCCGTGGCTCGCCAACGGAGACGGGCGCCGTGGTGGCGCGGCTCCTACGCCTCCTCTCTCTGTCTATCCTCGGTCTTTTAAAATTCCTTGCGTTGGTTGCGTGTCTCGTAGTTTTGTTCGACCGAACATGCGTGTCTTCGTAGTCGCGTTGACCAGTCTACAGAGTCACGAAGGCGGAAGCAGGCGCGGCGGGCATGCGAGTGTAGCTGCATACTCGAAATGTTTCCCATGATACCGATGGGCACATATGCACTAATCTGGGCAGTGCACCGTTGCTTCACTCTGCTTCACAGTGCTGCTCAGCTATACCATTTCTTTACCATTGCCGACAGTGTATGAGAGTCGGGCCTGATACGGGCCTGACCCAGGCCCGGGCCCGGCCCGGGCCCGAAGCTCATGGGCCCGAGCCCGGCCCGGGCCCGATCTAACAATTACTTACCCGGCCCGACCCGGCCCGCGGGCCGGGCCCGGGCTTTCGGGCCGGCCCGGGCCCGTGCAGTGCCCTAAGCCTCCCTGCTTATTAAACTCGGAATATTTTTTTCTTGAGTGAGTTGGTTCTTGCCAGTGTTGTACACGTTCCTCTAAAACAGGAACGAAAGCTCGTTCCTCGTTCCTTCCCAACTTTGAAACGAGTTCCCGTTACAAGTTCCTCAAATTCAGAAGGAACTCGTTACAGTTACATTTCGAAAATTGGAACGTATCGTTACATTTACGTTACATTGGACTTTTTAATAGAAATATGGCGTCGTATAATCCTGAAGCGAAATAAAATGAGCATTTTAATGCTCACATCTAGCTACATATATCATACGAATTTGACATCACCGACCGCAGGTTATACGTAGGCAAAAAAGTATCTAATTAAACCCTTAAAGACGAATTTTTTTAGACCACTGGCCATATTAGAAGCATGTCTAACTGTAACTTTCGTGCTCGTTAATTTAAAGTCCCAGACATGTGGCACTTGCCAAGTCGGTCTACAAAGGTGCAGTCACGATGCCGCGCCTCAGATATTCAAATCGAAATCTCCATCCATGCACCAATATAATTAAATATCTTGCAGAGGAAGCCGCATCGAAAGGACAATAATTAATCAGTGCTGATTCAATATTTCAGAGTGAGTAGAAAATAATGTGCAAGATACCCATTCGCAACCTAGCGAAGTCCCCTGTCCGCAATCAGGCAAGATACTTCCGTGTATGTATCTCTCTGTCTTTCTATGTTCTTCTCTATATCTTTCTCTCTTTTCTTCTCTTTCTCTATACATCTTTCTTTCTCTTTCTCTCTGTAGTGATTCTCTCGCCTTCTTTCTATTCATCTCTTTCATTCCATGCCTTTCTTTTTCTCTCTGTCGCTTTTTATACTCGTTCTCCCTGCCTCCTTTCCCTCCTCACCCTCATTACTCTTTCTCACCCCCTTGCCATGCTATATCATACAAAGCTGTGCAATGCTCTGCTAGCGTGCCTGCATGTTGCAGAGAAACGCATAGCGAATAATTTCCTCAACATCCCACTTCATTAGGATGGTAATTTGGACGGTCACTCAGCTAAGAGATATATACGAGGAAAGGGAAAGCCAGCCAGAATAGTATTTACATTGGTGACGTGCTTTGAAAATGCCGTTACCTGATATATTCGCTGTAGAGATAAATGATGATTCTTTAGTGATGTGTGTTCGTCGTTGGGCCGCGATACGAGCAGAATGAACAAATTCTCTGTCTCTATTGAATTGCTCCAAAGTGTCATGTCTATGGTGAATAAATACCATGAATTGAAACAAAACTGGATAGCCGAGTGGTTATACGACGCTTCCCAACGGATCGTGGTAAGGCCGTTTCGAATCTCGCCTCGTCGAGAATTTTTTTGTTCGCGAAGAATTTGTTTCTTTCTCTTTCTCTATATCAATTTCTTTGAATCTCTCTTTACTTGTTCTCTCGACCATCGGAGTTATTGCATCCCACGCCGGAGAAATCAGCGCATGTGTTCTGGGAGCGAAGCAGATGAGAAAGAGGATGAAGGGAATGTGTGCGCGCGCGTCCATGATGATAATTTTCTTTCTACGACAGACAGCACACTTCAAGCATAGGAGCTCTGCGGTAATGATGACCTGTGCCTTCCGCACGCGGTCAGTCTCGGCGTTGCCCGCTTTCCTACGCCACCGGCGGGCGCCTTGAAGTGAAAACCAGGATGCAGCGTAGTCACTTGACAGGCGAGCGGTACATTTTTGTGCCTGACGCGGTCGGCCATCCGCCCTGTTCTACGTGTTGTACTCCGTGCGTGCGCGCGCCTGCCGTGGAACGCTTGCAGAAGGAACGCCGTTACCTCTACCGTTCCTTCGTAAACGTAACGAGTTACCGTTACAGTTCCACCGATCCCGAATGGAACGGTGGCGTTCCTTCGTTCCTCCCAAAAGGAACTAGTTCCTGGAACGTCGTTCCTTGGAACGCCGTTCCGTACAACACTGGTTCTTGCTTTGTGACATAATCCCTAGCTCAATAATACAAAGGAAGGAAATCGGCGAGAAGTCGCCACAATCGCAACAAAAACATCGCTATACGCGCAACAGTTTATTAGGCACAAACCTTGCTGTATACCCTCAACCTCTTTTTTTTTTTTCTGTGCTGTCCTAAATAAGCTGATTCCCTTACTTTTCCTGACATATACCTGACAAGTTATTATTAAGCTCATGATGATGATGGGAGACATAAGTGAGGTTCAACGACATTATATTCCTTAACCGATGTAGTCACACGCAGTCCTGTATAAACACGTTCTCGGGCTAAACCAATGACGCAAACGGGACTGAGCGCGTACGTTTATGCGCATATCGCAAATACAGCGTGCTCGTGTACCACCCGCCGCTTCTTCGTCAATTCATTCCTGACCTCTTCCCTTGCGCAACACGTGGCCGAGCCGAAACTTCGGCGATCCAGCCAACCGGTCGGGCGGACACTTTTCTCACACCGCGCGGATACCTCGTGGACCAAAGCGCATGCAACCTTGTTACTATATAATGCGTGCGCCAGCGAGTCCCGCACGTTACGCACGATTAGGTGCACGCGAACCGTGCGTAAAAATAGACAGTTATAGTATAGCGTTAGCGTGATAGCGGGCGTTACGGGAATAGCGTTACCGTACCGTTACCGCGCGCTGCGGAAAGCGGGTTATAGTTTAGCGGGATAGCGTTTACGTACCCAAGCTGGCACGGTGGCGTCATCTAGCGGAGGGTGAATGCATTAAAAAGAGTGAAAAGAAAAAAAACTGAGAATTCTCGTCTGTATCCCCACGCGCAGCAATATTAGTACTTTTATTTAGTAATAATAAAAGTAAATAAGTATGAACCACGCACCAAAAGCGCCAATTTTTATGTTGCGGATTTGCTTACACCGATCTTCTAGTTAGGCCTAGGGACGGTTCGAAATGTGAAGCGATCACAAAAACTAGGCTAAGTTACCCGTAATACTCGGTCATGGAAGCTAGCTGAAGGCAAGCGAAGCCATTTTGCACAGTCGTTAGCTACTAAAGAAGTGGATCCGTCCCCACCAAGGCTAAATTCAGTTCGAAGCGGGCGTCCAAAACCGCCGCCATGTTTTACGTACACTACGTAAACCACGAAAACACGGTAACGCTAAATCTGAAAAATAGCGTGCGTGCGGTACACGCTACGGGTCTTTTAGCGCACAGCGCATGCGCACTTCGATCCCGCTATTCCGCTAAGCCCGCTATCCCGCTAAGCCCGCTATACTATAACTGTCTAATAAGGCACCGCACACAGTGTATGCTCCATGTATACAGTTTCCCAATACTGACTACAGAAGGAACTCTGACGCTGCAATCGTTCAGCCACCATGGGAATGATAGCACAGATTTGCCTAGCCTTCGTGCTTGCGGCTTCGAACGCACTTGTGGCTTTGTTCATTGTTTTGCTTTGGCGTTTGTGTCGGATAGAAGGTCGTTCTGAACTCTGCGAGCCGATCTGAATTGGCGAGGCTTTAAAAAGGTTAAGGTGGTGAAGTAGATCTGCTGCGCACTTGCTGAACTTCGTCTTGCGACAAAGCGGCCGCAGGCCACACGGAGCCGAAATAACGAAGCTTAGAGAGAGAATCATTTATTAGAAGGCAGAGAGGTCGGCCTCAGCTAGTTCGCTCTAGCCTGCTACTCTGCACAGGGGAAGAGGGACGAGGGGAAAAAAAGAAGTGATGAAGGGTGACGATGGGGAGAGAAACAGGTTATGCGTATATACAATGAACACGCAGCATTCTGGCTTCGCTAGAGTCTAGCGTCCAGTCCTGTACTACTTAGGAAGTCTATTACGGCTCTTATAGCAGTTGTTGATCTCGTCTGATCACACATTGCTGATAGAATGCCACTTTCATTTAGCTTGAACGCTGCCACGTGGGTCAAACAACGGCGCATATATTTTGTGATTGCCCACTTTACGTGTCGCAACGAAAAACGCTATAGCTTCAACGCTGGCAGGAATTGGTGTGGGAACGAAGCTTAGATAAACCCGTGTACTATACTCATCATTCCGATGCTTGCTGAAGCGCCGTGCGTTGCAGCTCAGGCACCAGCGCCAGAGTTCCCTCAAGTGTGTTATTGGGAAACGGTATGCCCCGCAAGGCCACTGTGACTCGTGTGTATACTTGCCCGATGCGCACGGACACGAAACGGTGAGCCTGTTTCGTTCTCGCGAAAGCAGGATCCATGCAGTGCACGGAGTAGGGCAGCGCTCCATAATGCGCTAATTGGAAGCCAACCTCACGATGCGCCGTCGTGCACGGTGGCCTAGAAATGAAAGACGCCATCCACGTCTGAGCGCGTGGCTGCCGGTGCATTGCGTTTACGTAAGCGGCGACGCCTACATGGACGCACCTACAAGCGAGCACGACCGGCACACTTTCGCGGGTGCCCTCCCTCCCCACCTAAAGACAAAAGAAGGCACGATAAGCAAAGCAGAAAGCCGCATCGCTTATCGGTGCATGAGGCGAGCCAGATAAGCGCGGGCAATTACAACAACTGCTGTTGATATATCCTCGCCGCCATAACGAACGCGCAGAAGCTCTATATCGTTCCACGATACAAAGGTCGAACAGGCTGTAGTGAGAGTGTGCAAGTTATACCCGCGTCACACAGTACAATGCGGGTCGCGATTAAGCCCGATTGGGATCAAGTTTTTCTCAACAGTGATTGGCTCACTTTGCAGCTTGCGTCAATGAGTCAATCACGATAATCGAATTAGATCCGGATCAGACCCGATCGCGATCACAAGTGACCGTGTGACACAGGGGGGTTAGATAAAGAATATCCTGGATCCCACTCGCGAGGAGTCAGACATTAGCGTGGAAGCGCGTTTCCGAATTCGCATCGCGTTCACTTTTCACCTCGGTTGCTGCGCAACTATGTATACGGTCGAACCCATCAATAACGAAATCACCGGAGAAGCGACTTTTTGTTCGTTCTTGCGAGAATTTCGTAGGCGAAAGAAATAGAAAAATATGCCCCACCAATTATACTTCGCACAAGCAGAATTTATCTAAAGAAGTAGCTGATCTTGCTCTGTCTCGCGTTGCTTTGAAGGAGCTTGACGGCCCGAGCCTCGCAGCTTACAGGAGCAATGACACAAAAATTTTGCACCCTTGCTTTTTTCTTCTTTTTTTTTTCTTTTTTTTTGCAAGAGGTAGCTTATGACCGACCCACTTATCACGGCTGGAAACTTCGTTTGCGCGAATGCGCGATGGTTATTTATTTAGAGACGTTTCTAGAGCACCTAGTCTCAGTCTCGGTTTCAAAGAGCACCGAGCTAGGCAGGAGCAGTTCCGGGGGCAAGGTAAACACAGCTGGCCACGTGACCGCGCAAAATTGTGACGAGCGGGCGCCACCCTGACAGCAAGCACACGCAAAGGCGCAGGACGGAGGAAGAAATCGCATGTAGCGCAAGCGCAAGGCGCGTGCCAGCAACCAGCCCACACAAAATCGTGACGTAGGTTTGTTTACATTGCCCACTCGTTGATGTCGGCGTCTCGAGGGGCTCCGAATCTCGCTCAGTCACGCGGCGTGCACTTTAAAATTGATTTTAAATATGTTACAGGCTATATTTGCTCTTGATATCCCGTAGATGTTGTGTATGTCCCCACATAAATCTACGTCTTTCGTAGACCGGCGTTGCCACGCGCCGTTCTGAAGTGCCACGATTATGCTCTCTTTCGATTTGAGAACTGTACACAGCTATAGCCGCACGGGATGCCGAACTCCTCTGCAATATCCGCCTTCTGACCCGCCACGGTGGTCCAGTGGTTATGGTGCTCGACTGCTGACCCGCAGGTCGCGGGATCGTATCCCGGCCGTGGCGGAAGGCTCGTTCACACCGAAGGCGGGGCGGCCAAAGCGGCAAGGCGGAAAGCGGGGAAAACCTCCTCTCCAGGCGGCGAAAGCGGGCGGAAAACGAGGCGGCAAGTCCTGATTGCTCCCGGACCAATTTTTTGCCGCCCGCCTAAGGTCGCCGCTTTGCCGCAGCGAATCAGAACGCGCTGCGGCGGTAGCGCTGGTGTATCTTTGGGAGAAGCAATGCCACGTGATAGCGACACGCGCGCGATGCCCCGCCTCCTCTGCCGCGCGGGCAGCCAGAGGCGGCGTGCGGTCCGAACAGGTGCGCGCACTAGCCGCCTCGCTGCAACGAAAAGCCCGCTTTCCCGCTTTGCCTTCGGTGTATGGAAGCGGAAATGCTCGAGGCCCGTGAACTTAAATGTATGTGCACGTTAAAGAACCCCAGGTGGTCAAAATTTCGGAGCCCTCGTCTCGTAATCACATCGTGGTTTCGGGACGTTAAACCGCAGCCGCTATTAATAATATCCGCCTTCTCTCTACCTTTCGCAGCTCCGGGAATGATCCTGAAGCGTCAAACACTTACGCGTTTTAATAGGAGGCGAATCTTTCGACAGGCCAAACGACATTGCACGTAAGCAAAGCGCGGGGAGATCTCGGCATGCACACGCGCGCGTCAGCAACGTCTGCCGGCATGACGTCACTTGAAACACCACGTAGCTGCCAACAGAGGCGTTAGCGAAAAAAGAAAAAGTCCTGTTGCTATCGCGCCATCATCCTTCCGAATGTAAACAGTAATGATCGCACCGATGCTTCTTGGCGGAAACGTATGAACCCGACCTGTCGAATGAGCGGTGCTGCGATTTTCGAACTTCTGGGTTTCGAACTTCTGGGCTCACTGGTCGAAAAAAAAAAAAAAAAATGTTGCGGATCACTAACTGAAACTTTCGCTATTGCGGGAGGAGTGCTTCTTAAAATGTCTTCGCTATCAAGAAGGGGCAAATGCATTGAACTACGGACGTTCGCCGGGGACGCCAGATTTGTTCCTTACCGCGAGAATTCCGTTCTTTGGGGCTTTCGTTATTGAGGGGTTCAACTGCACATCACGTCCCATCTCGTCGTTTCACAAACACGTAGAGCGATAGAGTGCCGAGGAAAGAGTTATTCCAATTACAGGACGGCGGCCACGAGTGCGTGCGTCTCCCTTTTCTTCATCCGTCTACGCGCGACGCTGGTCGGCATTTTGGCCGCGAGCACATCGCATAATGCGATTCATGGCGGCCAACGAGGCTGTGGAGCGCGGCAGCACATCAACTAACACGCTTCTAAAACCCCTGAATATAGAAAGTAGCGACACTCTGCCTCCATATCCTCTCTCAAGAGGCCGACCCTCCTGGAAACGACGGGAAGCGCGTTTGGGAGGGCGCTTACGTATTTAAGGGGCCATGACACTTTTCTGAGTTATATGGGTTAATCCTTGGTTGTTGACAAACAAGCGAACTTTCAGCGCATTTGGTCGAGAACCTAATTTATAGCGAGCATTTTTATAAACACGCCAGCGGCCCGAGAACAGTGGCGCACTCGCGAGCCGTGACGTAACGAACCGCTTGTTTTGCAAGAGTTTGTATTCCGGCCAACGATATTGCTTCGTGGTCAGCTGAGCGTGCAATGGAGGTATTATGACTTTCTTCAGATCGGCGTTGAAAACTGAACGGTACGTAGCGGCTGAAACTTGGGTAGAAGACGACGGCTCCACTCCATGAAGCACATGACGTCACACACGCCATGGCAAAAATGGCGGTCGCCGGCCGGCGGTGGGCGAGTTTTATGGCCGACGACTTCCAGGGCTCATTTTGCAATGGAATATTATTTTACAGCTCATTTTTCATACATGTACAGGCACAATAGACTCTGTACTTGTATATTTCGCTGAAGACCGCAATTTGGTGGGTGACCGTGTCATGGCCCCTTTAACATACAGCCACAACTCTGGCGCTAGTGTCATATTGGGAGCTGCAACGAACGCATGGGAATGATGGGTAGTACACAAATTTGCCCAGTTTCGCCTACTCTTCGTTCTTTCGGTTCCGTTTGGCTCCGTGTGGGCTGCATACGATTTGTCGCAAGATGAAGTCATACAAATGTTCAGCACTTCCACATCACTACCTTAACTTTTTAGGGTCACCAATTCAAATCGGCTCACGAGGTTCAAAACGGTTCATTCTTTTATCCTAAACAGAACCAAAACACAATAATAAACAAAGCCACAAGTGCGTTCGAAGCCGCAAGCACGAAGACTAGGCAAATTTGTGTACTACTTATCATTCCCATGGTGGCTGAACGATCGCAGCGCCAGAGTCCCCTCTAGTTAATTTTAGGAAACTCTATGGCCACAACCCCCTCCAGCCGCCTCACTCGTTTTTCCAATCACCGGTCCGATGTTCCGTAACAGAGAGGAAAGAGCGAGACAAGTCATAAGGGACAGGCAGGTTCTACCAGCGTTGCCAGATTGGAAGAGGGCTCCGACACCAACCCTCGAACAAAATTTCACCAGATTTCACCAACGCTTCAAACTGGCGATTATGACGTCATTTTTGCTTTTTTTTTTTTTGCGTTTTACTTTGCAAAATTTGTCCATCTCAGAGAAAATATTTTGTTTTTATATAACGATCTTGTTGCAAAGGAGATTGTTGATTATTTCTGTAAGGACCCATTTTGCAAACATGCAGCGCCACGTTATTTTCTAGTGGTAATGTTTGAGCGCTCCCACGAGCTGGCAAGCTACCTACCGAGCAACGTAAAGGCGGCTGGAGTGGAAATTATGTCCCGCACTAGCAAAGCCGAAAGATGAAACTTGAAAAAGTGGCAAGTCTGTCACATGTGCTATTAGTTTAAAACCAACTTTACCCTTACCTCTCGTTTTCTCTTTGTGTGACGAAGCCAGCATTCACAAAGCGACCTCAGTGATATTTTGCCCCGTTTACTGTTTCTTATGCACTTATCGCGTGTTAAGGGCCCAAAAAGTAAAGAACGAGAGATAAAGACAAGGTTGGTTTTGAATATGTGCGTTCGACGGCTAATTGTTTCGTACAGATATTTCCCAACCTGCCTCTTTGTTACCGGTCAGTGTCTTCGCAAGCTTATTAAACGTACATCACATACGCAACACTCATTCGGATATATTACTTTCCTCGGGATAGTAACCTACCAATGACTAACCCAGCATTTACGTCACCAGAACAAGGGCATTTTATCTCTAATCAGACGTCAGATGAGGAGGCTATGTTTTTCAGGTAAAGTATGTCCAAACGCTGGCTTCACATTCGCTGCTAAGAAGTTGCGATATCTTCCACTCTATAGCTTTATAACCCCATTAGGGCCCGCCAGTGGTTGCCTTCTAGAGGCATACCTGGTGGATATGCATAAGCAAGGCGAAGTATAAAATAAAATTCATTGAAAACAAGAGGAGGCCGGGAGCCAAGATCGAGCGGAGAGGGCTATGGTGGCTTCCAGCAGGCCCGCTAACTGTCCCGCGACCTTCGTCAGCCAATCATCCTGCTCGGCTGGCTTTGGTTTGTAGGTTTGAGGATATTAGAGCTAGTTTTAACAAGAAACTGGTGCTACCTATGGGATGCGGATGAAGGGCCAACAAGTCGTCGGCAAAAACGGGGTGTAAATACGAATAATTGTAGTGACAAGCCATTCCTCATCATTTTTCACCACTTTTCACCAGATTTTTTCTGGTGTAGCAGTTCTGGCACCTCAACACCAGCAGCCCCAAATTTTCACCAGATTATCCCAATCTGGTGCCGAATTTCACCATCTGGCAACGCTGGTCCGTACCTAGAGAGAGAATCTCTAGGGATTTTTCGATCTAGGGACTTGCGATGGTGGTGCCGTCGGTGCCGTCACTTCGTAGCGGAGGTTTTTGGAACGCTGCTTCGCCGGCCGGTGTGGCCCGATATCGCCGTTATTTTCTCGAGCTAGCGCCCTGCTGGAGCGATTTTCAGCGTTCGTCTCTTGTCTCTGCTTCGACGACGATGGACGATGACCGCGAGTCCTGCAGCTTTCGTTTCGGCAGCGTAGTACGCGATCCGGTGTCCCGTAGCGACTTCGTCGTGACTGCCTCAGAGAACATCTATGACTGCCTTTGCTTGATCGGTGTGGCTAGGGTTACGTCCAGGCGTAACTGTTGCCACCGCTGTCGTTACGTCCAGACGTTACTAGCGCCTTTCCTTACCTGCCGTCACTATAGGCTACTGCTCACTGTAAGGCCAGCTTTACTAGCGCCTTTCCTTACCTGCCGTCAGTATAGGCTACTGCTCACTATAAGGCCAGTCCGTAAGCATAGGCTACTGCTCACTATAAGGCCAGTTTTACTAGCGCCTTTCCTTACCTGCCGTCAGTATAGGCTACTGCTCACTATAAGGCCAGTCCGTAAGTATAGGCTACTGCTCACTATAAGGCCAGTTTTACTAGCGCCTTTCCTTACCTGCCGTCACTATAGGCTACTGCTCACTATAAGGCCAGTCAAATATTTTGCCAGCGTTTGCTCAAGTGGCTTGTGTCATTACAGCGAAAGAGTGGCAGCGACGTGGGTTGGGGCGCCCGCCGCTGTCACGAAGGCGATTTCCTTAAAGAAAAAAAAATATATTAGCGGCGCCCGTGGAGCATTAATGCTATACTATTAGAACAGAACTTCAAAAAAGAAAAGAAAAGTTAAAAAAAAAAGAACTTCGTCGAGATTTGAACCACCAACCTCTCTGCTCCGAGCACGGCACGTTAGCCCGCTGCGCCACTAAAGCTGATTGGTCAGGTAGGTTTAACAGGCGGAATGCCTACGCACACCGGCTGGCGAAGCGGCGTCGTTCCAAAAAGCTCCGCTACGAAGTGACGGCACCACCATCGCAAGTCCCTAGATCGAAAAATCCCTAGAGATTCTCTCTCTAGGTACGGACTCTGTACGACATTTCGACGCTCGCTGGGAATGGAGAGTTGACAACGATGCCACGGCGCATGCGCCATAGTCTCTCCATCTCGGAGGCTTCCATTCTGGCAATACCGGTTCTCCCGGCCCCGACCAAAATGTTAGAGGGCAGCACAGGAAAATGTAAAAGGCGGATAAGTACAGATCAGAACGGCAAGCCAGATGGATAGAGGGGAAGAGTGCAACGGCTCCACGTACTGCCGTGCAGTGCATCGTGGATAAAAACCGCACACGAATGCACCGCCCATATCAGTGCCCGCAACCAAAGGGAACACTTCGCGCTGCTGAGAGCAACGAGGCCCGCGCGTGCGGGAAACAACGAACACTGCGGATCCAGCCGGCCTGTGCTTGCTGCTGGAGACGCCGCAACGAGCCCTGTCACGGAGGAAGGCGTTCCAGTCGAAACGAAGAGAATCTTTTGCCCAGCCGCCGAAACGAAGCTTCCCAAATGAGAAAAAACAACGATCGAGCACGCCCGGTCACCCTCAGTCTAGATCGGCTCTCGATGGTGATACTTCAAAAGAAGCACATTACACAACTCATACACCGCTTCGGAGTAGAACCGACACAGCAAAAATAATGCGATTTTTTCTCGTGGCGGAGACGTGTACGCACACAGCATGGTGTCTATATTAATACACTGATTTATTTGTTTGAACGTCCCGAAGTGACTCGAGGCTGTGGGAGATAGTGGAGTACCTGGGTGCGCGCATTGACACGGACACGCACAGTACACGGGCCTAGCACTTCGCCTCCGTCCGAACGCGACAACCGCGGCCGGGATCGAACCCGCACCTTTCAGGATGCACTGAGCCTGAGCCACCACTGCGGTCTCTCTCTCTCTCTCTCTCACACACAAACACACACACACACACACACACACACACACACACACACACACACACACACACACACACACACACACACACACACACACACACACACACAAGCGCGCGCACACACACACACACACACACACACACACACACACACACACACACACACACACACACACACACACACACACACACACATTCATATGATGTTTTTTAAAAGTACCACTGGCTTCCTAATTAGACAGCATTACACGAAACAGGAGAGTGACGCAGACAGCGAAACAGAAAAAAGAAAGCGCCCAGTTGAGTGTGTGACGCGAGCACAGGCGTGTGTTGTCAAGAGCCACGGTATCACCGTTATTACGTTCCAGTTTCTAACAGCCGAAACCTGCGTCAAGGCGACTACTCGATGTCGGGATGCTCAGCAAGAGGTCGCACGGTCCTGCCAGACGCAGCACAAGCCAGAATCTCGAGTCTTCTCGTGGGTGGGAGTCCGCCAAATGCAAGAGAAGGAAGAACGAGAGAGCGATTGCGCGTACAGGTTGGGCCAGCCTGGGCGCAATTTTTCTCACGCAATACGCGAACATTGTGCTTTTCTCCGCGCGCCGTCCTTCGAGATAAGCACGCCCCGATTATCTCGTCTCTCCGCCAGAACGGAGACGCGCGCCCACACGTCGCGCTTTTCACGCGCCGGCACGCAGCCGGGTCACGTGCACACTCGTGCCGCACGCAGCCACGCATCGGCGCCTCGCGGGAGGAAGGCTTGCGCGGAAGCACGGCAAGAGCTTAAACAGACACCCTCGTATCACCCGCTGCCGATAACGCCATTCATCGCCGTCGCTTATGCATCCACTTCCTAAGCACGGAAGGCAAGTCATCTGTTACACTTGCATCATTAAAAGGAAATTTAATAATAATAATAATAATAATAATAATAATAATAATAATAATAATAATAATAATAATAATAATAATAATAATAATAATAGGAATAATAATAATAATAATAATAATAATAATAATAGGAATAATATTAAGAGATCGGAGGACGACAGAATGGGTAAGAGAAGAGACAGATATCCTAGCTGACATCAAGCGAAAGAAATGGACCTGGGCTGGTCACGTAATGCGTAGAAGAGACAACCGGTGGACAGTATAAGAGCAACAGAATGGTTACCAAGGGAAGGCAGAGAGTCAGATGGCGGGACGAAATAAAGAATTTCGCGGGGATAAAATGGAATCGGCTCGCACAGGGTAAACTGGAGATCAGAGGCCTTCCTCCTGCAGTCGGCATGAACACAGGCTGAGAATGATGACGACGATGACGACAATAATATCTGGAGTCTTACGTACCAAAACAGAAGGACGCCGTAGTGGAAGGGCTCCAGAAATTTCGACCATTTGGTGTTCTTTAAGCGTGCACTGACATCGCATGCACAGTGCGCGGGCCTCTACGTACCATTTCGCCTCCGCCGAAATGCGACTGCAGCGACCGGGATCGAACCCGCGACCTTCGGGTCAGCAGCCGAGCACCGCAACCGCTGATCCACAGTTGCGGACGTTAAAAAAAGATATTTAAAGCTTTCGATAGTTCGTAAACAATGTGGCCACATCCGGCGCTACACTTAGACTGCCGTGTGGGTGAACCACGGAGAACAAGAGGCTTGAAACGATCATTAAATGTCTTTATTTTGACCATTGCGTTCCTCGTATACAACGCGTGGAATGCGCTGCAAGTATGCAACTGAAGCGCGCCACAGCAGCTTTCGTTTCCCGATACGCGTCTCGCTCAATATAATAAAAAAGTGTAACCGTTGGATGGATGCTATGAGCGTGCCCTTTACAACGGGCCGGTGACATGTGCGCCACCAGGCTCAACAACAAAACAAAAAGCTTTTTCATTTTTTTTTAAAAGTTGGCCGAATGCCTCGTCTGCTTCGATAAACATTATCTTACTATAAAAGAAAGGTAAATTCACAGCCCAGTGCTCTGCCCTTTACGGCAAAACGTCCTTATTTTCCCCACTATTTATTTTTGCCCTTTCTCTCTAGTTTTTTACCACCAATACTCAAACCGTCCCTTACTTATTTCAATCGTGTTCAGCTTTCCACCGCTGTCCCTATAGGCTCGTGCCCAAACGTACACCTGCAGGGTGGATATGGATGGTGAAACTTTATAGATATCTCCACATTCAATCAGAACATGCTCCGTCGATCGTTTCCTTATCTTCCTCACAGCATGTGCATTGTTCTTCTTCTTTACTGAACCTCGCTTTATAACGACGTTTTCAAATGCTTTCCAGCGCCACCAAGCGACAGCAACGACGTGGCTTCCCCGATCCACGCGCCGGGCCATCTCGAAGATCACGGTAATGTCCTCAAGCACCCATCTCAAGCCGCGGCGTTGGCATCCCTGTATTGCTTACGACGTTCTCAAGTGCACTGTAGTCACCCACGTTGAACTTTGCTGTATGCGTTCATCTTTACCGTGTGTGCTCAGCTTGCCGCGCGTGTGTTTACTGCCTTCGATGAGGCTGAGTATATCCTGCCGCAGCGTTGCCTGTAGCAACTGGTCGCGTTCGTGGTATTCTTCTTCGGTCCCTGTAAACACCCCAGTTTGCAATTTCCTTCACATGACTTTTTTAAGGTGAAAGCCTTTAATGTCTCATGCTCACGTCCGTCCGTCCGAGTCCTGGCACGGTGCCAGGTGGCCGCCGGGGCGCACAAACGGACGCGGGTCGCGTCGGACTCTACAGCGCTCGCGCTTTGCTTGCGTAGCGTCGCTGTGCCCAGCGTTTCCAATAATGCAAGGAGGGATACGCGCGCATCGCGTTCCATTCTGACCAACCCCGTCTCAATCGACACAGGCGTTCGCGGAACACACTTTGGAATTTACAAAGTGTCCGTCAATTTAAGCGCTGGAACGCGGATGGCATTTGCACGATGCGCAAAGCGCGAGAATACGAACGCATGCGAACAGCGGCAGATTAGTCTCGCGTCTCGCTGCGATTCGCGGTAAAAAATTTAAAAAGAAAACACGCACACATTCCGTTTGTGTGCCATCCCACTAAGAGTGTGAAAGAAAAAAGATATATATATATAGTCAGTCGAATGGCCACAAGCTTTCGCCGAACACACTTTGGAATGTACAAAGTGTCCTTCAATTTTTTTTTTCTAAGCTGTTTAAGGCGTTCGGAAGTGTTTAATCCAAGATATACGCACTGCAATAGCAGAGATCTAGTCCACATGCTATGGACCGCCTGTAACGGCCCGAATAGAAATTTCGAGAAAAAACTGAGACGCCTAAGCACCAGAGCGGAAAGAAGCACAAGAGCGTCACGGTTTTTTCTCGAAGTTATGCAACAACTGGCCAACCAACAAGTTCCGAACAGAAATGTAAAATCCTGGGAGAATCCATTGCTCAACCACGAAGCAACGAAGTTGCTCGTCTGCTTCGCGGTTGAGCAATGAGGTCTTATTAATGAAAAATCGGGTCGGTAATAAAAACGGGTTCGAAAAATTCTTGCGGCGATCGATTTTTGAGGAAGTAAACTCCGATAGTGAGCTCAGTCGACCATTACTTGGAAAAGTGGTACAGGACCCGTTTAGGATACCGCTGGTAATCTGCAGTTATATGTGTAACCCCTTCGTGTAATAGTAAAATAATGAGTTAAAAAGAAATGCAATAGCTTAAAAAAGAAATGAATACGTCATCTTACGAGAGCAAGAAAATGCAAAAGAAACCTGAACAGATGAACCCGTGTCAGTTCTTACATCAGTCAGTTATTCGCTCTCTAATCAACGCTGCACCATCTTCCGATTCACTCAAGTCATAATAATTCTCGGGGTTTAACGTCCCGAAACCACGATAAGATTATGAGGGACGCCGTAGTGGAGGGCTCCGGAAATTTCGACCACCTGGGTTTCTTTAACGTGCGCCTAAATCTAAGCACACGACAGTGTTGGTACATATATTATACTGACGACGAGAGAAACAGCGCTGAATGAACGGGGACACAAGAAGAAGCAGACACATATCGTCTGTGTTGTTGCGTGTCTTCTTCTCGTGTCCCCGTTCATTCAGCGCCATTTTTCTCGTCGTAAGCGCACGGGCCTGAGCCGCCGAGGCCGGGATTCGATCCCGCGACCTTCGAGTCAGCAGTCGAGCGCCACGTGGCGGGTTCACTAAAGTCGCAGTGGAAGATTATCCGAATTCGGTCGTTCAATGTGCGGTTACTCGCTTTGTTTCCCGGGAACACGAACGGATAATAGTCTTTGCATACTTGACACGATCCCGCCGTCGATGCATCGTCTGGTCGGGAAGGATAGAAGCGTGAAGAAAAAAACTAAATTAATGAACGCTGACCAATATCAAAAGGCTTAAACACTAAAAAACGACGTTTCGGCTTCCGTACGGAAGCCTTATTCAGATCCGAAACGTTGTTTTTTAGTGTTTTAAACCTATTCAGTTTTGGTCGGCGTTCCATTATTTCGTTCTTTCTTCATCTTAAAGTCCTGTGTTCTATACCCAGGAGAGCGCAGAACGCCGAAATTACTAAGTACAAAATAAGAGCAAGCATGTGAGGACGCAGCTCCAGGAGCTTTAGGAGAAGTGCCGGCAAAGTCAACGTTAACAGGTCCCCTCTAATATCAGCTGCCACGAAAGTTCCAAAGTAGAGCTTCTGGAATTAAAATCCCATACATCATAACTGTCATCGCTGCATTTGTGTGACGAGAAAGCGCACCATTAAGCTTCGGCCAGCGCATGCGCAAAGCGGGAATGACGCAAGCGGGAAGTCATTAGCCAAATGGGCCCCGAACAACACGGCAGGAGCGGAGATAACGGACCGCGCAGTTTTTGTCCTGCAGCGACGACGTGAATTCATTGAAGATGAGCGACGAGGGACTTCCGCCTCGTTTGGCGGTTGCGACGTCAGCGAACACGGCGCGCAACAATCGGCGACAAACTTGCATGATCATAAATACCGATGGCGCCATCAGCCTGCAGGGATGTCACGAACGGCGTTTGGCGCCAGCGTATACCCGTTTCTCGAGTGTGCCCAAATTGCTCGTTTTATGTAGTGAGCTCACCTAATTATTATTAAGGCGAAAGCCATAGATGCCTCGTGAAACGCGAAAATTAAATGTCTGCGTCATCCCGCGGAATCGGCGTCAGCACGAGTGATGCAAAAAACCATCACGTGGTGACGTCCCGAGTTGACGTCATCTTGACGTCAATGATCACGACACCGTCACGTCAAGTCACATAACGTGACCACGCTAGATGACGACGACCTCATCGCATGACATCTTCACTCGGTCAAAACGTGGGCCAAGTGCAAAAAGCCACTTACGGTCGGATACAACTTCAGCTCGGAAGGCGCATGCAGACAAGCCCCCCGCACCAATGGGCGTGCACTCCAGACTGGCGTCACGAGCCGGACTGTCTGGGCGGGGCCTCTCCGGACTTGTAGGTGCACAACGCTTTCACAGTGGGCCGATCAATGACAACAAAAAGATGAAGATGCCTCCTTCGCGTCGTCTTAGGTCCCAGCGAGTTTTTACTGTTCACATTTGCCGAGTTTGTATAATTAGTCCATTCATTTAATACCTGGAAAATGACTTTCGCATTTCGTCCGTGTCGCGCAGCTCATCCGCATCGGCGACGCGATGACCATGTTAAAGCGTTTATCGACTGTCTTAAAAACGCGCTCGCTTCCATATATATTCGTTCTCCAAGGCCCTCATCTCCTGCTCATTCAAAAGGAGCTTCACGACGCGCCCACCGAAGGACATCTCGGCGTGACACATGATCTGAGCAACGCTATATACGTCCCAGCTAGGCAATTAACCGTGCAGGTAAACATCGCACGAAGCCATCCTTGTTCGCCGCTGATATTTCTGTAACCCTTTAACATATGATTCGGTCGACTACAGGGGCCCTTTTCCGCACACACAGGGCATTGCACGCGCTCTTGCAACCAGTCGCGCGACTGATACGGCGGAAGACTGACGCGCGGTGTTTCACGCCCCATTCTCGCTGACCGAGACCCTTTTGTAGACCATGCGCTTCCTCTCCGCATGCAGCATCGGCCTACCACCATCTGCAAACCAAAGGGCCTGGCCGAGAGATAGATAAAGACACCATTACGTTGCCACCGTTCACGATCTATATGAGTGATGTCATTGCTCGCGTTGACAATGTTTGACAACTCGCGCGCACGCTTCTTTAACGTATACACCCGCTGTAAATGCATCCTGTAAATCCCTTGTCTGTGCTCTGTCCAGAGTTGCCAGATGCTACCGAGCTAACAAGCAAATATTCATCACAAAAGAAACCCCCCCAAAAGAGGCGGCGCGACTTTCGCGAGTAAGGCCAAAAGAAGAGGAAATTTAATTAATTTTCCCATTCTTGAAAATATTTCAAATTATCACAAAAAATGTCACTCAAATACAAAGGGGAGTTGAAAAAAATCACTTTAATTCTTTCGAACAACGATAATATGCACAACTATGAAAGAAAGCTCATGTTTACTTTTTAACATTGTCTCCATGGTAGTCTCCATTCGTTTGAACTCCCGTTTGCCAGTGCATGCTTAACGTTACTTACTTGTTGATTCCCTCAACGTATGTCTCACTTCAACACTCAACTACTCATATTCATGGACAAACGCGCTATTAGTGAACGTGATGATCACTACAATAACTATATTTGCTGGGAAAATGCAAGGAAGCCCAAGAAAACGCGACAAGCACCTGAGCGACTCGTCGAAAAAAGAAGCCAAAATCCGCTTATTACAAGCGGAACTGGCAACTATGGTTCCGTCGGTACGTCCGGCCTGCCGTGAGCGGGCTTCAACGTTTCCCGCAACTCGAAATAACCGCTTCGGGGATATGCTTCTCCAGCAAAAGGGAGAGTTGGGCTAGTTGGTTGCGGTTCATAGTGAACAGCGAAAAACACGACGCAAAGAAGAGACTGCACAACACGAGCGCTGACTGACAACTAAATGCTTTATTCAAGCACAAAGAAAAAGGAAGGGAAGAACAAAAATGCGCGCGCACCCTGAGCACATGACAAAAGATAGCAGGCATTCAGCAATTTAAGTATTATCCAAGTAAGCCACCTCACAATCAAGCAATGCAATCGATGGAGTGCTGACACACGTGTCACCATTTTTGTTGATAGCAAAAGCTTCAGCTATCTCTCTGATGCGGGCATCATTGTGGTCAAAAACAGTGGTCGTGCGGCAGAACTCCGGTGAGCAGCCACAAGCGGCACAGTGGGCGGACAAATGCACAGTGGGCAACAAATGCACAGTGGGCGGACAAAGTGGGCGGGCACAGTGGGCGGATATGCTTCTCCGCACAGCTCGCACACCGTAATGTGCAAGTCCTAATGTGTGCGTCTATACGTGCGGTGTATGAGGGGTGCGCTTGGCTTAAAGTGAATATTTCGATCCCACATAAGACAATACATATAGGTCTTACATCGAATAACGGCTTAAGAACTTTTTTTAAAAAATGCACTAGTGCCGGAGGGAAAAGACTCGTCTCTCGAGAATCACAAGCGCGAAAGCTCCGTCGTGAAAAGAAAAAAAAAGAAGTTGACGAGAAACTCGGCCGCGAATTACACAAACGCCGCCAAAGCGGACGACGTCGACAGACACAGTGTGTACATAAGCGGGAACACACGCGCTGCATTAATGGCCCCCCTCGGGTATATACCACCAGTACTTTGTCTTTCGCCAAAGAGCAGCAGCGCTCTGCACACGCGGGCCTCCACGATGCGCCTCGAGGGGACGCGCCACAAATGAGCACGAGTGAAATTGATGAAAACAATAAACTCACAGGGTCCCTCGTGAATTCGCCAACTCGAAGGCGAAAACTACCCGGTGTGGCTATATCACCGTCAATTTAATATCACGCCAACCAGAGTTGCCAGAAGCTACTGAACTAACAAGCAAATAATAATCACAACACAACCCCCCCCCCCCACCCCCCACCCCCCCCCAAAAAAAAAAAAAGTGGCGCGACTTTCGCGAAGAAGCCCAGAAGAATTTTCCCAATTCTTGATAATATTTTTAATTATAATAAAAATATGTCTCTCAAATACGAAGGGGAGTTGAAAAAATCGCTCCAATTATTTTGCGCAGCGAAAATACGCACCGCTATGAAGGAGAGCAGATATCTACTTAAATTTAACGTTGTCTCCATTCGGTTCAGTGCACGTTTGCCAGTGTCAGTTGTTGATTCCCCCCAACGTATGTTTGACTTAACACTCAACTACGCAAAGTGGTCGACAAACACGCTATTGGTCAACGTGATAATCACTAAAATCATCACGCTCGTGACGATCACTAAAATCATCACTATATTTGGTGGGAAAATTCAAAATAAGCCGGAAAAACCGACAAACGCGACAAGCGACTCGGCGAAAGAAGAAGCCGCTTATTACAAGCAGAAGTGGCAACTCTGAGTCGCCAACGCTTTCCGTTTACTTTGTCACGCTCACGCCGCAGAGACGAAGCGATCGAACGCGCGGTCTCCATTTCTTGTTTCGCTTCGCACTCGCCGACTTTTCGTTCAAGGTCTCGTTCGCACGAAATGGGTCTTTGAATCGAAGACGCGAATCTTGAAGAGAATGCAAGTGCATTAAAAATATATATGAAGCCCTCAGCAAAGCGAAATCGCGCGGGAACATTGTCCTATCGGCACAGCCGGTTTTAACCTCATTCGCTCAGCTGCACGTACACGTTTAAACCGCCCGCTGAGCTTCCGTCAGTTCTTCTCCGACGCAAGAAAAGCGCCGGGAGATGCAGCGAGCAGCACTGCGAAACAAAAAGAACTGTCGGAGAGAGAAGAAGGAGCGGGCCGGTTGGCCCGAGCACCGGCGCGAAGGGATGAGCAGCCAAGAGGAAGCACAGCATGCCAGGCTCGGGCGACGGTATTTATTTATGCAGGGCCGCACGAGAAGGAAGGGCCCGATCGCACGAAAGAGGAGCGATCAACAAACGAGCGAGATAAATGCGGACTAATTTGCGAGGAAGCCCTCGTTTGTCTCGCGCCGGTCGGAGGGAACCTCGAACATTTCGCTTTCGCCTGCGCCGATTTACATTCGGATTTTCCGGAGGCAGGCGCGCCTATATTATTCATCATCCGGGCCCGGACAGAGGAGACAAATTGCGCCAATGAGGCTTCACTCGCGGCGGCTCCAACGCGAAGGCCGCGAAAGATCGCGGATGGGCCGAGCGCGGTTGGAGAGATTTGGCGATCGCAGAGGTGATTCAACGCGTCCCTTCCATTCTCCGGACGTCATCCAAATCTCATCGGCAGATACCGCCATGGGAGTGCGAACGCGATTGCAAACGGCAGCTTTGGGTTAATTCGGCGCGCACGCGGCCTAACGTCACCCGAGAACTACGCGAAGCTCGCGCTATAGACTTGTTAGATGACAAATCAAGCACAGTCATATATCTTCGTGGAACCGTGTGGAGCTTTAAAAACATTCGTATGCCCGTTCAAAGCGTGCTGCAGGCACAGCGCATTAAATATACAGTATAAGTGTAAACGAAATGCTCATGCTACATTTTGCGCGGCTAAATGCGAATAAGTTTCGCTTTAATTCAGTGGTCGTGGCGGCGGTAGTGATGTTGCCGCAGGCAGGGTGAGCCCAGCAGACTTGGCTGGCTTTTGCTCCGCCTGAGCGACACATGCTGCACAGCTCACCATGGATCACTTACACCGGTCTCTCACAAAGAAGAGCAGCCGCTTTCTTGCTAATCGCCCTTCCGGAAACAAAATGTCTTCACAGCATCCGTGGGGACTCGAATTCGATCGAGGCTGTCTCGCATCTAAAAACAACCATCGGTTCAATTTACCGCTTACAACCATCAGCCGCTGATCTTTCTGATGAGGATTACATTATATACTGCATCCGTTCATTATCCAATGCTGTATATACAATCGTTGTAGAACATGAACAACATCAACGGTACTATAACCGCTTCATTGGACACGCATTAGAATTTCTCCTACACTATAAAACACTCACTGCTGTCGATAGGTTGAACGAGCAGGAGAAAGTGCCCCAGGCGCTTTCCGCTGTCCGTTCAACCAATGCGCGTTCAGTGTTTCCATCGCCTCCTAAATATTTATACTCATCTACTCTTGGCATCTCATTCCGTTGTATTGTGACTGGATGATCCGTTGTATCATTAAACACCATCTAGGCATGGAGCTTCCGCACAACATGTACATTTTTCTTCTTCTTTACTGAATCTCGCTTTATAACTTCGCGTTTTAAGGCAATCCGACCTCGCTTCAAACAGTAAAGCGCTTCGCACTGAATTATCATGAAATGCCTACCTCCTTATTTCGTTTTTGCCCTTTCGGTATAGTTACTCAGAGCCGTTTTTTTTTTCCATCACTGCCATCCAACAAACCCTCTCTGAATTTTCGCTTAACGCTCTTCGCTGCTGGCCACATCGCTTACACTGCATGCCAGCCGTATACTCGCTGGTGAGTCACCTAGTTCCACTGTCATTCAACAAACACTCTTCCTAAAAAATACCGGAACAACTGCTCTGCCCATCTACTCTCTTTCATATTCCTCAGCCTCTCTACGAACCTCATTTCACTCTGAGCTTCCCGTATACCTCACAACTTATCCATCCCATATCGCCCTCTACATCCTCATTTATCGTCTGCCCATGGGCGCGCAACGCGAGGCGTCCCACAGTCCTTTGATTCACATCCATTCCTGATGACATTAATGCACACCACTGAGTACCCAAACGTAAGCGCCGGAACCGTTACACCTTTCCATAGACCTCGAAGCACTTCGTAGCTACTGTATCTCCGTAACGCTCTGTGCTTCATTATTACATTGCTGTTCAAGGCAGGGCCACGTGATGGCATCGGAAGAAATCGCACTGCCACACCGAGTGACTGCGTTCTTATCTCTCACTGGCGGACGCAGCACGCGAGACGCGAGCCAGACTGGAAGAGATACTATAGGCAAATATTAGGTCGACGTGGATTGTCATAACAGTAGCGATAACCATTATGGAAAACGTCAACAGGGAGCCGCAGAAGGTGAACACTAGAAATGTGTCGGGCAAATGTTATGATTGCGACCATGTGTGGTAAGAAAACATTTCAGCGTCCGATGCGAAGGGATTGAAAAAAAAAAAAGGTATTCTAGCCGTTAAAACCATTGGAGAGCGAAGCTGTCGCCCCTTTTCATTGGGCACTATACTTCGCTCCTAAGTTTCATTCAAAGTTTTCATTAAAGATTTCTTTGTCGTCTCTCTGTTGTTTCTTTGTTCTTCAGGTAGAGCCAAGTGCATAGCGCCGCCCACTCGCCCAAAACGCGTACTACTATCAGTGCTGCGCTGGAACGCCAGCAGCGTTGCAAGCGCCGCTGCTGTGCATCACAAGCACGGTCGCGCTGGTAGCGTTCCCCCGCGACGGCAACTCTTGTGATGTCGTGCGCGAAAGCAGACAATGTAGCACTGCGTCTGATAGCCGGAACAGTGCTCGTCCTGCATCGGTGGCGCGGCAAGACTCCGTTCAAGGCTGCTCGTCGTCCGAACGGACAGATCCTGCCCAGCGTCCGCCTTGGCATTCGGTACGCGCATGCGCGGGTTCAGCGATAGTGTTGTGCAACGATCGGAAGGACGAAATCGACGCCCCCCGTGTGCCTCCTCCGACGGCTGACTCACTCGAGAGAGGGGCACAAGGAAGTGCGGCGTCTCGAGGGCGCCGAAGCCCCGTTGCACGAGGCACAACGCTACGGCGCGTTTCTGGCGATGATGCCGCGAGCGGGAAACCTGCAGCAGCACTTGCACGGGGCTCTTCCACGACGACGCCTGCTGTACGCGCCGCTCCGCTTTGTTGGCGCGCGCGCAACTCGGGAAGCGCGAGTCAGTATTGTCGCGTGGTCGTGACGCCGACGAAGGCAGCACTCGGCGTGTTCAAGGCGGAACTCTTTATTTGGGCGGGAAACGAAAGCTCAAACTACAGCACTGTACTACACTGATAGCGGCGAACAGAGCGTCGGCCGTCGATTAAACTGATCTGCGGTGAGGTGCGTCGGAATTTATACGCGGCATCGAACATTCGAGCCGTATCGCTCGTGCTCGCGTAAGCTCTCGAATAAACTTGACTGTTCGCGTCCTGCGTGTATACCTCAACAAATTCTGCAGAACTCAAACAATCGTGAAGCTTCGCAAACATTCCTCTGCGCTGAGCATTGATAAGTTTTTGTGGGTGAAACACGAATACATCAAAATCAGACCGTAAAGGAGAACGTAACCGACTGCTGCTCATTTGTGATCGTTGTTTCCACGTTTGTACTGCACTCTTTGATCGACAACGGACCAGAATTCCCGACGTACTTGGCATCAGTGAAGCTCTGTCACGTGTATCCTCCAGGCACGACTTACGCGTTGCACATGTACCAACCAATAAGCTACGGAACAATGTCGTCAATGTGAAAAATCGACTACAAGAAGATAAGCATCCGGGGGGTAATCTATAAGATATCATGTAAGAAGTTCAATTTCTGCTGCAATGGTGAAACGGGAAAGCTTCCCTGAACGACTGAAAGTGCACAAAGGAGATGTTCCAAATCCCTGCCATGTTGGCAACTGCATCGCTTGGGAGAATGCCACAATCATCGCTAAGGAAAGAAACGTGACAACGATACTGCTACTCGGATCTCCGTTAAAGGGCCCCAAAACCACGCCGATTTCAAAGACGAGGTTTCCTCCTCGCCACTTAGTTCATCATAAAGCACGTGTCAGCACTAAACGTTGAGCATATCAGTATTTCGCGCTTGTTGGCTGCACGCTGTATCTCCGCTCGCGCAGTCGGAAACACACAAAATGAATTGGAAGCAGTTGATCGCGCAAGCTGTACACACAAAGAAGAACGGGTGGGCGACTGCATGGCAAAGAAGGGTATAGGACACATTTCACAAGTGATATTTCTTGTATATGGTCTAATCGAGAGTTTGTACCCTCACAACGTGACGTGAATCACCGTTCTGCACTGTAAACCACTTTGCACCCTTAAGGCGGTTTCAAGCAAGAAAAACACCATTTTGCCTCCAGAACATGCGAAAATTAGGGTGTGAAGGTGTTTTCCTTCCACAAATAGCCTTTAAGGGCAATGTTTTTAACGAGAACACCCTTTTAGGAGCTCAGGGTGTTATGGGTTATCGAAACACCTTTGGCACATACGACAGCGTGCCAGATCATAAGCGGGACTCGCTAATTTAAAAAGTTGTTGAATATTAGGCAAGTTTAGGTTAAACTATCTGTCCCTTTTAGGGCTATCTACAAGCACACCAAAACTTTACGCCTATTCTGTCAATGTTTAATGTTCATTCATACGAAACAGGAACATCCCCAACGGCACTAAACGGCGGCCTAAGATAATATATGGCTATGTACGTATACCAGATTAGGTCGGTGTAAGGCTGAGTAGCGCGAGCGCCGCGGCCATTGGGCATTTTGCAACATGCCATGTTGTGCGTATGGTTGGGCGCCTACGGGCACCTTCTATGCTGATGTCATCTGTAATTACATGTTCCCTGACTTGTAGACTTTATTTTTCAGTGATAAGGGTGTTTAGGCCATTGGCAACACCCCATGGTAAGGGTGTTTCGATCCGTGAAAACGCCCTTTTCCTAAGGTGCAGGGTTGCTAGTTACAGACACGGCAAAAAACCCCTTAAGGGTGTAAACTGTTTTACTGAGTAGCGTCATGAAATGCGCCAAAAGGCCGAGAAACGCCAAGAGAGAATAACGTGCTCGTTTTTGGTATTTTCAAAGGATGTTAAGGGACCTTTAAAGAGGACAAACGAATATACGCCCACATTTCTGGTCTCTATACTGCGTACACAACTGGACTACAGCCGCCGCCTTGTGAACAAGGAACCTGCGCACGTTCCTTATTCCATATGTTCTACATCTAGACAGGCATCAACCCGTTTCAGACGTAGCTACGTAAATTATTCACCCATGAAATAAGACCGGATGCACGAACTTATTCTATGGATGGGGTTGAATCATGTTCATCATTACTCAGCTTTCCCAAAAATTGATTGCAATTTGTTACGACCCGTTTTGTTGCTGCATATGGACGCAAAAAAACAAGCCAAGGAAGCGCATTTCAGATGTCACGAGCTGACAAGTATAACACCGCGTTAAATTTCCACTTCGGTATTTAGGGCTCCGAAGAGAGGCACAACCACGAAGAGAGGGTTACTTCCTCCACTTGTCTTGCACGCATAGAAGCAATGACCTGATAGGAGCACCTAGCTTCAAATTAATTTGACCCGCCAGGGTGGTATAGTGGTTACGGTGTTCGATTGCTGACCCGAAGGGCGCGGGTTCGAATCCCGGCCGCGGCATTTCGATGGAGGCGAAATGCTCCGTGCACTTAGGTGCACGATAAAGAACGCCAGGGGGTGGAAGTTTCCGGAACACGGCGTCCCTCATAACGATATGGTGGTTTTGGGACATCCAACGCCGACAATTATCATTATTAATAATGTGAAGTGACAGTGAGACGGGAAGCATCCGAAGATACGCCCGTTTAGTTCAGTAAAACCGTAACCCCTTGATGACATGGGGCTCTTGTGAGCCTCAACAAGGGGTTACAGCACGAAGGCGACCGTGAAGGTCGCATAGGAGGAACACACAACGGCGGCGACGACAACAACCCGACTCACGAGGCGTCCGCTGAGGATGGCCAGGTGGACGACGCCAAACAACAGGCAGTGTGAGGAGGACATGTGTGAGCCGCTGTCCAGTTCCTGTTTCCGACGCCGTCGAGAGAAACACTCGCCTCGGCACAGGAGCGGTGCGTCAACTACAGGCACAAAAAATTATCGGGCGAGAGCGGGGTTCCGACGGTGACGAAAGAGTCCCCCCTGCAGCGTGATGTTTCGCTCTGTAAGCACTCGTATACTGTTGACCGCGTTCACTCACCGGCAGAAAATTATGAGATAGAAAGAAAATATTTACGAAACTTGCGGCCACAGCAGCACATATATATGCCTCAACGCCTTCACTATTGTCAGCAAAGAATAGAAAAGCCTCAACCGCGGTAAATCGCTTTTAAATATGCTCTACAGATATAGCTACATTATTTCAGTCCTTAACTGACGTTCCGAACACGCATTATCGATAGGCGGGCAGGCTAGCAGAGATCGAGAATGTTTTATGTGTGACCAACGCACCCGCATTTTCAACAGCACAGACCGGACGCGAGTACTCGACGAGAAATCCAATAGCTCGCGCACGGTGCGCGCCTGACTCAACGCTTACGAGAGAGGTACACAAGTGCGCCCTCAATATTCACAGAGCTGCACGAGCGAACAATCTTGCAGCGCCGCACCCACATATTCGCAAAGGAGGAGAGAAAAAGCACTGCGACCGGCCGGAGAGAGGTGTCCGTCATCGCTGCAGGAGCGAACCAGTCCGACTGGCCGTCGTTAGCTGCTGGGCGGCCGCGAGATGCGCGACTCCGCGGGCGGTGGACGACAAATCGACGACGAATGGCCGAGAGAAAGGGCGGCGCGACAATGTCGTTGAACCTGGGAGACACGCGGTCATTACGTGCGACCGAAACAGAGCACCCCGCCGAGGAGCGGGGAATCACGACGACCGATTCCGTCCCGAAAGCAGAGCTTTCGTCGCACACGGTCTCGGAGCCTGTTCGCAGCTGTTCCCCCCGTGTAAATCGAAAAAAAAAAAAAAGAAAAAACAAATGTTGGACGCTGCTCCGTCCCATCACTGTGCTGATAAGGCCGACCGAAACGCTCGCAGCAGCGACGCCCATTCCGGCTTCCCTCGCTCTCCTTGGCTGTGTGACGCAAGCGACCGGCAGTGGATGCGACTTCCTCTTCGCGCTGGCGTCGAGTTCAAGGACGGCCTCTCGCACACACCGGCCGACGAGCTCGCGCTGGAAGAGACACCGTTCCGCCACGCATACGATGACGTGTTTTGCTTTCACGTTCGCTACTGGCGTAGCTATCGAAAAGACTCGCCTAACTTCATCGAAATCATCATGACGCCATTGTACAGCACATCTTGCTCAAGACTGGATATAGTGACGTTACGCACACGTGGGAACAATGTGAGCCAGTGTGTATACCGACGCGCCCATCACCTCCACGTGTGCGCACCAAAATGAAGACCGGCTCGTACAAACATCTCCTCGAATATTCCGAGGCTTCCGGGTTTCAGAGGGCTTGGCATTTCATGTAGCGCTTAGGAATGGCAATCGCGTGAGTACTTCCGTAAGCTCGACTCACGCGGTTCGCTGACAAAGACGACGAACAAGGTCCAAACAAGATCACAAGCTGGGCGCCCGCGTACCCAATCCCTTCCCATCGTGCGTGATCTGGCGAATGTCGGCTGCGGATGAGATCGCTCGCAGCACCTGTCGGCTGGCTGATCCTGGTTCAGTAAATCACATGTCACCCCTCTGTTACCTTAAGAAAAAACTGGGGAGGGGCGGAGCATGCGGTGTTTTGAGAGGGATTTTTTCGATGAGGCACTAGTGGTGCCAAGCCTGAAAACGGGCATGTAGGGAAGGGTGTTTCAGCTCCACTAACGTCGTCGGAAAACTGCGTCGGAGGTGGTGCTTATTCTTTCCGATACATGCCCAGTTTCCCCTACGGCATGTAGGGAACTGTTGCCTTCTTCATTTTTAGTGGACCGGTGGCGAGTAGTGAGGCTCAACCATTGTGGCGCATACCCGTTTTTACGACGGACCGTGACTACATATGACACACCGTGACGACAGGAGACGCCGACAAGCCTAGCCCCTAAGCTGCTCCGCCGCGCACCTAAAATTGGCGCGTTTTCACTCTTCCTTAGCTGGACACATCAAAATATACGTGCACACGCAAACACACGCACGGACATATGCATTACGGTGGATCGACATAAGTTTCTGGCATAGGCGTGCGCAGAGTTCCCCATCAGGGGGGGGGGGGGGGGGGGGAGCTTCGTCGCAGCGCCCCCCCCCCCCCCCTTATTATGTCAATGTATGGGGCTGACTTAGCGCTCCCCCCTCCCGAGTCGCAGCGCCCCCGCTCCCTATTAAGTCAATGTATGGCGCTGACGTTGCCCCCCCCCCTCCCCCCCCCCCTCCGTGCCCAAGCCTATGGTTTCTGGATACACCCCTGATCGTATCAATACCTGAACGAGCAGCAGACACGGCCGATCATGCGGCCGCCACGAGAACGCCGAACCCACGACATGCACAACGCCGCTGCCTCGGCGGGTCCACTGCGACACGCTGCACGGATGCCAGCACATTCCGGCGCATCGCCGAGGCCGCGTTGCGCGACCTTGGCTCCCCGGACTTGTCGGCAAAACGAGCGAGAAGGCGGAGGAGCTCGACAAGCAGCTGCGGCCGTTCATCAGGCCTCGCGACACACAACCACACGCGACAAGGGGGCGCGCTTTTCGTGTCCACGACGACGACAAGACGCGGCCCATTCGGGCACGGACAATTGTCTCGCCGGTCGCTCGCGTGTACTACATGCGTGCGGACAGACAGGCCGACGACAATAGAAGCCGCGATGAAATCACTTCCGCGTACACACACACACACACACGCGCGCGCGCGTGCATTCAGATGTACCACACCGCCCTCTCTGGCCACGACTGCACGCGTGGGCGCAAGAGGAGGCAACATCGAACGCTGCGGACTCGTCGTTTGGCGAAGTGTCACTTTCTGTACGCGTAGTAACACAGAGATAGCGGTGTTGCATACGTGTGCTGGCTTTCTGCGCAACGCCGCAGGAGGAAGCAGTCTCATAAATGGTCAATACCACGGAGATAAGGGGACAATGGTGCATAGTAGGAGTGTCAGTTGCAGAAAAATTTCAGAAAAATTTCACGAACACATATTAGTGCCACAAAAAGAAAACAGAAAAAAAATGTCACCCGCCGTTGTGGCGCAGTGTCTAATGCTGCTAAAGAACAAGGCCACGGATTCGATATTCCGTCGGGGGAGATCTGAAGACGCTCGCTTGATTTTGTTGCATCGAACTACACTTAAGCGAAAAACGCGCGCGCGCGCGTGTGTGTGTGTGCGTGTGTGTGTGTGTGTGTGTGTGTGTGTGTGTGTGTGTGTGTGTGTGCGTGTGTGCGTGCGTGCGTGCGTGCGTGCGTGTGCGTGTGTGCGTGTGCGTGTGTGTGTGTGTGTGTGTGTGTGTGTGTGTGTGTGTGTGTGTGTGTGTGTGTGTGTGTGTGTGTGTGTGTGTGTGTGTGTTCTCCATAGCTTCATAGTATACTCGCAACCCGCCACGGTGGTCCAGTGGTTATGGTGCTCGACTGCTGACCCGCAGGTCGTGGGTTCGAATCCCGGCATGTTCGATGGAGGCGAAAATGCTCGAGAACCATGTGCTTAGATTTAGGTGCACGTTAAAGAACCCCAGGTGGTCGAAATTTCCGGAGCCCTCAATCACGGCGTATCTCACAATCATATCGTGGTTTCGGGACACAAAGCCCCAAGAATCATTGTTGGCATACTCGCAACCAAGTGTGGACAGCTTCGGGACTGTTTCGGTTGAGAACAGCAGAACGCGCGCGCGATCACGCTCGGCAGAATCAGCGCGAACGAAGTGTGCAGAGACTCACGTCGTTTCCACACTGTGCGACGAACGATGACGTCAGAGGCACATCAACGGAGCGAACCTTTGATGGACGATCAAGGCGTTGCGAGAGATGCGATGGCCGCTGGAAAGTCCAGAGTCCCATTGTGAGACAATCGCTCATTTTCTTGACAAGCAGCTGCCATCCTCTCACAGCGCTTTATAGTTTTTATCGCGTCTCGTGAGAGGTATAAAACAAAAACAGCAGGGAGCGAAAACTTTTTCCCGAAGAAAAGTTTCCAGCGAAAAGAGTACGCGACTTATTGGAAAGCCTTGACATATCAGACGGCAAAATGTGAGAACTTGAAACAAGTAAAACCTTCATCCAACAAAACTTATCGTCAGCTCCGTCGTGTGACTTTCTCCCAACTCAACCTCCATCACATTTAGCCTGTTATACCTTATAAAAAAAAAGGTCCTGGCGCATACTTTGCAGCAAGATTGCAGAGCTTGTCAAAATATAAATTATCGGGGTTCACAAGGCGAAAACGATGTGATTGCAGTGAAGGTCCAATATATATATATATATATACAGCCTTCATCAAAGAATTTAATAAAGACTGGTCCCCGGCCGAAACCTCAAAGTAAATGTTCTTGCATGTTTCACTGTGACTTTTCATTCATATGTACCAGGGGAAAAAAATAGTGCAACCTTATAGTTCGTTCTGGCGGTCGCCTGCCGACAATTGCCCAAAGGGTGGATGGCCCTCCCAAGAGATTGCGTTCTTCCGATGCACCAGGCCGAAAGTGCGCATGCACGTACCTACTTTACCGACAGGTGCCAACAATTGGCTGCCTCCTACAACAGTGGTCGGCGCTCGGCTATGTCCCACTCTGTGGTGGGTTAAGGTGAACCCAGAGGCCTTTCGAGAACTTTATGGAGCCACCTTTAGACAAGCATGTCCACCGCAGTGTTGTAGCGGTTACGGTGCTCGGCTGCTGACCCAAAGGTCGCGAGTTCGATCCCGGCCGCGGTGGTCGCATTTCGATGGAGGCCAGATGCGTGTGTGCGATGTCGGTGCACGTTAAAGAACACCGGATGGTTTCCGGAGCCCTCCACTATATACGGCGTCCCTCATAACCACATCGTGGTTCTGGCACGTAAAACACCAGACATAATTACTATTTCGACAAGCAGCACCCACGAGGTCGGTGTACTCCGACCTGGCGCTAAGTGTCCGCTTGCATTGCGGTAGGTACCGCGTTCGATTCCCAGTGCCGACCGGAAACCCACGGTTTTTCCTAAGGGGTAGATGGGCTACACCGACCTGGCGCTCGGTTGTTCGCGGATCTCGAAGGGTGGTCCCGGGAGGAGAAGACCTACGCAGCCTGCGTGGGCGATGAAGCGGTCGCTGCCGTGGTGGATCACAAACTCTCCCCCCATAAGTACACACACACTTCCTCCGGACACCTCCCCCGAAGCTGCAGAGGAAGCTGCTATTGCCTTAGCAATCGTTAGCACAGAGGCACGGTATGTTTTATCCGATTCCAAAACCGCAATCCTAAATTTCGCACGAGGCCGAGTTCACGTCCCTGCTTTTTGCATACTGGACTCGCCCGATGCACCCCCGCCCCGTCATGTGGAGTTGATTTGGGTGCCCGCGCACTGCGGGAATCCTGGAAACGAGGCCGCCAACCTCTTAGCCCGAGGTTCTCTAAACCGGGCACGCGCGGCCTCCGATCCCGGATTCACTAAAGAGCGCGCGCACACTTTCAACGAGCTGACTCAGGCCTATAGGGCCGAGCGTCAGCTGTACCCTCCACCTCACAAGTCCCTCAGCAACCGACAGGCCACGCTCTGGCGTCAACTACAGACTCACACTCTTCCCTCTCCTCTCATTCTATCACACTATCACCCCCTTTTCCTCACCTCAGCCTGTACTCTCTGCCCTGAACCTCATGCTTCTGCTATTCACATCCTTTCTCAATGCCCGGCGGATCCTCCCCCGCGGGCCCTGGAGCGCCTAAAGACCTGGGAGGACTGGGAGGCCCTACTGCGTTCAGAGGACCCGGTTGAGCAGACAATGGCTGCCGACCGGGCTGCCAGCGTCATGGACCACCACCAAATGAACGCTTGAGCGCAGCGGGGTCGTGCGGGGGCCCAGGAGCCGGCGTGCTCCAAACTCCTCAGTTAATAATAAAGTTTTTCTCCTCCTCCTCCGATCGAACTACACCGCCTATCCTCGACGTTTCAGTTTGAGAGCGACACGTACAGCTCAGTCGTAAACACGCTCCCTCGTTGCCTTCTGAAGCAACATCCGGTTGTTTACCACTCGGCTCGCTGTCCACGTTGCGTTTATTGCTGGGCGTGACACCTCCGGCTGACGCGCCCGCGATGCGAGGCTCTCAGGTGTTCCGCATAGATGAAATATTGCCCGAATGTTGCGGCACACAATCCACCAAGAGATTCAAACGTGCCAAAGCTGCATACTTACGCCGTAGGAATCGGTGGTTAATTGTCTTTTTAGTCTCAAAATGTCGAATGATCCGAGCCAAGTTTTGTTCTTCAACCGGTTAACAAGTGAATCTGCGACGAGGCGCTACTTGTCAGCGCATGCGTTTTTTCGTTGATTTATTATTATTATTATTATTTTTTTTTTGAAGTACGATTACAACAGGGCTACACATCGCCAACCAGAAAAGAAGGCGATGCTACTTCGACGTTACCCCGGTAACTGGACTAATTGTTTGACAATGGTTAGTTTGTTTCTAGGGAAACCAAGGGCTAGTGCATGCTGAGTTGTCAGAAGATTCGAAGAAGAAAGAAAGAATGCAGAAGCGTACATTCAGAAAAAAAAAATGAAGGCTCACAAGAACAAGAAGTGTGTCGTCAACAGTGGTTTCGATAAGGGGACTCATCGATACGTTGAAAGTTCCGGCCATTTCTCCCCTTTCGGGCCAAATTATTGCCTGAAGCTCGCCTTTCCATCAGCGATGGGTGGCCGATGCATTCCAGATAACCATGCTCCGACGGCACACTGACCGTGATGGGAACGCATGGCGACCAGCAGTGGAAAAGCCGGCAGTGATGACGACAGGCGTTGTTGGGAGAGAGCTCTCGGGTTTGTTCCACTTCCGGCTCTATAAAAAGCTCATTCGCCCGAGACAGATCGCTACCGTTGCGTTGAGTCTCGCTCGGTTGACTCTCACACAGCGCGCTATGTCGCCAGCAAGCAACCCAGCCCCAGCGAGGCACTAGTTGTCGGCTCGCCATACGAGTGCAGCTGTAGAGTAGATAAGTCGCCGCTTATTTTCATACATTCAGCAACTAATCGTTGTTGTTGTTTTTTAATGTTCAGGAAAGCACAAATCGAAGTTAGTAGGGGCAACTTCGGGCGAAGACCGAGGTCAGGCACTTTTCGTATCGGACGACGCGCAGTGTGCTCTCACTGGCTGCAGTTCAATCAGCAAAGCGCAGCGCAATGCATCATATCTCTACACTACGCTCGTCCATACATGACCCTGCACGAAGTAAAGGTAGTAAAAAACAACAACAAAAAAAAAACCTCTCCTGTCGGGTTCGCAGATAAACCTATAGACATGCCCTACATGTTGCGATACGGTGCGCCGTCTGATAAAAAAAAAAACAAACAAAAAACACAAGGCTCAGACGACATAGTGAGACAGTAGACGACACAGCCCCCCTTGATAGGAATGGACACACGCCCGACCACGTCACTGCGGAGTGCAGGGTACTCGCGCTTTCTCCCCTTTCCACCCGCCCACATCCAAAGCCCATGTAATCAACCATTTTTCCGCTTCGGTATACCAGGCAGAGAACGTAAAGTGGTTTAATTCGCCTATTCTTTATTCGAAAGAAAGCTTAGGTGCGAAATACATGACTTTACATCGTAGCCTTAGCGTTGTACGTTCGACGAGCGTATAGATGTGATAATCCAGCCACGTCTTCACGTCTCCCCAAGTCTTCACGGATGTAAGACTTGGGGGAAGTCATGGCCTGCACTTTGTGCGGTTAAAAATAGGCGAAATAGTCAACAACGCTTTAGCTTTCGCTTACACTGGTCAATAGCACCGGTTGATTACACGTCCGCAACTCAAAAACTCGCACGGTCGCATTCGCCGAAGAAGACTCGAACGCGAAAGCCTTCCGGTGCGGCCATCATCATCACCTTATTCGATGATTACGATAATCACTATCATCATTCTGATCATCTTCGTCTGTGCTGTTGATGATGATGACTGCATCGGATGGCTGTCGCGATCGGGTCCTTTGAGAGGCAGAATCAAGACGATGTTTGATGCCATTCGTCGTGACGCCGACGGTGCCTTCCATTTGATGAGGTACGTAAGACCTTCTCTTTAGAAACTGCAAGCTAACCGCAGCACACGAAGGTTCCGCGCTGTGTACACGGACAATCGGAAGATGGCGCGCACCAACGAGCCGCGCTGTTCCCATCGCGCAGAAACGTGATGAGACACGAACGCTCAATATACTCCGTAGCACACGCAAACGTTCATTGCCTGAAGGCGCTACAGGCTAAGTGCTCCTCTATCCAGGGCTCTAACGGCCTTTGCGGCTCCCTGGGCTAGGTCCTATTCGTGCTCAGGGCGTCGGGAAGGTGGCTTCGCATGGTACAACATATAGCACCGTCACGGTGGCGACGATCACACGCGGTATTAAGCAAGCCACAGCCAGTTTTCATCACCATCCTGCATGCAAGGGTTGCGTTCCCGGCACATCGAATTTGCGAGATTTCAAGCGCAATACGCGACCTGCCGACAGCGGTAATCTCGCGAAGGTCGAGCGATCCAAGCACGCGCAGCAATAAGTCACGAATTATGATGCACTGTCTGCAAATGCGTCAAGTTCGCACGACATAATTCCAAGGCACTCAGTATTTTACATTCCAAGAAGGGAAACAAAGGATATGTGTTGTTTTGTGCGAGTTTCAGTACTTAATGCTAATTAGCGTGTAACTAATTATCATCTGCCATTAGTCAGCTCCAATACTTGCATAAAAAGAATCAACTATTAGGCCCGAAATGCATGCACAGTTTGTTTTTTGGTTGTATTCGTTTCGAGTTGCGGAAAAAATTCCCCAGGCGTTGGTCATGGGACGCGCGGCACGTCGAACGATCGTCGAACATGGTCTCCAGCAGAGTGATCCTCAGCAGCAGTACGCAGCACAATGAAGTTAAATGACCGCTAGCTGTCCACTTAGGAAGCCTGAAGAACAAACGAAGTGAAAGAGCACCAACCAAAATGAAAAGGTTTAAACATTAAAAAATGGCGTTTCGGCTACCGTACGGTAGCCTTGTTCACAGCAAAAGTGGTCCAGCGAAGCGGGCTTATGTCCGTTTTAGAACGCTGCCGAGACACCTGGCGTACGCTGGTGGCAGATCATTTCTGTGCAGCGTTTTTTCGTAGTCTGGATAAGAAGGGATTCTAGATATTGACGCGAACACCAGTTTTGCGATTACAGTTGCCTTGCCCCCCCCCCCCCCCCCCCCGTCAATGTTGTGATTAGATGTAGCCACGTGTTCCGCAAGTGCGTTGGACACTACGTTCCTGACGTCATTCATGCGGTCTTTCAGTCGTCTTTCGAAATTACCACTCTCCCCGATAGAGTCGCAGTCTGCACAGGGAATTTTATAAACAATGCCTGGGAACTTTTCCTTCTTGAGCGGGTCCTTCACGTGGTTCGTGTTTATGTTTACGGGCAGGAACATGCGCGACGTGTACGCACACAAGGAAGCCTTCACGAATGTGCACACTGCGTTTCGAGCCATCTGAAGAAACACGCGGCGTGACGCGTCTACACCGGGAGTGAAGGGGAGAGAGAGTCTTAGTGCCGCGGTACCGTGAACCGGGGTGCACAAGCCGCTTTCGTAGGCACGCTCTCGAGTTCCTTCCCAGCCGCACCTACGGAGAAGGAATGCAAGGGCTCACGTACGCAAGCCACTTCGGGGCCCCGGCACTAACACTCCCCAATGAGTCTTCGCTACATCCCATATCGGCTGCATCAGCAAAATTTCTTTCAAAACACGACTGAAGCATTTTTCAGACTCGGGCATTTTGCTGCAACGACTGCGGAGGAATCTGATTGGCTCCCGCATGCAGCTTGAGCGAGGAAAACAATGATATCCTTGCTGCTTGCCGCGGTTCAGCAAAACGAAATGCCGAACGGTCTCCGCTCCAGAGCAGCGCAAAAGAGGAATAATCAGTCGCGAAGCTCCGTTCTCGAACACGACTTTTCCCGTCGTATGCTTCCGCCCGCACACAACAGGGAGGAGCATTCGAGAAATTGAACTTTTCCGCCCCAAAGAACGACGCGGACACAAATTTAACGAAAGAGGCTCTCGCGCGAGGCCTGCCCTGCGAACTGCATGCATCGTCGTCGACAGGAAAAGAGCCGACAGCTAGAACAGCGCGGTCAATGCGAACATTAAAGTGATCATCTCTCCTCGGCAGTGTGCGCTTCGCCCGTCCAGATAGCGATGCGAAGAGTTGAGCCACGCCCCCCTATAGTAATCAGGGCGGAACTTGAACATTCTTTCTCATCGCCAAGGCGGGCAACTACACACACAACATAAGTGCGGGATTCTGAAAATGGCCGCGCGTACTTGCGTGCTGAGTATCTTTTTCTTTTTTTTGTCTATTCGGGGCTACATGGCTGGCTATGATACACGAATCAAAGCCGCGAAGGAAAATGCACCTCCGATTGCAAAAAACAAAAACAAAATTTAAGGCAGCTTGCATAAGTGGTGCCAAGACTGAAGGAAGTGCGGAGCTGGGCAGCCTTGTTTGTTTCTCTTCGGTTTTCTCTTTCTTTCCTCCTATATTTCTTTCTTATTCTCTTTCCCAGTTCTTTCCGTGTTTTCCTTTTCTCTTTATTTCTATTTATTTCTATCGTCATCGAGGCGCTCGAAGAACAAGAGGACGAAGACTTCTCTTTGGTGAGAGCGCGCGCTCAAATGGCTAGGTTTCGCATGCGTTACGCCAAGCTACGAGAGTATACGACGATGACAGCATACGACAGCGTGGGCCCCTTTTAACAGAATGAGTCAACGGGAGGAGTGTCTTTATTGAATTATGCTTGTTTGCAGTGAAGTTTAACGTGCTGCTCCTAAATAAATGATCAAGTAAATTGACAGGATTACCCACAGCATACTGCAGTCGTACGAAACATTTTATGCGTCTCATGCGCAGGCGGAAAAACGACGCAAATATATCCCTGAACCGAAGGCAATGGTCGTCGTTATTCGAGTGTGTGCTAGCTATATATCGATAACTTTGGCGTGATGCCACCACGGACGCAGCTTCTTAACGTACAACACGGCAGCTGCGATGACGTCAAGGCAGCATTTGCACAGCGCCCGGGATAACCTGCTTCGATGTCGTAAAAATGAGGGTGCGACGCATTCACGTGACGTAACGAATCCAGTTACAACATGGCGGCTTCGGTGACGTCAGTGCCACTCAGAACGAACGATCTTGCCTGTATAATATGAGAGGAAACGTGGAAATCGTTTTAGGTCAAGCAGCTCTTCTGGCGAACACTGCGCCGGACACTTTTCTGCGTGAAATGGAGAGCTTAGCCATTACAGCTTCTCGAAGGGCCTTCGAAATACGTCAGCCGCGACAGAGGTGAGCCATCGTTACGGAGGTCAGATGTACATGCTCGATAAAACGGGAGTGTGCACACACACGTGCCGGACGAACTATAGCGTTGCAGTCCACCGTAATGGCCTCCATAAATCTACACGGCGCAGAGCCGCTGTGGGTGCGCGGAAACACGGCCGAACCCACGGTCCGGCCACTCCCGGAAGCCACGCCTGTGCGTCCGGCCTTGCCCAATGGACGGCACTGCAGCGCTGTTTACCGGGAAGTTGACGGCCCGCACAGGACCTTCCTTCGATGGCACCTGCCCAATAGCTGATGGCGCGCTCAAATAGGTACGCTATTTATTTCAGATGGGCGAAGCATTAAAGGGGTACTGACACAAAAAGTTTGGCCTAGCGTTTTTTTTTTTTTTTTTTTTTTTTTTTTCTTCTTCTTCTTTTTGCTGCAATGTGTTGCTGGGGTCCTGTTAGTCATAACGCGGCACCTCGCTTGCTGCAGCGCGCGACAGATATTTAATTACAGGCTCCTCATTACCGACCAGTTTCAGTTTCGGTTTGAGAGAGCTCGAAAAACGACAAGCCGCCGGGTGCAACTATCACCACCTAGCGTGCGCAGCTCTCGATCACGTCAGCACACAGAACTGTGACGCACTTCCGCTCGGTGTGCATCAAGAAGTCCTTTCGAATAGGAAACGGGACAGCAGTGTCGCTAAACACAAAACTTTCAACGCGTGCGCCGCGGCCACGGACGCGCGACCAGCCGCCGAGAAGTATAGACTGCTGGAACAAACGCGGCAAAAGAAAATGGCCGCTATGACGTCATCATAACTTGTTGCAGCGTGGTCACTTGAGGGAAGTAGGGGGGGTCACCGAGGGTCACCTCTGATGGTGTCAGTAGCTCGAGGGAGTCGATCGCTCACGCAAACTTCAAAATTAATTTAAAATACCTTCCAAGCTATATTCGCTGTTGATATTTTGCAGATGATGTACACATGTTCACGGGAATCGAACCCGCAGGCTGTCTCGACCGCGAAATTTTGTGTCAGTACCCCTTTAAGGCCCAATTAGGGATTGAGCTTGGTGACTCCATCCATCCAGCTACACATATTTCGTTATTGCTCCTGTGCCTGCGTCTCGTATCAACGGCTTAGTGAATTCCTGCATGTGGCGGGTGCACAGATGAAAAAACAAAAATGCAATCTGAACGGCAGTTTGCTCACAACTGCGTAACTCTGCACTTATTTCGTGTATTTAGGAGCAACGCGTTGACTCATGGCACCTTCATGAATCAGTGGGACATATGTGTCCTACTTTTTTCCAGCGAAGTGCGGGCTTGAGTTTGATTAAATTTGTTTTATACTATTTCTTTGTCGTTTATATGCATATACCCCAGCCGGTTTTTGCGGCATCGTGTCAAAAATATGGCGAACGTACAAAGGATTAAACCTCCATGCTTGACGTGTAACGAGTTCAGACAGGTCAAAGACGTTCGTTTCAGAGACTCCTGTAATTCATGAGCGATCGCTAAACAGTTTAGTCCAAAATGAACTTGGTGATACATCGAACAGCCTATGAAAATGGAGCAGAAGCTAATGAGTAAATAAAATTTATATAGCTCATCGTTCTTTAAAGATCCGCTTGACGCAAAAAGAGAGAGAGACAGAGAAAGAACGATTGCAACTGTCAGCGAGTATCTAATCACATCATACAATTGCAACTGTCAGCGAGTATCTAATCACATCGTTGAGCCGACGTCGACGCATCTTGACAAAAGAATACCATACCGCGGAGCGATTGAGTAGCAGCAGGACAATTAAGGCTCCACCTGCGTTACGAAAAAGAAAGACTTCATTCATGCTTTCGCTTGGAGTCAACGCTTTTGTTCAAGCAAACACGCATGGCTCGATTCCGTGAACATAGTTTGTAGGTGCCCTATAATTGATGCGAAGAGAGGTGATAATATTAATTGTTGGGGTCTAACGCCCCAAAACCACGATGTGATTATGAGGGATACCGTAGTGGAGGGCTCCGGAAATTTCGACCACCTGCGGTTCTTTAAAGGGGCCCCGCAACACTTTTTGAGCATGGTAAAACGCTGCCAATCGGTAGTCGAGTTATAGCGCAGCACGCGGCCTGGAATTTACAATAAATTCTCAAAGTCAGCTAAAAATCGCTTCTCCTCTCTCGACAAATGATGCTATATACTCAAAAATCACTGCGTCACAGGCCCAAGTATCACGCCATTGGCTGATTTGACAAGGCGCGCTCAGGAGTTGGTGGGGCCGCCGCGGAAGACCGCGACGTGTCCACGCGTGCGCGCGCGATCGCACTGAAAAGCCGCGCGTTCGAAGAAAAAAAATGAGAGAAAAAGTGCTCAAGGTCACGAGGCGCGCGTGACGTGCCTTCTTCCCCCGTGCCATCCCTCCCAGCTTAGCTTCCAGCGCTTTCGTCGGGACAAGAGAAGAGAGAAAGCAATTGCAGCGTGCGACAATTCTTTGTGACTCCGCTCGTACAGGACGGATTCTAAAAATTTTTGCGGCGGTCAATTCGTGAGGCAATAAGTTCCTTTAGTGAATCCATTCAATGGCTACTCGGAAAAGTGTTGCAGGGCCCCTTGAACGTGCACCTAAATATAAGTACACGGGCCTCAAGCATTTTCGCGAAAACAGGTGTCGATGACGTCGGCATAGTACGGCCCTTGACTTGAGACATGTTACTTTCATCTTAATTTACACTAATTAAGGACACGTTAATCAAGATACTACAGAGGAAAAATCGGCGGAACGATTTTATGGAAAATTATCCGCCGCTGATTTCGAGAGTGAACACAAAAATAAATTTATTAAACATAACAAATAGATAACGCATTATACAGAGTGAATGTGGACGTACGATGAATATGTCACAGCCATGGACGGCCACCTGCGAAACAAGGTCCATGCACACACCTCTTCCAGCGAAAGCTATATACGTCGTTCGTGGAGATTCCGGCTGACAGACAAGGCTCGCACCCACCACCTACGCGGTCTTGACTACCAACCACCCCAGTCGACCATCTGACCGTGGTCCCCTGCATCGATCGCTCCTGGGTTTTATCCAGGAAACTGAACTATTTCTTTTAAAGGCGAAGCACCTTAGGGTCTCGACTTGTCGGCGTGTCATGTCGTCGTCACGGTGCATCATAAACGAATATATGCGCCACAAAAATTGGCTAAATCGCACTACTCGCCACCGGTTCATAGTTATGCATATTATGAGTTAAAGGTTCGTCGTTAATGCCTAAAACGTCAAGTTTGGCTAAGCAGCGGTGTCAGAATCCCCGACGAAATTTACCAAGGCGCTCAAGTTTCTTATCTGAAACCAGAGAGACAAGCATGCATCTCCATGGTAAAGTCATCTATATTTGAAACACCACTACTTGAAACATATCTGCAAAGTGATTGTGCGTAAGTGGACCGGTGTCGAGTAAAGCAGTAAAGAGTAAAGATTTCGCTGTGGGAAACACCGGCGCACACTGCATGCCTCGCCCCTCCCCAGGTTTCAAGTTAGTGGAGCCGAAACACCTTTCCCTACATGTCCCTTCTTTTATTTCTCTGCCCATAAACCTGCGTATACAATTATGCTGTGTAGGAAACGGTCAGGATATAAGTGCGAGTCACTTTCCTGTGCAGTCGGAGACAAAGAAACTCCGACTCTAACTTCGAGTAACTTATTTATTTAGCCCTATGCCGTAGGGCTTGGCGCCAATAAAAAAAATAATAAGGAAAGATGCGTATGTGCTGTCAGTTTACCAGCGTATACGCTCGTGCTCACGATGTGATCGCCGTTAGTAACGCACGCGACTCCATCCCTCGGTATCAAAACAGAGAGACCACACGCGGTCGATGAGTGAGGAGGGCAGAAACGTATCGACCTGTGCATAAATATGCAGCGCCTCGCGGGGGGGGTCGATTAACGCAAAAAGCGCTCGTCGATCAATGAGCCGTTATTCCAGACGGGGGCAGGCGATACAGCACGGCCGAGACGACACACCGCACGGCAGCTCCTTCCAGAAATAAAAAACAACCATACCAATAGTACATGCACTGCCCGATACATGACGCAGAAATGCAACGCCCAGTGTGAGCGGCCGGCCGCCGGAGAGGACTGTCGCTGGCGGAATATTGTACCGCAACACGCATACGCACTAGGAAGCCAGCGAACGAAGCACGCACATTTTTTTCTGGGGGGGGGCACCACCTTGATTTCGGGAGGGGCACCTCCTTAAAATGGTCATTTTTCGCTCTATATGCCATGGCCATAGGCGTGCGCACGAGGGGGGGGGCGAGAGGGGGCGGCCGCCCCCCTAGTCCCCTAAGAACCTAAGGGGAGGGGGGGGGGGGCGCAAAGTCTGCCCCATACGATGACAGCAGGGAAGGGGGGCGCTGCGAAGCTTCGCCCCCCCTGAACGGTAACCCTGCGCACGCCTATGGCCATGGCGACAAAAATTTCGAGGGGGGGGGGGGGGAAGGGGGGGGGGGGGGGGCACGGGCACGGTGTGCCACCCCCTGGCTATGCCACTGAGCAGTAGCATAAATCGCATCTAGTGGCGGATCCAGAAAGGGGGTCGTCCACCTCCTATCCCCGATTGGAACAAATGAGTGAGACCACTGGGAGCACAAATTAACAGTATTTATGCAGTGATTGGATTCTTGTAATTACAGTCATAGGCGCGCGCATGGGGGGGGGGGGGGGGGGGGCAGGGGGGGGCGAGAAGGGGGGGGGGGCGCAAAGCCAGCCTTATACACTGACATAATTGGTAACTGGAGGCGATAGCGGGGGGGGGGGGGGGGGGGGCAAAGTCAGCCCCATACATTGACATAATTGGGAGGGGGGGGCGCTGCGACGAACCTTCCCCCCCCCCCCCCCCCTGAAGGGCCCTGCGCACGCTTACGATTCAGTAGCTACTGAAAACAAGTAAGGACCCCCTTCTCCCTAAAATGAGTGGCTGGATCCGGCCCTGATCGCAAGCTACGAATTGCGCCCCGTCTCCAGCAGCGTCAGCCTCGCTTAACCTTCGCATCAGCGGCGTCGATACGTCTTGAGAACGTCCAATCCAGCTAATTCTGCAGGAGAACCTCGTATATAGTTACGTCAAAGGCCATGCAGAAGACGCGAGACAGATTGAGGAACAAAACTTCGAGACATCTCAGTGCGGGCCCCCAAAGCGGAGAAGTTGTTCGAAAACCTAAGTACTTCCGAATACCGCTTTGAGTGAAACAAGGCAATGGTTGAAATAAACTGCAAGATTCACCAGTCATGAGCAGCTTGCGTAGATTCGGCTTTGAACGCAATAGCGCCGGGGGGCGTAGCCAGGGTTTTATTCCACGCGTGGCACACTCCTCTGAGTGTGTTTGTATTTATTACAAAAGTAAGTATTTAGGGGTGACGGGACAAAATACCGCGCCCAGCACCTCCTGGTTTTATGGCTATGCAATGCACAGCGCGCAGGCTGATTTTTCTGCTAGCGTCCAGTGCCATGTAATAAAATAAGAGAAACACCGAAAGATGTGTGTCTGCATAGTTGAAAACAATGATGGACACGGATCTTTTGTGCGTGACGTAAAACAAGTCATGTCAATCCACAGGTATTGATTGCGTCGTCAGTAAGTTTAACATAACGCAAAGTTTAGTCCGAGTCTCCGCAAGAAAGCAAGGCACAAACGCCGCAACCACCACAACGTTTATGCGAGTACTCAATCAATTAAGTTGGCAACGCGAATTCATCGAGTTCGAATAATCGAACTGTCAGTGCCGCATTGCTGTTGCGGGCTCTCACTCGAAGTACAGTTGACTCAACTGTAGTTCGAGCGAGACCTGCACTCAACTGACCAATAGACTCAAATGTACTTCGAACGGTCGATCTGCACTCAACTCAGTTGAGTTGAGGTGGTCGACCCAACCGTTCTGCGTAGCCTCAAATTCGAGGAAATGTCTAAGGCGCTGCAACGCACAAATAAAATACTCGACACTCGTTTGAACGGGAGGGGGGGGTGAACCGGCCGGACTTCCCGTCCGTGCTGATCTCGAGATGCAACCGAACAGGCGGAACTGCTACTACGGCATCTCGAAGTGGGCCGCGCGACGCGCAAGGCACGCCGCCACAGCGCCCAGGCAACGGAGTTCAAGCAGACAACGCATCAGAAATCAATCCGACCCGATCAATGAGCGTTAACAACGCCGCTCGACCATTTGGCCGAATCCGTGCGGCACGCAACCAACGTCCGCATGCGTTGCAACGCTCGCCTATCATCAGACAACCGGCGACCAAGATCAGCTGCCGCTCATTGCGGTGGTGATTTTTGGCGCAGGTTGGTTACCGCGTTTTGTCTCTCCGCAAAAAAAAAATAAAATGTAACAAAAGGGGTGGGAAGGATAGAAGCGCTCACACTTCCCGAGAAGGTGCATCTGTCATGCATGATACGAACTTGCGACGGCAATTCGCCGAGCGATCGGCGAACACCCGTGCATCGGTACTGAGGGGCGGCGACTGGCAAGAGGGCTCGGAAGTTCCTTCGGGGCGAAGAAGATGTCGCTTACCTGGTTATGTAAGTGTCCGACCGATAGCCATAGCTTGTGCCCGTGAGTGCCGTGTACTCGAGCAGAAGCGTTCTCAGACGATCACCGGCAGCAGCACCCAATCCGATTGACACGACCGCTACACACAACGCAACACCACCGCACGCACCTCACCGAGCCTTATCCAGAATGCAGAGGAGCCCACGGGAGAACTGGGGAGCAGCCGCTGGCGAGCAAGTGGAGTCAAGAAAAAAAATAACATGAGCAAACGGTAAAGTGGAAACTTGGCAACAGACAGACAGCTCAGTCAACTTGACGAGACATGTGGCGCCATCTGAGTGTGAATATGCATAGCCTGAACCCAGCGTCGCCATCTGTGAAGCTTTAAAAAAATCAAATTTCTCGCTTAACGCGTTTCAGAGCTTCAGCAAAACTTGATATGTGTGACTTTTGAGCAATAAATAATTATGAAAAATTTTTAGCAATTGTTTTGCTTATTTTACATCTACTTTTTATTGTAAATAAGTTGCATCTTTCGATGAGCACCCACAGTAAAGAGCAGACGATAATCGAGGAGCCAGCAGACGACGCTTGTTACATCTTAGCAATGTGGTGCCCTGTTTCTTTAATGTTTGATCATCACTGCCGACCCAGCGCTACCAGCACCACGTAACCAAAAGCACCCCTTTCCCAACCGACAAATATTTTAACCTGACTTGATAGACCCAGTTATGTTCGCGTGACACGTCTCTGAGAGAAAGAAAGTTGTTTGCTTTATTGGCGGAGCATCAAAAGCGGTTGGTCCCACAAGGTGGTCTCAGGCGAGACGGGAGGTATTTAAATGAGAGAATAGCAGAGGAGGGAAGCTTGGTGCTCGAGGAGGGTAAGAGCGAACGGAGGTCGTGCTTGGCGCCAACTCTGATCCAGGCCTGAGAAAGTACATCGAGAACTGAGTGTTGTCTGGCGTGGACCCAGCGTTATTGCGAGGTCTGTTTAGTGGCAGCCCCAGCCTTTGTTTGTAAACAATGTAAGCGTGTAATAAACTGAAGTTTGCCAGGAAGTGAGCAACCGGGCCCGTCCGTGTCGCCAACGTGTCGTCGTGTCGCCGTGATTATCCGAACCATCGGGATCACCTCCATCTCACCCAATCTTAACTGACCCTCACCTATTTATGGAAGAACTTCATTGCACAGGGTAGAGGCTCGCCTAGAACGTCGTGCGGTCAGGGGTTGTGGGTCGGGCTAGAGGCGGACGAGGTCCTACTTTCGGCGACCGGTTATTTTGGGTTATTTTGTCTTCGCTGGCTAACAACGAGGGCGGGGACGCTACAGCCCTTCACTCGGCCGACCCTTCTTCCAGCTGGCACCCTAGGGTGCCAGCTGGAAAAGCACCCTAGGGCAGCAGCTGCTGCCTATCCATCGAATTTGCCGCCATCCGGAGGGAGGGCGGGGGGGTGATGGGGCAAGAAATAAGAGTGGTTGCCACCCCCCCCATGATTTCGGATAATGTTTTTCTATGCAGTAGCAATAAGCTTAGCAAAGGTAACCGCAAAACCACACGGGACACAGAGAGATACAACAAGCGGTACTGTTCGTTTAAAGAAAAGCGACCCGAACATATATAGACGTAACGTGACACGCATGCGCCGTAAAACTGGGTACGATAAAAAGCACAGGGCAACCTTCAACAAGAGTGCGCAACAGGTACGTATTACTTACGCGCATGAAGGCAACAGAAGAGCCGCGCACTTGGCATTGTAAATCCAGAAAAATCACAAGGGGGGGGACACACATATCTTGCCACGGCGGCCATTTAGATGCGAAGCATCTTATGCTCGGTGCTGTGTCCGTCCCTCCCGCGTCCCCCCGTCCGGTCACTTTCATAAATTGGGGAAGCAGCCACTATGCGAACCAGAACACTGAAGTACAATAAGGCCGTCAACCGCCATCACAGTCATGAGAGTCATGGCAGAGAACACAGAGTGGCTGCTTAGCAATGGCTAGGCAGGTGGTGGGTGCAAGCAAAGTATAACACGCTCTACCGGTGGTGTCTGTCGCCCACGTTGACTCCCTTCCTTGATCTCGCTTGCATGTGCTTGCGGGGGGCTTTGTCCATCCCTCCTTCCCGCGTCCCACACCCCCCACAGCGCATGGGCGTACCCTCCTACGCTCCCCCCCTTTCTCTCCTCTAGGAATGCTTGAAGAGGCGCCCGCGTCACACAGCGCATGCGCGTCCCCTATCTCTCCTCTCCTACGGACCCCCCCCCCCCCCCCCCCCACCATCCTCTCCTCTAGGCATCCTCTACTCTACGGAGCGGCGCGCACGACAGGTGGTGCGACAGCTGCATACTCCGCTGGGGGGCGCCACGTGCGGTAGTCCCGCGGTATGAAAATGACGGAGCGAGCGCGCCTCATTCTCTCTCCTGTGCAGCGCCGCGATGAGCGACCGGACCGCTGGCGCGAATCGGGAGCGGCGACGTTTCTCCCGCTCAAGCCATCACCCCGCTGCTTCGCATCCATACATGGTTCCCTTTAGCGGGAGATGGGGAAGTTTTTTAGATGCGAAGCATCTTATGCTCGGGGCTGTATCCGTCCTTCCCGCGTCCGGTCACTTTCTCCTTAAGTAGGGAAGCACCCAAAATGCGAATCAGAACACTGTAGTACTATAAGGCCGTCAACCACCACCACAGTCATCAGAGTCTTGGCCGAGAGCAGAGGGTGGCCTCTTAGCAATGGCTAAGCAAGTGGTGGGTGCAAGCAAAGAATAACACGCACTACCAGCGGTGTCTGTCGCCCACGTTGACTCTATTCCTTGATCTGGCTTGCATGTGCTTACGGGTACTTTGTCCTTCCCTCCTTCCCGCGTCCCTCACCCCCCTCTCTCTGCTCTCCTACGCTACCCCCTTTCTCTCCTCTAGGAATCCTCTACTCTACGGAGCGGCGTCCGCGTCCCGTAGTCTCCATTTCTTGATCTTCCTTGCATGTGCTTGCGGGGGGCTTTGTCCGTCCCTCTTCCCCCCCCCCCCCCCAGCGCATGCGCGTCCCCTCTCTCTCCTCTCCTACGGCCCCCCCCTGTCCTCTCCTCTAGGAATCCTCTACTCCACGGAGCGGCGCGCACGACAGGTGGTGCGACAGCTGCATATTCCGCTGGGCAGTGGCGTACCAACTCGTTCGCGAGTGGGGGGGGCAAGCCTCGCTCACTCTATCCGCCTTATATATATATATATATATATATATATATAAGCCATTTCATATATTTTTTCACATATATATATATATATATATATATATATATATATATATATATATATATATATATATATATATATATATATATATATATATATATATACAGCCATTTCGGGCCACTTGTCGGTGCACTGCAGGAGTTGTGCCTGTGAGCCACTTTTCGGGCAGTGCTCGGTTATAGGAAAGGAAAAGGACAAACGGACACGTGAGGTGATAGAAGCTTACGAAATTGATCGCCAAAAAGACAATTGTGTAAGCGCTCCTTCTGTGACCCTCTCCACAAAGGAGATAGAATTTTTGAACGTAGACGAGCCTTAGGCAGTGTGCAAAATAACGATGAGTGTTAGGTTTTCTACTTTATCTTCTGTTGGTGCTGTGCCGAAGATTGATTTCATTGGCTTGATGTGCCCATATAAGGTTGTTCCTTCAGAGAATAAAGTGTCAGTTGCAGTTCAGCGCTTTGTCTTGTGCATCCTTCTGTTGTCCCCGTCTGTATGTGCGCTGTAGCCATTCATGATGCATTACCAACTAGCCCACCAAGCCATCCTCGTGAACAGTCTCAGTTTGCGTTGTGAATACGATGAGTATGAAGAAAATGCTATGACTCTAGAACCCTAAATTCTCAATTATTAAACAAAAGTCCTCCGCGGTGGTGAAGCTATTACGGTGCTCGGCTGCTGACCCGAAGGTCGCGGTTTCACTCTCGGCCGCGGCGGTCGCATTTCGGTGGAGGCGAAATAGTAGAGGCCGTGTACATGTCAGTGCACGTTAAAGAACACCAGATGGTCAAAATTCCCGGAGCCTTCCACTACAGCATGCCTCATAATCATATCGTCGTTTTGGCACGTAAACCATCAGGGGTCTCAAACTCACCTCAGCTAGCGGGCCGCAGTGACGAAATTATGTCCCGCAGGGGCCGCTTTTGTGAAGAAGGTTGAAGTTGGCGGGGTGGGGGGTGGGTGGGTGTAATGGAACAAAATGTCACCTCGCGCTGCCATTCAAAAGAGCCCATTCCGCGCATTTGACATATGGATCAGTTCTGATGAGAATTGGGCGTCAGAATTCGAGAAGCACATCCATACTGATCTCCATAACGACCCAAATCTGGAAGTGGATTCTGGAATATAGATTTCTTGCCACGGCTATGTTTCAACACATGGTAAGTGCAGGGTGCCTCATAAAAAGAAAATAGTCTCGAGACCAGTCCCGCCTTTGTAGCTTACCCGAACAAAGCGTTATTAATCGCAAAAGGCCAGTAAATAATGCGCGTACGATTTACCAAAGTAACGCCGCGGGCCGCAAGCGAAACGTCCGTGGGCCGCGTGTTTGAGACCCCATGCTATATATTATCACAGAACACATGCGGCTGGAAAAGCAATGTACTCCGCAGAAGTATTCAGAATAAGGCGAGTTGGAATTTTTTTTACAGTAAGAGCGCTCTAATATAAGCCTTTCTGAAGAAGAAAACGAAGTGCATTCGACTAATTCGTATGGAGCTGGTTGTGTATACAGGGCGCCCCAGCTAATAAGAGGAACGTCGTTACGGGAAGCCCACCTATAGTGCATATTGTTCCAGAAGCCATTACTAATTATTTGTTAATGAAGCTTAAGTCCTCATTGTAATTTTAACGCGGAAAGTACTCATTAAAATGTCAATGAAGCATATGTAGGCATGCTGAAATGACATCTAACTGCGCTATTTTCAGCAACGTACTAATTACGTGCGCATTTTTTCCGGCTGATAAAGGAAGCCCGCGAAATATGAAAAATAACACCTGACTACGCTTCCACGCGCAAAGAAAGCAGCGCCCTCAAATCAGCCTACTGCGACTAAAGTCCCTAGATTTTGCCAGAAAGAAGAGGGGAAAATCTAGGGACTTCAACTGCGACCAACCACTTTTCCTTTGGTCGGTTTCCAGGGGCTGCGTTCCGCAGTTTGGTAAGGGTACAAGACGAGCGCCAACCTCATGTGTCGTAGTTTTGCAGAGATTCCTTACCCTCGATTGTACACCGCTATCATTATCCGTACCTCGCGGATATTTCGGGACTAATTAACTAATCCTCATTAACGAAAAAATTTGTAGTGGCCACTACAGTATACTGAGAACAATATGCTCTAAGTGTAACGACGTTCCTCTTTTTCTAAATCCTGCTGCGTGATAGCTGGGACACCCTGTATAAGATTGTGAGTGACTAAGAATTTATATACTAGGTGCTGTTCCTTGCCTCGCTACTTTTCCCATCTTGTTCGGTATGTAAAGGCAAAATAGGGGAAGTGGCCCTTTACTCCTCCGCTGCGGCCCCTCCAAGTAAATACGCCAACGTAAACTGTGTAAGGCCAAATTTTCTTTGAAAAAATGTACGAGTATAACGGTTCAAGAAGCATAACGTTCAGCGCAATAACACGGAGGCACAAGAAAGAGACGCAGACAACACAAGCGCTAACTTCAAACCACGTTTATTTAACCACGCGTGGTTAGCCGAGTGTTAAAACGATCGTCTTCGGATCATGGGCACGCGGGTTCGAATCCCACCGCCTCGTGACGAAATCTTTTCGCCAAGATTTTCTCTCACACCTCCTTGCTATAGGCCGAACAAATCGCCGCACGTGTTCTGGGAGCGGACGAAGAGAGCGCGTGCTGGTTCATCACGACAGACATTTTACGTCGAGCTAGAACAACTTCGCTGTTTAAAAAACGAGCATAATTTATCAGCTTGCGTAACTACATTCTGCTAGCAAGTCTTCTCGGCAGCCGGTCGAATGGCGATTGTGAATTCAATCACAATTTAGAACTCATGGTACTCGTTACAAGAAAAACTGGCGTTAAAGAAATTGAATGCGCTATACTGAACTGTAAATTCAAATATTGGACGATAAACACCAAAGCGAAACACTCTCAAAGGCTGCGTGTCCCTCCCAGCTTGACCCCCCCCCCCCCCCTTTACGCCGGTGGTCAGAAGACGCTTGCCCCCAGCGCTTACAGCAACAACTAAATGGCGAAGTGAGCCATCGCTTTGTGCTGTCTCGCGATGAGGACAAACCATCAGGCATGTTCTGTCATTATTGGCCAGCTGCTATTTTAAAGGGCCATGACATGGTCACCCAACAATTTGTGGTTTCCATTGAAAACTAGAAGTAGAGGGCATACATATCTGAATAGTGGGCCGTAAAATAATATTTCGGCGCAAAACAAGCCCTAGAAGTCGCCGGCTGTAAACTCCGCCCACCGCCGGCGACCGCCATTTTGCCATGGCGCGTGTGACGTCACGTGGAGCAAGGAGCGGAGCCATCGACCTCTACCAAAGTTTCAGCCGCTGCAAATCGTTCAGTTTTAGTGTCAAGCTGAAGAAAGCTAACAATATCTCGATGTCACGCACAGATTCTCCCTACGCCTTAGGCTGTACATGACATGTAATTCATGATTTTCTTGTTAGGACCTGTCATTTATGCTCGCATACAGTCACGTGGCGCAATACTAATTGTGGAGTATATCGAGATAGCGAAACAGCCGCGAGCGCACCATGACTGCGGCGTGCAATACATGCCGTGCATGACATGCATATCATTACTTTCATGTTACCATCTGTCATTTATGTTGGTCATACATTCACGTCACCCAATACCAAATTTGGTGTATTACCGGCATACCGTTCATGAAAAGTATGTCATCAGTTTCATGATATGACCTGTCATTTATGTTCGTCATACCGAAGCAAGGTGTGGGAGCGGGCTAGTTGGTATTCCATAATGTTAAAACCTAAGCGCAAAAGGTACACAGCGGGCAAGGGAACGACAAGGACTAGCGCTTGTCCTCGTCATGACCACTGTGTACTTTTTCCGCTTAAGCTTTAACATTCGTGTGGATAACGAGCTCTCGGAGAACATTCACACATAGTTTCACTTTCTTACCAGCAATGCGGTCGGTGGCATCGGCGCACTCGCCGGCCATTCGAAGGATTTCCTGGCCCTGTCATTTGGGCTTCAACTAAAACAAGTTCATAATTGCATTCGAACATTCGTTGCAGGCGTTAGCTAACGCCTGCAACGAATGTTGACCCTCGCGAGAATGTTTGTTCGACAAAGTTCCCGCCTGAAGCAGAAGATCCGTACAGGAGCAGCGGCTGCTGCAGCGCGGTTGAGAGCGGAGCATGGGCGTCGGCAGGGGCGTGCAAAAGTGGCACTTGCCCCCCCTCAAGCGTCACAAGCACTTGCCCTCACCCAAGCTACATCAGTGCGCTACCCAGCCGCGATGCAACACTCGTTTGCACCCCCCCAAGAGAAAATCCTGCCGACACCAGGAGCAATCGACACTGAACGTTCTTTGGAAGGCAACCCCGCACGATTTCGCCTGGTGTTTTGCTTGAACATTCGGTACAAATCATTTTATGAACTTGAGCACTAATGCTTCAATGACTCGAGCAGGACAGACTGGCCAGTAGCGTCGAGCAGCCTTCACGTAGCGAGCGCGCGCGCGAAGAGCGGCACCCGATCCTCTCTCTGACATCACTCGCGAGAGGGCACCACTGAAAGATCTCACCCCTCCCGAAAAAAAATTCTGGCTAAGCCCCTGGCGGATAGATAGATAGATAGATAGATAGATAGATAGATAGATAGATAGATAGATAGATAGATAGATAGATAGATAGATAGATAGATAGATAGATAGATAGATAGATAGATACGCTCAGAGTCGCAGAAGTTCGCTAAGAAATGCTTCGCATTTAAAATTGTGGCAAAGGGGCATGTAAGGAAGGATGTTTCAGCTATACTAACGTGAAACCTGGGGAGGGCCTTCCCCAGGTTTTCCCAGGGCGAAGCATGCAGTGTGCACCGGTGTTTCCCGCAGAAAAATCTCTACTCTTTACTGCTTTACTCGCCAACGGTCTACTAACGCACCATCACTTTGCGGAATGTTTCAGATGATTTTACCCATAGATGACTTTACCCATAGAGGTGACGTAGATGACCAAGAAGATGACTTTACCCATAGAGGTGCACATTTGTTTCTCTGGTTTTAGATAAGAAACTTGAGCGCCTTGCTAAATCTCGTCGGGGATTCTAGCTGACACCGCTAAGCCAAAATATAATGTTTCAGGCAATAACGACGGACCTTTAACTCGTAATATACACAGTATGGACCGGTGGCGAATAAAGAAAAAATGGATGGCTTACGCAAAACTAGCAGTTCCGTGTACGAATACAACCGATGAGCGAAGCTCCTTTGAAATGGGACGCAAACGACTATCTGATCTCGCTGCTGGCTTTCATGAAGGCGGTAGGGTGGGGAGCGGGTGGGGAGAGCGTCTGCTGCGCTCGGTGGCGGGAACGACTGAGCGAGTGAGTGTGCGGCGCGTGCAGCGCAGGGAAAGGGAGACAGGTGGGAGAGGGCAGTGGCGTAGCCAGGGGGTGGCACACCGGGCACGTGCCCCCCCCCCCCGAAATTTTTTTTCGCCATGACATACATAGGGAAAAATGGCCATTTCAAGGAGGTGCCCTCCCCGAAATCAAGGGGGTGCCCCCCCCCCCGAAAAAAATTTCTGGCTACGCCCCTGGGAGAGGGGTGCGAGCGGTGATGCGACGGAACGCCGCGTGCGGCGTTCGGCGCGCGCGGCGTTTCGTTGTCTTTTAGGGCGAGGGTCGAGGAAATTGTCTGCCGTCGCGTCGTTGTAGCCACAGGATGACGCTGATGACGATGAAGAATAAGCGCGTTGCAGACCACACATTCTCTTTCTGCCATCACGGCAGTCTTGGGCAGTAACTAGTTAGTAGTAACGCGTTACCGGTAACTAGTTACTTTTTAGGGGCGAAGCTCCTTATGCCGTGGGTCGTGCGTCCCTTGTACGTAGTAGCCACCTGCGTGATGACGATGACGATCGCGATACCATACAACACATGGAATCGCGAGGGGCGAAGCTCCTTATGCCGTGGGTCGTGCGTCCCTTGTAGTTTGTAGTACGTAGTAGCCACCTGCGTGATGACGATGACGCTGCCATCACGGCACACCACATTCCATGTGGTGTGCCGTGATGACGATGACGATCGCGATGCCATACAACACATGGCATCGCGATATGGTCTCACATGCACATCGTTTGACCACATGCAACCAACCACCATCACGTCTTTGATGATGTACCTCAGGAGCTTCGCCCACTCATCATCATTCACTCCGCGGATATGCTGTGATTTTTTTTCAGTAACTTGTAACTGTAACTAGTTACTCCTAAGTTGGAGTAACTTGTAACTGTAACACTGTTACTTTTTTGCGCAGTAACTGTAACGGAAAATACCGTTACAGTTACTTCTGATTTTATAAAAAAAATATTCAACAGGAAAAATCCGACGTTACACACTTTTCACTTCCTCGAACTTTATTTTTACCATACCCTCTCCACCTTTCAACTTTCCAATAGGGCTCCCCTCGCACTTCAGGAGAAGAGGTCGCTAAGAGAAAGATCTCCCCTGCAGAAGACCGTGTTTGAAGGTTACTTGTAAACCCCATGTCGTGAATCAATCAAGCTGCTACTGAACAGCTTGCTAAGTCCACGTCCTTTTTTTTTAGGGGCGAAGCTCCTTATCCCGTGGGTCGTGCGTCCCTTGTACTAGCCACCTGCTGATGGCGATGACGATCGCGATGCCATACAACACATGGCGATGACGCTGCCATCACGGCACACCACATGGAATGTACCCACTATGCGTCATAACGATGACGCTGATGACGATGACGATCGCGATGCCATAGAACACATGGCATCGCGATACCACATGGAATGTACCCACTATGCGTCATAACGATGACGCTGATGACGATCGCGATGCCATACAACACATGACATTGCGATGGTTTACCGATGAACCTCCGGAGCTTCGCCCACTCATCATCATTCACTCCGTGGACATGCTGTGTTTTAGGGGCGAAGCTCCTTATGCCGTGGGTCGTGCGTCCCTTGTTTGTAGTACGTAGTAGCCACCTGCGTGATGACGATGACGCTGCCATAGAACATGGCATCGCGATACCATGTTCTATGGCATCGCGATATGGTCTCACATGCACATCGTTTGACCACATGCAACTAACCACCATCACGTCTTTGATGATGTACCTCTGGAGCTTCGCCCACTCATCATCATTCACTCCGCGGATATGCTGTGATTTTTTTTTTCAGGGGGGGTGGGAGTGGGAGGGGGCGGGGGGTGCATACCGGTTATGCCAAACTGGTTAACATCCCTGCCTTTCCTCTCTCTTGTTTTCCTTCCTTCCTTAGCTTCTACCTGTGTTCTTGGTGTGCCGGTGGAGAATTCCTTCGTCCGAGGCGCCGAGCTAATCGTGTTTGACAGGTGGCTAGAAAACAGCAGCGCGAAACGGCTGAAAGCCAGAAGTGCCGTGAACTAGCGAACCAATTTAAAACTTCTTTGAAATTGATTGTCCAAGGCGCACTCCGACTTAACACAAGAATTATTAACAAAATTAAAAACGTTTTGCCTCCTATGCAGGTGGCCTCATCAGTATTCACCGGCAACAAAAAAAAAAAATGAAAAAGAAATGAGCGCACTTCGATCAATCCATTAGTCACACACATGTCCTCACAAATGTTCAGAAGGGGACTGCGTTTGCTGCTGCAAGCCAATGCGTAGTGGCGAATGAACCATGTCTCGAGAATAGTCCCCCCCCCTCCCCCCCCCCCCCCCCCCTCTCGCTTTCGTTCATGATCCAGCATTGTCGCATTGTTTAGGTCAAAACTTTGCCCTGTCCAGCAGTGTTCAAAAAGCTACGTTTAAGAACGCGTTGCATGGTTGACTTTAGCAATCTTTAGGTAATCGCGCACTGATCGTCCGCAGGTGTGCGGTATTTGGGCACCGTGTCTTAAGCTTTCGCGAACACGTGTCCCGAGGTATAGCGGGGTTCAAAAACGGTTTGTGTGACCAGCCATAGGCCTGCGCACGAGGGGGGGCTGGTGGGGGCGCCCCCCCCCCCCACCCCCCCTAATCGCCTCAGAGGTAAAATGGGGCCGCTAAGTGTGCCCCATACATTGCATTAATAGGCAGGGGGGGCGCGACGACGAACCTTCAACCCCCCCCCCCCCCCCCTGCCTCCGAAGGGGAATCTTGCGTACGCTTATGTTCCCAGCGGACGCAAAGCTCTCCGGACAGAGTCTGATACACGTTGGAGAACATACGGAATAAACTCAATGGACGTCGTCTTCTCTCGTTACGCACTCCCCGTTCCTCTTCGTGCATTTTTATTAAATAGGTTCTTTCATTTCGTATGTAATCAATTGGTTATTTTACACGGTAATGGAAGAGTAACAACGTTACTTTTTCATGGTAACTGTAACTGTAACAAGTTACTTTTGGAAACTCGGTAACTGTAACTGTAACAGAGTTACTTTTTTGGCTTAGGTAACTGTAACTGTAACACTGTTACTTTTAGGGGCGAAGCTCCTTATGCCGTGGGTCGTGCGTCCCTTGTTTGTAGTAGCCACCTGCGTGATGACGATGACGATCCCCAGCCAAACATTTCTCATTCCAGTGGACATTAAATAAATATCTTGCCATAAGATATTTAATCTTTAATGGATGCCCACAAAAGTTAATATAATGTTGATGCAATATTCAGAAGATGTCCATTTTGAACACAGTGGACTCCATAGATTGTCCACAGCAGTTCCACATACAACATTGATATGATATCGGCAATATTAATACAATATTTAGAGGATGTCCATTTTGAGAAAACTCAACATCCATAGGTCGTCCACAGCAGTTCCACAGATATCCTTGATATGACATTTATTTTTAGATGCAGGGACCCATGCAATCTCAATATGATTGCTTTACCAGGCAAAAATTTCCTGCAAGTGGACCATCTGGTGTTCTTTAACGTGCACTGACATCGCACAGTACACGGGCCTCTACCATTTCGCCTCCACCGAAATGCGACCGCCGCGGTCGGGATCGAACCCGCGTCCTTCGGGTCAGCAGCCGAGCACCTTAGCCACTGATCCACCGTGGCGGACCGGTCCAGTGAACAGTGCACAGCAAAAGCGGCATGGTGGTGAAACTTAACAGCATTTATTGAATGCTTGCAGCAACATATCTTGAGACGTAGAGTGTGTTGGCACATGTTCCTGCACACCACCTGAAAGAAATATTTATGCGTACTAAGTGAAAAGTAAAACAATAAACACCCATCAAACACATTTCTAGCAAAAGCCATAATGGCCCTAAGCCCATTTGTGAAGGTGAAGCACATGCACAGTCTGTGGTGTGCCTTCAGCCCACTATGTTGGCTAGATGAACCATCAAACAATTATTAACGGACATTTTAAAGGGGTACTGACACAAAATTTCGCGGCCGAGACAGCCTGCGGGTTCGATTCCCGTGAACATGTGTACATCATCTGCAAAATATCAACAGCGAATATAGTTTAGAAGGTATTTTAAATTAATTTTGAAGTTTGCGTGAGCGATCGACTCCCCTCGCGGTAGCTCCCTCGCGGTAACACCATCAGAGGTGACCCTCGGTGACCCCCCCTACTTCCCTCACGTGACCACGCTGCAACAAGTTATGATGACGTCATAGCGGCCATTTTCTTTTGCCGCGTTTGTTCCAGCAGTCTATACTTCTCGGCGGCTGGTCGCGAGTCCGTGGCCGCGGCGCACGCGTTGAAAGTTTTGTGTTTGGCGACACTGCTGTCCCGTTTCCTATTCGAGAGGACTTCTTGATGCAGACCGTGCGGAAGTGCGTCACAGTTCTGTGTGCTGACGTGATCGAGAGCTGCGCACGCTAGGTGGTGATAGTTGCACCCGGCGGCTTGTCGTTTTTCGAGCTCTCTGAAACCGAAACTGAAACTGGTCGGTAATGAGGAGCCTGTAATTAAATATCTGTCGCGCGCTGCAGCAAACGAGGTGCCGTGTTATCACTAACAGGCCCCCCAGCAACACATTGCAGCAAAAAAACGCGAGACCAAAGTTTTTGTGTCAGTACCCCTTTAAGCTAGTTTCAAGAGATGCAAAATAAGTGAACTTGTACGTGTTCACTGTTGTTTGCTGCATGGGCAGATGTGCACCATTATACACGACCATATAGCACAGCAGTGGGGGGTGCTTACACAAACCGGCGCTTAATTTATCAGATCAGATCAGTTTAATACCTTAAAGACCCCCCGGGGGGGTATTACATAAGGGGTGGTTACATGAAAATACAAAAGTGTCCTTTACAAAAGTTTATACAATGCAATAAGTTTGTTATTCTAAAGTGTTGTTAGTTATTTATGAAGGCAAGGCAGAGAAAGATAACATTTGCTCATATAAACAACTGGCCATTACATCGGTATTATAAAGGTTGACGATGCAAGCAATGAAATAAAAAATGTAAACGTGGGCAGAAGATATTTTGGAACCACTACAGAGTTTATTTCAAATCGGCGGGCCTTTAGAGGATAACCTATTTGTTCTTACACAGTGTCGAAAAATATCTATTAGAATATGAAACAGATTATTAAATGTGGCTTTTCTAGACATCACTGGCACATATCAAAATGTTAACTAGGAAATCCTATGGACTATATAAAAGAAGCTTGGTTACGTGATGACTGTATAAGCTTGCGAGGAAAATATGCCGAGAAATTACAGTCTGCGCGGAATGGGAAAGCATAAGTAGCAACGAGAACGTTGATATAAGCAAGGGGCTGTGGCAGTAATGTCCACTGTCCCAGCTGTTATTCATGCTATACATGATGAGGATGGAAAAAAGTTAGAATGAAGCAACACTGGTCTCCATGTGCCACACAAATAGGTATGGATGACCGCCACCGTATCTCAGTAATAGAGCATCGGACGCGTTATTCGAAGGTCGCATGTTCGGATCCTGCCGGTGGCAAGTTATCTTTTCGTCCACTTTCCTTTCTTCACATTTACATTACAATTACTTCTAATAACGTCCCCTATACTTTCCTTGGCATCTTTGTCTGTTAGTTCTCATTAATACTGTGTTTAACAAAGCAAACGAGCCCTTAAGTTTACAATTCTTTCCTTCATTCATAACGAGGGTCTCGTTCCGGCAGACTTGATGCCTTCAGGTGGTATGCGAGGGATTATTAGTCAGCTGCATGTTCGCGAATATAGTTTTGCGTTCGACGAAGATTCAACCACCAGCAGGGAAATGTCCTATTTTATGTTTTAATCACAAGTAAAGTTCCAGTAGTAATGACGAAAAGTCAGGCGCACCTAATTTCACTTACCGAGAAAAGTACGTTATCCGAACGTGCGACGTTCCGAGTTGCAACGAAGGTGGCTAGGGCTACCAGATCCGGCCATTGCTGTAACAATCCCGTCGGCGAAAACACACAGTAGAGCTTGTTTCACGAAACACTGATGGAATATATGCGGAAAACAGTGTGAGCACAGTTACTTGATACCGCATAAGAGACAGTTATCCGTACAGAAATGGTGGAAACACTACACAAAACACCAAACGATGACCGCCGGCCTGCCAATCGAACCACCACGGACCGCTACGGAGGAAGGACAAGTTTCAACATGAACACCCCGCCGACCGAAGCTGATGCGCACTGCGCGTGCGCACCAATGCGCGCCTGCGTACGATTTGGCATTTCGGCGCTTCTCGACAAAACGTTCGAAGAATAACTGAAGTTGTCGTGTTGCGCTCGCACTACAGAATGTCTAAAATATGTCTCGTGTAGACGTTATGAACTTGTTTGGCAAAAAAGGTTCTCGTAGTTGTTAAAAAGGCAAATAAACTGTACGCAAACACATTTGAGGCACGAATCTTAGATTTTCAAAATGTCTATTTTAGCTCTTCTGTAGACCAAGACGTCTATAGTTGTTTGTAGCCGTTTCGAGAAGTCTTTTAGAGGTTTTGTGTTTCGTGGGATGTCTGGTTAACGTCAATTGTAGTTAAGCACCATTCACTGAAGTTTATTTATGTAGCAGTGTCCAGGGCTGCCATCCTCGCGAGCACAAGCGCTACATATCAGCTTACCGCTTCTGGTGTTGCTAATACACATATTGCTGCTGGCATCGTTACGCAACTGTAAAACAGCTGGTCATATAAAACATGTGCGACTGTTCAACATATATCTGTGCGTACAACATTTGTACATAACTTTTGCGTCATTTCGTATACGTTTCGCTCAATAAAAAAATTACAACACAGTCACCTTCCCTCCGCTTCGCATACGATTCCCAAGGTACGTGGGATCTGCCGAATTTTCGGTCATGTTAAGAGAACACGCAGACGGCTTTTTCCACGCCAGTGCTTTTTCTTCTCAAAGTAACAATATCTGTTAAAGCCGCCCAAGAGCGCATATTGCATCAAGCGAATTCAAATTTGAAAAAAAAAAAAATTATGACATGAAAACCTGGGCGGGAATTGCAAGGTCGCATTGTCAGGCATTTGTCCTTAGCGAACCTTGAAACATGTTAGAAAATTATAACGAGTAGTTTATTCGAAAAGACAAACAATCATGTAGCTTAACGTAATACTTTTTATTGTGTTCTATAAATTTTACTGCACAAATTGACAAAATTGCAGTCCTTGGAACAATCGTTCACGTAGTTGTAGCTTTAAAATTGTCGCGTTTTCTGCAACCATTTATCATATATGGAATGATATAAAAATGAAGTAATGTTACCCAGACAAATATGGGCAACATTTAAAAGTCGGCTGTTCCCTGTTGACAACCCGAATATCTCAGTAACGTTTTCTCCGTAAGGTAATGACCGTTTAGCGTAGCGCACGCTTTAGAACACGTATGACTACTGAGCTAAATTTGGTTATACCAGTATCGCGATCGAAGCATCTGCATGAAGTGTGCACAGTCCCATTATCTCTAGCCACCATAGTCCCATTGTCACGACCGCGTTGTTGCATACGGGACGATTTCGCAAGCCGCTACCACATCTACGTACGCCAAATTAGCCAGGAAATTACGGTGAGCAGCGTTAACTATTTACGGGACATGCACCTAAATACAGAGCGACGATTCCATGCTGCGTTGCAGCGCGCGCCACAAGAGCCAGCCATGTGTTTTTCTTCCTCCGTGCATACAGCCCATGCTCTGGTGGCGCCATCTCGCGCCGTCAACGTGACAAGCGTCGCTCGTGAACGAGCATGCTCGTGATCGCTCCCTGTAGCACAATAAGGTCTGTCAGTCAAATATGTTGACATGTTTGTTAATATGCTACATGAATATAACACAAAACTTATTCTTAATACACAAAAGTTAAGGCCATGTGTCATATATAAATATTTATTCATTTTTGATGTGCAAACTTAGTGCGACACTGAGGTTAATGCACAATTCTCCGGCTTATTGCACTCGCCCTTCCATGTTTAATCGCTATCGATACTCGTGTGTTTTTTTTCTCTCTGCACCCGCTTCAACAAGGTCCATTGCTGGGTGACTTCGTGAGTTCATAGAGCTGGGATGGTGTGAGAAATTTGCCACGGTTGGCTAGACATCAGCTGCACAGTTTAGGACTCACCAGACGCTCGCATGTTATCTCATCCGAGCGAGGATCGGGGTGGAGCTCGCAACGGGGAGGCCATGGAGAACACCACCAGCCGAGAGTCGTGCGAGGGCGAGCAACCGCCGAGTACCAACGGGGAAGTGGCCAAAGAGGAAGTCGGCGACGAGCACCTAAACAGGTGGGCTTGTGCCGGGCACGCACTCGATTTCCACTGAGCGCCAAATCGCCAGCGGCAGATAGTCGGCGGCGCTATGACTTCGCAGAATGACCATCTTTTGGCGGCGTGGTCGTGCGCGTTGTGTTGCGCACCATTGCTTCTTGGAGACCATGTATATCTCCGTCGTGTAACTTAGTATAAGATACCTTTTAAGAACTCTAGGCTCACTACTATCGTCCGAGGTCGTAAATTGCTTAAAACCGCACGTGACACTGTTTGTTCAAAACGCCTTCCGAGCGATTGCTTTTTCGTCTCGCGTATTTATGTTACGTTTAACTTGCATTGCAATACCCGATTGTTTCGCCTGGGACTGATTGGCGGGAGGGCATCACTACTATGCAAAAATATGAGCTTATGGCATGGCTGATCTTTCGTGGGATTCCCTGTTGCTCGGGGCTGCCGTTCTTGTTACATGCAGCCGCACGCCGCTTGGGTTCATATGTCCTGAGCTGTGTTTTTGATTAATATTGCAACGGTTCTATTCTGATACACGGCTCTAGCTCGTTGTAACTAGTGGGTTTATTATTCCATCCCTAGTGCACGAATGGTGTTGTAGAAAGAAGTGAGCTGTATGTTACGAATTTGACCAGCAAAAGCTCTGTCAATGTCATATGACTAGCTGTATTTGCATCAGTTAGTGTAGCTTGCAGTGGAGCATTGGCGTTATCTTGTTGGCGGTGTTATCAAGCCAACAATCGGAACTTGGTGCCTGGGTATGTGTCAACACTGTGGGAGCTTGAATCTTGGTGCTGCTAGAAACACACAAGTTTTCTAATGGCTTTATCCTTGGCTACTTGTGAAGACTCGCCTCTCAAAAAGAGCCCCGCACAGAAATTCTTAGTCTCTCCTCGTCCAACAACAGACGATCGTGTTGTGGAGCATCTGCCACAGCTGTGGTATATCGGCTGCCACTAGGTGCCCACTGTGTAAGATAAGTGCGAGCGAACTCCTCGCCTACAATGCCTCAATGCTTGTAAAGGGGTGTTTCTTCCCTACCCAACCACATCCTTACCCTTTTGGGAAATTGTGGCTGTGCCCAAGGGTTTGGGTGGCCAACACCGAGTTTCATTCGTGTAAGAGTTACGCCTTCCAGGCAGCTGTTTTTTATTTCAGCCTTCTTAATTTTAGTGCCATCTGTGTTGTTTGTTACTTGCTGTTAAGTCACCATATCAGTGGAACTTGTTGCATCTTATACACACATGGGCGTCGGCAGGATTTTGTCTTGGGGGGGTGCAGAACCCGTGTTGCATCATGGTGGGAGAGAGGGGGGGCACTGGTGTGGCTTTGGGGGGGGGGGGGGAGTGCTCGTGTAGCTTGAGGGGGGGCAAGTGCCCCTTGCACCCCCTTGCCGACGCCCATGTATACACATATTGCTACTGAGAGTTGGGCCCCGTGATGGCTCAATGTATGCTTGGGCACATTAAACAACACGAGGTTGTCCTTATTAATCACTATAGACGATTTTCTCGTGGGCACCACCTTGTTGCTTAGAGGGTGGCGCTGTCTCTAATCTGGGAACCCACTGGCTTGCACATATGCGCAAACACTCGCTTTTGCATGGCCACGCATACTTCAAACCATTTTGTGCACACCGGCACACACACTTTGAGCCATCTCCACACACCAGAAAGGAAAACGGGCATTACCAGACTGCTCCTCAGCGCCCAGTGAAAATGGTCTATAATACACCTCATAATTGGATTGGGCTTCTTGCATCCCCAGAAGTAATTTGGTAAAAATTTGGCTGATGCTATGCCTTGTGAGAATCGGTTTAATGCAAAGCAGTCAGTGAGTAGTTGTCTATGCTGCATTTTTTCGCTGTGAGCCAAGCGTTATACGGTGGTCGACGTGTTTTTGTAAGTGTAATAGTTGTGTGCACATCATGGGCTTACCAGACACGTTGCCCACACTGGCATTTAAAGGGTAACTTATAGTCTGGCGTAACATCAACACTCACGTTAAAGCACAGACGTCAGTATTATAGAAACAAAGTGCACTTTACAGTGTCATGATGTGAATATTATGCGTAACTTTCATTAGCATACTCCTTTGAAGCCAAGCAACGCCTGAATATAGCTTGCTGAATCATAGGAATACAAATGTAATGTTTATTAGAGTGCTATAAAAGCGGAGCCAACCCTGGAACTACAACTGACATTAATCTAACATGGCGCCTGTATCGTAGGAGTGCATTGTAATGTTTATTGCTTTGTTATAAAATTAGGTAACCAGCACTGCAACCACAATTGACGTTGCACTGTCATTATCACAGCAGGCCCGTAGCCAGGGGGGGGTGGGGGGGCTTGCCCCCCCCCCCCCCTTTCGAAATTCGGATGGAGGGGGATGTTTTACCAAGAAAAAATAATGAAAATGGGTGGCTTTCAAGGTTTTCAACAGGTGGCCCCCCCCCCCCCCCCCCCCAAAAAAAATTTTCTGGCTACGGGCCTGCTGCACAGGGTCTGCTTCCAAAGCAGTTTCGAGACCTGGCATGACTCTGGGGTAGGATACCTGACTGCCGCACAAAATGCTTGGGCTTGATACCTGCTTGGGTCCTGATTTTTATTCTCTGCATTGGTCGGGTTAATGATGCCGATGTCGGTTTTTCTTAATGCCCTCACATTTAAATTACTAATTTCTCTTCTCACCGTTTCTGGGTAGATATAAACTGTCAATCACCTCTGGCGCATACCCACATACCGTGGCTCGTGATTTACGGGTATGTGCCACATGTGTCTGGAGGAAAGGGCTTGATGACATATGCGACAGGATTGTCACGTTATTCATGTCATGACCAGACAGTCCTATTCGTCACACCTTCCCATGCCAGTTTTGGTCTACACCAAGTGGATCATGAGAGCACCCAGGCGTAGGCAGCTCGCTAGATGGAGGGAGGCATGGACGGATGAACGAACGAATGGACGGACGTGTACGCTAGGAAATGCAAGGACTGTTATCTTGTTTATATATAAGTGTACTATAATCTTGAAGAATCAACTTTGGTATTACAGTGCCTCATATCTCTTTTCTTTGTCTTTCATGGTTGAGCATCTAATTTCTCAAGATTATTGTTGACGAGACTCAGTTATTTCGGCAAAAGCTGTTAGAGATCACAACAAGGGCCATTTTTGCGCCGTAGTTGTCTGCCGCCGCCGCCGGTGTCCGTAACCACTATCACGTGAAATAAGGAAAAAACTAAATAAATGAAAAACTCTTATGACAGAATGCGAATCGAACCCGGCGCTCTGCGTGGCAGCCCAGCACTCTATCACTGAGCTGCGCCGGTGCTTGAAACTGCGTTGCAAACTGACCCTATGCAGGCTTCATGTCGGGCAAGGAATCGCGTTAACATGTGTTGTAAAGCGTTTTAGAATAGTAAAATAACAACCAGGCGTCACACAATACGAATTGCATAACGAGTGGGTCGTTCAATGCTCCAATCCATTGCAAAAGACTCGGGCATAATTCTTTGTCGTCAGCCACAGCATCAACAAAGTGCACATAATGCATTACAAGCGTGTAGCGGGCACCGCGCTTTTCCGAAGAATGACGAATAATGGCATATTAGACGCTTCCCCACTACACAAAAATTATGATGGTTTATGGCGTAGTGGGTACAATGCAAGTGTGCTTGTAGTAGTTGCCCCAAGAGTCTTTAAAAAAGGTTCTAGAAAGGCCGCTCTTCCAGCTTTCGCTGTGACTGTGCTGCGCGTTCCGCGCAGGCCTGGTGGTTTTTGCATTCACTTTTAGATTGTTGGATTTGACTTTTGCATCAAAATGAAGCAATATCTGATTTTGACATTCTGTTCACTCTTGAACACACCTTTCTGTTTGTGCAGCACTTAACCTTCTTGCTGGTTTCACGTCTTCCTTTCTGCGCTTAAGCCCTCACCTTACCTTTGTTCACTTGTGAAATTGAATTAAGCAGCACTAGTTTTGAAGTTGAGAGTCGGACGGAAACCAGTCTGTAAAAGACACGAAGACTATTAATATAGACACCAACCACGAATGTTCACATAAAAGCAAGACGTTTCCGCTCCCGCATGGCATCCTTGTTCACAATGAAAAATGAATGCGCACGCTGTCTGTTTGCGCATTCAGTTTTCACTGTGAAAACTGAATGTGGGAGCCGAAACAAGACGTTTCGGCTCTGCGGGAGCCGAAACGTCTTGTTTTTATGTGAACATTTGGGGTTGGTGTATGTATTAATAGTCCTCACAACACCATTTTTGTGTAAAATTCAGGAGCAGCAAAAGGTTTACATCCTTGCACAGATTTTATGGTAAAAAAGAAAAACTGTGTGGGCCTGGTTGCTTGCATTTTTCTAGTGGTTTGGTTGATATGTTTAACCCGTCAGTTGTTTTGGACGAGTAGACCTCGTCCTAGCCAAAGTGTCAAAGCTCCTTTAGAAGTGCAGAGCTCATCGTACTCAAATAGGTTCTCCTCTTGGGTCTCTAGGACTAGAAGCGCTCTTCTAAGGCTTAGATCACATGTTGCCCCCCCATGTGGAAGCAACTGACGATACTAGTTACTTCTTAGAAGAATGGTCTGTTGGGCGAGTTGGTATTCCATTATCAGGGAAACTGCATGAGAAAACGTGGATGAAGGGAGAAGAGAACAGTGCAAGCGCATGCTAACAACTGAGATTTTTATTAATAATAATAATATCTGGGGTTTAACGTCCAAAAACCACGATATGATTATGAGGGACGCCGTAGTGAAGGGCTCCGGAAATTTCGACCATCTGGTGTTCTTTAACGTGCACTGTCATCGCACAGTACATGAGCCTCTACCATTTCGCCTCCATCGAAATGCGACCGCCGCTGCCGGGATCGAACCCGCGACCTTCGGGTCAGCAGTTGAGCACCCTAACCGCTGCACCACCGCGGCGGACATATTTTTTTATTGAAAACACAGAAGAATGTAAAAGAAAAAAAAAACATATGTGTGCTTAAACACCAGAAAAATTCTACATTTGCGCATCAAGTTAACCAATCTGTGCTTGGTGTAATGCTACGGAGGGCTTGGCGTGGCACAAAGGACGTACGATGCGTGAGCTTGTTGAAGATTATTTTATTTTAAAAGCCAGAGCCAGATTTTTAGAAGCGAAGCTTCTTAGGCCCGCACCCCGCCGCATCAGCGGTCGCACCCCTCTCCTACCTGTCTCCCTTTTTCTTCATCTCTGCCCTCTCCCCTCAAACTGGCAAACACGCATTCCCGCCGCCGAGCACAGCAGACGCTCTCCGCACGTGCGGAACAAACAAGGAGCGTGGCGCAAAAAAGCACTTCGCGTCAATAAAAGACAGTGAAATTCACCACTTGAGATTAGTTGGGGTCCTCACAGAACATGGATAGTTAATGAAACGCCAAGGTCTATCCAAGTGGGTCACGAAACTTCGGGCGAAAAGCGGTTCAAAAGCTATTGGCAGCAACATCAGCATGGGGAGTTATGGAGCTGCGATTGAAGCGCGACTATGTTTGGAAGGAAAAAACACTAATAGTGAAAAACCAAGTTTTGTTCAAAGGCGAAGCAGCCATTATGTTTTACAAATGGCATTTATTTCCCCAACAATATTATGTAGGTGCAATGAGCAAAGAATTATGACAGTATTTTATTGTTAAGAAAAATCTGTTTTCTAGCGCCCTCTGCGCACGCAATTATTACTCAGTGGAGCCCTTGCGCTGCATGGAAAGGCGCGCTCGTAAAATTCGTCTGCAATGACACATCCCCTCACGTGTTTTTGTGTTCCGCTCTTGCTTGCGTTCTCTGAATTATTGTGCTGAAAATTTAACTTGTGCTGTGCGCGAAGTTGTGATGTGCGTTTCATCGTTGGTGAACGTCTTGAGTACAGTGTCCAACAGGCAGCGGGACGATGCGGATAACATTTAACGCCGAGTGCTTGCCTCAGGTACCTGTGGAAACGATGTGCTGTGCAAGGATTCAGTAGAAACACATGTATGGCTGGCGACCCATGTCTTCTAGATAAGAAACAAGGGCAACGGTTCGAGGACTGTGCTCGCTGGACTTTCATGCATCAGTATTCCTGCGGCCCGGTTTCCTTCTTGAACACGCAGTGCCTACTATTATTCGTGTTATCGGGAAGCAGATCACTAAGTTATCCATCACGCTACAATTCGCATACCTGCATTTGCACACGTAACGATAATTTATCGAAACTTAAGGCAAAACAAAGCGCTTGTAGTGTCCGCACACTATTTGGGCTTATTCACTTGGTGCTCATTGTGTGCAGTGTAATAAAATTGATTTATTGTGACCATTGAATAAAACTGAAGGGTCATAATTTTAGTGTGACTAGGCGTCATTTCTTCTTGTTAGAACTGAAGAACACAAGCAATGTGCACACTAAAGAACCATGCGTATGTGCAAAGCAAATAAGCAACGCTGCAAATATGAAAGGTACACTACTGCTTGCTTTAATCCATCTGTGGAAGATGCCGCTAATGCCGAATAAATGTTCCAAGAATAACTTTCCTAGTGAAACCGAGGCGAATTGAACGGTAGTACACTTAAACATCACTATCTAGTCATGAGTCGATGTTAGTTTAGCTGGCGTTGACCTGAAGCACACTCGTGGAGGACTCGCCGGCGATCGCCTTAGCATGAGTCCTTAGCGATCAGGGGCCTACGGAAACCAATTTGAGATGAAATTTTGCGCTAGTGCCAACAAAATGACGTCACTTGTTTACCAGCTATTGCGTCGCATCCGCTTTATTTTTTGTTCCACTGGAAGTGTTCCCTCTTCACACAGATGGCGCAAAGTCCCATGAGTAGCTGATGAGCCGCCATTTTCTGAACGTATGGGCTTCTATGGAAGTTTCGCTACCAGTTACATTTATCTTGGAAACGCTGCGCGTGCCGTTCCGTCGCCACCGCTGAAGCTCCTCGCCGCGTCACCGCTCGCACCCCTCTCCCTGCGCTGCGCGCACCGCACACTCACTTGCTCAGTCATTCCCGCCACCGAGCGCAGCAGACGCTCTCCCCACCCGCTCCCCATGCTACCGCCTTCATGAAAGCGAGCAGCGAGATCAGGCGCATAGTCTTTTGCGTCCCATTTCTAAGGAGCTTCGCTCATCGGTTGTATTCATACCCAAACAACTGCTAGCTTTTGTTTGTTTTTCCCTTCATATTCTTTGTGTTTTCAGTAAAATTCTCAGTTGTTAGTATGCGCTTGTGCTTTTTTTTTTTCTCCCTTCACACACATTTTCACGTAGTTTCTCTGATGATGGTCTCTCCCGTGGCAGGAGTGGGGCTTTTATGTGAGAACATGGCATCTGGTGCCGGCGAAACATGCGTAGCTGGCCCATCGGTACCCTATCAGTGTCCTGTGTTCTTTGTAGTCTGTTCTTTGTAGCGTCTCCCTACCATAAGCGCATTGCCAAGCCAACAAAAAAGAAGCTTTTCATCTTCGTGATCTTCTTTCAATAAAGACTACTCATATACGAATGTTTATCTTGTGTCCGGCAGTGAAGAGGACAGTGATGACGCTGAATTGAGCAGTTCCGGTGATGATGAGAACGTATCAGAAGCGGTTTCTTATGTAGTGTTCAGAAATGAACTGTATTATGTTTGGTGCAGATATGAGTAGTTGCTTTTTAGTGCAATATGATTCCAAATCAGAAATTAAAAAATAGGCACTCTTTATTAGGAAATTTCCATAAAAAAGCAGTTAACGAGTAAAGGCATGTCCTTTGTAATACAACGGCATTCTTAATTTGGAGATCTTCGGAAATAGCGAATGTTTTATACCCTGCATGCAGGAGGACTTGCATGTAGCTCTAGTTCTGGACATGTTCAGTGCCCTAGCATCACTTTACTGTGCACAAGCTGCTGGCCAACTGCTATTCGTAAAACTCCCTCATGAAATATTCTTGTCCACATCTCGTTAAGTGATGTGACAGCAAGACTTGCTTGGCATTTTACCTTTCTTGGTGGTACTTTTTCCAGTGCTTCGGACGAAGGCAAAACAATATGTGGCCAAGATGCAGAAGGGGACAACGACTTAAAAGTGAGTGTTTTAGCAGGTCTTCAATAGCTCAGATATTTAGCTTTGATAAAGAGAAATAGATACCTTATTGTTCACTTTCTGTGGTGTTCTAAATAGCGTTATTCCGGTAGCCTTAAGCAAGCCTCAAGATTGCTTGCATGGCATGCAGGGCCCTCTGAAATGCCCACTCGTCTTACCTTAAGGAGGGCCTGAACTTTGAAAAGAAAACAAGATCAAGCAGTGAACATATGAGCCAAATTTTGTTTTAGTGAGCAGCTCGTCTATTTCACAAGCGTAATGCAAAGCTGGAGCATCCTCTTTTCTAGCAGAGCAGTAGGGCGGCGTCCAATGGTTGTTCCCGGACATCAGCTAGCAAGTTCCTACAAAGAGCTGGCATTTGCCAAAGCATATCTAGTTTCCTAGCACGATGCCTAGGTAAGAGTGCTCCTTCCAGCTCTTACTGCATACTTTAATTGGCCGAGTTGAATAATGAAGCCGTAGTAGTAGAAAACCTGACTTTTAAATTCTGATCATAATTGAACATTTTCAAGAGAAAGCGAGCATTGTTAGCACATGGCTCAGTGATGTCCACCCAGTAGAAACAATATGGAATGCCCTAGGAGGGGCACCGCTCCTTTGTAATGCTGCTCACTCTGTGTTTGACAGGAAATAAGAGCATAGCATTCATTATGCTCCCACTTGTACTGTGTTAATCTGAAATATTATTTCAGCAATATATTTGTCGAAGGTACTATACTTGTTCAAAATGTTTCTGAAACTTTTCAAACGCATGGTTGATTCCTTTGTTAAGGAATCGGTATAACATGGAAATCATATTGTGTTTGCAAAAGTACTTGAATGCTTGTTGTGCATTGATATCTGAGAGCTTGTGCAGTGTGTGTTGGAGTTTGGTTGCTGCACTGGATAATACCACTGTGTTTTTCTGACCACCCTGCAATGGCAGCCCGTTGATTATTGGGTGTGCCTCATAGCCATACCGTGGTTCTGGCACATAAAACCCCACAACGTTATTCTATTTTTTATTTATTTACTTATTTATTATTTATTTATTTATTGCTGTGCGTAGGAGGTGCCCTTGTACTACAATGCCCCAGGGTGTTTTTACCTCTGTGTGCTGTGCGAATTGCATGGTAGACTATGCTTTTGTGCTTCAAAGGTTGACTACAGGGTGGATGTCTCTCACTGCAGGGCCTTCCCATGTCAAAGCTTCAGGATATCAAGAAGGCAATGGAAATGCTTAACTTGAACGTGCTCGCGCATGACGGGCCTGCGAAGACACCCGAGGAAGCCCTGCACAAGCACTACCAGTTCTGGAGTACCCAGCCTGTGCCCAGGATAGGTGAGCAGCATGGATCTTGCACCAGTGGTCTTTGTAGCAATCAGCGAGCTTTTCCTGTGGTGCCATTGATGCATTTTCTTGCCACATTACCAGCAGCCAGTGGAGCTCTGCTACAGTCTGCAATGAGCCTCATAAGTTTTAATTTTTTTTAAGGGGCCCCGCAACATTTTTCCAAGTAACCATCGAATAGCTTCACTAAAGGAGTTTATTGCCTCACGAATTGACCGTCGTGACAATTTTTAGAATCCCCCCAATTAGAGTGGAGTTGCAGAGGTTTCTCGCACGCTGTAATTGCTTTCTCTCCTCTTGTCCCGAAAAACGCACTGGAAGCTAAGCAGGGAGGGATGGCATGTAGGAAAGAAGGTGCGCCACGTACACGTCATGACCTTGAGCCCCTTTTTTTTCTTCACATGTGCACCTTACTTTCAATGAAGTCGCAAGCGTGCACGCAAGCACGTGGCGGCCGCAGTAACTATGCAGCCTGCGATGCTTAAATCAGCCAATGGCCGTGAATTTGGGTATCGGCACTTTAAGGGAGTACTCACTCAAACTCATTCACCGCAATTTTTTCAGCCTTCGCACTCACATTCACACTCACGTCCACTCACACTCATGAGTACTCACTCACGTTCACACTCACAACTACTCACACTCGTAGGCACTCACTTACGTTCATACTCACGCCTACTCACACTCTTCGGCGCTCACTCACGTTCACACTCACGTCCGCTCACACTCATGAGTACTCACTCACGTTCACACTCACGACTACTCACGCTCATAGGCGCTCACTCACATTCATACTCACGCCTACTCACACTCATGAGTACTCACTCACGTTCACACTCACGACTACTCACGCTCATAGGCGCTCACTCACATTCATACTCACACCTACTCACACCCATGAGCAGTCACTCACGTTCATACTCAGGCCCACTTACACTCATAGGCACTCACTCACGTTCATACTCGCGTATGCTTACTCGTAGGCACTTACTCATGTTAATACTCACGCCTACTCACACTCATGGGCACTCACTTTCATACTCAAACCTACTCACACTTACAGGCACTCACTTTCGTACCACACCTCATACTCATAAGCACGCACGTTCATACTCACGCCTGCTCACAGTCATAGTCACTCACTCACGTTCATACTCATGTGTACTCACATTCATAGGCACTCACGCTCGTACTCACGCCTACTCACACTCATAGGCGCTCACTCACACTTGTACTCACGCCTAGTCGCACTGATTGGCACTCACTCACGTTCATACTCACGCCTACTCATACTCATAAGCACTCACTCAGGTTCGTACTCACGTGTACTGGCACTCGTAGGCACTCACTCACGTTCACGTTCAAGCGCGTCGTCCTGTCTTCTTCGTGCCTGCGTGAAGTGTTCTTTTCGCGCTTTTTTCAAACATGGCTCACGTTCACACTCGTGTGCTCGCACTCGTGTTCATACTCATGCCCACTCACACCCACTGATGCTTACTCAAGTTCATACTAACGCCCACTCACACCCATAGGCACTCACTCACGTTCACGTTCAAGCGCTACCACTTCACATAATGGTCATTGCTTTGTGATACAAAATGCATTGCGCTTGCGCGCAGCTCGACCATACTAGCATTGAATGCTTGTGTTTGTTGGGTCAACATTGGGAAAAACCAGCGACGTAGACGAGAAAGATGCACACCACGACAGCCCAGATCAGCATTGTGCCACATTGTGGTTTCTGTGCACCTCACCAGTTAATCCTTGGATTATGCCGCTTTTGAAACGTGGCGAGTTGATGCAGGAACGTGGACATCTGGATTACAAGAACAAATGTGTATCTACCACAATGAATCAGTGTACTTCATATAAAATCATTCGCATTAAGGCGATAGTCTTATATGCCTCATTAAACGAGAAAAGTGACTTGTAATGCCATATGACGCTCCCCTCTTGTTATTTTCCTTCGTCCATGTTCAAGCCTAATAACTAAAAGAAGAAACACAGATTAGATCATGCAAAATACACGTTATGCGCAAGGGTGAAGACGCCATCACAAATTCATCATTTATTAAGGCGAAAGCCTTGTATGTCTCACGCGAAGGGGGCCTTGGTCGAAAAGCAAGCTCAACAAATGTAGTGGCCTCTCAAGTGCGAATCTGTGTGCTAACTTCGCCTTTGCGGCCTTCCCGTACAAAAGAAAGTAATAAAAAAAGCAAAGTGGTGTTTGCGCAATATCAATTGCACAGTTATATAGTCGCCCACGGTGGTTTTGGTATTCAACCCGTGTTAGGCGAATGGATCAGACGCAACGTGAATTTTTTTGCCTGGTTTCTAGGCGATTCACGGTCCCTCGGTTCCTTCAAAGCCAACGAGCTGAGGTAGCCACAATTTTTAATATTGTCGCAACGTCAAGACAGAGGTAACACAGTGATCGAGAGAACAGCAGCAGGTTGGTTTTTTTTAGAGCACCGCGCCAGCGAGTTCTTCGTTGCTCTTTCTACCTTCTGTACACAGCACACGTCTTTCTTGTGCCACGTGTGGCGATATATTCATTTGTCATCCTTTATTAAAATTTTTGCTCTGAAGTGCACGTGAAAAGTATGGGATGCGTGAGAGAGTACTATGAAAGACACAAACTTACGAGTTTCAATGTTTCACAGCGCATGGAGCGAGGACGAACAAAGATGAGACACACTCAGCGCTGAACTTACAACTGGCTTTTATTTTCCTGCCAAATGTTGTTTTCTTCAGCCCCCCAAAAAGCTTCTGAAAAATGGGCCGTCAGGTAAATTCTGACTCAAGAACCCGAATAGTGTGCACCACCAAGCATAAAGATAGGTTTGTCCCTTGTGAAGAATGTGTAGTCTATTGTATACCGCTATCTCGTCACAGTGAATATGTCGGTCAAACTGGAAAGTGTCTTAATGAACGTCTTAAGAACACACGTACAATGTAGATAGTGCTATCAGTGGTCATTTGGGAATTCATTGTCGGGATTTTGGGTGCCAACCTCTTTTCAATCACACACGTGTGCTCGCAAGAAACAAAAATAGGACAGGGCGCGAAATCATAGAAGCCCAGGAAATCTTGCGACGTGATAAAAAGTGTATCACTGTAGCTTCGCTTGCTCTTTCGAGAAAGGAATGTGAATTTTTATCGTGAAACATGTGATATCGATGATGGGTTGCTGTTCCCTTCACTGCATTTTTGCATAGATCGTCTGCTTGTTTTTTCCTTATTCCAGTGAAAAGCGCATATATATTGCCGTGGCAGGAAAGTAAAAGCCAGTTGTAAGTTCAGCGTTCTGTGTGTCTCATCTTTGTTCGTCCTCGTTCCATGCGCTGTGAAACATTGAAATTAAGCTGCACCAGCTAGCCCAACGTTCAACCTCAGGGAAACTTATGGGCCAGCCCGACCTCTGCGGACTACGAACTGGCACATGTACACGTTGTCCTGCGACATCTTTTTCCGGCTATTAGTTTTCGCACTTTGATTAGTATTAACATGAAATATATTTTCGCTATAGCCAAAGTAAAATGTAGTGATGAATGACATGCTAGCATGTCGAAGACGCCATCGTATGCGTCAAATACATCGCGTGGCTGGCTTTTGGCGCCGTTCACGTACGCTGGCTAGCGGTAGAGTGTACTTAGGGTTACCAATTCTTCAATGAAGGAAGACAGGACGGGGGGAGGGGGGAGGGCATACACTAATGTAGGAAGTCGGAGAAATCAGTTTTCCTTATTGCGGTATCTTGCCAGACAAATCCATTGTATTGTTTCTTTATTGTTGCGGTCTCTTGAAGTGGTACTTCAGTTGGCTACGCGCTGTTCGCAACACTTCATTTTCCTGGAGAATGTACTCGTAAATGTTGACGCACTTCACGCGGAAGTTCTGCAAAAGAGGCTAAAGCCCCTCGGAGCCACCCATAGCCACCGCAACATTGCTTCGTGTGTGCGATTCGTGCTAACTTTGTGTTCTGTATAGTGTGACGCGCGTTGTTGGGCGTGCGTTGGATCACTTAAAAATTTCGAACTGGATGGTCCGGAACGAATCCGGGTCATATAGCTGTCCGGACAGGGACGGTGCGGGACTCGACATGCTGTATGAAAATTCGGGACAGTACCGTGAAATCCGGGACAGTTGGTAACCCTAAGTGCACTAGAACTGTTGAGTGGCGTGAACACGCCTCGCTGCCTGATGCCTTCCGCGTCGACATATATGCTTGCTTCATATATGCCTTTGAGAGATACTGCTAATTAATTTTTGTAACCGAAGCGACTGCTGCAAGGTACGAAAATTATCTAAAAAATGAAAACGGGCTGATTGCAACAGTGAACATTCACGATCTCAGTGTAATTGAGCCGAACTGATTGCTGGGCTTGGAAGTACATTACTGTCAATTAAATAGACGCCGGACGACCGCCAGAAGAAAGAAACAGATGAAACAGAAAGTGCGTGCCTTACTAATTTTTTCTGTCTTGATCCTTTCTTCTTGGTGATTCGGCGTCTATAGTTTATTCAGAGTAACTGAGCCACTTTATGGGAATTTACCTGTGCTCAGAAATCTGTGTGCAGATATATTATCCTGCAGAAAGCAGGCCGAACATGTACCCACGGCATGCTGTGTGTACGGTGTCTGTTTACAAATGCGCTGAGTAAATCTGACTTTTTGGACATTACGAGGGTGCAAACGTATCGGAAGTCAAATGCAGCTGGACCGCGATGAAATAACGGTCGTTCTCAGGGGCGTTGCACGGCTGTTGTTAATGGGGCAGGGCGGAGAGCTGTAACTTTACTAGCCGTATTAGTGTGTGTGTGTGTGTGTGTGTGTGTGTGTGTGCGCGTGCGTGCGTGCGTAAGTGTGTGTGGGCGCGCGCGCGCGTAGAGAAACCTATAATATCTTAAATAGTGCCACCACCCCTCCTGGCTTCACTTTTGACACTTTACGGATAAAACAATTAAAGAGTATACAAAACATCGTGAAACAAATTCTTGCACCTGACATTAATAGCAGACCTGGAAAATAGCGCAATGTCATCTGTCGATACAAAAGGGACACTGGTTGAAAACCAGACAGGCTATATTTACACCTTCGCATTTTAGTATGCTTGAGATGAAGCCCTGATGCATGAAGTTCGTTCCTCGGAGCTGAACGCGTGCCTTCGGCTCAGCTCCCTGGTATTTTAAGCCTGCAGAGGTGGTATAACCAGGTGCACAGCAACCGTGAAGCACGCTGTTGAAACAAGATAACCTTTCGGCATTTAAGAAACAGCACGTAGCTGGCAGGATGAAACTCAGCCATCCCGATAAATGTTGAGATAGAGTTGTGTGTTCTCAGGTTACTCATGAAACAATCGAGTGCATTGGAGCAAATATAAGCATCAGTGCTCTAATATCGCAGGGACTGCCGACATAAGGATTGCAAGCTTTTGTCGCTGGTTTGTTACTTCATCACTCTTCTTTGTGCGTTTGTAATCGATTATGGCGTTCCACCAATTCGAGCTTCGGTTCCAATTTTCCGGAGACTCTGCAGTCGCCGAGCCTAGAAATGTGACTTCATAAATTATTTGTTTGTCCTGAACTAGTCTCTACAGAAAGTGTTCCGTGGCTGAAAGGCGCGAAAAAAATATACACGTCCTAACACGGGCCTCTTGCCCGCGTAGGAGTCTCGTCTTGAAAAGAGGATTCGCAACACTTTAGTGTGTCGGGGTGTTCTGCACGCTTACTTTTTTTTTTTTTTTTTCACCACATTTGCGCGAGTGGACGCACGCTGCACCTTGAATATCGATGCAAATGTTATTAGGGCTTACACGAAACCCCATGTGAAAACGACATATTGTGCCTTCAGCAGTGCAGACATAATCTGCGATCAGCAAACAATCGCCCTTGATAAATGATTGCATCACCCATATTAGGGGAGCGTGTACAAAGACGTGCATAACGGACTCAACTCGTTGAAGGACAGCTTTAGTTGGGCGTCCGCAACAGCCCCGCGTGCACAGGCTGCCATTGGATTAACAGGCGCACGTATAGATCTTCCATGGGCGCACGTTGTCCCTATCCGCAGCTCCATGAATATGCCACCCTCCAAGGGTCACTTCGAACACGAAGCCTCCGCGTGCAACATAGCGCGACCGGAAGCGAATATGCGCACATCATAGGGTTTTAGCAAGTTACGGAAATAAGGTACGCAAATACGGTGCGGGACTACTGTAGTGCTCCTCCTCTCCAGCTCGTTGTGCCTAAAGTGCGTCCTGGAATAGACTTGATCGCATAAGGACGAGACACAAGAAGAGAAGGCGACTACACGAGCGCTCGTGTAGTCGTCTTCTCTTCTCGTGTCTCGTCCTTTCGCGCTCAAATCTATTCCACAATGAACCAACGCGCTCAACAAAGTATTTTATTAAAGTGCCTCCCCCTATCGACAGCTGCATCGTAAACAATGCGCAGGCTGACAGCCAACAATAAGGCGTGACACCCCACAGTAATTTTTGAAAAGGCCTTTGTGGTGTTGGGGTGCCTTTACTGGAATTAGGAGTGGTGAAAGAACAACGAGCGAGAGAGGAGGAGTGGTACCGTAGTCCCGTACCGTAGTTTCGTTCCGTATTTCCATAATTTCCTAAAACTCCTTCTCGCGCGCTACACTACCAAACAAGCAGCACCCACCGAGAGACGGGAGACTGAGGAGATGCTGTCGCCGTAGCTAGTCGCCGTAGCTAGCCGCAGTCACCACCGCGCCGAGACAGGCGCCGACGTGATGGTGCTCCGCGCCGCCAGGGCACACAGCGTACACGAACGACGCAGAATCAGAATGCCAGCTGCGTGATGTTTGACGTATCTGGCAGCGTCTTCGACACGCTAGCCGATCGAAACGCGCTGCACGAGTGAGTTTTGAAGAAAAGTCAAACCTCATTTTCTGATTGCTAGTTCTGCTTCTTGTTTTCTTACAACTTGAAACGCCTGTTACTGAGCTAACACTACATCACAATAAAACTTTTTTTGCGGCTTCACATCGCTTGACTAGTCAGCTGCCACTAGATAACAAAGTCAACACCATTAGGGCTTCTCATTTCCTTAGCACGACAACTCACTGTGTGTGTGTGCCGCCGTGTTTCTCTATGCGGCATACCTACTCACGCTCATGAGTTCACACACGTTCATACTCACGACTATTCACGTTTATGCTATACACACTCATGAGTACTCCCGTTCACTCACACGTCCACTCACTCTCATGAGTACTCACGTTCATACTCAAGTCCACTCACACTCATGAGTACTGACCCACGTTCATACTCACTCCTACTCACCCTCATGAGTTCTCACTTACGTACACACTCACGCCCACTCACACTCATCAGTGCTCACTCATGTTCATGCTCACGACTACTCACACTCATCAGTGCTCACTCGTGTTCATACTCACGCCTACTCACCCTCATGAGTGCTCACTCATGTTCACACTCACATCTACTCACAAACATAAGCACTCACTCACGTTCATACTCAGGCCCACTTACACTCATAGGCACTCACTCACGTTCATACTCACGTCTACTCATACTCATGAGTGCTCACTCACGTTCACACTCACGACCGCTCACACATCATGAGTGCTCACTCATGTTCACACTCACATCCACTCACACTCACGAGTGCTCACTCACGTTCAAACTCACGACCACTCACACTCGTGAGTGCTCACTCACGTTCACACTCTTGTCCACTCACACTCGTGAGTGCTCACTCACGTTCACACTCACACTCATGAGTACTCACTCATACTCAACTCACCACGTTCAAATGAGTGAGTGTGAGTTCAGTGCACTCATGAGTGAGTGTGCCGAGCTATGCGCATACTGCACTATAATATTTGATTTCTAAAAACTTAATTAGAGTGCAAACACATGACACACTCACGCACACACAAACCCACACACCCAGGCATCAAACTCGCACAGCGCTCACTTCCAACTGATTTATTCATAGCACAAACGCCTGAATATATACATGTGGCACATGCGCGCATTAACATCAGAGAAGGCCAACAGCGCACACTATAAAGACGTACAATTTCTTCTCTCCTTCCTTCTCACAGCCTAGAACTGATAAACTGGGATTCACTTGGAAACAAAGATAGCGAAGGGGCGCTTACACCGTGGTCCTTATTTTTTTCTATGAAAAAAAGCCTCTAACACTTCACGTGCTGTTTTTCTTGTGCTTCTGCCGAGAATCTTTGTCTCAGAGAATCGTGCGTCACCGCCGCACAATATAGCATGCGCAACCCGGTGCGCATACTTGTCGTCTCATTTTGTTAATTTTTGGGCGTGCTCCTTTAACCGGTCATTAACACATATTTCGGTTTGACCGATGTACACTTTGCCGCAGGATAAGAGTATCGAGTACACGACCCCCCCGTGGAACACTTCACAAAAGGCCTCTCATGCTTCTTCTCGCAGCCGCGCTTTTTGCTATCGCAAATACGTTGGCACAATTTCCCAATTTTCTCGGGTGCCGAAAACACCATCGGTACACCGTGCCTGCCCGCGACTTTCTTGAAATTGTGCGAGAGCTTATGGATATATGGCACAACTTGTGCCATAGAAGGTTCTCTTGGGCAGCTTTTCGTGACTCATGTGGGGTTGCCCTAGCAGTTGTGCTAGTTTAGGCAAGTGCAAAAACTTTTATTTTATTGTTTTCCTGCAGATGAAAAGTTAAGTGCCAACGATGTCAACGAGCCAATTGAGAGCGGCAAACCAATTGAAGAAATCCGAGACCAGCCGTACTCCTTGCCATCCGACTTCACCTGGGACACTCTGGACATCAACAATGCAACCATAGTAAGGCTCACTGTTCATGTTATTTCAAGTTGGTGGGGATCGAGAGCGCCTTCCCTTTGCACTGCTTGATGCGAGCCAGGCTTTTCCCTCCTGGCATCGAGACTGTGACGCTGCTGCACGCCATGCTTGCATGTGTCACCAAAGAGTGCCCTTCTCATTGGCCGCTTGTGACAGCCCTCGGGGCCCCCCTCTCCGTCTGAGCTCTCTTCTGGCTGGCACTAAGTCATCGCGTCAGATATGCTAGCAGGCCCGCAACGAGTGAGCCTCGCACTGCCTTTGCAGGTGAATTCCCGTTCATGCGCTTGGTGGACCCCTTTGTGTGGTAGCCGATAGCACTGTAGGCAAGCTTACTCGATCGGTTTTGCAGGGTTACCTTGTTTGGGGCCTGCGATCCATGACTGTTGCACTGTGCTGCATCTTGGGTGAATAAACCCACGTTGGTTGACGACCTGCCTCGAGTGCCTTTTCTGTGTCGTGTCGGAGAGTCAACAAACCCAGTCGCAGTGTTGTCGTGCATTGCGAGATGGAGTGTCACGTCCCTTCCCAGCCACACTCATAGGGTGGGCCTCTCGCAAACCCATCTCTACAAGTTTTTAGCATAAATGCATTCTGAGTGCTTGAGTCACTTTCAAGAGGAGGTCGTGTAGTAAGAATTGCAAGAGGTCTTATCCAAATTTTGCAAAGCAATTTCACAGACAGAATTCACGACATTGAACTGAGGTTAGCAAAATAAAATCTTGTTCAAAACAAGCTTGCATTGGGCAAATGTTAAATTATAATCTAGCGTAAAGTATGCATGGCCACTATTCTTGTTGTTCAGCATGTACCTCCACATTGCAGTCTCGCTTAGCTCATAGACGCACATACTAGTATATGCCAAGTCTACACCACTATGGTACCAGCATTCAGCAATTGCAGTGCCAGCAACACAAGTAGCTGCCACTCTGTCTGCTGTAACTTCCAAGCAAAGCGCGCGCCCTGTAAACAAGTCAAAATGACCAGCAAAGTTGAAGGGAGAGTTGGGGGGGGGGGGGGGGGGGGGCATTTTTTTTGGAGCGGCACTGCCAAAATTCATGATGGCGGTGACAAAGTTTGCCACCAGAGAAAATAAAATCTGAGTGCGCATGGGCTTCCTCTGGAATCTTTTGGCTCTGGCTCGTGGCACGGCGCATTGTAAAGCCCAAGTGCTGCATCCACTAACTCAATAACACTAGAAAAACAAAGGCAACGCGTTAAGACCACAGGAAGCATGACTTCAAAGCAGTTCCAATGATTTGCTTATGCCAACAAAAACAGCTCGGGGCAACCAAGGACAGATCTCGAACGGCTTACTTTTTTGCTGACAGCGTGTGCCAAAATCTAAATTAAGTCGTACACCTAAACTTTGATATAACGAACACTGATATAACGAATTATCGGTTATAACGAAGTAAGTGAAGAATAGTCTTGTCATAGATACAGTGCTCCAAGTATATGTTTATAACGAATTTTCGGATATAACAAAGTAATGACAGGTTTGACTTCGTTATAATGAGGTTTGAGTGTAGTACCATCTTTGAAATACAAACACAGATCTCAAAGCAGGCACGTAGCCAGGAAGTTTTTTCGGGGGGGGGGGGCACTTGTTGAAAGCCACACATTTTTATTATTTTTTTTTCAGTAAAACACCCCCTGTTACTAGCCCCCCCCCCCCCCCAGGCAACGGGCCTGTCTCAAAGGCTATGCTTTTGCTCACAGGAACAAGGAAAATGTCATGAGTGTCATGTTCAGAAAGTGATTGTTATGCAGTAACAAAAAAAAATAAAAAATAAAATTTGGATGACAAATTTGAGACTAAAGCATGTTTGAGCTTGGTCTTGCAATCCAAAACTCAGTGGTCAAAATTCAGCTGAAGGACCTCTCTAAAACACCTTACAGGTATGGATGGGCGAATCTTCGAGCGCTTCAGCACGAATTTAAATTATTCAAAATTTCAAAATATTCGAAATGAACAAATATAAACATATATTTCACCGCATGTAACCCCCCCTGAAAAGGTGGTTTCACTGCAGTGTGGGGCTGCTATGCATTGAAATTACCTTTCCAGGGAAAATTCTCACTGCCACAGAGCAACACTTCAAGGTTAAAATGGACACGGGGAAGTCAAAAGTTCGCAGGCCCCTATCCCATGTATTTCTATGGAAGCGTAGCCTGCAAACTTTTGACCAGCTCCGTACATATTATCTACACCAGGGTGTCGGAACGAAATGTTTTTCGTTACGGTTTTAGTTTCGTTACGGTTTTAGTTTCGTTCCACTGCAAAAAGTTCCGTTCCATTTCTGTTCCGGAACGAAAAAAAAAAGTTCCGTAACGGTTCGTAACGTTATTTATTTGTATGCAAAATTTTGAAGTTAGAGTAACGACAAAAATACACTAAAAGCTCGTTAATTCGAACTCGGTTAATTCGAACTTACAGTTAATTCGAACTGACACAGCCCTATGTATTGCTATGGGAGAAAGCTCCCGATAATTCGAACGCATCGGTATCTACAACGGTTAATTCGAACTATTGGGAGCCCCCCTGCTTTCGTCCCTTCTCCCTGAAATCGGCCCAGAATGATCACAAATCAGTTCAGAATGATCACCCAAATTACTCATTACTTTCATCTGTGTAAAACAAGTGTAGTGATTGATTTCCATGTATGCTTTTATGGTTGTAAATGTCATCTGTCTGCTTGCTACTGCTGTATGGGTGGCTCGATGCAGTCAGGCAATGTTTGTCTTTAGTCGTGTCCCCTTGGACAATTTCAGTATTGTTCTTAATAAACTAAGAAAGAGAGACTTTAAATTTTGATTGCATTAACTCCCCCCATGTAAATGGACCTGTTTTGGAGCACAAATAGTTTCGTATATTTTGGCATTAAGGCACACTGCTCACATCAAGGGCGTAGCCAGAAATTTTTGTCGAGGGGTTTCAACCATACTTTATGTATGTTTGGGCGTGCGTTTGTCTGTATCAGTGCGTGTATATACACGCAAGCAAAATTGAAAAATTTCGGGAAGGGGGGGGGGGGGGGCACCCCCCCTCCCCCTTCCTTGGCTACGCCACTGGCTCACGTGAATGCGAGTCGCTGCTTGTTTCTGGGGTATCACTGACTGATAAATAAATTCTGTTCGCTCTCAGAGCATGAACTTCATTTACGAAATTGCCTGCCACAAAAGTAGTATCGCCTAATTTGCAGGAACGAGTCTAGAGGTGGCTTCTCTGGGTTCTCTCCGCACAGTGTGGCGCGATGCCTGTTCATTCTAGCGCCTGCCCGCTAATACGAACTCCGCTTAATTCGAAAAATTTTATAGTCCCATTAGAGTTCGAATTAACGAGCTTTTACTCGGTTGAATTTGTCGAATAATTACTCACGCTTCTCTTAAGAAAGTGGGACAGGGGTAGAACACGTTCTTGCCACGTTCTTAAGAGGAGCACAACTAACTGTACCACGAATTCTTACAAATCATCGCGAACCAGTGCCCTTCTAAGTTATAGCAGACTTTCTGAAAAGTGAATTACGAATATTTTGAGCACGCTCAATGCTTTGCGTCAAGGGAGTGAGTATGATCTCAGAAGCAGCCCGTCATGATTGTACCTCTCATATGCGAGACCGCTGTTTTTATAAAACAAACTTCCGCGCCGAGAATGCCCTCTCCACGCTGTACTGTGTCGCAGGCACACGAAAGTCCACTTGAGTTAATATAAACATCTCCGGTTGCCACTGTTTTCGTTTTTCGCACAATTTCAACTCATGTTTACTTTGGAATTCTTGCCTGAGGTATGCGCTAGTTCCATCTAGTTCTGTACTTCGAGATGTGCATTATTGCTCACGTCGCATGACCACGGTTTTTCCGGACTGTCAAGTTTCCGAGCGAAACGAAAAACGATAAAAAAAATTCGGTTTCACTCCGGAACGAAATAATAGATAACGTTTCGGTTACGTTTTCGCTCCGGTCAAAAATATTGTTTTTTTTTTTTCGTTTTTCGTTTTTCGGTTTTCGTTCCGTTCTGATACACTGATCTACACATTGACTAATTTTTTTTAAAGTTTAAAAGCTTGTAAAAGTACAGCAAGTTCTAAAACTTTGCATATTTTACCGCTTATAACTTAAGCCCTATTATAATCTAAATCCTGCCACTATTCAAATCAGCTCCCACTTCGTTTCAAACCTGAAAAGTGACATTCGCAGACATTAAAGTTCCAATTTCTAAAAATATTGTGCAAGTTGGTTGGGTCATGGCAAGAAATGCTCATTTTTCTTTACAATATGTGATATGTACTATTCTATTCAGTTCGGAATTATTTCATGAAATCACTCTTCGCTTCTCATTCGCTTTGAACCTCAAAGCTACTATTCGCCCATTTCTACTTGTAGGCCTTAAGATGATAAAAGCTAATAACTCTACTGATAGAAACACAGGTGTTATGAGTACCTTTGCTATGAGTAATGTAGTAATGTCATCAGAAAAGAGCACATGGGAAACATGTCAGAGGCTAGCGAAAAGAAAAACAATTACAAAACAATCTTACATTGGAGCTTATATTATGTGTATTCTATATATGTATATATAGTGCCAGAATGGCTGTATGAAAAATTCTAGCAAAATAAGAAAAGGGAAGTGTCCATGTTATGTGTATCTTACAGGTCTATAATTTTCCAATCGTCAGCTCGGCGCCGCAGTTTCTGCAGTCTTCACGGAGTGGAACTGGCTAGATTTTTTTATTAGTAGTACAGTGGCCTGTCACTTCAACAAACGTTGGTTTAACAAATATTTCAGAATAAGAAACTTTTAGGAAATCCCTAGCGGTTTTTCTATGCATTTCTTAAAATTTTTTTTTTGTTTTATTTTTTTTTTTATTTACAAAATACTGCAGGTCATGTGGCCCGAGCAGGAAGGGCAGGGTACAACATAAATACACGTACAAGGCACAATTGAATATCATAAACAAGTCAGGCAAAAAAAAAGAAAAAAGACAACTCTAAATCAAAAATGTTTAGGAAATAGTGAGGATGTAATTCTGTATTGATTCAGGCGAGTCCAGATGATGAAAAGGTATCAGGTTCCATTCTTCTATGGTGCGGGGAAAAAAAGAATATTTAAAGAGTTTAGATCTGGCAACATAAGGGGAGGGTGTGAGGGAATGGGAATGACGGGTTTTCCTAGTCTCAGAAAGGGTTATGTAAGGTCTGGGATGTATAAAAAATTTACAATTCAACAAAGAATGGAGAAACTTCAGTCCGGATATTTTACGCCTCATTTGAAGTCTGTGAAATCCGTTAGAATGTAAAAGATCAGCGACAGGATCATCGCGGTTGTATTTAGAAAAAATGAATCGCATGGCTTTTCTCTGTATTCTTTCAAGAGAATTAATACTGGTTTTGGTGAAGGGATCCCAAATAATGCAGGCGTATTCTAATCTGGGTCTGATAAAAGTGGTATAGGCTAAAGTTTTCACGTCATGGGATACATGTTTAAGCTTGTGGCGAAGTAGACATAATTTTCTGAATGCTGAAGAGGCGGTGTTAGAAATGTGGGTGCTCCAATTGAGGTTGTTTTTAATGGTAGCTCCAAGATATTTGTACTCATTAACTTCTATGCAAAAATTTTTCAGTTCAATGAACTTCTGAATAGCGAACATTTCAGTTGAACGAACTTGATCTGCGGACCCGGGCTCATTTTCGAGAGCAACTCAATGAAGTTTTGCGCTCTTCAGCACTGGCGTAGCCGATGCGTGCTGCCCCCACATCGCCCATACATCAGCAGTGGTGCAACATCAGCAGTGGTGCAAGCGCTGTAGTGTGTCGTTCCTTTATCGTCCTCGTTTGTGTCGCGCTTTTATTCGTTCAAGATGGAAATACACCAACTCGCCCAATTGAAAGTTCTGGTGCAACATCGCTTGTGAATGCAGCGTCACCGAGGCAAAGCGACCGAGTGGGAGACGAAAGTGAGCCATATGCGCTTCAGTACCTGTGCAGAGCTATCAGATTGGGAAGTTGTTTCCAGTGTTCGTCTCAAACCAAAAGAAGAATAGTGCAATGAATGGCTGAGGCAGGTTCAAATCCTGTATCTCTAGCCGAAGCTTTAGGATATATTAGAAAGTCGTGAGACTTCATGTCCCAGCAACAAGCTGTGCCAGGAGCAGGGCACAGAAACACACACTCTCTGGACAGATTTGTCTTTTTTTGTGCTTAAGGAGCGCCAGTCCAAATGAAAATCACAGAATTATTTTCAAAATAAATGGCATTTCCTATGTTTTACTTGATTTCTACTGTGCCCGAAGCTGTTACGTATTCTAGTGAATATTCAGTTGAGTGAACTTTCAGTTTGGTGAACTATTTCCTGGGATCCCTTAGAGTTCACTCAAGTGAGAGTTCACTGTATTCAATTATTTCGGGGTGGAAGATATAGGGATATAGGATTGAGTTCTTGATCTTTAAGTTCTGCGAAGGGCGGAGGCGTTAGGAGAACGAGACGAGCCGTGAAGGTGTGGCACAATGGAGTGGCAGCAAGCGTCACTGTGTTGGTGAGATGCAAATGTCCCGTTGCAGAAAGAAGGAAGCACATTGAGTGCGGCGAGCGAAAAAGCTGCCGAAGACACGTTTGCAGGGTTGCTCACGGATGGCTGCAGGCCGAGTATGTTTGACAATGGAGGTAACGGACAGTGGCTAAGGGCATCTGCATCGTTGTGTTTCTTGCCATTTGTATGTGACGTCGAAATCGTAGTCTTGAAGACGAAGTATCCAGTGACCAAGACATCCCGACAAATTTTTAACGTCGTCAACCAGCGTAAGGCGTGGTGGTCAGTCCACGACGGTAAACTGGAGGCCATGAAGATAAGGTTGAAATTTGTGAATGGCCCGGAACTGCGAGACACTCTTGCTTAGTGATCATGTAGCTTTTCTCAGCTGATGTCGGGGTCCGACTTGCGTATGCAATCATGCGCTCTCCAGAGCGATCCATGTCGTTGCAATAGAACAGCACCGATTCCATGACCGCTGTAGTTAGTGAAGTGGAGAGTGGGTGCGGTGTCATCGAAATGACAAAGCACTGGCTCAGACGTGAGGGCATGTTTCAAGGTGTCAAAAGCCATTTGGAACTCGTCTGACCATATGTAGGAAGTACCTGAAGAGTGGAGTTGGTGTGGCGGTGGTGCAATGGTGGCGAAGTCTCATATTAAGCACCGGAAGTAAGAGGTGAGGCCAAGAAAGCTGCGGAGCTCTTTGAAGCGGTGTTGGTGTGGTGTGTTAGCGCCGGTGGTCGCCATGCCAGCCCCTGAAAAATCCCGGCGCTTTCACCACGCTCCTACAAAAACGCACGACCGTAGCTCATCACTATCACACATCACACTTGAAGCCCCTCTCAAGCGGTAGCTGACATGCACTAACTACTTCAACTCCGACTACTGTGCCCATGCACGACATTCCAGTCTGTTTCTTCATTCTTCGGGTTGAGGAGACTGTACGGTGCTGATCAAGGTGAAGACGCTGACCGGCAAGGAGATTGATATCGACATCGAACCAACCGACCATCAAGAAATGGGCCGAAGAGAAGGAAAAAATCCTTTCGGCTCAACAGCAAGCAAGACGGCGGTGAATTACAAGGTCACCGGAGCTCGGTTCCTCACCTGGTGTCACGAGGGGATGGTGTCAGCTGTAGAGCGAGACATCACAGTGTCAATCCACCTCGCAAGGGAGCAGCTGCGGTGCTACCCAGCACCTCCACCACTGTGGAAGACAGCGGCACTGTTGTGGGCTCGACGTCCAGCCTTTTATTTGGCAGAGCCGCCTGACAAACCCTTCTAACAAAGATGCCCACAGGGATGATGATTATATTAGAGAGGCTAGAAGGGTTTGGCTGGTGTCGTGAGCAGACGGCTCTGCCAGCCGCAGCGGTGAAACTTGTTTTTATGACGCCGTTAGGTGGCGCTGCGCTCATGAGACGAGTTAGAGACGAGCTGTCCCCGCTGCCAGTTTGTTTGCTTGCGGTGGTGTGTGGTTGTATGGAAGCGCGAGTTTTGTTCGTATCTGCTCGTGCTCAGTCAAAGTACGCCTCTGTTCTACTTTTCTGCGACTTACCTGATATGTTTCCGCTGAACATATCAAGTGTGACATTACCGTGATTTCTTCGTATTTTTGAGTATGCTTGCTAAGGCCGGACATGCTTCGTGCCCTTGTGCAAGGGCGGGTACAAAAAGGTTGCAGAAAAAGTTTTCCTGCTCCGTGTTCCCCGGCGGACGCTCTTCGTCGAGAAGAATGGGCAAAGAACATTAAAGAGAAGATAAAGTGCTAGGCGAGCATTGCGTCGTGTGTTTGGGTATAACATACCTGCCAAGTCTCCCGGATTGTCCGGGAGACTCCCGGATTTCGACCATTTCTTACGTTTGTACGGTTGGCCGGGAAATCTCCCGGAAATCGGAATTTCTGTGCGTGATCTGGCCGCATCACAAAAATCCAAACCAATCCGATCCAGGCTCTTTGCGAACCCGTCGCATTTTAATGTAAACGTACAGTAGAATCTTCGTGACACGAAACCTGCTGATACGAATTCGTAAAATTCCATGTGTCCATTGGGCCGAAATTCGGATGTCCCGAACACTTTTCCACGTCGCGGCGCGCGTGATACCAACTTTGGTGTAGGGCAGCGTGCTTTGCAAGTACGCGCGCGACCAGCACACACATCGAACAGATTTACTTGAGCGTCCGCAAGCTTTGCGTACGCCCAACTAAATCTGTCTACTGTCAGAACTGTGGTCATCATGCCACAACGGATGTGAACGAAACCGCGCTCGCTGTTGACAAGGTCAGAACTTCGAAAGTGCACCCGCGTCCAACGCTCAACCAGTAAAAGCGATGCTATATTTCTGCTAACGCTGCGGGAAAAGCCGCGGCAGATGCGATCATTGATAGCAGCAAACGACGTAGCTTTGAAGGCACGTGCGCGGCCAGCGTATGCGGATTGAAAACGAAACTACCGTTTGCCGCAACCACCGCATATAAATCCGCTGTCGCTGCGACGCGACTACGAGCTCCGAAGGTAAGCGGCTGACGCAACGGTAGAGAAGTGTTTCGGCGTTCCTGTCGATCTTCGCTTATGACTATGTAGAGTGGACTTTGGCGCTTAGTTCTCAGTAGGCCCCAAGCGAAGCTTTGGCACGCGCTTTTGCGGCAGTCAGCTGCGCCGGCCCTTATTGGTCCATTTGCATGTGTCCCAGAAAGACATACGCGAGTTCTTTTGACAGAAATAAATGTTTTGTGCGTATACCATGGTTTGAAAACCGATTTTGCTTGTTTTTTTATCATACAAAATTTCGGGTGATACGAACATTTTCTCTCCCCCTTTGAGATTCGTACCATCTACTTACAGTACAGCTACTATAGTTTGGACACCCTACCTGCGTTTTTGTTTGGCCACTCCAAACCATTATAAGACCGCAACGCCGATGATTACGCTTGCGAGGTTCGGGACACCCACCCCCCCCTTCTTTTTTTGTTTTCGCGATGTTTTTTTTTTTTGTATATACGGCACGCCTCCCCCCCCCCCCCCCTTCCCGTTGCGGAAATCTCCCGGATTCAGAATCCTTGAACTTGGCAAATATGGTATAATGATCACCCTCCCCCTCCCCCCCCAAAGAGCAGTTCTTGCTCATGGTTAATAAATCTTGCGTTCTACAACTCAGTGAAACCACTTAGGAGTGGTAACTCGCCATTAGAGATCATAAGCGCACTCTTGGGGCCATCAGACATTGGAAAACAAAAGGCAGCACGCATTGCAAGCCTAATTGATGAACTCTTGGATGAGGGACACCTCGCAATTGCTTCAGCTGTGCTCGAAGACAGCAGTATTTTTTACCACGAAGGCTGTGTTGAAAAAAAAATGACAGCCATTTAATTTTCTACGTTGCTGGCTATGTCGTCGGGAAGCATAGGTCGGCGAACTCACTCATGAGTCGACTCACTCAGACTCAGATAGAGTCGTGAGTCTGAGTCTGAGTGAGTCCGGGTGAGTGATATATTGGTGGGTTGGAGTCCGAGTGAGTCCAGTTGAAGAAACTTTTCGTGAGTGTGAGTCCGAGTGAGCTCAGCTCAGGAACAGTTGGGTGAGTCTGAGTCCGAGTGAGTCCGATGCACAAGATATATTTCTTGAGTGAGTCTGAATGAGTTCCACTTCTTTTTGGCGACCACATAGTCCTCTTCAGCATTGGTACTATCAGCCTTACCTGGATTCACGTTTATACTCACGTCTACTCACACGTATTCCAAAGCAGTATCGTTCATACACTATTTCAATATTTAGTGATCAGAGGCGTGAATTACATAAGGGGGTGTCTTGACCTCCCCCCTCCTCCCCGCCAACCCTTCCAGGGAAGTTTTTAATAAATGTATCTTATGTTGTCATCTCTTTCAAGAAAAATGACCTTGTTTACGAGAACTGATAACTCGTATTCGAAGGTACTATATCGAAAGGCCCCAGGAAAAACACCGATTACGTGAGATATTTGTGTTAAAGAGCGTTGACACCATGGTCGAAAAAGCTAATTCTATGCTATTGGACTCATGAGTCGACTCACTCGGACTCACTCAGACTCAAATCGAGCCATGAGTCTGAGTGAGCCCGGGTGAGTAATGTTTTGGTGAGCTTGAGTCTGAGTGAGTCCGGTTGAAGAAAATTTTCGTGAGTGTGAGTCCGAGTAAGTCCGGCTCAGGAAAATTTTGGTGAGTCTGAGTCCAAGTGAGCCCTAAGCGCAAAATGTATTTCATGAGTGAGTCTGAGTGAGCTCCACAAGTTTTGCCGACCTTTGTCAGGAAGGCATTTAAAAGGTTCCCGTGCCCCATATGAATTGCGTTTTTCCTTAGCCATCTTGCCTTTGCAGGCAGACAAATGAGAATGCCTCATTGACGAGGAAATTTGACCATGTGGGCTTACTGTACCCGTCGAAACGCCTGGAAGACTTGATTGCAAAGTTGGAGAATGCATCTACCGTTTTTTGTTTTGGGTTTTTTTTTTTTTTTTTTTTCAGCAGAAATAAGCTGCATATATTGAAAGTATGCTATCATTTTCAGAATTTGCAGGGGCACGACCTCCAAGAAGTTGGTTACAGCGAACATAGCCAAGCCCTCAATGTGGAATAAAAGTGGTTTTATTCATTCACAAGAGAGATTATGTTCCATAGTTTAACGAGGCTGCACTTCTTCAGCAAAGCCAACAAAGAGAAGTCTACGCAACGTGATCGAGAAGAAAAAGCTGCTCAAAATGAGGCGCTGTCAGGGGCCTCCGAACTGCAGCATCGAAATATCGAACTCAACCATTCATTATGCCGTTTGATCATTGCATCTCCGTAGCGGAACGATCATGCATTCCGAACCTGAGGGCCGAATTTTGGTCGTTCTTATCAGGGGCGTAGCCAGAATTTTTTTTCAAAGGGTGGGGGGTTCAACCATAGTTTGTGTGTTCGTGCGTGCATTTGTATGTGTGCGTCAGTGGCGTAGCCAGGGGGTGGCACACCGGGCCCGTGTGCCCCCCCCCCCCCCTTTTTTCGAAATTTTTTTTCGACGTGGCATACAGAGCGAAAAATGACCATTTCAAGGAGGTGCCCCCCTCCTCCGAAAAAAATTTCTGGCCACGCCCGTGGTGCGCGTGTATATATACGCAAGCAAAATTGAAAAATTTCTGGGGGAGGGGGGGGGGTTTGAACCCCTGGCTACGCCGATGGTTTTTATTCAGCGATACTGCTTCCCACTTACAAGACTTTTTCTCTTTTTTTTTTTTTTTTTTCTGGAAGCCTGAAATAGCTTACATTCAAGCAGAGTAGTGAGAATGTTTGAAATAAAAAATCAATAATACACCGTGTAATCTATAATAAAAGCAGCCCTACAACTACAAAGGTGGGATGCAAGAACTGCTAGCATCTGCTTCTAAGCGCAGTTCCAGGGGCGACCCGGGTGACCGATCAAACATGGAGCTGCCCAAGAATACTACGCAGAGCATCACGATGCTCGTATTGTCCTGTCTGCGTGAGCTAAGCAACGACTGCGAGCGTGCAGATAAATTATACAAAAATGCACACCGAAAAACGCACTACTGGCTGTCGCTCGTAAGCGGGCAAAAGCGCTCGTGCCCCGCGCCAGCGGGCCGCAGCGCCACCTGTGCGCCGTCATAAATGATTTCAACTGCTCCGACTCGTTCACAACACTAGCCAGACCCTTCTAGCCTCTCTAATTATATACAGGTGAAGAGGAGGAAAGGACGAATGTTGTGAATATTGTACTCACAATGGTTGTATAGTATTTCGGGGCCCTCTGCTGTTTCACTTGGATGTCAAGACTTTCCATCAGGTCACTGGCAGCGTCTATGTTGTCACTTCAGTTGCAGAAATCTTGTTTCACTGCAAATGCCTTTTAGGCAGCCATTCCATTAGTTGTGCTTGTAATTATATTACTTAATTTTTGTATTGCGGTGTAGCTCACCTGTTTGCTCTTCCTCCTTTATTGAAGTGAAACCACCATATACCTACACCATATACCTACACCATATACCTACACCAGTACCTACACCAGGAGACCATGCATCCGTGGCTTCGTTGTCACCGCCAATGCGTGCACAGCCTTACTACCCCGCACCTCCACCACTTATGAGGAACCGCTTTATTCAGCCGGGCTCGAGCTAGATCAGCCCGATGATGATATGTACAGATGACGAAGATGTACAAGTGATGATGATATGTAAAGAGAATGAAGAGCCATTCACTTGTCGCGCTCACAATATATTTTTTTCCCCTCTCCTCAGCTCAAAGAACTGTATCAGCTACTCAACGAGAACTACGTAGAAGATGATGACAACATGTTCCGCTTTGACTATGCCCCTGAATTCCTCAAATGGTAAGCTACTGTATCTAGATGTTGGCAGCTAAATATTTTCTGTCTTTTGGAGAGTGCACTTGATTGAACAAACTAAAATACTTTTTATTTATCTGGAGTTGATCATGGTTACTCAGCTATGAAATTAGTTAACGTTGCTGTGTGGTGACTTAAGTTCTGAGGTGCATTGCTGCTTTTTTGCATTCGTAATTAGGTATGGGATAGTAACATGCAGTGTATGGTAGAAAGGTTACAAACAAGATTGGCGTATGGGATGTGTTTATAAACATTAAAACATGATGTAATGCTCATTGTAACACAATGACATGTAAGTTTGTTTTTTTCTTTCTTGCTTTTACTATGGCATGGTGTGGTCTGCCACCATCATATGGTCATTAAATGACCTTAGCATAACTGTTCACAATTTCCAGTGACGCTGCCTGGCCACCAGCCATTGTATGGCAGGATGTGGTTTTCGCAGAATGCTATGTTAGCTGTTGCAGTCGGACAGTTATTTGCAAGACCTGGCCAATCCCACATTTTCTATTGTGTTGCACCGAATATGTCAACAGTGTGCTGGAGAAACTGTTGCGATGTTTCATGGTTACCCTTAAGTGCTGTGGTATAAGCTTGGCCAGCTGAGCCTGTTTATAATTTGTGCAAAGTGATGGTGCATTTGTTGAGCAGAATGCCTTAGTGGGAATTAAATGCAGATGAAGACACTTGAACTGCATTGCTTCATATTGGTTCGTGGCTCTAAGACTACTCTCTATTTATAAACTGGTGGTGGCATTATGTTACAGGTACATTGAAAAGAGCTTTTATAAAACTAATATTGACAGACTCATCTGCATCAAGGTACACAACATAAATAAGCCTGTCAGTTTCAATTTTACAGCATCTGTTCTTCCTACTGTGGTGCTTGATATCTCCTGGTGTCGTTATATGTTTGGTTTATGTGCAACTGCATTTCCTCTGCATCTACATTCACTACATGCTAAGGCTAGCCATCCATCCACCTTGTGAAGCAGAATTTGCAACCTACAGTCCACGGGAGTAGCCGAGGGTAGTTGAACCCCCCCCCCCCCCACGAAATTTTTTTTTTTTCTGTTTCTATTCAATGTAAATGTACGAAGTAGACTCTCATTAAATGGAACCTGAAGGGACCAGGAAAATATGTTCCCTTTAATAGGAGTTCCATTCAATGAGAAATGAACAGGGTTGCAGAATACAAGTGCAAAACCAATCATATCAGAGGCAGTTGTTTCATTTAAGCAGCAGTTCCATTTACGAGATTTATGTTGATTGAGAGTATACTGTATATGCATCTGTGCACACGCACACACACCATGTGTGTACCTGCACCCATATAAGGGCATTGAACAAACCCCCCTCTCCCCCTGCCCCCCTTAGAAATAAAATCTTGGCTACACCTCTGGTTATAAACGTCGACTATGTGAAAAGTCAGTGGGGCTTACGGGGCCAGTGGGACTACTTGCACACTTTGTGTTCGTACTATCTTTGGGACTTTCACGGTAGACAGTAAACCTTGCGCGAGTTTTTGAGCTGCTAAAGCATGCCCAACTTTTGAGCTATAGAATGCCATTATGTTTCTGCACACACATTTGTAACAGATGTCAAGGTAAGACCCAGTCTGTGTGTATTTCTCTTAAGGAAACTATTAAAAGGAGACCTGTTTCTTATTGCCTTGAAATCCTTTAAGGGACTGCTCTTAAAAAAAGTTTTTTATTTCTAAACTGATTGTTATGAAACTTCATGAGTTTATGTATATTTGTGTGCGGATTTCAAATATGCAATTATTTTTCTCATATAATGTGTAGTTTCTAAAATACAAAATATTTCATGTGTCTTTTGGGGAGCAAGTTTTTTCCTAAACTAAGAGAGCTACAAGGTAAATCAGCATATCACAATAATCTGGAGTCGGAGCTGTGTGCAGCACAACAAAAATGGATGTCCTAAATCCGTTTTAACAAAAGTTATGGTATCTTGAACATTTGTGAGTGAGTCAATTTCAAGCTGGGATTTCACTGGCAAATGTTCAACATAAGATAACTTTTCTTCTAATGGGTTTAACCCTTTCAAGGTCGAATTTTTTTGCGAAATGCGTGCCAAAAATATGTAATTTTTTTTATTGCTGAAATAAATTCTTCAGACCATTCTATTTACGAAAAAACTGTCTCAATTTTTTTTCGGGACCGTAAAGTGACAAAAAAATCATTTTGTGTTGTTACATACATATGGTTTATTCATAGTAACATCAAGCAAAATCCTAAACAAAAACACTTTTAAAATTTCTTATAAATAAAAATTATGCATTATAATAAACATAGCTCACTGACATACAAGAATAAGCGCACCAGAGTACTTCTCCGGTAAAAAAAAAACACAAATGTTTTTCCTCTAAGACTAAACACTGGGGAATAGTCACCTTTGAGCTGATCCGGATCATCTCATTGTGCACGCTTTCAAGATGTTGCTCCTTCATCATCATCCGAGTCTGAACTCGTAAGTAAAGCATTGCCTGACGAATTGACATCCAATGAATCTGATTCGGCACTTGGGAAATAGTCCACATCGGAAGAATCATTGCTCGACTCCCTAGCGCCAGAGCAACCGGCGTGCACTTCCGTAGCGTAGGCGAACTGTGTGAGTGAGCGCACTGAAGAAAACTGTGTGGTTGTGCGCCCGTCCAGAAAGCAAAACGAGTGAAAAAGCTGTAATAATCCTTCGTCTTATCGCCAACGAGACGGGGTTAGTTTTTCCGAGTTCCCTAAACAGGAAACTCAACCACGGCGGAGTCGTTTTTGTAATTTAGCGCCTCCAGAAACAGATGTAATCGCGCCCGAGATGCAATGAACGAGAGTCACAAGTGGTCACCCCTTGAGAGATTAGAAACCAGACAGCCATCAGCTTTGTGGGCGTGAGAAGCGATAACCAACCGAAGGACGAAACCGAAACCAGCCGCATTGCATGCGCGCGTTTGGGTGTGCAAGCGAAAGCCGCCAGGCCGCTTTGGAAAGCAAAAAAGCAACAGAGAGACATCAGTGTGTGAAAAAAATACCACGTGATCAGAAGCATGGCAGCACATGTCAAGCAGGAGAAGTGATCGAAAAAGGCGCGCGTTTTAAACCAGCCGCACCGCGGGCTCGCTCGTATGCGCAAGCGATAGGTGGCGCCGCTTTGCGAAGCATAAAGAAAGCAACAACGGAGAGACACCGGCGCATGAAAAAAATTTCACAGTTTTCCGAAGCATGGCAGCACATGCCAAGCAAGAAAAACGATAGAAAAACCGCTTTTTAAACCAGCTGAACTGCGAACGCGCTCGGGTGCGCAAGTGGTTGCCAGATCACTTGCGCACCCGGTGTTGTTTCTCCGGTGTTTTTTTGTTTTGCTTTGCGAAGCAAAACAAAAAAACACCGGAGAAACATGGACGCATGAAAAAAATTCCACGTATTCCCGAAGTGTGGCAGCACATGCCAAGCAAGAGAAATGATCGAAAAAGGCGTGTGTTTTAAACATAGAGACTGTGCCGTACATGTACGGCGAAAACCATTTGGGCCATGTTAGGTGCTGCCGTACATGTACGGCGAAAACCCTGAAAGGGTTAAAACATCCATTTTTGTTGCACTGCAATCACCTCTGATTCCAGATTATTTTGATATGCAGATTTGTTTTGTAACTCTTTTAGTTTAGAAAAGAACTTGCTCCCCAATAGGCACATGAAATATCTTGTATTTTAAAAACTACCCTTTATACGAGAAAAATAATTGCATATATGAAATCAGCACACAAATACAGTCTACTCTCGTTACAACGGACCACGATAATCCGGCAAAATAAGTCCGTTTTATCTGAAGTCTGTAATATCCAAACTCCGCAGGGGGTGGGGGGGGGGGCGTCACCGTGTGACGATCGTTTCGATTTCGCTCTCAGTAGTATGGAGCACGCTAGTTCTGCTGATACATGCTCAATGTATTCGACAGCTTGGTTACGAAAGACTTCAATCACCGGCAGCGGTTATCAACAAAATTGCAGTGCAAGTTCTAATAAATGAGCGATTGCCGTTACGGTAGGTGCAGGGACGCTATGTGGCCCCTGCACAGCAGCAAAGTTTAGCCCGATAATAAATGCGTTTCCAGCAGGCTTTTTAAGCCACTTCTGTTGACCGGCTTGGAATAAGTTTTCTTATTTGTGCGGACGGGAAGGCATATCTAAATGGGGCCACCTGTTGACCGCTCGGAGCTGTTGCTCCCGCGCAGCCTCCACAGCTCGCTGGACAGTCCAAAGTTGGTCCGAGAGTTCTGAACTGAACAGCACCAAGGCAACTCTCACATTAATATACTAATTTAACAGTCGAACTCACGCGCTTGGTGCACGAGAACGTCTTACTTTCAAAATTTGGTCGCGATGCCTAACAACGCGAACATCTAACGCAAACCACAAACAAAAACTTTTTATTTACACTTAGCTTGAAAAGAAATTAGTGATATGAGATTGGCGGGCACCCTTGAGCGATGACGCAATCACTTGGAACACCGCACCGCATTTCAGTCAGCTGCAACACATGAACATTCGCATGACCAACGCACTCTCATACCCCTGTCACACGAGGCAACTTAAGTGCACTTTAAGTGAGTGCACTTCACCGCTAGTGTCATTTGCACGCTGTCACACGAGAAAGTTTAGTGTCACTCGCTGCAAAGTACACTTGCCGCCTAGTGCGTCCGCCAACCTCACTTTGCTGCGACGGAGTGTGTAGCCTCAGTAGCAGTGGCTTGCAAATAAATACGCTGTTGCATAAAGCGGTACTCGTAGTATTTTTGAACCATTGTTTTCGTTATTAGGAATACTGCTATGTATTTTTATAAAACAAGTCATACTACAACAAAAAAACCTCGCTACTCTCGCCATCAGGCAGTTTGCGGCCACGTCCGCTAGGGGGATGCGAGAGCACATGACGTGCAATGGCCGTGTCCGTCGCGTTGTTAACTTCCTTGCACATGTAGCTCAGTCGTTCTCTAGTCAATTGCGATGGCGTGTGCCACTGGTGATACCACCGTTAATTCCGTTGGAAACTCTACGCTGAGCTACACAGAGAGGGTGCACTGTCAGCCAAGACGGCGGCTACGGTGAATGAGTTTCCGTGTAGCTGTTCCTCGATGTCTCTTGAAATTTCCGCTTCTCTGTCAATTTCACTTCCCAGCATGATGTACGCATGACAGCGCCTTGCTCGTAAGCAAATGAGTCCTCCCAAAACACGCTCCAAACGCCCGTCACCGCTACGCGTGCCTTCCGCACCAGAGTCCACCATTATTGTTTTCGATGGATATGACACTGTCTTGTGTCGGCTCGCAATGACCGATGATCTTATGCGGCTGCGATATTTACTTCATTTGCGCCCAAAGTTTATTCTAAGTTATGTTCACGCCTATAATTCGTTATTAACCAGCAAGTATTGCCAAAAATAACGAATATATGTTTCACTACTAATCCGCCAATTGCCACTGCCATCATTTCCAAAGTACACTTCGCTTTCTCGTGTAGCAGCGCACCGCCAAAGTGACACTCTGTAAGCGTAAGTGCACTCGCTTAAAGTGCACTTAAGTAGCCACGTGTGACAGGGGTATCAGACTGGCTTGGCTGGAGGCTTGGCTTGGCCGGATGCCACCAATGTTGCCAGCTGCAATTTAAAATTACTGCGGTTTTAGTGCGTAGAGAGCGGCGTGGTCAAGTCTGTTGTCAGCCTGCGTCAATGCGGCAAAAGTACGCTTTATGCGCCCAATTTCAACAAAAAATGACGCTGATTTCGTCCACTGTAGCCGATATGTAGTCCGTTGTATCGCAGTCCGTTAAAAGCGAACTTCGCTCCATTAGTTTAATACACAGACCAAACTTAGGCTGAATAATGGTCCATTGTAACCAAAAGTCCGTTGTACACGGGTCCGTTATAATGAGCGTAGACTGTATACATAAATGCACTAAGTTTAATCAAAATTAGTCAAGAAATAATTTTTTTCAAGTGGGGTGTCCCCCCCTTAACCATGGTACCAGCCATTTGAGCGAGCTCACAGGATGGTTTGTTCTTTGCAATTATAGGGCCTTGCAGCCCCCTGGCTGGACTGCTGATTGGCATTGTGGTGTGCGTGTTGTCAAGAGCAACAAGCTTGTGGGTTTCATCAGCGCTGTACCAGCCACGATACGCATCTACAACCAGTGAGTGGTAGCTGCATATAGCTGCTATACTTGATTTCCTGATACATTTGACTCCTTGTGAATAAGGTGTGGTTGGCAGTGAGATTGCCACTTCGTGTGGCTACTGATGCACACATAAGGTTTTATTTTTCATGAATGGCATGGGGATGCAGAGCAGGTTACTCAAGAGAGCTGTCACTAACTTTGGACGATTTTTTTCTTTTTCTTTTCTTTCATTTCAATCACTTTATTCATTCCTAAGTACAGTTTGGAAACTGTTTAAAAATTACTGACACAATTTCTTTGTCACAGGGATATTAAGTCCGCTCGAGAAATTATTGCACCCAGTCAACCATTTTTCAACAGTTTTCCTGTCACCCCTGATGTATGAGGTGTCTCATATGTATGTAATGTGCTATATGTGCATCAAGCCATGTCACTGAGACATGAGTACAAGTGTGTGGTTGCAATTCTTGCAGCACACAGCGCATGGCTGAGGTGAACTTTCTGTGTGTGCACAAAAAGCTGCGTTCCAAGCGGGTGGCACCTGTGCTGATCCGGGAGATCACCAGGCGTGTCAACCGTCGCGGCATCTTCCAGGCTGTCTACACAGCTGGTGTTGTTCTGCCAAAACCCATTGGGACTTGCAGGTGAGCCAAAAGGATCCATTACAGCTCGTGCTGTAATAGAAAATTAACTTTCTAGAAGTCTAGTGTAGCTAAACCTGAAAAAACATGGGTGGCGGCAGTGCCGTAACGTTCCTGCAGCAGTTTACTTTGACATCATGAATTTTTATGTCTGCTCATGTCTATATCATTTTTTTGTCTGTACAGATAGATGGTATATTCTAAAGGAACATCTGGACGAGTTGTCAAAACTAGGGCTGGGCCAACAGCAATATTTAGGGTGTGAAGCGAATTCTAATAATAAAGTTAGAGTGCAAATCAAATCGAATAATTTTCGAATATTTCTCATATATATTTTTAATGCTTCCAAACGAAATTGCAGAAAAAATGTTGCTGAGGATCCCTAAACCAGTGATTCCACGCCTGCGTCAAAGTGTGCCAAATTGAATTTACCTCGCCAACTGATAAAATTGACATAAATTGCGCCAAACTGTGCCAGAGTCTCAGGTTTGGGGCTGTCTATCACCACCAGCACGTCAAAACATGTGCAGCTTGATTTTGGGGCTGCCAGTCACAACCACGGACCTAGAATTGTTCCGCTGAATGAACAGTGCTCGTGCGTGCGTCCCATTCCATGACGCCATGATCGATGCCGATGCAGCTTCCGTTGCGCAAGTCTGCTCGACAGAAAAATATACCCTCCGCAGAGGCTCATGACGCCTAGGCCATTCAGTATCGAGAAAGTGTTTCGGCTGATGTCGTCTGTTCCAGAAATGCTGCTGATAGCCCATTACAGTATTCACACGTCACGTAATTACAGCGGTGTTCAGTAATAACTACGCGCTGTTGCTAGAATGTCTGTCACTCCTGTTTCTGGACTTCGCGGAATGAAATCTGGGGAACTAGCAATAGATATACAGTGAAACCTCGGTGATACGAATCTCACGGGACCACCAAAAATATTCGTATCATCCGAAATTCGTATCGCCAGAACGCTAGGAAAATTAGCATGCGACAACAGAAAGCTGGCGTACATTTTCATTTATTGTTTTTCAGGGCCACAGCAGCGTCAGGAAGAACTCTGAATCATTGTCAGTTCAGTTTTTAGATGTCGGCAATCATACCAGCACTCGTAAATATACGGCCCGTACGCGCGTGTTTAATTAATGAACCAGGTGCGTTGTGACCCGCGACTGCAGTAGCCCCTTCCGAATTTTAGTATGCTTTTTCGCGTAACACGGGATTTCTGCGGCGAAAGTAACGGAAGAACCGCTTTGACGCGATTGATCAAGGCAACAAAATTTCAGAATTATGGTCATATGTTATGATTTTGTTATCGCGGGGGTGTTGGGAATGTTTTTTGGGAGATTTACGGCTATGCCTGTGCAAGTGTGACCTCAACAGTCGTGCATGTTGACGACACTCGCACGTGCTTGGCGCGTCTTCCGCATCAGCGCGGACAGCACCTCTTCGTACCTGGGCGGTAACGTACGTTCATATCAAACGTCGCGGGGTGAAAATCGGTTCGCAACAACCGTACTCCATTACATTGCAGGCCAATGGGCCTTGGCCGGGACTAAAGAATAATTCGTATCACCCCGAACTGTGATCTGTGATCGTATCACTGAGGTTTCACTGTATGTAGCAATATCGAATTTTCCGTGCTTGACGTCCATGAAAGAGCACTTGAATGGTGGGAACGTGCAGACACTTTCCCTCAAATATACTTTATCCATGGATCTTCATGAAAAAAAGCGTTTTCGTAATTTTCTTCCACCAGCACATCTGGGTTTGCAATCGCTCTTGCAGTAATACCTCCAAAGGCCCTGCCATTTCGAGCTCACTAGTTTGAGGACCCCAATTAGAATATTTTTTCCTTCCTTTTTTTTTTTTTTAATTTCTCATTAATAAAAGTATGCCTCCTGGTTGGAGCAGCCGCAATGCTATTTTAATATGCGCAGCTGTCAGTAGCGGGCCCGTCTCTGACGGCCCTGGCATCGAAAGGCCCACTGTGAAGCGGCTACACTATGCTACACATCCACCCCCTCGCTTTCCAGGCTCAATAGCTGGCGGTTAAAAAAAATTAGTTTCGCTTAAAGGCAGAACAGTGAATGCAATGGCAACAAATTTTAATGTTATACGAAGTAAGGCTTGGATCCGATCCTCCTTTGGATCCGATCTCGCGTAACTCAACAGAACGCTGATTTAAGGGAATAAGTGGTTTCAGGGAAGTGGCTTCAGGGATCGAAGTGGTTTTCGTGCTCTCAGTTCTCTATGTGAAATAAGTGTTGCGAGCACAGCAAGGTTACGATCCGTCTCGTGATGCCTGTCCAAAGAGTGCGTGCCAGCGACCACGCCCTTCGAGCAACGCAGCAACCCCCTCTCCACCCCCCATCCCTTCATGCTCTTTATGAAAGACGGACGGGCCGTTTCTTCTCTGCTTGATGGGCAATCGATGGCGAGCCTGACGCGCAGGGTGATGTTATTGCATGCGCTCTCCGTGCGACAGAGATGGCCGGCTCGTTTCGCCTTCGCTTCAGCCGCGTTTGTCGCCAGCGTTCACGAGCTTTTACTCGCAGATAGAACATACAATGTGTGGGGAAATGTTATTATGTGCGGACTGATGCTATCAATTTTGAGCCAGCGGCTCCTCTCTTTTCGTCCACTTTTCTTTCTTCACATTTACATTATCCCTTTACGGCCTGACCCGCACAAATGTGTGGGTCAATAAAGACGCTCACGAAACGGCACCTGTTTCAGTTTCGGTTTCATAGCTCTGTGCCGATGAAGTCTAAGGTTACGGGAATATATCTGTTTCAGTAGTTCAATAATTTCGACACCAGAGGGCGAGTAATCTGCCACGAAAAATGTCGTCTGAGCACGTGCGCCGACAGCAGCTACCTCAGACGTGTAAATCAACGCTCCTTCTTGTTATAATTTTTTTTTCGGGAGTGTATGCCTATGAAAGGAATATTAAGACTTAGAAAAACAGGCTTCGCTAAAAAATTTACTCGTTCTTACCACACACGCTGTGTACTCACGCGTTAAAATGTCACCCGCACATTTGTGCGGGCTGGGCTTTAGTCTTCGTGTAGTGCACGGCAGAGCGCCGCAGGTTGGCTGCGCATTCTGTTTTTTTTATTGCGAATAGCTTTCTTGGGATCTTATTGGCACTTCTTTGGTTGGTGTTTCTTGATGTTTTCTTATATCTGAAGTTAGCGACGCCAAGTGATGTGCTTGAATTGTGATCACCCTTTACGCAGAAAATATTAATTTTGTGAATTTGTTGTGACAACGTGCATCATATTTCAAAGAATTAGATTTTACATTGCCTATCATATAGATTTTCAGTATCTCCAGTGAAATTCTAAGGATAATAAATAACATTGAGGGTTAAAATTGCTAAAGTAGGGAACAAGCTTCTGTGGGCGCTGAATTTTCTTTTTTTTTACATGCCCAGATTTTCAAACTAGAGAATGAAGAAGACATACAAGAGGTATTGAGCCTCCTGATATCTTGCGTCAGAATTGGGTAGGGACCGCGTTGACGAAATGACAGAGATTCATATTTGTGGTTCGAGCCGACTTAGTGATGAAAACTGGAGTATGGAAGGCGAGTTTTTGAGCAGTTGCCTCCGTAATAACTGGTTCAGGTGACCAGTCACCCTATCCTGCCAGTTTCAGTGAAATTGATGTCTTTTGGGGGAAGACACATTCGGCTGCAAAGCCTCACCTGCTTGGAAGTGGTGAGACAGCCGACGTTCTTGTTCTTGTCAAGACTCCTTTGCCGACTTTCTCACACTAATTTAATGCAACGATCTTTGAAGTTACTGCGGACAAAATGGCAGTGTGCCCTATTTGTAGACATAGAACAACATTGCAAGTAACAGTGCAAAAGATCAAGCAGCTTTAAGTATGGACCTGATCATGGGCTGCATCCGATCTCTGAGGAACTTTGCTCGTCACCAGGCGCCCAAGAATTCAAAGTGGAAAGAAAAATGTGTCACAAGATCAATCCTAAGACAACTTTACTGGAGTGTAAAAGGCGCCCGGCATAGCAAAGCGATTAGACTCAGCTATACGTACCACTGGCGATCAGTATACAGCTTGACATCTGCACATCACTGCAGGCTGTCAAGTGTAGCTTCTTGTTCAAGGACGCGTTGTATGAAGTGCAACTTATACCTGTGCCTCACAAGTGACCCGCAATACTCTAAAATGTTGCATTCGCAGCGCTGACCACGCATTTTTTGCTTTGTCTTAGCCGTTATGAGTGTATTCCTCGCTGCAGTGAATCACATGAATAACAGCCCAGCCCGCACATATGTGCGGGTCTGTTTTCTGGGGCAAAAACTCCAATTCTTACAGTTTAACCTTTGAAAACTTAATTACAATAGAGCAAACATCAATAATTTTCGAGCAAGTTAGCAATTTTTCTGTTATATTTTTCTCGGGCAGGAAAGGGTTATAATTACTACTAATAACATTCCCTATACTTTCTTTTGTGTCATTGTCTGTACTCAGTAATATTGTGTCTAACAAAGAAAAAACGATGCCTTAAATTCCTACTTCTTTCCTTCATTCATAGCGAGGGTCTCATTCTGACAGACTCTATGCCTTCAGGTAGTATGCGAGGGATTATTGGTCAGCTGCCAGCTCATAATAAGATCACATGCTACGAGACGTCAGCAGGCAGAAAAAGAGTGTTCCACACTTGCCGTCATGGCTACTAGTGGTGCTGACTGACACTGCCACATTTAAATGCACATATATACCCTATAAAGTGGACAGGGGGATGACCGCTGCTGTAGCTCAGTGGTAGAGCATTGGACTCGTTATTCGAAGGTCGCAGGTTCAGTCCCTGGCAGTGGCAAGTTATCTTTTCGTCTACTTTTCTATCTTCACATTTACGTTACAATTACTACTAATAACATCCCCTGTACTTTCCTTGGCATCATTCTGTTAGTTCTCATTAATGTTGTGTCTAACAAGACACAGTAGGTATGCGATTCAATATCTTGCATCCAACAAATCCATCTTCTCTGGCATTTTTGCCAATGTAGACGATTAGGACCCGTACTCTCTGCCTTTTCTATAAATAAGATGTATTGCTTTTGGCAACTTTTTCTCGTTACTATTAATTTTCATTTTAATGCTTCGCTGTACTTGCACAAATTGACAATGAAATTTAGAGCTGCTCTTCTTTGTCCCCAGGTACTGGCACCGATCGCTCAACCCGCGCAAGCTAATAGACGTCCGTTTCTCTCACTTGAGCCGCAACATGACAATGCAGCGTACGCTGAAGCTCTACCGGCTGCCTGAAGTAAGAAATTAGATGCTAAACCATTCAGAGCATTTCCTTGGTCACTGTTAACAGGCATCCCAACACTGGCCATGTTATAAGGCGTGTATTGGTGCCTGTGGAAGCCGGCCTGTGCCGTTCATGTTTCCAATTTGATGTTATGTCTGATTTTTTTTCCTACTCTTTTAGAAGCCAAAGACACCGGGTTTCAGACAATTCCGAAAGTCGGACACGGCACAAGCACATGCTCTGCTCGAAAAGGTGGGGAAAATTGTGGAGTGCATCTCGCATGTAAGATTTTTGCCTGTGAATGTTGTTACTGCGTAAGGTTGCCCTCTTCCTCACTGCTCTGTACTTTGTAAGCACCTTTGGGCTGAGGAAATGAAAACTATGACTAATGGAAATGCCAAGATCTTTTCTTTCTTGCTTTTTTTTTTTTTGCAATGTCAGTGCTGGTTGCTGTTTAAAGTTGCATTCATAGGGCACCTGTTATTGTGCAGCTCTCAGTGTCGTTACCGTAAAATTCCAGACAAGCGCCTCCTTCAATATCACTGCCAATTGCAAATCGCTACACCATTCTACATCATTCTGGCACTGCATGTGTGCCACAAAATTAAAACGCAATGCTAGGCTGGTACTTTCCATCACTTATCAGGTTCACTGGTGCTAGCTCTTTTTCATTATGTTGGCTGCTTCCTATGTGTACATGTTTTATGTTTTGGCTATCTACGGTGCCACATCGCTGGTGCTTGAACTACATTTGTTCTTGAATGTACTCATGCTTGGCAGTGCAATTAGGGAGATACATAACACAACAGCTGCTTTTGCACATCAGCGGCACAGCAACATGCTGCATGCTGTTTACTGCTTGGGGGCTACCTGACAGAGGATGGAGTCTAGGACCCATCCTCTGCCACTTGGTGAGGAAGAGAGGGTGAGAGTAGTGAAGGAAAGTGCGAAACGAGTCGAATACATGTAGGGGAACTAAAACAGGCACAAAGAAGGATGCACACAGGATGACCGCTAGACTTAACTGAATTTTTACTTCCGACAAATGACATACAGAGTGATAACAACCACAAAAAAAAAACATCTAAGAGAAATCAGTGGCAGCCATATTGTTGATCATCAGGTGCCTGTAACTGTGCTCCGTTCAGCCTCATATTTCTTGTAGACTGGTGTACAACTGCCACTATATTCTACCTCAGGGTGGTCTAGGGGCCTGAAACTAAAAGGCCAAACATAATTTGCTCAGTTGGTAATGTCATATGAAGCTAGTTTGGGCAATTATGGTTACACTATTACCAGCTGTGTTGCCTTTGGCTCATTTTCTGGCATAACTGTGCACTCTCATCAGCAGTAACATTTTTGTTTATACTGAAGTTTGGCAGCCTAGTTGGAATTATTTTTTTGTTGCTTTGGTTCTTGTTCCTTATGAATTCTTTCCTCTGCCAGTACCTGGAGAAGTTTGACCTTGCCCCTGTGTTCACCAAGGACGAATTCAGGCACTGGTTCCTGCCACGCCCGACATTGTGGACAGCTATGTTGTAGAGGTGAGAAACACTGTTTTCAGATGTGAATCACATTGCACAACTTGCTGCTTAGCCTGCGAAAAACTATTTGATTTGACTTGGCATTCTTGGCTAGACTGTATTCCTTTCTTTGTTTTGTGATACTGTTTGTACTGGTATTTTGCATGTCACTGTTTAGTTGGTCCAACACATAGTGTTGATAATATGGATGTATATGCAGTCTTTGTCAAAAGCGTGTGGTTCACTGTGCACTTTCATCTGTATATCTTTTGGCTGCGTAGCGTGGTTTGCGTGGTTCTCTTGACAATTTAGGCCTCTTAATGTTGGGAGAGAGAGTTCTGTTCATTTCCTGGGCATTTGCACTCATGTAATACTACAGTAAAAGCTCATTAATTCAGATTTCACGGTACTGGAAAAAATTTCTGAATTAACCGAATTCCAAATTATCGAAGGAATTAAGAAAACAGTGAACAAGTGTCTACTACATCAGTGCATTTTCATTTTCTTCGTGAATACCTAAATCCAATACTTATGTTTCATAAGAGCACCGTAAAAGCTACAATTATCGTCATTCATGACTTCGTTCACAATGTGACTGCGGCTCAAGAACAAAGTTTGTTAAGCCAAAACATGCTCTCAACACATCTCTTATTACGTAGTACCACCACACACACGTGACGATCATTTTTTCGCCAGCGAAATGGCAAGCAACTGATCGTTCGTCCATCACAACATAGCAAGCGACTTTAATGCCAACATGCGGACCATGGCTGAAGGTCTTATCTTCAATAGCTTCTACTATGTTTGAGTTTCGTGACATTGCGCGCACATTTCCCAAAGTTCAAACGAAACTGCTGAGTGCCGCGTCCGCTGTGGACGAAAACGTGGTCGCTAGACACGATTGTAGCATCCACGCAGTTCTTAAGGTATGCACGTGCCTATGTCCGGAACGGGATGGAATTGAAAAACTTTATTTGGGGTTAGGGACTGTACACGCGCTATCCGCACACCCGCTCGCAGGTGGCGGGACACCTGCCGCACGCAAACGGAGGGCGAAAGAGCGTCGCCGATAGGCTCTTTCGCCCTCCGCTTTGCGTGCGGCAGGTGTCCCGCCACCTGCGATGCGGGTGTGCGGATAGCGCGTGTACAGTCCCTTAGGGGCGTGAACTAGCACGTAGCAGGCCACTCCCATGTCGGGACAGATAGGCTTAAGTTGAAACGAAACTGATGAGCAATGCATCTGGTTCTGAACCTGGCTTGCTAATGCGCAATCTCGGATGGCGGCTACGCAGTTCTGAAGGCACGTGGCAAAAACGAAAGTACTGCTTGTCGTAGCTTCGACACCAGTTGCTATCGACGTGATCATAGGCAGCGCAACAGAATATTGGCGGGCTCGTTGGTGTGAATTGATAGTGCTTTTTTAGCGCAAAACGACACCACAAGAAAGAAGACAGGGCAAGGCACTACTCTCAACTGACGTGATTTATTGCATCAATCCACTCCACAGCGCCCACACAGTTCGTATTCGCCGAGTAAAATCGAAAGTGAAACCAAGTTTGTTGCATCCACTGAAGCCTTGGTCGCCAACAATGCTATTGTGGTAAGATTGTGGATGGCGACCACACCTTTTTGAAGGCCCGTGAGTCTATCGGTTGTTCGCTAATGCAGTTTTCATTTTTTTTTTTTTTTTTTTGCGTTGCACATTTGCGCCGCTTCGTGCTTGATGCGTTCCGAGGATCGTTGGAATAAACTGGGTTGAGGGCAAACATGACCGAATTAACGAGAGTTTGATGCCATTAAATGATACATATGCCGGCTGGGACCAGAGAACAAGTCTGAAATATCTGATTTTCTGAATTATCGGGGGTTGAATTAACAAGCTTTCACTGTATAGGCCTACCCACCACGCTGGTCTAGTGGTTGCGGTGCTCAACTGCTGACCCGCAGGTCGTGGAATCGAATCCCAGCCCTGGTGGCCGCATTTTTGATAGAGGTGCAGATGCTTGCAGCCCGTGTACTTGGATTTAGGTGCACGTTAAAGAACCCCAGGTGGTCAAAATTTCCGAAGCTCTCCACGATGGCGTCCCTCAAAATCGTATCGTATTTTGGTTGATTTGACAAAGGATAAAACGACTACATGAAGCACCTGTCCTGTAATCTTCGTTTGGTGTGTCTGTTTTCTAGTATTGATGTCTGCACTTATGCTGTATAAAACTTTTCTTAGAATTTTCGCCTTCTGTGCAGTTGTAGCTATGCGCGCTTGAACTGACTGGTTATGTTCTGCAGACTGTTTGGATGCGCCTACATATGTGCATGCATGGACTGACAGTCTTTTTATTTTTTTTCCCTCGCTATTTATTGCGCATGAAAGAAAAAGCACACAGGCTTATTGTACCTTCTAGGCTGAATGTCGTGGCTGGTGCAAGCACACCGTTGCACTGGCTGTCTGTGTAAACAGATACACGCGTTGGGTTAGGCCCTACAGAGAGCTTGACAAAAGCCATCGGCACGCCCAGCAATAGTCCACCCGGTTGGAATCTTTAGCAGTTTTTGGAGCAAGAAAAAAAGGCTGTTTTGGAGCTGATATTGAGCAGGTGGAACTGTGTCTTGGAGCAAACCTTAAGCAGGAAAAAAAATGCCATTTTGGAGCAGGTTTGGAGCTGGCGAAAAGGAGTGTGGTATTACTTAAAGAAGTGCATTCAAACTTTTTGGTGCATGTTTTTATGATTATGCAAACAGCATTGCATGTGAACATCTCGCATGTAAACATGTGAACAGCATCGCATTGTATTACTCGTACTAAGTCGCACTAAGAAATGTGATGTGCTACTGTTGCATCCTGTCCTCTTCATGTGAACATGGTTTGTGTATGCCACTGGCAGGGGTTCGAACACTGCATTCTTGGAAGGGTGTTTCAGGGTTCTAAAAGTACTGAGAATTAGTGCCACTGCATCACACTTGCTTCCTGTTTGCAGTTCATTAATTTAGATTATGCGATTCATTTCGAGAAACAGCTTTGCATTACACTTGATACATTTTAGTGAATATACTGCAAGTGGCAGCACCGCTCAAGACTCATCATTTGGATATGTAGAAATGTGCCACATGAATAGTACAGGATGGGCACTTCATGGAGCAGGTTTTTTTTTTCTTAACGCAGCCAATATGTCAAATCAACCCAAGCAACTAGCCTACCTTTCTGCTAACGTGTGCTGATCATGGGACAAATGAATGTGCCAGGCTGGCGATAGAAAGTAATTTTCTGAATGTAGACTTTACAAAACAGCTATATAACTGGAATTCGTACCAGAAGAGCACATTCTGCTTGCCCCAAAACACATGTACTACATGCTCTTTGTTTGTGCGATGCACATTTAGAAGATTTCTGACACATCAACAGCACTGTGCATTTCTTCTTTCACGTAATACACATGATTAGCGGTGCACAATTCACTGCTGCGAAGCAGACTACTTTGTTTGAAATATATTCATGAATGTTGGGGATCCATCTGTAGCTGCAAAACACCAAGGGAGGCTTGTTTTGAGGTGCCATTGTCACACGCAGCGCTGATGACTGCTGCATACAACTTCATGCTACTCACCAGGCAGGGGACAGAGACAGAATGCGTGATCAAGCTGCAGTGGTGCTGCACATTTGGAGAGTGGAGGCACAATCATATGAGTGCACTAGACCTATAGGCCTTTTGCAGTGAGTCTAAACACAGCACACCAAGAGCTGCCACAAGTGCGCTGCCGTGGATCACCTCTTGAATTGGCAGAAAACAGGTGTCAAAGCCACTGCTGGCAACCTCAGCAGTGATGTCTTCAGAGACACTGGGTAACTGTTACTAACTATGCTAACGTAAATTCTTTCTTGGGGTGGTATGTTTAACAGCTTCGGTGTGCACGTGACTTCTTCTTGTATAAAAGTATGTGTTCTTTCAAATAAACTTCTTAGTTGCAGTCAGTGCCTGTCCCGTTGTTTCTTTCTTTGTCCTTGTGTTATTGCACTGTTTTCAAGATGGTGTGTCTAAGGTGCAAAGTGTTGTGCCTGGCCTTTCACACCTTTTACAGGGGGGAGAACCAGACGCTAACGGACTTTGTGAGTTTCTACTCGCTACCATCCACGGTGATGCACCATGCTGTACATAAGGTGCTGCGGGCAGCCTATGCTTTCTACAGTGTAGCCACTTCTGTTCCCCTGGTGGACCTCATGCAGGACGCCCTAATCATCACCAAGAATGTGAGTATCTGCTTATTGATTTTCACTTGTGCTGCTCTCGATTCAAAGCAGGTGGGGCGCTACAGTTACATTGAATAAATGTCACAAATGGGTTAGCTCAGTCGTATCAGACGCAGTCATCAAGAACAGGCCGACAAAGGGGCAAGAAGCTTCACCAGCGCGCCATGACCTTGGGTGTTTTTTTCTCCCTTTTTTTCTTTGTGCCGGTTGTTTTGTAAATGACAGTGTGCATTGGTAGGTACTGCTGTACAGCACTCCAGAGACAAGTCACCGATTCAGTCACATAGTGTTCGAAATCGTATGGGTGCACTACACCCGGTGCTGTGCCACTTGAAATCAAAGAAAGAACACTATGCAGACAGCCATTGATTGAGGCCGGAAGTGTTAAGATAGGTGTTTTTGTGTTTTTTAAGAAAGAGGCTGGTATATTTTTTTTATTTATTTAATTCGAAACAAACAAAATAAATTATTACTCAGGTGTTTTTTGCAATCATGAAATCGGGTAATGACCATGTCCATCCCTTCAACTAGTACTCTGCCAAGAGGCTAGTGAGCGATTTTGAGCTGCTCTGGAAACAAGATGGCTGGTGCCCTGCTGCATGCAGTGCAATAATTTTGACTTACATGTTCACTGAAGGCCTTGACTACTAATCGGTAGCGTTTTCTGATTATGGTCAACAAGTGTTGTAGGATGCCATTAAAAATTTTTAATGTGGCACAGACGTTTCAAGAGTCATTAAATGGACACTAAAGGCAAATAAAAATTTGTGTCAGAGTGAAAGGTCAATCTTTGAGAACGTCTAAAACGTCAATATTATCAACAGCAGTGCTCTGCTAATCGAGAAATCAAGGTAAATGTAGGCCACTATATGCGCTACCAGTGGGATGTTTTGGAATGAGCCCGATGACGTCTAGAGCCCCGAGTACAAATTATCACTAGTATTCAAGCTACTTATGATAAAAAAGGAACATTCCCAGCATTGCAAGACGTAATAAGATGCTGCTTGTGCATTTTTGTTTGATTCATGGAAAAAAAAACTTGATGTTACAATGGAGAACGGCACTAGCTGTGCAAAAGTTCGGTTTTGGCAAATGCTACGTCAGCAGGCCTGTTCAGGCACGCAATTTGAAGTGCACTAGCGGTGTTGGGACCACAGAAACGTGATTTTCATTCAAAGTAAGCATTTCCTTGGCACGAAACAAGCACTACAAGGTTTCTGGAATGCTATTTGAAGAATCAACTTCAACTTAATATTTGTGTCCCTTTTGTGTCTGTTTACACATTTCTTGCTTCTTTTTTGTTGAGTAGTTGGTACTACAGAGGCAATACTGCATAATTGGTACTAAACATTAAGGTTTCGGCTAGTTGATACTCCATTGCACAAGACATTAACAGCTAAAAAAAATTAAACAGAGAATGAAGCACAAGCAGCCTTGAGGGCCACTGGAGCCCCTTTTCATCATCATAATCAGTGCATGACTTCCACAAGCACCCTGTTAGCTTCTCAGCTTTTCCACCGTCCTTAGTTTCGATATGATCTTGATTGAAGTACTAAGTCATGACATGTAAGTTATAGAGAAGAGGCTTTACTGCAAATAATACTAGTTATGAACCGTAAGATAGCTTGATCATGTGCATTCGTCGCGGCTTAATGCAAGCACAGCACTGCATGATGAAACCAATGGTAGTGCAGTTTTGGTTGATGCATATAAACGACTATGGCATGGCGACTTTGCACGAGGGAAAAGATATGTAGTCATGTTGAGTGTCGGCTAGCACCTGTGTCTTTTTATTGACCCTCCTGTAATGCACCATACAACAGCATTGATCCAAGACACAGTGCCTGCAAAGGTGCACGATGACTATCCCACCATTACGTTCTGCTTCAAGCACATGCTTCCTGCAAGATTTGTGGTTTCGTCCACTTGGAAAACATTTGCCTGGTTCATTCGCAGAGCTTGCAGGCTCTTGTCCTTCTGACCTGGAAGCATGACAGAAATTGGACAAAATCCAACCATGTGGCTCCTTTGATTGCTATGGGAACTGAAGAACATTTTGGCTGGGGCAGTCTTTCTCTACCTATAATTTTTAGAAGGCTTCACGTCACTGTAAACCGAGTTTCAGCGCAGTTGAACGTACCCTCCGTATAGGCCACATCGCTGAGGGCCAGCTAATGAGACTTGCCGTCCATGTCGTGCTTGCCTGTTGATGAGGGAACAGAAAGGATGTGCTTGCTGTTGAACGCAGTGTGAAAACTTTTACAGATGGCAGAATACTGGGGCGTACTTTTTAAAGTTGCATGGAGGCCTAATGTATTAAAGGTACTTGAGTGCTTTAAGTATGGTCATGCATCAGTGCAAACACTGAACAGGCTGCAACATCAGCTGCTACAGAATTTCATTCTGGCTAAATTTGCTATGAGGAGTAATGTATACCACTGAAGCATTCTTGTCAAAGCTGCAGGGCTGGTATTTCCTTTTTTTTTTTTTTTTTTTTTAGCATCATGCAAATTACACTTAAGTAGATGGCGGGTGCACCTGCTAGTGACGTGTGGCCCGACACACAGCATTCAATATGGTGGAGTCCTTATCTCTGAAGCAGTGTTGAGGAGACACATGTTCTAGGCAATGCCCTTGATGTGCGTCACTTCCAACAAGCAGTAATTTGCAACTTCATTTGCAGTTATATCAAAAATGCTTTTTTTTTTTTTTTTTTTTTTGAGCTATTCCTGATGCTTCTGCTTGTGCTTCACGCGTAATATTTTTGCGCAGACACTCCTTAAGATACCCACACTATGTGAAACTAGGATTTTTATGCTGGGTAGAATTTTTAGCGGATGTTGAAGTGTGTATGATGGGCTTAACTGTTGCTAGTTTGGCTTGTAGTGGAACGTCGCGATTGTCAACTCAGTTTCTTGGCTCTGTCAGTATGGTTGAACGATCACTAGCAGTGGTTTGCACCATTTACTCTTTTATAATCGGTGAAGTAACTGTGGATATCCTGGAAAAATGTGCAGTCGTCAAAAACGGGAAAACGCTGGAGCCAGTACTATAAGGGGACTTGGTCTTTATTGGGGCAGCAACTGTTCGTGTTCACAGCATTTTCGGCCTGCTATCGCTTATCCCCAGTCTAAAAGGAGAATCGATTGGCATGAGACGAGTTGAAATACTCGGGAAGAGAGGTGCTTAGTAGAAACAGTAGCGTATTCGGGCAGGGTATTGTTGCGTTCTTCCAAGTGGTGGAGGTAGCAAAAACGGGGGGAAAAAAACCTTCCCACATAACCAGATGTCATTCCACCGAGCTTGGTTTTCGTACAAGATGAATAGGAACGACATCCCTTTTTAACCTTTGATGTCACGTTCTCATTTTTATCTTGAAAGATTCGGTCTCGTTTTGTACTGGAAAATAAAACTTTGAACCAAGGTGCATTAGACAACTCTGTCGCGGGATTCATAATCAATGAACTCAATGTCACATTTTTTGTCTTTTTTTAAAATGTTATTCACTGCCACCTCATGAATATCCAACTACTAGAGGCTTGATCCACCTGCAGGATTAAAGTAAGCACTTGGAAGAATGTGTCTGTCACACATTATTTTACTTTGCTCTGTCCACAAAATTTTCCCACTTTACTTTGCCTGTGCAATGTAATTGTGTAAAGCCACAGGCTGAATTCGGTCAGAAATAGCCTTCACATGTCATTACAGAGTGTGTGTGCAAGAGGCCCATGAAGACATTGCCTTCAAAATATGATTTTCTAAATTATAGTCTGTGCCTGCTGTTCGTAACCAGTTTCTGGGTAAATAAATAAAAGTATAGTTAAAATGATACAATGCATAAATGAAATGAGCAGTTAAATATCATTAGCTGTGTTAATTACTTGCAAAAATCTAGTGATCTTGCAGTCAGCTTACGATTGAATTCAAGCAACAGATAGACAACTTCGAACGGTATGTACACACTGTAATGCATGAGTTCATAGCACATGAATGACATCCACTGCAGTGCATAGCACGTGAATATTGTCTTGCTGGTAAGAATATTCTGCCAGCTTTTGAAAGTCCAGTCCTCTCAGCAGTAATCACATCAACACTCACTTCATATGAAAAGGAAGTGACTAGAGTGAAACACTCGTAAGACTTTTGGAAGGAGAAAATATGGAGGTGCCCATAACTACACCATTGCAATTGTGTCTGAAAATAGGAACACTATGTATGTATGTGTTATTGTAAGCGTTTCTGCCTTTACAGAATGGCTATGATGTTTTCAATGCTCTGGACTTAATGGACAACAAGGAGTTCCTGGAGAAGCTAAAGTTTGGCATTGGAGATGGGAACCTGCAGTACTACCTATACAACTGGAGGTGCCCAGAGATGGCTCCCAACAAGGTGAGGCCAATGCATATTGCCACGTGCGTTTCTTTTACTGCATTCGGTTTCCGCCCACAAAGACTATCAGCAGTACTCGGCGCAGACCGCGCCTTATTGTTCCAGAAGCTTCACGGTTGTAGTAGATCGTTTTGTTAAGATTGCACGCAAGACGGTAACGCTCAAGATTATTCCAGAGCTTGCGCGACGACTAGTGATAAGGCTAGAATGTTCGACGCATGATTTATAAAAGCCGGCGCGTTCCAACGAAGTTCAGTTGATCGACGGCCGACGCTCTGTTCGCCACTATCAGTGCCAGTGTGTATTGCTGTAATCTGACTTTCCGTTTACCGGCCACAAGTTCGGCCCCAATAAACAGTTTCATTTTGAACCTACCGACTGCTGCCTTCGTCGACGTCACGACCACGTGACATCTGGTGGAGGTGCTTCCCGGTCCATGTACCGAACACCCCCCTCCAACCGTGAGCCAAGCCCACACCGCCAAGGGGACACCGACGTGGACGCTGAGCAGCGAGTCAGCCGCAGGCAGCAAGGTCTGCCACCAGAATACGGACCCCTACCCGACAAGATCCGGACCACGGTGACGAAGACAACGAGCACGATGACGACCGCAGTGCCCCCCGCGGCAATCGTGATGCAGCCACCCAGAGAGCCGCCGACGTTTCACGGATCTCCAAGTGAAGACCCCGAAACCTGGCTTGAGACATTCGAAAGGGTCTCAACATTCAACAACTGGGACGCCGACGACAAGCTGCGCCACGTATACTTTTACCTAGACGACGCAGCTAGGACCTGGTTCGAGAATCGCGAGTCCACTCTTCAAACCTGGGACATCTTTCGCAGCACATTTTTGGAAACGTTCACGAGTGTCGTCAGAAAGGAAAGGGCTGCAACCTTGCTGGAGACATGGGTGCAACTTCCTAACGAAAGCGTCACTATATTCGCGGAGGAAATGACCCGGCTCTTCCGCCACGCTGACCCCTCCATGTCCGAGGAAAAGAAGGTTCGCTTCTTGATGCGGGGGGTTAAGCAAGACCTGTTTGCCGGCCTTGTACGCAACCCGCCAAAGACTGTCACGGAATTTGTCTCGGAGGCCACGACGATCGAGAAGGCGCTGGAGATGCGTACTAGCCAGTACAACCGCCGCATTCCCTCGACGACCTACGGGGAAGTTCAAGCGCTATATCCCGACGACCTGCGCGACACCATCAGAGCAATCGTTCGGGAGAAGCTGCGCAAATTCTTGCCAACTTCGCAGCCTCAGGTGGAGCCGATCACCGACGTCGTGCGCCAGGAAATCCGGCAAGTTCTTGGAACACCTGAACCAGCGCAGCGTGAGCCACAAGCGATGAGCTACGCTGCCACAGCTCGTCGTACCGCTCCCCCGCCGCGCCCACGTGAAGACTTCGCACCACCGCAGTTCCGCCGTCAGACTTTGCCGCCACCACCACCGACGCCATACCGTCCACCCACCGGCCAGCGTTCCGCTCCGAGGAAGACCGACGTTTGGCGCGCCCCTGACCACCGCCCCCTGTGCTACCACTGCGGAGAAGCTGGCCACACCTACCGCCGTTGCCAGTACTGCCAGATGGGCCTACGCGGTTTCGCCGTCGACGCGCCTCGTCCACAGCGGGGTGAACGACCGCAAGACATCGCCGACTACCTCGCAGGAGCTCAGTGGACACCCCAACGACCTTCCCGCTCACCGTCGCCCGGCCGCTACATGTCACCGCACCGCCGGCAGTACACTGGCCCAAATCAGGGCCGGTCACCTAGCCCGTACCCGGGAACCTAAGGGCAGCAACCGATGGAGGTGCGGTTGCTGTTCGACGAAATGCCGAAGATCCTCCGCGGCCGCCGACGACGACAACGCGACGAGACCTGCGCAACACGACGCGAAGCAGACGAAGCCCTACCGATGAAACCTCACGAACCGAAGAAAACCTGACGACGCAGCATGGAAGCACCACAACATTTCGACGCAGCCGTGATCCGACACCGCAACCCAACCGCAACGCACGACGACGAACCAGCGACCTCGACGTAATATTCGACGGGCACAACGTCACCGCTCTCGTCGACACTGGAGCCGACTATTCCGTCATCAGTGGGTCTTTCGCGACGAAGTTAAAGAAAGTAAAGACTGCTTGGCAAGGCCCTGAAATCAGGACCGCTGGGGGGTCATCTAATAACGCCGGCCGGTGTCTGTACCGCAAGAGTGACCATCAATAACCGGACTTATCCCGCCAGCTTTCTAATTCTGCAGCACTGCTCCAGGGATGTGATACTGGGGATGGACTTCCTAAGTCGACACGGCGCCGTCATCGGCCTGAGGTCTGAGTCGATAACACTGACTTCAGAAAAAGCGTTGCCGCCCCACACGTCGCCGGAGAATCATCCCTTGAATGTAATAGAAGAGCAGGTCACCGTTCCGCCTCTTTTCAGCGTCGTCATTTCCGTCGGCACCGAAATACCCGCTAACCTTGAAGGCGTCGTCGAGGGCGATCAGCACCTGCTTGTGAACAGTCAGATTTGCGTCGCAAGAGGCATCGCCGAGTTGCGCGACGGCAAAGCAAAGGTACTGCTTACAAACTTCAGCCACGAATATAGGCACCTCAACATTGGTACGACGGTCACCTACATCGAGAAATTCGTGGACACCAGCAAAGCTTTCGCCCTCTCCGATACTGCCGAACATTCTTCGACGAATCGAGGTCCCGAAACAGATTTCGACGTCAACCCCAGCCTCCCAAAGCAGAAGCAAGACCAGCTCAAAAATCGGCTCCTGCAATTCAAGGACTGCTTCTCATCGTCGTCAACAATTCGACAGACCCCAGTCGCCAAACATCGTATCATAACTGAAGAAAGTGCCCGACCAGTCCGTCAGAGCCCGTATCGAATTTCGACGCGAGAACGCGAAGCCGTAAAGAAGCAAGTCGACGAAATGTTATGCGACGACATAATCCAGCCGTCCAAGAGCCCCTGGGCGTCTCCTGTGGTGTCGGTGAAGAAGAAGGACGGGACGCTACGTTTCTGCGTCGACTATCGTCGCCTGAACAAGATCACGAAGAAGGACGTGTACCCCCTTCCACGGATAGACGACGCCCTGGATCGACTCCACAACGCGAAGTACTTTTCGTCGATGGACCTGAAGACGGGGGTACTGGCAAATCGAAGTCGACGAGAGAGACCGAGAAAAGACTGCCTTTATAACACCAGACGGCCTGTTCGAGTTTAAGGTCATGCCTTTTGGTCTTTGCTCGGCCCCCGCGACCTTCCAACGCGTTATGGATACTGTATTGGCCGGCTTGAAGTGGCAGACTTGCCTTGTGTACTTGGACGACGTCGTTGTGTTTTCCTCAAACTTCGACGAACACCTACGGCGCCTTGAAGCTGTACTTCAAGCAATCAAGACCTCCGGACTCACCCTCAAGCCAGAGAAGTGCCGCTTCGCGTACGAAGAACTTTTGTTCTTGGGCCACGTGATAAGCAAATCCGGAGTACGCCCCGACCCGCAAAAGACAACCGCCATCGCTGCTTTCCCGCCACCCACCGACAAGAAGGCCGTGCGGCGATTTCTCGGCTTGTGTGCCTATTACAGGCGGTTCGTTAAAAACTTCGCCCGCATCGCCGAGCCTCTCGCTAACCTCACCAGGACCGACGTCGAGTTCAAGTGGGAAACACCGCAGGAGGAAGCATTTCAAGAACTAAAACGACGCCTGCAAACGCCTCCGTTGCTTGCGCATTTCGACGAACACGCCGAAACAGAAGTGCACACCGACGCGAGCAGCGTAGGACTCGGCGCCGTCCTTGTGCAGAGGACGGACGGACTGGAAAGGGTTATCAGTTATGCTAGCCGGTCGCTATCAAAGGCAGAGGCCAACTACTCCACAACAGAAAAGGAGTGCCTCGCCATCATCTGGGCTACATCAAAGTTTCGCCCCTACCTTTACGGCAGGCCCTTCAAAGTTGTGAGCGACCACCACGCCTTGTGTTGGCTAGCTAGCTTGAAAGACCCTTCTGGTCGCCTCGCACGGTGGAGCCTGAGACTTCAAGAATTCGACATTACCGTCGTTTACAAGTCCGGAAGAAAACACTCTGACGCCGACTGCCTGTCTCGTGCCCCCGTCGACCCACCGCCGCTGGACGACCAGGATGATGACGGCTTCCTCGGAACCATAAGTGCCGACGACTTCGCCGAGCGACAGCGAACGGACCCGGAACCCAGGAGCCTTATCGAATACCTCGAGGGCAAGAGCGCCACTGTTCCGAAGGTATTCAAGAGAGGACTGGCGTCGTTCTTCCTGCGAAACGGAGTCCTCCTAAAGAAGAACTTCTCGCCCCTTCGAGCCAAACACCTTCTCGTGGTCCCGTCAGCAATGAGACCAGAAGTCCTCCAGGCCCTACACGACGACCCGACGGCTGGACATCTCGGTGTTTCCCGCACGATCGCAAGAGTACAGGAAAAGTAGTACTGGCCGCGCCTTGCCGCCGACGTCGCCCGCTACGTAAGGACGTGCCGAGACTGTCAGCGACGGAAAACACCGCCAACAAGACCAGCAGGCTTCCTTCAGCCGATCGAGCCTCCTCGGCGACCGTTCCAGCAGATCGGGATGGACCTCCTGGGGCCGTTCCCAACGTCGACTTGCGGAAACAAATGGATCGTCGTAGCCACCGACTACCTCACCTGCTACGCCGAAACAAAAGCCCTGCCCAAAGGCAGTGCCGCCGAGGTAGCCAAGTTCTTCGTTGAGAACATTGTCCTTCGACACGGCGCCCCAGAGGTTCTCATCACCGACAGAGGCACGGCGTTTACGGCTGACCTAACCCAGGCGATCTTGGGATACAGCCACACAAGTCACCGCCGGACCACCGCGTACCACCCACAGACCAACGGCCTGACCGAGCGTCTAAATAAGACCATCGCCGACATGCTGGCCATGTACGTCGACGTCGAACACAAGACGTGGGACGCCATCCTTCCGTACGTGACCTTCGCGTACAACACGGCCGTGCAAGAAACGACGCAGATGACACCACACAAGTTGGTCTACGGACGGAGCCCCGTATCGACGCTCGACGCCATGTTACCAAACGTGACCGACGAGGAAAACATCGACGTGACCGCCTACCTACAGCGCGCCGAAGAAGCACGACAGCTCGCCCGCTTGCGGATCAAGAATCAGCAGACGACTGACAGCCGCCGCTACAATCTTCGACGACGCTTCGTGGAATACCAGCCCGGCGACCGCGTTTGGGTGTGGACGCCCATACGACGACGTGGACTTAGTGAAAAACTTCTGCGACGATACTTCGGACCGTATAGGGTGCTTCGACGTCTAGGCACACTCGACTACGAGGTTGTCCCCGACGGCACTTCGAACTCTCAACGGCGGCGTGCGCGACCTGAAGTCGTCCATGTCGTGCGCCTCAAGCCGTTTTACGCGTGGTAGTGGACCTAAGGACTGTACTTTTATTTCATTGGACTTTCTTGCTTGTGCGTATTGTTTATTCAACTTTCTTGATTTATTGTCGTTATTTATTGTTGCGTGTATTTTTCCCATGTGTTCTGTTCTAAGCATCGGGACGATGCCTTTTCAGAGGGGGGCATTGCCACGTGCGTTTCTTTTACTGCATTCGGTTTCCGCCCACAAAGACTATCAGCAGTACTCGGCGCAGACCGGGCCTTATTGTTCCAGAAGCTTCACGGTTGTAGTAGATCGTTTTGTTAAGATTGCACGCAAGACGGTAACACTCAAGATTATTCCAGAGCTTGCGCGACGACTAGTGATAAGGCTAGAATGTTCGACGCATGATTTATAAAAGCCGGCGCGTTCCAACGAAGTTCAGTTGATCGACGGCCGACGCTCTGTTCGCCGCTATCAGTGCCAGTGTGTATTGCTGTAATCTGACTTTCCGTTTACCGGCCACAAGTTTGGCCCCAATAAACAGTTTCATTTTGAACCTACCGACTGCTGCCTTCGTCGACGTCACGACCACATGACAATATTATGCTCAGAAATCTAGATATAATGTCAAATTGTTACCCATCCCGTGCTTACCGACTTCCATCTAATGCCTAATATGAACAGCTTTATCAATTACCTGTGAGCAGCAATTGTATGCTTCATCGGGAGCCATCATTTTGACAAGAGTGTACATCTCTGTGTCAGGGCATTTCATAGCCAACATCTCAACTGTTAGTCCCGTTGTCCCGTGTCTTCCCTTGCGCTGTAATTAGTCTACGAAATGGAATACCAACTAGCCCGTACCCACACCCTGCTTCAGTATATCTTAACCGGGCTTCTTAATTAAAAATGATGGTTCCATGAGGCTAAAGCTTTCGTTTATTCACCCTGTTTGATCACTTAAATTCTAAATGTCTGTGTGACCTCCTTGCCTTGTTTGTACCGTTAATGTGGCATCATCAGTTGAGCCATCTTGTGCTAGCAGCAGCACTGGCAGTGCACTTTGAAGCAACCACCTGCATATATCCCTTTCGAAAGCAGTCTATTCAGCCAGCCTATGTGTAAGCATACACTTACGGACTAGAGGTCATCCACTCATGGACTTTAACGGACGTTCTCCACCCTGGCAATGCACTCCCACTGATGTGGCTTTCTCTTGTAACATGTTTTTTCAGATCGGACTTGTTCTGCAATGACCATGTGGAGGCTAGCGCCGAGGGCACGGCAAATGCAAATACCCAAGCGCATACACCGACTGCTGTGATAGCCACGCCATGTCTTGTTGCAACTGTCTCATTTGGCCAACACCTGACTCAGTTGCCTTATCACAGCCTTCACTTCCTCCCCATTTGAATTGAGTTGTGGGACTGCATCGGAAAGTGACACCCGAATGGAAGACGGTTGCGTGCACATGCCAAGCTCTCAAGTGAACATCCCCTGGCTTTCTTTATGCACTTTGTTTAGTCACCCATAGTGAAATGGCTTGTGTGAATTATTTCCCTCTGCTCTCTTGACTGGTTGGTGCTTTTCTCTTCTGCACTTACTCATGCACTCAACGAGGTTCGGACCAGATCATTTTGTTTGGTTTCAGCTGCTTTGGTAAGATGCAATCGTCCATGTTGTGAATGACTACGGCCATGATTCTCTTTGTGGTGGTGCCACCTGGGAGAACAGTGAAGGACACTGATGGCTCCAGCAGCATGCTCTGTTGTAATGTCTCCCTGATGTCGGGTGTTGTCTATGGGACATTCACGAATGTTACCTATGCTGGAATTGGCTCCAAGCCCTTGTGGCCCAGGCTTTTACAGATGTGAGCCTTGAACAAGAGTTCAGAAAGGGCCGCCCTCTTGTGCTCTGTGAAACTTCTTTTGCAATAGTTGTCACTGCTTTCGCTGCAATTTGATGAGTAATATGTCCCATGTCATAATGGCAGGCTGCTTTTGTAATATTTCCTTTTAATGAAACCAAGTTGCATGGCAGCAAGTGAATCCCTTGTTTTTAGTCTACATTAAAGTGCAGTCACTGCAGAAGATTGCTTTTTTGCAATTCTCCCATGGACATATTCTGTGTTTGAGGCAATGTTATGTTTTGTTTTGGCATCCCAGATGTCCCCACAGCCAGTCCTTTATGATTTCGCATTCTGAGTTTTTCTTCTTTTTTTTTTTTTTTTTTTTTTTTTTTTTTTTTTTTTTTTTTTTTTTTTTAATGGCTTGTACATTTGTTAAAAGTAAGCATGTGCTGATGCAGCTGAAGTTATCACTTGTTAGTTTAGAGGGCACTGTGTTATTGTCACTGTTTTCTTGCTTGCCTGAGTGATAGCACGCAATGCGTAAATGTGCTAACATGGGGTTGTCCATGGAAGCACTGTCTAATATAATGACCTTGTATGGGGCCGAGAAAGTGAAGAAAACTTTTTATCTTGAAGAGCACTTGTCGCATCTTCCACATATAGGTGCTTGCAACAATCTATACACGACTTTGGTACTGAATGCAACACCTAATTGGAGGCGACAACTAAGCAGATATCAATAAAACCACTTGTGAACTTGCAGTTGTGTTGAGTTCATGGAGTTCTTAGCAGCTATTTAGTCACAAACAAAATTTTGCGAGATGCGGGAGTGCTGAATGGAAGCTGCCCTTGGGACTCCAGGCGGCGCAGTGAGTGCGTTTAGGCTACGCAGGATGTTTACTAAGCACATGCATGTCCTATATTCACTTGTCTGCCTCCCTGATTGCTAATTTCACGATCAGGCAGGCAAACGAGTGAATATAGAGCATGCATCAGTTGGTAAACATTCTGCGTAGCCTCAACATACACACTGCACTGCCTAGTGTCCCAGAAAGCTTCCATGCATTGCTCAAGCATCTCGCAGAATTTCGTTCGTGACTGTATGGTGAACATTACAACCACGTAAGTAAACAGACTGTGATCAAATTTTTCTTTCTCTTGCTAGTTGCCTCTTCAATGCATGATCATTCGGTGGTCGCTCTATTCCGAATATATGCAAACAATAAATATATATCTTTCTGAGATTACCAGTTTATGCCACGTGGAGCACATCCATCTTACGTCATTAAAATCTGTCATGGCAGCCTCAAAGGAAGGTTTATTGGATGCAATACAGAGGTGAACGTGTATCTGCATGCGCGAAGGAAATTGGTTATTAGACAATCAATTTAGTATGAACATAGACCAACTAGCCCGGCTGTCCGTTTATCTGCCGATGCACTCAACAGTTGGCTCTATGCAGTGGCTGCCAGCTACATTCTGACTGTGATGCCTAAAGCTTGGGATGTGCTTACATCAGCCATTGGTTGTTCCTTGACTACGCACTTCTAACAGCAGAGCTGTTTAAGCTGGCCGTAAAAACTTTGGTGTCTGCAGATAACCGCAGGTGGGTATGTGCCACAGGAATTGGGCAAGCCCCACTACCGAGCACAGCAAGTGTGAGCACTTAACGAAAACTGTGCTCAGCGAAGTGAAAGAAGTGCGGAGATTTGGGCTTGTTGGTTGTACATTCTTAGATAACAGCGCGAAAAAGACGCAGGACACACAGAAAGGGAACGCACACAGCACTGACTCTCAACAATATTTTATTGTGAAAACAATGCACCGCCTATAAATACAGAAGATAATCACTCCCATAATACCACACGACAGCACATGGCACAGGTAGGCCCCTACTGCACAACTAACAAAGGTTACGAAAACCACCTACGTAGAAATCCAGTTCCTTGGGCAATAGTGTGATAGACAGAGTGCTGACACAGTTGTCACCCAACTGCGCAATCTTATGCACTTCAACAATTTTGAGTGTTAAGCGATCATGGTGTTTGCTCACAACACTACATTTCTCGAAAACCGGTGAACACGTGCATGACCGACAGTGGATGGCTAGCCACCCATCTTGTGCAAGTTTTTATCAGAATCCATTCGCATGCGGTAAATTTTACATAGGTCAGACGGGTCGTTGTGCTAACGATAAGAGAGCATGCCAACAATGTAAAACGTGCACAAGATGGCTAGCCATCCACTGTTGGTCATGCACGTGTTCGCCGGTTTTCGAGAAATGTAGCGTTGTGAGCAAACACCGTGATCGCTTAACCCGCGAAATTGTTGAAGCGTATCATATTGCGCAGTTGGGTGACAACTGTGTCAGCACTCCGTCTATCACACTATTGCCCAAGGAACTGGATTATCTACGTAGGAGGTTTTCGTAATCTTTCTTAGTTGTGCTGTAAGCGGCCTACCTGTGCTATGTGCTGTCGTGTGGTATTATGGGAGTGATTACCTTCTGTATTTATAGGCGGTGCATTGTTTTCACAATAAAATATTGTTGAGAGTCAGTGCTGTGTGCGTTCTCTTTCTGTGTGTCCTGCGTGTTTTTCGCGCTGTTATCAAACAAGAACAAAGAGAAACACATGAATGAGAGAGAAAGAAAGACAAAAATAAAAGGTATGAAGACATAAAATGATAGAAAGAAAAAAATATGACATGGAAAAGAGAAGCAGCAAAACTGAAAGAGAAACAAAGAAAAGCAGAGAAAGAGGTAGAAAGAGAAGGAAACACGAAAAAGATATTAAAAAATAGCAAGACGGAAAAAGAGATAAAGAAAAACCAAAGAAAGGGAGAAAGCAATAAGTAAATAGGAAGCAACAGGTATAAAAACATACAAGAAACGGAAAGAGAAAGAAAAAAATGAGAAAGAAGGCCACCCAGCCCCCCTTCAGGCTTGGCACTTCTAGTGCGAAGCTGCCATAATTTACATGCATACCCCATGGGATATGCCTGTCTTTCGCATGTTGCTTCTTTGAGAACAAGGAGTACTTTTCTCCCCATCTTTCTGAAATTATCTTGTTAAATATTTGGCTGACTACACACTACCAGAAGCTGGTATATTAGGCCCATGCCAGGTTTTGGTGGTCTGTGTGACTCCGCTTCCACCCAACTCTAGACACATAGATGTCATCGGTTTGTGGTACAAAATGATTGGTGCTTCTGGTTTCTACGATTTAACGAGTGGTCCACTGTTTGATGCCCACAGACATTCCACACTTGGCACATGAGCAAAAGCTAAGGAACAGATTTTAGGGCTGCTGGCACTAGACAGCTCGTCTCTCTCGACACGGAAGCACTACTGCTGTGGTAAAGTATTAGTCAACATTAATATGTTTCAAAAACATGGAAGGATGCTCAGATATATGACCAAACTAATGCAGAAATAGCTCATTACATGTAATAGCATCTTGTCTAAAGGAAATAGTGGTTGCTGTAGTCTTAAAAAGATTCAGCATCTATATGAATTTGCTATATTAGGCAGGCTGTGAGCTCCTTCTGCAAAAGGACTTCTCAGGAAAAGAATACTTAATTGCCTATGATGTTCAGCGCAAATAGGACACGAAATACAAGAAAGTACACGACACAAGCGTGTCGTGTACTTTCTTGTATTTCGTGTTCTATTTGCGCTGAACGTACGAACTGAAACCGTCTTAGAGTAGACCCATGTAATTTTCTATATATTCTAACGGTTAATATACGTAATATGCAAGCAGGAGTGGGTATCCAGGCTTTTTGATACGAAATGTTGTTAGTTGTAAATTTTGGCACACCAAGACAACTCTGAAGAGCTCCTCGCTCTGAAAGAATCAAAGGGTTAATCTTGTATGCTGGGCCACCAGAGAACAGCACGCAACCAAATTCAAGAATCGGGTGAACATACATGTGGTAAATCATGATCAGAGTATCTCTACGTAGTCTGGAACAGAGGTGGCCAAGTTTACTTATCATCCTGACAGCGCATGTACGATTAAGTTTAACATGTTCAATGTGATTGTGCCAGCTCAGTTTTTCATCATACATTACATCCAAATATTTAATAAAGTCAACTTGGGGAATTCTTTCTTGACGGTACTCCAGAGAAATATTAACTGGCACATTCAAAGAAAAAACAATTATGCAGCTCATTTAGTTTCATTTGAATATCATCAAACCAAGATTCTAATGTTGCTAAATATGATTGTAATGTTGAATGGAGTAAATGTAGCCAGACTCGAAAAACGCAGTGTCATCTGCATATACGTACACTTGTACCTTATCATGCAGTGAAATTGAACTTAACAAAAAATTATATGAAACAGGCAAGAGAACATAGCCCTGGGGAACACCTCTCGTTTCGCTATACTTGGACGTAGAAATGCCTCATTGGGAGCAATAAAGCTTCCTATCTTTTAAAAGATCATACATCCAATTTGTATCATATTGGAGAAAATTTAAATCTTTTAGGGCATTGAGAAGAATAATGTGTTCAACATCATACGCCTTGGCTAGATCGATGGTTACTAAAGCCGCATATTGCCGCCTGTGCCGGGCAAGCTTAATACAAGCCTCTAAATCATGTGCACACCATATCAAGCAACCGGGTCTAAATCCAATATGGCAAGAGCGCAGTATTGCATTATATGTTAGAAACTTCATAATTCTTATATGTAGTGTTCTTTCTATTAACGTAATTACATGTGATGTTAGGGCCATTGGTCTAATGTTGTCTATCTGCATTCCCGCTCCCTGTTTTTAAAGCAGAGGAATAATTTTTGCAAGTCTCCAGTCAGGAGGAGCCCAACCATTTCTGCGTGAGTGGTTGACAGCATTAAGAAGATCTTCTGGAGAGATATCGAATAATAGCTTTAACATTCCTAATGTAATGCCATTTGGACCTGGAGCTGAGCTAGGGAGAAGTCGGAACAATGTGTGCAATTTCTTTCATATTTACTTCGATAAAATTGTTGACACATGAGGGCTTTACAAACTTTATTTGTAGCTGTGATGTAAATTGCTTTTCCAAGCTGGATGCAATGTCAGCTAATACATCTACCAATTCTTTTGGTGAAAGAAGAACTGATTCACTGTTTATGAGCACTACAATAGCCATTACGTGATAATGAAAAAATCTAAATAGAGCTATTTTATTACCACTCTTTGATAGAAAGTTGTCGCAGGTCACGGGATCGAATCCCGGCCGTGGTGGCTGCATTTTCCGTGGAGGCGAAAATGCTCAAGGCCTGTGTATTTATATTTAGGTGCACGTTAAAGGGGCCCTGCAACACAAGTTAAGCGTGTTGTTTTCATCGCTTCTTCTCAAACTGTGGAATGCACCGATATCATTGCGTGAGGGGCAACACCAAAAACAAGGCTGTTATAATTTTATTTCTATGGAGAAACCACACTCTTTTCGGACTAGAGCGACATGCAGCGGCTATTTTTGTTATCGGAAGTGACGCTTCACCACGTGGGAGTGACGACATAGGCCGTGCATTTTGATTGGCTCGACGTGACAGGTCACACGTAATATTCATGCCGTCCCAAATAGGTCACACTATTGTACGCTAAAAATTATGGAAGAACTCTTTATACTTCCTCAGATACAAAGGATTTCTGTTTATAAATATCAAAACGTGAACACAATTGCAAAACCACGCTAGGAGCGTTGCACAACGGCCACCACGAGGCGCGTCATCCGGTACGTCTCTGTAAGAGGCGCGCAGTGATTGGAAACAGTCTTTGACGTCAGTGGGAGAGTGAAATGCGAAAGGGGACGTTTCCTCTCGTCGTCTGCTGGGGTTTTGAAGTTTGAAGGCTAATAACTTCCGTTACCGCGCACCGATTTCGATAATTCTTTTTGCGTTTATCTCAGTATTCGGCCCTACATGAGCTACTGCGCTGTAGAGGGCAGACAAAAATTGGGGACCCTTAAGCTTAGCCTTTAAGAGTTGCACGATAGTGATATCCTGTCCCGAGTGCGTACTTCAACCACTCAGTGCATACTTGCTATGCACCCACTACGTGGTGTTAAGGGAATACGCGCAGTAAGGTGTGTGCCTTTTGTAATGGGTGGCCGGCTTTAAACTACGAAATCGTTATGATAGTCACATGTTTACGCCCGATGGCAATGTACTCTTGTACCACATAATATTCCTGGGATATTACATGTTATATTGCGACGCCTATATAAAGGACGCTTGCGTTTGCGAAGCATGAAAGTTAATTTCACTGCATTTCCCAGTAGAGGAAGTTATTTCACTGTATTGCCACGCAGAGGTGTGGCTGGGTGGTAGAACACCTGCTTGCTACGCAGACGGCCTGGGTTCGATCCTCACTCAGACTCGGAAATTTTAGATGCGAAGCATCTTATGCTCGGGGCTGTGTCCGTACCTCCCGCGTCACGCGTCCGGTCACTTTCATGAAGTAGGGAAGCAGCCACTATGCGAACCAGAACACTGTAGTACAGTAAGGCCATCAACCACCATCACAGTCATCAGAGTCATGGCAGAGAGCACAGAGTGGCTGTTTAGCAATGGCTAGGCAGGTGGTGGGTGCAAGCAAAGAATAACGCGCTCTACCGGTTGTGTCTGTTGCCCACGTTGACTCCATTCCTTGATCTTGCTTGCATGTGCTTGCGAGGGCTTTGTCTGTCCCTCTTTCCCGTGTCCTACAGCCCCTCTCTCTCCTCTCCTATGCTCCCGCCCTTTCTCTCCTCTAGGAATAGGAAAAAGAACCAGCGAAAAACCACACGAAGACAGCGAAGAAGAACAACCACACAGGACAAGCGCTGGACTTACAACTGAATGTTTATTGAAGAATTGCAATCACCCCCCACACATGAAACAACAGCGCATGCGTAAAAAAGGGCCATCTGAGCCATCTGAGCCATGTGTGGGGGGTGTGTGCAATTCTTCAATAAACATTCAGTTGTAAGTCCAGCGCTTGTCCTGTGTGGTTGTTCTTCTTCGCTGTCTTCGCGTGGTTTTTCGCTGGTTCTTTTTCCTATTACTATGAACCAACTCGCCCAGAAAGCTACGTTACTGAACTCTCCTCTAGGAATCCTCTACTCTCTGGAGCGGTGCCCGTGTCCCGTTGACGCCATTCCTTGATCTTGCTTGCATGTGCTTGCGGGGGGCTTTGTCCGCCCCTCCTTCCTGCTGTTATAACTGTCAAGGCGGCCTGCAAGGGACGCTCATCGGCATACCTTCCAAACGCAGTCCGCGTCCAGCAGGAACTCAAGAGAGGTGTCCTTGTGCGCTGCAGGGAACGTGCATCGGCGTTGCTGGTACACGCAGTCCCCGTCCTGTGAAGAGACTTGACGAGAAGCGCGTGCACGGACCGCGATAAAAGGAGCACGCTCTCTGGCCTTCGCGAGTCCTCTCGTCGCTTGTGAACTCTTCTCATGTAAAGGCGCGTCTCTACGCCTAGTTTGTTTACTCTTGTAAATATGTAATTAAACGTGTTTTTTTTTTTTGTGAGCAAGAAGCCTCACTAGAGTTCTCCTTTGCCGGCGCCTCGGTGGCAACCTGTACCTCCCCCCCCCCCCTCCTCCTCGGTCACATCAACTGGTTGGCAGCGGCGGGATCCGGTTCGGGTTCTTTCCTGGTGCTGATGCTGGTGAGTGCTCACTTTCCGTAGAGATTCTACCAGGTGTTTTGGATAGATGGTGATGTTTATCCAAAGGGGTAGATTGGCTGCTGCTTCGTGAAGGTTTGTGTTTATTAGAGGTACCTTCACGGCAGCTTGAGCAACGGAAGTCTGCATGGGGTGACCATGGATTTGAATGATTTGAGGAAACCGGATTTAGTTCTCTTGTGCGAGGAGCTGGGGATTGAGGTGGCGAGATTACATAGGAAGCCACATTTGATACAGGCGGTTAAGGATTCCGGCGCGGATGAGGAGGAGCTTTTCGAGTGCTGGGAGCTGATACAGGAAAGGGTGCTAAGGGCACGAGAAGACGAGGAACGGGAGCGTCTTGCGTTGGAAAGAGAGACCGCCAGGCGTAAGGAAAAAGCAGCAGCTCAAGAAAGGGAGCTTGAACGATTAAGGCTTGAGCTTCAGATTCTGCTGGCGAAACGTGCCGGTGGTCAGGGTACAGTAAATCAAGGAATTCAGAATACACCGGGTGAGAGAAACATTGGATGCGTGGCTGTGCTAGCTGGTGAGTACTGCGTCCATCGCCAGTCGGATACAACGGGTGTCACAAGCATGGGCAAAAACCAGGATGACTCCCTCATAAAGAAAGGTTCGACTTCTCGGCTTGGGGCAGATGCGATTTCTTCTAGTGAGCAGGAAATGAGTGCACGAGCACTTGTTGAAGCAGGAGGTATACGGTCGGCGGTGCCTGAGTATAGGCAGGATAGCCAAAATGAAACATTGAGTTTTGTGAAATGCAGCGATAAAGATGCAGAAAGTGATGGAGGAGGTGATAACAAATTTTAAATGCGAATGCATTTCTTAGTCGGGCTATGTCAGGCATCCGGCATTGTCCGCGCGCCGGCAGGTGTTATCTCTCCGCTCTCACTCCCTCTCCCATAGCAACAGCTACAGGCGCGCGCGCTTATCCTCACCCCTAGCAACCAGAGCATGTGGTGCGAGAGAGTGTAGGGGAGGGTAGGTGCAGTGCTTCGCCGCTCTTTCCCTCGCCGTTCGCTCTCTCTCCTCCCTGCGCCCCCACTCTCCCGTCCGCTCGCGCCTCACTCTTGACTGTTCGCTGGCTGGGCGCCTCTCAAGGCGATGGCAGAAGTCGGTGTCGGCGCAAGAAATGCATTCGCATTTCCTCACGATTCCCTTCGGGGAGAAGGAGGCATTTTTTAGTGCCCAGCTCATTCAGTGGGGAGCGAGCTGCTGTATTTCCTGTGGTGTCTCGGGTTGCAGAGGGAACTTCCGTAGAGATGTTTTGTCTTTTTGATTTTGAGGCAGAGAATGGCGTTTGCATGCAGGTGGGGGGTCGTTCAGACGCTTCTGTCTCCGTGCGTCCGGAAACAAATTCTTTGGTTTGAACCTCTTCTTTGCTGCACCGTAGACGGAAATTCCGCGAAGCGTCCGGGTGGTTCAACGCGGTTTTTGAGATATGCGTATCAAAGAACTCGTTTAAAAGCGTCTTTCTGTCTTGAGTCTGTTGAGCATGTGAAAAGCTTCCCTCGCATGGTTTGGGACGCTATCACTTAAGCGTAAAGTTAACTGGTCACCACCATAGTGCAGGCTTCTGGTGTGTGAAAAAAAAAAAAAAACAAGAAAGGAGCCTCGTAGTAATTTACACCTGGTGGATCTCGGGAGAGCGGAGTGTTCTCAGCGTTGGTATTGGGTTGAGTGCGTCGCTTCTCGTTTAAGCCAGGCAGAAGAGGAGTCTAGCTACGCCTGCTAGAGTCCCACAGCGTAGCATGGAAGACACGACGAACTAGACTGTGGACTGTGGCCTTTCTGCAGCGCTTCGTGCCATCGTCGACCAGGGAACAACCAGGCAGCGGTGACCGGGCGTCGGCAGCTGTGGAGATGTATGCTGAAACCGACCGGGCACTGGTGTGCTGTGGATTGTGGTGACGCCAAAGTGCACCTGCGGAGTGACCTGCTGTGTGATGCGCATGTGCGTTGTGCGGAGAATCAGTGTGAAGCCTAAGGAGACGCACAGCGGTCACTACAGGGAGCAGCGCCGCTGCAGCCCTTACGTGGTCTCTTCGGGCGGCGGACGGGCTGTAACCGTCAATGCGGCCTGCACGCTTATCGGCATACCTTCCAAACACAGTCCGCGTCCAGCAGGAACGCAAGAGGTGTCCTTGTGCACTGCAGGGAACGTGCATAGGCGTTGCTGGTACATGCAGTTCCCGTCACGTGAAGAGACTTGACGAGAAGCATGTGCACGGACCGCGATAAAAGGAGCACGCTCTCTGGCCTTCGCGGGTCCTCTCGTTGCTTGTGAATTCTTCTCATGTAAAGGCGCGTCTCTATGCCTAGTTTGTTTACTCTTGTAAGTATGTAATAAACGTGTTTTTTTTTTTTTTGTGAGCAAGAAGCCTCGCAAGAGTTCTCCTTTGCCGGCGCCTCGGTGGCAACCTGTACCTCCCCCCCCCCCCCCTCGAGTCACATCACCGCGTCCCACACCCCCCTCTATCTCCTCTCCTACGCTCCCCACCTTTCTCTCCTCTAGGAATCCTCTAGTCTACGGAGCGGCACCCGCATCCCGCTGACTCCATTCCTTGATCTTGTTTGCATGTGCTTGCGGGTGCTTTGTCCTTCCCACGTCCCCCCACCCCCCACAGCGCATGCGCCTCCCCTCGTCCTCTCCTACGCTCCCCCCCCTTTTTCTCCTCTTGGAATGCTCTACTATACGGAGAGGCGCCCGCGTCCCACAGCGCATGCGCGTCCCTTCTTCCTCCCTCTCCTACGGTCCCCCCCCCGTCCTCTCCTCTAGGAATCCTCCACTGTACGGAGCGGCGCGCACGACAGGTGGTGCGACAGCTGCATACTCCGCTGGGGGGCGCCACGGTAGTTCCGCGGTATGAAAATGACAGAGCGCGCTCCTCATTCTCTCTCCTGTGCAGCGCCGCAATGAGCGACCGGGCAGCTGGCGCGAATCGGGAACGGCGACGTTCTCAAGCCAGCCATCACCCAGCTGCTTCGCATCCCTACATGGTTCCCTTTAGCGGGAGATGGAAGTTTTTTATTTTTTATTTTGTTTGCATCTTTCTCGATTTTTCGGTCACGGATAAGATGATGATTTCTCGCCCACAACCAACGACGCCGACACCGGAATTTCTGCGAAACAAGCACTTTAGGCGTCTCAGGGCCCCTTTAAAGGGACCGACAACTGGCCTGAACGTGTGATTAGATCCTAGTAGAAATGACAAGACCATGAAATATAGTGACATATTCCAGCATTCTTTTCGCGTTGTGAATGGGATTTATACTTTTAAATCGTGCTTAAAAGTGACAAAAACCGTCATGTCGCGCAGCCTAGCGGAAGAGACTTGAAGCTGGACTATGGAATATGGAGTCGATCACTTTACTGTACGTAGCCGCGTAGCCTGATGCTGTCATGGGCGTCAGTCCTCAAAATTAAAATGTGTATATTATTATCCAGCCCCGCTCAATTCTGTGCTGCTTACGACGTAAAAGGAAGTTGCACGGTGAGAAGCGGCGCTGCTGTCGCCGCCGCCAGTGGCCCAAGTCGAGCTGCGGCGCATGCGCGCGGAGTGCACGCATGCGCAGTAAACCAGCGCGCTCGAACACGAACGGCTCTCGCGCTCACTGTTTGCAGCATGTGAGTATACGACTGCATATTCGCTGCAGATAGAAAAAATTTGATTAGAAATGCTTCGCGGCGTTTTCCACTTTACCATTCCGTGATTAGACTCACTGACCGGTAAGCTTTCCGTCGCGCTAAAAAAAGTAGGCACCATAAAAATTGGTTGTAGGTCCCTTTAAGGAAACCCAGGTGGTCGAAATTTTCGGAATCCTCCACTACGGCGTCTCTCATAATCATATTGTGGTTTGGGGACGTTAAACCCCAACAATTATTATTATATTATTGATAGAAAGTTGTAGCGTTTTTAATGATACTAACATAGCTTTAGCATAAAAATAATTACTTTAATTAGTAGGACTTGTGGTTTTGTCCTTGTCATCTGCATCTCACTGACGTATTTTCGTGACGGAAATACGTCAGTGGAATGCGTCAGTGAACTCTTAATGGACCACGGCATAAGACGCTTCCGCGTTAAAATTTACTCGTCGGGCAGTTTATTTTTGGTTGGAAGTACCTCACAAAAGAAAAAAAAAAAAAGAGAGAGAGATCCGTGGATGAGAAACAAACAAATAAAGAGCTGCGGCTTGTAGCGTCATTTTATCAAGCTCCCGGAAGCGCCTCCCAAATTAATGCAGTAAGTCCGACGATTAGAAAGTTCTATCTTTGTCAGGGGACTGCTGCGCCGAGAACACGAAATAAAAGTGGAACGCATATGTTTCTCCGACATCTTCCGAAAGAAAAACCGAACCTTGGGACCGCAATAAAGTTCTGTTGTGGTGTACTAGAATGGGGTAGTGGGCCGTCTTCAGAGCAAACCAATGGGACAGTGGTGGTCGCTTTTGCGATGACGCCACCAGCAGGGCGCTGCGATCGAACGGTGTGCTCATGGCGCGAATTTTGAATTTGTAATGCGGGGCCTAGTGCTGGTTAAGGCAGATAAACATAATCTTTTCGAACAGTTTTGTTTGTTTCTAGGTTTCATACCATTAGGTGACTAACCGCCAACAAATATGAAAAGTCTTAAACGTGCCCCCTACACAGAGCGCGATTGTGGAAGAGAACAAGTTCACTTACTTGAGGTCGCTACGTCCACATGAAGGCCACATTTTGTCGCTTCGTACGTGAAAGAAGAGCTCAAAATGCGGGGTAACATAGCGGCTTCAAAGTTCTTCACACGCTGGGTAACGTCAGGGAACGAAACAATCATAACGTACGTGCGCGGCACTACATTTCTAATCGTCTGCTTTTAATGCTTGTATTGAGCGTCGTCTGCACATAGTGCAGACGGTAAAAGATTTCGTTGTTTGCTCATGTAAGCCTTGTGTTTGCATAATGCGATAAAAGGAAACATTTACTAGCTGAAATTAATAAAATGAACTCTGCAGATGGTAATAAGATCGAAAGACCATTGCTGAATGATGCGGGTGTTTTTCGATCGTCTGCTAATGTGTATCTTATGTCCGCAAGATTCTCAACAGTGCTCCCCTGGCTACCACCTCTTTCTGTCGCATAGTCTCGAAGATTCACCATTGCCAGCAACACAAGAGAACGCTGCAGAAACGAAGTGTCAGCGAAGATAGGGCGAAGCACTCGTGCACCAATGGGCCTTTTCCGGGTAGGTAGTCTGCGCATGCGCGCCGGCCTCGCGGAGGCACGCGCCATGATTTTTGGTGGCCAAAACATGCCAAAACACGACGACACGTGCGGACCAAGCGACATCTGGCGTCACAAACATGCAAATGTTTTCCCAAAAAAGAGGCGCGAATGCAGGCCTCGGAGATTGCCTACCGGCATGAGGCGGACAATTTCGGAGTCCACGAGCCACCAGTTTTGATTTCAGCTGTCTCCACTGGAGGTGCTGTTCGGACTAGGAAAAGGCCCATTAGTGTAAGTTCAAACGTATATAACCTCCTTGGTTCAAACAAGGCCTCCGTGAAAGCCGAGCCCATCTCGGAGGCCGTATATTATCCGCTGTCATACAATGACTCCAAGCTCCAGCGAGTGGTGGCGCCACCGTAGAACGGTGTGCTCTGTTGACTAGGCCGTCATCGCAAAAAGAGCCACGTCTCAGGCGCGAGACGGCACACTACCCCATTCCAGTACACCATAGTTCTGTGTCTGTCTGTCTGTTGAGAAAAGCAGCCAACCATGGAGGAATGAAGAGCAGCAGTCCCATAAGCCATCGCGCCGCTGATGGTTGTTTATGTGGAAGGTTTAGCGTTTTAGGGCTCAGAAGTTCGTGATATTATTCCTCGTTCAGCGTTGGTACGTCGCCAAAAAAATACAAGTCTTTGCCGAATGAACCAGCGTCGTATTTCGCCCTTCATCGGAGGAATCGTACCGTGCAGTTCTCCGCCGGCGTAGGTGAGATGCTGCGTATGACGGAGCTTCGTTTAAGCCTAGCTTTCTCTGGCATGCTAAGTAACATTTTTGTGTCATTAATGTCGCATTTGGGCGTTACTGAGCCCACGGTCGTAATTTATTGACTCTCTAGGTCTTGAAGTTTTGGTTGTTAATGTCGATTTGCCCAAATTAAACTACTCTTATCTTCGTAGGGCGTGACGCAGCGTCGGCATTCCGATCGGAAGTTGTGTCTGCAGGTGGAAGGTCAGCACTTACCACGAGATAGTTTTAGTGCCAGGAACCCCCCCAGCGTCTTCAGTAACCATGCTGCTGCGTTATTTTGTACTGTCCTTGAGGGCGGCTGGCACAGAGAAGAAAGCGGGGTAGAGTACAAAAGGACGTACGAACTTGGGGACCCAACGGTTAGGGGTCCCGGCAGTAAAACCGAGTTCGGCCACTTGCGACTGTGTGCATGCATTCTTACTCATATTATTTTCTTTGGACCTGCGCTACGCTGTTTGGGTATTGAGGAAAATGCTTCGTTTTCTGCAATGTTATTTTGGCTTGTTTCAGATTCAGCGATATTTCAAATATGATTGTAGGCAAATACTGTGCAAGCGGGTGTCCCTTGTTTGACTGCCAAAGGCAAAGAAAAATGGAGCGGCCTCTTAATGAAGTGCTTAGGTGTTACATGACTGAACGAGTGGTGGTAGGCACACCGCGCTGTGTGCATGATGTGCTTTATTGGTCTTTTAAGCGGAAAATAGATCCCAGGTATGTTGACGCCTCTGTTTTTGGTATAGATTGTGTTTAAACTCCTGGTGCTTTCTCATGATCGTGTTATAAATAAGGGCGCCATACAGTGCCTTGCAGTTGTGCCCAATTTATATAATTTGTGCTAATCACACAGAGCTTTCAATTGAGTTCACCTGGTAATTCGAATGGTGCAACCTTGTGTATATGTTGCTAATGTTACTGTAAGGATCCTTGAGGTATACTCGGCGACAACTTATCTTGACATTGGAGCGAAGGCTACGGAGGCGGGGCTTCCACACATTCGTGTTGCTCCGCAAGTAGTTCGGCAGCTAGCGGCTGATTTCGGTTTTGATCGCTCGCATCGTTAACGCGTTTAAAAAAACACATACACGAAAATTATGAATGGGAGAAATATTTCGAATGTTCAGTGTACATTTTAGTGCCCTATTACGAGTATATTTTTCTTGGAGAACTAAACAGCGCGTATTCGGCCGCACAGTGACGTCACGGACGCCATATTTCCTTGGGAAACGGGTGGGCTGAAAAGGTGGTGCTGTCTAAGAAAAGGAAAGCATTCTTGCGAGGTGAACGATAACTGTATTTTGCCTGCAACTTCCCCCAACTGTTTACGTCTCACAATAAATAAAGCAGTATTTATTTCAGCAAGACAAATGAGAAAATTATCAATAAACTTCAGTACTATTTTTTTTGGCGCGGCAGCAGACATGCACTTTGGTTCCGTAGCTTCCACAGTGCTGTCAAGGAAAGCTGTCGCCGAGTATAGTAGCACTGTACTCTCGGTGTCAAATGAAACGCGAACAGCGGAGCGCGTGGATCAAGCATTAGCAAAAGTACAGTGAGCGCATTCCAGTCATCACCACTGACAGGTGCGCACATCCGGTTTGGTTTGGCAGCTCTGCACGATCCCCCTACAGCCCGATATTGTTGCCGGTGTTCTAGTTCTGATATTCAAAATGAAGTAAAAAAAGAGGACTGAAAGAATATAGAAGTAAAACATCTGAATGTGCTCGGCATGCCCGGCTACCATTATCAGCATATCAGAACAAGAACACAAGCAAAAAAATTGCACTATAGGGGGGATCGTGCAGTGCTGCCAAACCGGATGTGTGTGCCAGTAAGTGGTGATTACTGGATGGCGTGCACTATAGCATTGCTAATGCTTTGGCCATGCGCTCAGCTGTTCCGTCTTTCATTTGACGCTGATTGTACACAAGTGAACGTCACATTTAATGGAACAGTACTTTGCAATAAACAAAGTGTCATGTTAGGTGAAGCTGCATCGTTGTAACAGTTACCATGAGATGAACCGAAAAAGCTCGATACCTTCCCATGTTCAGCCTCATTGCTTTCAAAGAAGCTAGTCTAAAGGGAAGTTAAGAGGAAATTTTTTTTAGCTTACGGATGACTCCGTATAAGGTATAGTACGAGCAGCATACAAGGCAATGAAGGTTTGCCTGAAAGTATTGTTAATGCAGAGATCAGTGGACTTCCATGCTGCACTGAAGATTGCTTAGCATGGTACCTGGAAACATAGTCCGCTAGCTACATTTTTTTGTGGAAATCGCACCGGCCTGGCTAACCATTATTTCAAAGGCACCGCAGTGCTAAACCATGTGGTTAGAAATGTAAAATGTGTAGTGAATATCTGTGAGTATAACCGAAGCAGTTGTTAACCGCTTCAAAATGCACTTAAAATGCATTTTGAAGGTTTTGATTGAAGGTTTCAATGATAGAACAAATGATGTCAGCCAAGGCATCTAACTCATGAGGCACGTTGGAGAGGGTAAACGTGCGCTGGCAAATGTATGGTTACTTTGGAAATGACGGTGTGTATTGTGGATACTGTCATGGAGAGGTCAGAACCAGACAAGGGACCGACTCATTCGCATAGTGTTTGAGATTGCACGGGTAATGTACGCCCTGTGCTGCTTCACGTAATGTAGGAGAAAACAAAGCGTTAAGCAGACGACATTTTATCGAGACCTAAAGGGTTCTTTTTTATTGTTGTTGAAGAGATATATGTTTTATTAATTTGAACTCAAAATGATTAATAGTATTGTTACGGAGGATGTTTTTGTGATCATGAGACCAGTCATTGGCCATGCGCTTCTCTTCATCTGTGTAGTCATTTCCTTCGACTACATAGTTTGCCAAAAGGAGAGCGATTGATTCCTAAATGTTTTTGAACCAAGTTCTTTGCTGCTTGCGGTGCTATATTTGGCTCACATGTTAGCAGCACTCTTAGCTGGCAATAAAAAGGTGCCCTGCAGTACTTTTTTAACATGGTTTTTTACCATGTTAAAAAAGTACTGCAGGGCATTTTTAAAGAAGAAAAATAAAGGGTGGAGATGGCTGGCAGGCATTTGTAGCTTGTATTTGAACTGCAGAAAATCAACTTTTGATTTCAGTGAAGAAAACCATCTCATGCTGTGTTCACCACTGATTGCCAATGTGTGCTGGTGGCATTCTGAGTGATAGCTGAGCATGGTTACATCATGCTAGCATTGTTACATTGCTCTCAGATGGTGATACTGTGTTGTATTAAGAATTTTGATTTGGGCATTATTGTCACATAAAAAAAAAAGTGGCACTCAGTTAAGGAAAAAAGGAAGGTCTTGTAAACTTGTTTTTTGGAAACAATGTTTGAACCGAATCCTCACACAATGCTCTATCTGCAACAATAATTTAATTTTATTGTGGAATGCATGCTTGAACCACTTTCAAAAGCAGTTTCAAAGCAGCTCTAGGCTGTTCTAGTGCCGAGCTTTTCTTGGGCCACCATTTCAGTTGTACTTCCTTTTTCACTTCCAGCACAGGAATCAAATGTGTGGACAAAAGAGAATGCAATCGCCCTGTCAAACTTCATACATTCAAGGAAGCTTGATATCTGTAATAAATACTTGCCTCTTGACAGACAGCTGGTGCTGAAAGGCAACATATTTTTCATGTGTGATGTTGTTCTTGTTTCTTGAAAACAGGGTCTTGAGAAACAAGGCATCAGACTACGAACTTGTCAGGTGCGTGTCTTTTGTGTATGCTTGCTGTCTTTTCTCAATTACGGTGCCTAAGCTGAATGCAGTATGCATAAACAAAAGAGATTCATAAGCTGTCTGCAGCAGTTGCAATCAACAAAATAACTTCATTCTGTTCGGCTGCCTTGTTATCCTGCATCGATGGACAGTGAGCAGCAGAGTACAGGTGAATCGCTAGGAGTGCTGGTATTTCATGCTTCTATTCATCTGGCTGCAGTAGCATCGAAAGTCAAAGGTGTTGCAGCTGAATAACATACTTTTTGTTTTGTTAACACATGCAGCTTACATCATCTATATTATCGAAAAGTCTGCATTGTATGAAAAAGGCCTAGGTAGAAAACTATAGATATAAAATTTTAGATACAACTTATTGTTCGTCTTCAAACCTACAGTAAACGAGGTAATCCTGACAAGTGTGGCCTTTCAAATTAAATAGACCAGAAAATGTGAGTGAAATGAAATTTCAACACAACAATGTGTTTTTACAAAACAGGCCTGTGTTTACCCATATTTGAAGAAGGGTGCGATTTTCGTCTGGTGGCTTTCCGTAGCACTGCGCAGAATGTTCTCCAGAGTGTCCTTGCACAAGAGGGCCTTTTCTACTTCGGCAGTTTCGGTTGTTGGGACTTTCTCCAAGTAGCTTTTCAAACCCCTATGTCCATGGCGTACGCACTGCTTATCGGTGGTTCAGTAAGTTCACTGTCATCTATGCTGTCGCTGCGGCTGTTATCCATGGGCAACATGTTTAGCCACATTAAAAAAGAAAGATGTTTCTGAGTTGTCTTACAATATTTAGTGCGCCTTTTTATGCTACCTTTCAAGTTTTGAGTCTTGCACAAACCAAATAGTTTTTCATTACAGCCAATACCCTTGCATTATTGGTTTCATTATGCAAAGAATATACGTCTCTGAAATGAAGCGTCACCATCCGTGGTTCGTATTTAGTTTGCCATAACCAATAATTTGCTATATCAATGTTGCTTATAACGAGGCTCAACTGTATATACAACAGTGGGCTGGAAAAGCATTGCCACCGTAATGCTATCATAGTACTGATGCACGTGCACAACTCGTACATCAAGAGCTAGGCCTTCAGAAAGACAGTGTGTTCAGCTAATAAAACAACAAATGCAAATAGATGCCCAGTCACGCTGCTTTGAAAAAACTGGGAATTTTATCAAATTATGTATGGCACGCAGACGCTTTCTCATTACTTAAACAATGGTTGGAGGTGGGTCAGATCTGTTTACTTGGATAATGCTAGAAAACACGTCGTGCATGGATGAGATATTTTCACAAGTCCCTTGGATATCTGATGAGGTACCAGAAAACATGCACTCCTCGCAACATGCATGATGATGTTCCGTAGGGCTGAACTTGACTGTTACATGACTGTTACAGCTGGGCACTTGCTCAAAATTCTGTGCTATTTCCTTGGTGCCTCTGTCTGACATCAAGCTTCCGTAACGCCTCGTGCCCATTGCTGGTGCTTTGTTGATGCCCTTTCTAGAAAGAGCATTTGGTCAAAGAGGAATGAATTAAGAGGCTGATGTGCGGTCTTTATTATGGGGGGCTTTTCATGGCAGGTCTTATGGCTGGTGTAGGCACATGCAGAGCATGTTCTTAGGTTGTTAATGTTGTGACAGAGAACTCGGGTGGCAGAGCAGCAATGTTTTTTTATGGTGTCTTTGGGTTCACTTTCTAGCTTGCACTTCTGCAACGTGCAATCGAAGGTGTGTCCCTCTCTTCTTTGCAAAAGTGTCTCTGTTAAGGCATGCCATCACTAAAAGTTTTTGCATCTATCGTAAAATTGATCAATATTTAACTTGCACGTAGGGGGGAGCAGCTGTGTAGTTGCATAGGTGAGGTTATTGAGTTGTTCACAGCAGAAAGCTCCATTTTTCCATGGATGAATTGCCGTCGGCTGCATTAGTTTGTCCTTATGGGCTCTTCACTAGGCCTCATTACAAATTTTGATTACATGCTGATACTGAAATTTAAATGCTTCATATTTAACTATGTACATAACACCATTCACATTGTGGATACAATCTAATTGTAGAGCATTTATTTGTTATAGACTTCGTATTGATTAAGATTTGTTTTTAAGAGCTGCACCATGCGAATTAATGATAACTAATAGTCTGTGAAAAATGGTTAACGGGTCAGACAACTAAATTTTATGGTACATGTTTTCGTTGCACTGATTGTGCACTGATCAGAATGTGCACTGATCAGAATGTGTAATCACGGAAAGGTAACGCAGAAAATCCCTTCAAGCATTCATTACCAAAAATTTTCAATCTGCTGTGCTGATGAAGTCGTACACTTAACACATGCTGCAAACAATGGTAGGTGACCGCAATAACGGCCATATGCTGGCAAACAAGTGGGGCCTCGTGCTTATGAAGCCTGTATTGTGGCTTTTTATGTTCTTGTGCAGTGATTCATCATGCACGTCTGCACGCAGTGTGCATGTGCTGTGGCTCGATACAGGTTTTTGGTTGCACTGGTTACCGTGAAGGCAGCACCGCTTCTCAGCGTGAACTCCTTTTATCTCGTAATGAGTGCGAAATAAAATGGGTGTGCCTAATAATACTCAGACCTCATTTAAGCACGAACGGTGGTGTGCCTGAACAACAGCAGACTGTATACAGCAATCCGAACAATCGCTTCGCACGGTATCGAGGCTTTTCCACCAGGTGGGATGTCATAACGCTTTTCGTGACTTTCAAATGCATTTTAAAGGTACAAATGCTACTCAAATTGTGAAAGGAATGCTCGGTTCTGTTAATTCACGGATCTTTCCATTTCGACCAGCATCCAAGCGCACATCGTCACTCTCCTTAAAGATGCCAAAAAGTAAATATTGACATTGTTGGGTACAGCTCATAGAGGCTCATGATCACACAACGTTTTTGAGTATGCTGTTTGTGTAGCTGTCACTCCTGTAATGAGCATTTCCAGCTAAGCATACATTAAGCTAATAATAAGCAAGTGTCAAAATATCTTTCCTCATGCAAACTTCTGTACAAACATGTAATGCAAAAATCACTGAGATGTTACCAGGAAGGGCCACGGGATTATTTTATAGAGATCGGAGTGAATGCCAAATAGGAGAGCCTGATTGCCTATTTCTCTGATATGATCACCAATTTCACTTAAGAGAATGTTTAGTATGAGAAAAGCTTGTGTTAAAAAAAATAAAGCATTTTAGTGGGTTTATGTGGGTACTGCCGAATGATGGAAATCCACAGGACTCTGAAATAAGTTGTGCGCCCACTTTTCTGTAACTTGTAGAGTGCTTTTTACTAGGGCCAATAGGTAATAAAAAAAAATTCAATTGATCCTTCGCAACAAACATACGTACATGTATAGGTTTCTTTCTTTCTTGGCTGTGAAAAGTAAAATTTTTGATATGGAATAACATAGCTGCCATACACCTGCCACGTCAATGCAGTTGTGTGTTAGGCATAATGAAGCAGGTGTTGATGGCTTGGGCATTGTGTCAGCACCTTTTGTGCAGAACACGTTGGGCACAGCTGGCGTTGGTCGACCTTTGTACTTAAAGAGCACATAAAGAAAGAAAAGCTCTTGATGCAGTTGCAGACTGCTAGGCCTTCGATATATGGGAAACCTTGGCGACGTTTCTTAGCAGATTTGAGCTCCGTCGAAGCGCTGCTTGACTTTTTCTTTTGGAGCTGTCAGCAGTGTTATTTGCGCACTAGTTGGTAGTGGTTCATAACTGTTCAAGGGGGGCTGTTGTCTCGAGTAGTATCAAACCATCTGCATTAGTAGAACAAACCAGACAGTCTTATCATGTTGGGGGGGGCCTGGATTTGGAGTTTCCACATGTCTCTGAGGTGGGATTTTTCGGCGCTTTTGGATCCTGTTGTTCCTGTGTTGAAGACTCCGCTTCTTTTGCTATTTTGTGGCACTCTTTTTGTGTGCGTGTGCGGGAAAATGCTGCCGCGGCCAGATGCTGACGTGGATGGATGGTATTGTCCATTGTGTCGGTGTTGCTTGTATTTGTGGAGGTTCCAGCACTGTAGCTGCAGCAGGCTCAGTTTATTTTTAAATTGGCAGTATTTAACATACTGGTCAATTACATTTTAACTGCGCACATAGTGTGTTTAGAGTATTTTTCTTCTTCAGAGCTCCCCAATGGTATCTTATGTATGTTGCTATGTTAATCAAGTAGTCTCAATATTGTTATTTTTGTGGCTTTCTTCTAGCATAAATGCTGTATTGAGGGCTAAATTATGTTGCTATTTTGTGTGGTATCAGTTTCATTTCTCACATGTCTTTCTTTCCTTATTGCTGCATGGATGTTGTCACTTTTGATGCTATGGTGCTTTTATTGTGGAAAAAACTCGATGTGACTAAACAAGTCTTTCCTTTTCAGAGGCATCTATTCATATAAATGAAAATGAGCTGTCCTTGAGAAATGCTCCTATTTAGCACACATTTCAAAGGCTGGGCTGTTTCACGATGCTGCGGCATTCCCCCCCCCCCCTTCCCCTTCCAGTATACGAACTCTCTTCGACACTGACCTTGGGCTGCAACCTTACTTTTGTGAAGCAGAAAATGTGCTTAAGCTGAAGCGTTGCTGCATTGAGATCGTATTTTTCAATAAAACTCAGCACTGCTTTCTTTTTCATTTTGCCTCAAGTGCTACAAAGCCTCTTGTTGAAGTATCAATAACTGTGTGTCACAGTATCTGTAAAGCTTGGTAGGACTTTTGTTTGCTGATAGTGGGGGTAGCTGCGCTGGCTGCATCAAATTGCAAAAAACAAATTCTGTTAAATTGAGAAATGCAAGCTGGTTTCACTTTTTTTAAAATGGATATCACTTCCAGACTTTTAAAAATACTGCTTGTGAACATCTAATGTCCGCCTCATTCTCCACGTAAAAGTTGCGCTTGTAATGAAAGTTTTCAAATGGTGGATGGAAGAATGCCAGAGCAGCAATTTTGTCTGGACAAGTTATAACCAAGGCAAAGGAAGCAGTGCCTTCGCCAAGTTCGTTGCTGCTTGTGCCGTGTAAATTATTTTGAAGAAAGTGTGCATGTTCTTTGAAAAGGCCTGTACTGCAAGCATCATAAGTGCTGTCGCCCACTATATTTTGCAATTTATCACTGAGAAACAATGCAGAGGGATCGGACATACAGATACATAGCTACTTTTATGTTGTATGTAGAATATTTATTGTCACCTTCATAGCATGATGTTGCAAGCTGTAAAAAAAAAAAAAAAAAAAAATGCTTTCAGTGAGGCAGTTTGGGTGTGGTATGCTGAAGGCACTGCAATGCCTGTTGGCAAAAGGAGCTTTTTTTTTTTTTTTTCATGCTACATTGCTTAATATTGCTGGCAAAGTCAAACCTTAGATACAGCTCCCTGAAAAGTCTTCAACAAGAATTATCTTCCACACTAGCAGCAGGGCCCCAGCGGAGGCGGCGACGACGACTCTGAGGTCGGGATGGAGCCTCAGCTGCTGAAGCAGCCGCTGCTCAACTATGGCCAGGAGTTGCTGACTGCCCTCAAGGAGGAACAGGGCATCGAGCGTGTAGGCTTTGCCCTGCAGGGAATCAGCCGTGCTGATCTGCAGGCCAGCAAGCAACGCGACACCAAGGATCCACTGTAAGATCCCACTTTCAGTTGATGCCCCCCTCTTGCTGCTTGCCAGCAGATGAAAGGCATGGTTTGAGCACTTTGCACAGTAGTAACTATACTCTTGCTTCACAAGGCCAACCTTTTTTTGTGTGTTGCTGCCGTCTGTTGTATGTTTGTAGCTTTCCTTGCTTTTAGACGCGTTAATCCCTTGCCCCCCCCCCCCCCCCCCCCTAGCCTTTCGGGCAAAGTTGCTGTCCGCTTTGGCTGCCACTGTTTGGCATGGTGCACGCAATTTCAAAAATGTGTTACCGTATTTACTCGCATAATAGGTGCATCCCCAGTTTGGTCGCGAGAAATCAGATTTTTTTTATTTCCGCGCGTAATAGGCGCACCCCGAACTTGGCCGTGATCGGTAGTTCTGTACCATATTTGCATGGTTGCAATTCGACGCCCTCTTACGTTAACTGGAGTGACGAAAAAGAAAGGAAAAAAGACCACGGCAGCGCTGCGCCAGCTGCGCGGGCTCGCCGAGTGAAGAAGAAGGGCGGTTGCCTGGGCGTCGGAGTAACCTTTGCACCGGCGTGGCTCTGGCCGCTTGCCGGCCACGCGCGCTCCGCGTGGAACGTGCGATCGCGTCCTTATCAAGTGCGCTTTGAGTTTCCTGTTGGAAAAAGCGTCGTCGCACTTTAACTACCTCGTCCGAAAATTTAAAAGCTTTTCAGCTTTCCGACGCGAGCTTTTGCCTTTGCTGCCACTACGCGGACTTGCACAAGCTCGGTAGATTTTTGTCGCCTCTGATTTCCCGGCCGCAAACCTTAACATCGTATCACGCGCGCTGCTCTTGAATCGGTGCTTTTCGACGCCCAATCTTCATGTTGTCTTGTACAAACTTCCCGCGACAATAAGCTGAACCGTAGGCTAGGCCTAATCAGCGTTGGTTGCTTTTCGGTGGCGGTCGCGGGCGATCAAAGTTGCGGTTTTGTACGGAATCAACGTAACTCTTTGAGGTGGCTCTACTGAAAAGAAAGGGGGCATGGGTGGCGCTTGTAGCACTCGATTGGTGGTTCGCGATTCGATGTCTTCGATATGGGGTGCAAGCCCGTGAAATAGAACGATCGGTACCGTTCAGAGCACAAAATTTCGGTCGTGATGAAACGTAATCGGTGAATTTCCGTGATGGCGCTTTCTTTTCGTACGTTTTTTTTTTCCGCATTCATTTTGTTGGCAGTGCGGGTCTTTCGATGTTAATTTTTGGAAATTGGAATGCTTGTAAGCACACCGCATCGCATGCCTTGATTCTCAGGACACGCGAGATTGCATGCTCAACACGTTTTGCGCTAGTGTAGCCAAGGTTGTTTCGGCTGTAGTGCAGATATTCGTGACGTCGGGGATTTACGTTATCAGCGGTCTGTGCTGCAGTCGGAAATAAAATTTTCGAAAATTTTACTTTGTGTAATAGGCGCACCCCGAACTTGTAGCCGGATTTTATGGAAAAAAAAAGTGCGGCTATTATGCGAGTACATAAGGTGGTCAAAAAAAAAAAAAAAAAAGAGCATGTAATTCGTAACATTTGGCCACTGCCACCAGTGTGTTTCAATTTACAGCCTCCATCTACCTTTTCAGCAGCAGTGAAACTTGGTTATATTGAAATCGTGGATAAACACGCTTCATTATGTTGAGGTTAAATACAGGGCGTTCTATTGATACGTAGCTATAGAAAGTGAAATACACTTATACAGTATAAAAAGTGAAAGTTCTATCGTTAATTTTTTTTATATTGAAGTTTGTTTTATTGAGGTCTGTGTTTACAGTCGATACAGTCGAACCCACATATATTGAGCTCGCAGAAAAAGGGAATTAGTTTGATATATTGCAGAATTTCATATAAATCTTTTAAAGGTTTGATTGTATTTTCGGTGTGCAAGTTGGCTTGACCAGGGCAGTGCTTCGTTATGGCGTATGCGTTTTTATTTTTCTGAGGTTTGTGGTTGGGTGTGTGTTATGTGCAATCGTATGTTATACGCAAAAACATATCGTATTGATAAAAACAGTAACTCGGCATCTTCATGCACAGCTGTGTGTACTTGTCAGGCACCAGAAGCCTTTAGTTTGCACAAGGGGAGAAATCCGGCCTTGTTGGTAAGACATTAGGAAATATTTAGCACAAAGTGACACAAGGACTAGAAGGGAGAACACAACACGTGTGCTAACTTTCAACAAAATGGTTTATTTCAACCGAAGCACGAACATATACAGTGGTGATGCTCACACGCTAAAGCCAGATGTCATGCGCAGAGAAGTACTTTTTTGTCATTCTGATTTTTACAGGAGATGCACAGAGAAGGGTAGCAATTGTGTAAGCACGCCGTCCCTGTCACTGTCGGAAAAAGAAGTGTATTTTTTGAATGTGCATTAGTTTTGTGGTTGGTTCGCATATCTTGTAAAAAAGGTTATGATAAGAAAATATCACTTCTCTGCGCTTCTCCTGTAAAAATCAGAATTACAAAAAAAAATTGGCCGCATATCTGCATGCTTCGCTGCAAATGTCGTCGAAAGACGATAGTCTTCTGCCGGCCGTACTACAATGTTTTGCCTTGCCTCAGACAGCGCTTTCTCTATGTTGAATCGGCCGCATCTGACAGAGCTTGATAAAATAGAGGAGGCACTGCGTGAGACATGGACGCCATCTGGCAGTGCTGTCGAGAAACATCACCTTGCGCAGAACCCAGGGCAGTTCGTGTATAGCATCGCTTTTTGAGCGCAGCCTAAGAAACGCTGGTGTCTTCAGAATTACATATCTATGTATTTTCTTATAAAGGAACACACCAGCTACTACTTATGTATTGATGTTGCGCCTCAGACATGCGTAACATTTGCTTTTTGATCGACAGTGTTCACAAGTATGAACAAAAACACTTGTGCAAGATGGCTGGGCGCTGAGAAAGTGGTTAAACTTTGGCCGAGTAGCTGAATCGGGTCACGGACAGACAGACAGACGGACAGACAGACCAAAATTTCTGCGAAGAAGTATCCCAAGAAAGACTATCGTCTTTAAAAGTACTTCTCTGCGCATGACATCTGGCTGTAGCATGTGAGCATCACCACTGTATATACATATTCGTGCTTCGGTTGAAATAAACCATTTTGTTGAAAGTTAGCGCATGTTTGTGTCCTCCCTTCTCGTCCTTGTGTCGCTTTGCGCTAAATATTTCCTAATGTCCTTTAGTTTGGCTTGGCCCTAACCCTTTGAGGCGCTATGTACACAATTGTGTACACCATTTGATGTTGTTATATGTATCAACTAGGGTCTGAAAAAGAGCAAGATATATCAAGCTTTGGATGAATTGGACCTCCTGCATAATAAATTTGTCTTCATTTAACTTCATTTTGAAGTGTACTGTTGCATATGATCTCTTTCCTGAAGATACTGCCACGTGCGACGAGTTGTTCGACGTGTCGCTTCCTGAGAGCCATGTGAAAAGTATTATTTTCTTTGCTGAAAATGGACATAACCAAAAGTGAACTTCCACCCTATTTCTACACTGAGATTACATTCTATTTATGCTGAAACAGATCATGAATGAGTTCATAATAAATAGATATTTAATTACAACTTAATTGGGATTATTTACAATAACATGCATAAATTAACATATTATGACATTACTTTTGTTGTAAAAGGATATTGAGTGCCTTGAAATAATGTTGCATTGATTTGACACATTTACAGACATTTTTTCATAGGGGGCGCCTGAAAGGGTTAATGTTCACCTCGTTCATCAATATTGCCACGCATGTTTATTGCTTTCTGTTGGTGTGTTCAGGTTCCACCCGCAAAGACTGTTAGCAAAGTATGGCGCAGATCATGCCGCTATGTTTTAGAAGCTTCGGGATTGTTTGAGCTCTTTCTGTGAAGATTACACGCAGGACGCGAACAGTCAAGAGGTTGTGAGCACCAGTGATAACAATGGAATGTTTGATGGCTACTGTATCAAAAGACGACCCATTGCACCAGTGATCAGTTTTCCGATGGCCAACACTCTGTTTGCCGCTATCAGGGTACAGTGTGTATTGCTGTAGTTTGAGTTTTCGTTTCCCCGGCACAGGTTCGCCCAAATAAAGTTTGCCTTGAACACGCCAACTGCTGTGTTTGTCAATGTCACGACCCCGTGACAATATCGTACACACCCACTGTTCAATGTATGAAGTGTTCCGGCTATATTTGGTTGATGTAGTTACAGATTTTTCCATGCATTGATATTAGGGCGTCATCCTGTTTGAAAATAGCTTGATATAAAGGATCATTTGACTTGTGAAAGTTTGAAATGGTCACGTTTGACTATATTCACTCGTGCTGAGGCAAGCTGTTGTTGATTTATTTTGCTATACTTAGGCTTCAGGATCCAGCCAAACGGTCAAAGTTCATCCGTTTTCTGGCACACAAGGCGGACATGCTGTACAAGACCTGGGACTCTGTGCCTGTGTGTGCCACAACAGACGGCGAAAATGAAGGTAATGGTTACACTGGTCTTTTTTTTTTTTCTTGCGTTCTGCAGTTTGTTTTATAGCAACTTAAGGGATGCAGCCACTGACTGGTTTCGTTTCGTTTTCATTTTCAGAGCTTTGTGCCGTCATGCCTCCTTTGGAGAGCTTCATGAGCGTGCCTGCCAGTGAGCGGAAGAAACACTTTTTCGAGGTACCAGTCAAGAGCAGTGTTGGAATGTTTTGCATGCGTGCAGTCTACTGCAGTGCCAGGTGGATGGGGCTTAAATCTCCTTTATGAGGGTAGACAAGTGAGCACGTATCTTAGAAGTGCTATTCTTGAAAATTTCTGGCATTGCATCTGCAAGAATTTACAGTGTACACAGAGTTGACACACTTTGTATACATGTTATTCAACCTGGAGGTGTCAACTTCTCAGATAATGGTGCTTTGTTGGTTATCTGCTTGGATTATCTACTACGCTTGATGGCAATGTCTGGTACTGAATTGGGTTGTATAAGGCAAATCAAGCTGACCTTAATCTGTTAAGCAGCATCCTTGAAAAATTTGACTTTAAGCATGTAAGATGTAGGTTTCATGGAGGTATTGAAACTTGTGGATCTTAAATTTTAAGTATTGTATTCTAAATCAGAAAAGCAGCTATAAAAAGTCTATTTGAAATCCAAATGTCTTCCACTTCTGCCTATATGTATTGCCTGGCAGCTATAGCTAAAAATCTGTGTTGGGAAACATCAAACATTCGAGCCAGTGCCTCACAGTAGTATGCAACTTTTCATGTACAAAAAGTGCTACCAAATTTTTTGAGTCCCTGAAGGTTTTGTGGAACTGAAAGCTGCGGTGTAATGCCTTTACACCTTAGGTGTACAGTAATGGAGTGCTTGTAAGCATGAATTTCACTCTTGTGCGAAGTGCAATGTTTTGCGGGAAGCTAAATTTTCTGAAGTGGCAGTTTCAACTCGTGTCAAGTATCTATCTTGCATGAATATTAGTTCTTTTGTCAAATATGGTAGTTTTTTTTTTTTTTTTTTCTTTTGCCTCTTGCATACCTGGGATTTATCCGGGAGACTCCCGCATTTCGACCATTTCTTAACGTTTGTACGGTTAGCTGGAAAATCTCCCGGAAATCGAAATTTCTGTGCTTGACCTGGCCACAATGACAAATCCAACCCAATCCTATCTAGGCTTTTTGTGAAACTATCGGCATGTGGTTCACTGTACTATCAGACTATCACATTATAACTTAAACAAATTAGGAGGTGTTGATGTAAGCACACAGTAGAATCTTGGTGATATGAATTCGCGAAATTTCCCAGCTGAATTCCACTGTGTCCAATGGGCCAAATTTCGGATGTTACGAACACTTTGGCGTGTCGCGCCGCGTGATTCAAATCCCGTACCAAACAGTCGAGCAATGGCCGAGAGCAACGTACTGAAAGCTTCGGAAGGACGCATGCGGCTAAGGAAACTACGGTCGCTCTTGACACGATCATGTATGGCGACAACGAAACTGACAGAACTCCGAAAATGCATGTGCATCCAACGCTCACCGAGTCAAAGTGACGCTTCTTTCCGCAAACGCTGAGGACCAAACTGCGACATATACGATCATAGATAGCAACAAGCGACTTAGTTTTGAAGGCACGTGCGTGGCCAGCGCATGCGGATTAAAAACGGAAATATCGTTTGCCGCAAGCGCCGCGAACGAAACCACTGTCACTACGACACGATCGATAGCGACTACGAGCTCCGAAGGTACGTGGCTAATGCAGCGGTAGATTAAAGGCATAAAAAAAAGGCACGAAGCGTTTTGGTGTTCATGTTGATCTTCATTTATGACTACGGTCTAGTGGACGTTAGCACTTCATTTTCAGTTGGCCTCAAGCGAAGCTTTGACGCACACTTTCGCGGCAGCCAGCTGCGCCGTCCATTAATGGTTCGTTCGCGTGGTCCCAGAAAAACGTACGCAAGTTCTTTTGATGTTATGTGTGTATATCGTGGTTTGGAAACCGACTTTGCTAGTTTTTTTTATTATACAAAGTTTCGCGCGATAGGAATATTTTCAGTCCCGCTTGAGATTTGTACATATTACCGAGATTCTACTGTAGTTGGCACACCCCACCTGCGTTGTTCATAAGCCATTATAACACCGCAACGTCAATGTTTACGCTTAAGAGGCTGTTGGAACCTCTCCCTCCCATTTAACAATTAAAGGTATAGCCATTGCGTCTTCTGCACTTAGATCCTGAAACATTGGCGGGTGCCGTGAAGCTGTCCATATTTGTGTGCACATCATACAGATTTTTGTAATTGGCTTTTGGAAAAGTTGTTAGTAGGGCAATATGTACAGGACATTTCAAAAAATTTGTTGTGTGCTTATTTGAATATTAAAAAATAAATATAATAGCATTACAGCACAGAATGGGCCCTTGTGAATATCCTTATGCAAAAATCTTGACGAACTTATGTCTAATTCATTCATTTTGGGATGATAATGAGAGTCTGTAAAGTGTTGTAACTCAAAAACTACATTAGATAGCTCAAAAGCGATTTCAGTTGTGGTATCAGCACAAGTCAAATCTGCATGCCAAATTTCATCACTTTTAACGCCATAAATAACAAAAATAGTTTTCATTGCCACATCCCCCCCCTAAGGGGGGAAGAAGTTCTTTGACATAAAGCATCTCTTTATTTAAGTTAGGATGATCAGTACTTCAGTGATCGTGTATTTGCATGTGTACATATCAAATATGAACTCAGTTTTTCATACCCTTTACCACAATTTTCTTAAATTAATCACTCATTATTTTAATAAACTGGCTACACAGATACTGCTGAATTAAATGTCATTGCATTCTACAGTTATCAGAGAGTGCAAAAAGCAAATTTTATGGTTCAGTCTTTCCTAAATTAAAAGTTATGAAGCTTCGAATTCACCATTTGATTACTGAGAAGACATTTTTCTGATTTTATGTTTTGTAAAAATTTACACCTTCCTACAGTAAAATATGGCGCTTTCTTGCACTCACTAAACATCCAGCTTTTCAGCAACTACAAAAATGGTCAAAATTGAGTGTACCAAGGCCAAGAAACACTTGTCAGAAGAATGAAAGGTGGCCAAAAAATTGAAACTGAGAAAATCGCAAAAAAACAAAACTCTGTATATTCAAGGAGTGCTAAACAAATAAAAATGCTTTACTTTGCCAATAAATGCCTTAGAAGGCATCAGGAGAGTAGTCTACCTCATTTTTCAATGGAAACGGCCCCATTGCGTGTTGGGCAGTTAGTCCTTGAAGTCGACAATCCCTTAGTTGGCCGGCAGCGGGTCACAGTTCTCACAGGTCGCCAGTGTCTTCAGCTTGCGCTCACTAGCAGAAGTTGCTGATAAGCTGGACATCTTATCTTTGGTCTGTTGCGCACTATCGGCACTTGTCAAGAACGTTGTGTCGATCTTTGTACCAGTAAAACCTCGTTAATTCGGATCTCAAGGGAGTGAAAAAAATGTCCGAATTATCCGAATGTCGAATTAACGAATGCATAACAAAAACGCACATTTTCAATTCCTTTATCGCACACCTTTATTTTGAGAAGTAGTCCGTGATGCTTGTTTTTCTTTTTTTTTTTTTTTTTTTTGTGGACAGCTGGACAGCAAGGACTAGTTTCGCGGGCATGTGACAAACCCTCTAGCGCTAGAGTATTGCCTGGGACATCGTAACAAAACCTGACCCCTCTCCCCGCACACGGTCTTGAACACGAGGCCACGCCGTTCTTTCAAACGCGCAAGCCAACCCTCCCATGCCTTGAAGGAGTCTATGTTCATTCGTAGAGCGTACCTCTCTGCTTGCGCGCATATAAGTGGTCCACTCAACGGCAGCTTCGACTCGCGTGCAGTAACGATCTACCGCAACAGCGCTTCCTCCAGCGGTGCGTAGTCGCTTTCGTCCGGCGTGAAATTTCTCGCCCTCAAACGCTTCCATTATTTGAACTGCAGCAAGGTTTTTGACCGGGCTGGTTGGTGAAGATACATAATGGCTTACAGCGCACACTGACACAAGGACAAGTAGACACATGAAGACAAGCGCTTCTCTTCGTGTGTCTACTTGTCCTTGTGTCAGTGTGCGCAGTAAGCCATTATGGATCCATTATTTGAGCCTCGTTTTTCACATACGTCGATAGCGTGCTCCTTTTTACGTCGAACTGACGCATCACCTCTTCTCTGGAAGCGCCGTCTTTAAGTGCCTTTAGTATCTTCACTTTAGTTGCCAAGTCCTTCGCCGCGTACTTCGCGCATTTTGCCGGTTCCGACATCCCGGCAGGGTGATATATCACACCACCACTATGGCCCGACGACCACCTCGCGCACCGGCACTTCCGATACGCCGATATTGTCGCAACACACCGAAGAGGGGAAAAAAAAAGCACAACCGACGCCTGCAGGTCCGCACGCTATCCGTCGGAGGCCTTGTTTCTTTGTTGTCGACAGGACGGACGATGCGTGCTCCAAACGCCCCCTTGCGTCCCCTTTCATAAGTTTTCGAAAAAAAAATGTGGTTTTCTTGGCCTCCGCGATCGGCATCGACAGCGCACCGTTGCTGCCGGAGCCCATCTCGGAGACCATAAGTTTGCACATGTGCGGCAAAAAAAATGCAATGCGATAAATATTATGGCCTCCGAGACGCAGTTTCAGTTTCAGTTTCGCCGTCTTTGGCTTGCCTCCAGTCCGAATTAACCAGTGCGCGTGCAATTTTGCGTCGTATTAGCGAATGTTTGTTGCCATAGGGCTATGAACATTTTTGAAGGGAGGGTGTGGGAATGACGAATTATCCGAATTTCCAAATTAACGGGGGCCTGAATTAACGAGATTCTACTGTACCACGCTGCCTACCACTGACGTCGTCCACAGCGGCCGCCGAACCAGATGGAGAAATCGGCATTTCGACCGATGAATTGCGCTTTGCCGCCATGCCCTATTTATTTTTTTCTTTACGTTTCTTCACAAGTTTCTGAGCACTGCGGAACTTCCAGTCTGGCTTCATCATAATCAAAGCTTCGAAATGTGGGCGAAAGCGTAGGCCTAATTCACTCCCGGTGGGTGCAGTGCCCTTTGTCTAGCTCGCTTGGCGCCGTCCCAATACGCTGCTGCAAGGTGCAGTCTGTGTTGAAGACAATCAAAAACACCTGCTCCAATTTCTGGCCAGCTTGCGTGGGTTGGGATTTTACGAACTTAAATCAATGAGAACAGCACAGTGCGACGGCGAGATGAACTTGTTGCTTAGCGTGCGCTGCAGCAGACGGTGCGGTAGCCTGGTGAATCGGAAGGCGTGTTTTAGTCACATGTGCTCCCTGTGCCAATAGGTTCACGTGGTGGGACCTTTGTTTGGCGCGGATTTTCTGTGTGAATTCTGAGTGGACAGAAACAAGCCCGACAGGATATTTAAGAAAAAGCGCGGCATACGAATGCGACCAAGATGGCTGCTGTAGGGAACGTAGAACGGCAACAGTGCGGCGCTGAAAATGCCAGTTTTTCGCGCGTCCATCGCTAAAAATTTACCTCGCTGATGTCACATAAAACGCTGTTACGGCTAAAATACTGATCAAAGACGCATGAATATTGGCGAAGTTGTGCTTCAGTAGCAGCAGAGTCCAAAAATAACATTTTCATAAATTTGATTTTTTTTTCCCGCAATTTTCGGTCTCAAAGACTCACTCCTGTGTAACTCACTCCGAGCAGTACGCTCTTCGCCTGACATATAAGTCTGCAAAAACCGTGAATCGAGTAAGGATCCCGTCAGCGTGGAGTATGAAAGCTGTGAAAGAAGCAAAGAGCAGGCGCTCAAGGGAAAAGTGACCCCATTGTAACAGCCGTACCATGTCTGTGACTGACTGTGCTACGTGCACAAGCTCCTCGGAGCCGTCAGAAAATGACAGCTTTGATTTGGACGCATTTGGAGGCCAACTAAAATCGCCATTCCTCGTCGATGAAGTTGAAAACGCATGTTTTGTTATTTGCTTTTCTGGTTGCGCATTCCACTGCCCGATGGCGCCACCTGTCCAGGTGGCTCACGCAAGCTCACTTTTGTGGGGCCGTGATAGGGTAAAATGCTATCGCTGAGAAGTTTGCGGACTAGTTAAAGGCTTCTTAATATTACTATGGGAAAAGTGCATAAGTTTGGTATTAGCGGCGTTCAACATCACAATGGTAGGGCCGAAGGAATTTATTATAAGCCAAGTACAAGCCACCTTTCGCATGACGTGCAGCTCACCGTATACCAATAGGCCCAGTCACGGTTTCCATACGGTAATGTTCACGCATGTACACTCCGGTACGGTATTACCGTACTTTCTGTGCAATAAACCGGCCCTGCCATCTATTCGTTAGGTGCAAGTGTTTCGTGACTGTCAAGGTAATTATACGGGGAATCGTGCAGCCCACAACACAAAACCACTTGCCACCCATCACACGCACGTCCCAAGGAACTGAAATTCGCACGCCCAGCCAACGAAGCGCTGGCCAAACGCACACGGTTGTTGCCTTGTGGATAGCAGACGCTGTAGTGGCACGGTGGCACTTCGGTTCCGTCACTTCCACTTTGCCAAAAATGACATCACGCACATAATGTTGCCAATAATTCTGGGAAGTAAGGTGGAGAGAGTCTGGGCAATCAATAAAATTCATTTGTAATGAATCTGCGTATCTCTCTAGCCTGTAATTCGGCATGAATGATGGGAACGTGAAAAGGGATGTACCCAGCGAATTTTAATGAGATCCACTGACCTCGAAAAATCGCTGGAGTTGGCCTATTTTAAAATCGCACAAAAACTAGAATTCACGAAGGCGTCTCTCATCATTCCCGCTGTCAAGTGCCACCGTCTTTGGTTCGAAAGCTCAAAGTTCCGCCATCCTGGTCCCACCTTTCTCGTATACGTCTTTTATCAGAAAGAGAGGAATGAGTCGAGTGCAATGAAATTTGTGATTTAAATGTACCTCAGTTTGGGGTTATTGAGGCTATCTGTGAAGTACTTGCCTGTAGGCCTGAGCAAAACAGCTGATCTTCCGTTTATTTGTTGAATAACTATGTGGCTGTAAAGAGCAGCGAACCAACGCTCATTTTGACAAGCTTGAAATAGAATTGTGTAGCAACGTTTGGAGAGCCGAGAGCAACCCATATCTTATCATATGTGGTCACCGAGGAAGAGCTTATCGCGGCGCTCAGACTAGCCGCTGCTCGTGCCAGACTGAAAAAAAAAAAAAAATGGGAACACGTTGTGCAGTCGTTTACTGCGTTGCTCATTTAGGAATAAAAAAATAATAATAATAACACAGTGTCGTCGATGCATGCACCCTGTGCAGCAACACAAAGTTGCGTGGGTGAGAGCGTTCATGATATGCCAACACTCATTCTTGCACCTCCAATTGCGTTAAAGGGTTCTTGTGAACTGTTTCAAGGTGTGGTGCGTCTGTCACCGTTAAAAAAAAATGTGCTCAATAGCTTTGAATGGCAGACGTAACTGCATAAAGTAAGGTGCGACTACGCGGTCTTGCACAGTCGCATGCATCGCAAATTAATAGAAATGGGGCATCATAATGGCAATATTAACTGCCATCACCATGACATCAAATTCGAGGTATGATCATTGTGAAAATGAATATGGTACATCGTTGGCTCTGCCAACAGCTGAGCAAGGCTTTCTTCATGTATTGCTCATATCAGTTACTCCTGGGAAGTGTGGTGCGAAGCACTGACGTGGTAAACAAATACACGACACGCGTGAGAACTGCGCCACCAAAACTACATCGCCACAGGGCCAGGGTGCAGTTTTGTAGTGTGGAGAATGAACTAACAAGGTCAATTCTACCATGGGCAACATTATGCAACTTGGCGGGTGTAAAGAGTCCAGAAGAGAGACGCTAGAATAGTTTTTTGAAATGGAGCATCTGGACAGGGTGCAGCGCTGCTGATATTCGCAAAATGTGATAGCCACCGCCTTCTGTACCGTTGAACAAGCTTGATTTGGGAGGTTTAAAAAAAATAATGTGTGCCTGCTTACTGGCCCTTTAATTACACACGCATGCACGCGCCGTATAATTTTAATTATGTGTTCTTGTATAATTGCTAGCGTCTAAAAAATGTACTGGCTGTAATTACATTGTCGTGGTCCGAGAAATAATGAATAATGCATGGCAGCTTTTTTTCTTTCTCATCTTGCCCCCCCAGCTTACGAATCTCAAATTTCAGGTCGCCAGGTTGGTGGGTATGCATTTTAGAGGCACTGTAAATGTTAAAGGGACAATGAAGAGAAAAACGGTTTTTCTCATATTAGCAAATTACTCATTCACAATTCCAAAATTGCCATGCTTGCCACAAAGGCGTTTGGTAAGCAAGAAGATGCGCAAAAAGAAAATGGGAGTGGCGACACCATCTTGAAATTCCCGCAGCACACATCATGACGTCATAAATTTTGACGCTATCTAGTTGGTTCTACGTAGTTCCCAGTCAGTACAGAGCGCATTGTCCTCTGAGGGGGGCCATAGACATGGCATATCAAGTTCGAGGAAATTTTGTTGAGCCAATGTTGTCAGAATATGAAAAGTGCCCTTTGAAATCCGTGACGTCACATGTGGCGATTCCGGCACAAAATTTAGTAAGGAAACTTTGACCTTGATTTTCTCATTTATTAATAAATTAATCTATGATGGTGAAATTAACGACTTAAGGGTTATGGGAGCACATTTATCAATCTAAACCAATTCATTGTTTTACTCGTCTGTCCCTTTCATGTGAACATCATTACTTGCACTGTGGGGTAGACCACATTCACCACACTGCTTTTGTTGAGGTAGCAGAGCTCATGTCCACGAGTTTACATGCAGTAAGCTTTTGTAAATACGTATACCCTTTTTAAGTGTACTAACGGCTGAAATGTGGTTGAGACGAGTGTATTCGCTGACCACTTGAGCCACACTAGTTTGTCGTGTGAAGGTTAACTGCTCCCCCCGACTTGCGATGAGGCGGACCACGCATGTTAGGTGAAATTCCTTCCACCTTTTCATGAAATGCAGACTGGTCAACTAATGATTTTCACTTTGGTGTCAGGGCAGTGACCCTTCTATGGTAACCATGGGAAAGCACGAAGGCGTGGTATGGTGGGCACCAACAAGTGTGCCAGTGCCGCCAACCGTACCATATATAGCGCGCTCATATGGCAGTGCCACCATTCTCCTAATGCGCAGCACCGCTGTGGCCAAGTCATGTTCCCTTCCCAGGGCGTAGGTCGAAGTTGTGTGCGGGGACGCTGGCAAGCAACCATGGCACCATCAAAGAGCCCCCCCCCTCCTTTGTTGTTTTACGTATGAAAGCAATGTTCACTGAGAATCCTTTCCGGATCCGCACGGAGAGTTAACTAGGGGGAGCAGGGATAGCCCTCAGACTCCTCCAGACTAGATCCTTCTCGTCACCGGCTACTATGGCCGTGTGCATGGAGATTTCACCTAACTGCTCGGTGTGTGATCCACTTGCAACCTTTCCCCATTTGACGTGACGGTGCCTCTGCTTGCATGTTTCCACAAGGAAGCATCCCGTCCACAAGACACACTTAAAGTGCATTGCAAGTCCAGACCTTAGCGCAGCAACTCTGGGCGGTCCAAGGAGCCTGTGAAGCGATCGGGAACCTTTGGTTGCCAACCGCGTTGCGGGCAATGCCCTCGCTGCTTTTTAAGAAACCCTCTATTTAGGTCGCAAATAAAATTTGTCTGTCTGTACATCAACTGAAGTAGTTTTGTTAGTGGGGGGTGATGTAAACATCGCATACTTTTAAACGTATGTGATGTCCATACACTTTGCAATACTGGTGCTTCGTTAAGCTTGCTGAGACTTTCCACGTCAAAAATATTGTGATAACACTGCCTGATCTTCATTATTTAAGTATGACTGAAAGTAATGTTCACCTCTTGAATTTCTGTTTCAGTGAACTTGAAATTCTTGTAATATTGAATGTGAAATTGAGAAGGTTACGAAAACCTTGGCGTGATATTTGTATGCATGGAATGCTAACATGGAACGGACCTTATGCTACATTAAGTAATAAGAATGCAAGATGCTTATACGTCTGAGCCATTCGCTTAAGTCAAGGGCGTAAGTTTTCCAGCCGAGCTGTCCCTGCATTATGTGCACCGAGTAGGTGTAACTGTGGCCTGGTGACAATTTGTTTGCAGTGCCTGAAGAAGGGCGACACAGTGATTGGCCAAGTGAGCGGCAAGCAGGAGAATGGCCTCTTTGTCACCCTGGTCTGCATGGACGGAGGTCTGCGCCGCGAGATTCATGATCTCGCCATTAAGGTGAGTCACTCGTTCAAGGTCATCTTGCTTGTTGTGGCATACTGTTGACGTGAAAGTGCCTTTTTTTCCCTCCTAGAAGCAGTTGGAATGAAACCAACCTCTCTTTCAAAATACACTTTGCTAGTTGGTTACACACCTTGAAACAAGGCGGCACTAAGGGCTCACTGCCATACTTTGGAACAATGCTCAACCCAGTGCTTCTCAAGAATGGCAGCATGTCTTGGCTGAAGCGGTCACTGCTTTTCAATGCGGCTATTTGTGTGTGAAAATTTTGAAGCAGTTGCAGTCAGCTTCTGCTTTAATACTGATTTATTCGAGCAACACCCTTTTCGCATAAAAATTGCTGAAGGGTGATTTCTGCAACATCCTGTGTTTTTCAGCCAGAAGTGCAGCATTGTGCTCCTCTCAGTGAAATTGAAGAGCTTAGAAGTGAAAACCAGTTGAGTCCATGAAGAGCCACCCAAAAAACAAGGGGAAATGTTGACTATTGAGTAATGAATGTTTCCATCACCATGTCATGGCTGACGATATGCTAACCAAGAAACAAAGGGAATCTTTTTATGAAAATTTGAACATGTGGTTTTTTATGTGCTCTTTTATAGCCCAACATTGATTGTAATCAGTCCATCTTATTTCTGATATTCATTTGTACAGTAAAACCTTGTTAACTTGAAGCTGTAACAAACGTAAAAAAAGGTGAGAGAACTTAATAATTAAAATTGCCTGCTGGCCTAATGTAAATGACATGGCGTGTTTCCAAATAGCACTAGTAATATTTTGTGTCAATAACATTCACATACATGTCAGCAGACATGTTTGCATCTACTGGTAGCAAGCAGGGTTCCTGGCACCATTTATGATGCTGTATTGTAATGCAAGCCTATAAGCTTCCCATGGGGTTAACGAACAGTGTGTGTGAGCCTGCTTGCACGCCTGTCAAATCTGCCAAAGCGCATGTAGGCAGTATGATGCCTCGCACCATCTCAACCCTGAAAAGGGGGGGGGGGGGGGAGCTGGTTGGACTCTGGAACGTTGGGGTTTAAAAATAAATTTCACTTGGAGTCTTTTCCGGTTGCTCCCAACTAGGCATATATCTACTGAATGTTTACCTTTGATTCTAAATGTTGAGTGATTATACTAGAAGTAAGTGGATGCTGTTTTTCATTTGGGGTTGCATATGACAATGCACCATTCAACCAATTTCTGGACAAATTTTCTTGAAAACGTGTCACATTGGAGTCCTTCACTTGAAATCAAACTAACTAGAAGATTGACTTACCAGAGTCAAATTAATGAAAGTATGCTCTATTTGGAACTTTTTCAGAAAAAGGTACAAAAACTGTGAATTTATAAGGAAAATCAACATATCACCATAATCTGGAATGAAATTGCATACAGTTCTGATTCCAGATTATTGGGATATGCTAATTTTCATTGGAACTGTCACATTTTAAAAGAGAATCTAGTTTTCAAATGTTTCATGTTTTTAACTGCATACTGTACCAGAAAAATAATTGCATATTTGAACTAATTACGTAAATGTACATGAACCGTGAAACTTCTACAAAAACTTGCACAAAAATAAGAGGTGCGTATCTAAAGCAGTGTCCCCCCTTGAATAACAGGTGATGGTTCCAGAGGGGCTTCCCCTCCTTTGCAGCCTGGCACTTGGTTGAATTCGAACTGTGCAGGCAACCCTGTGAAATTCAAATTAACTACCGTCTACTGCATACATTGCTGTTTTGTCAGAGCATCATATCTTAATTTTTCGTTGTGTTTGCAATAATTTTGACATTAAGAAAGCAGCCTTCGTGGTTCTTTTCTTGTTTGTTTTCGTAAGGCACTCGTCACTATAAGACGCACCTAAATCACATTGTCAGAAAGAGAAAAACAATGACTTCCCTACTGTGCACTCGTCGACACTTTCAAAACTTTTTGTGCTTATGCCACTTGTGCACGACAAAGTCTGCAAAACTGCAAAGGTATGTAGTGCGTTTCAGTTATCCCTCATTTCAGAGAACAAGTGGCCTCCACTTTTTTTTTTTAAATGGCATCTTCTGAACTCATTGTCACAGTAAACAATGCATGTTTGCAGCACAGCCATAATCCTTTAACCTCTCTACGCTTGCATTTGAGGTTCGCATGCCTTACATAGGAGCTTTTAGAAGATTACACTATATTAGGCAAGCTTCTTAAAGTGCAAAAGAGCAGCTCTTACTGCATGTGGTGCCTATTGATTCGGAATACAAGCAGAAAACCCAACAATGCAGCAATGCATATAGATGCTTATCCTCCATTTTGTAATGCAGGTTATTTAAAAGGGCTCTGAAACACCAAATGACATTTCCTCAAAAGTGTTTCGAATCTAACCACGAGTGGATTCATAAGATAACAATAATCGTGTGTCCCGCCAGGTCTTGGTATCGTTTTGACCACACTAACAGGCAGTAAGCTACACGGGTCATTAAGCAGTCAAGGCCCCACCAAAAAGTAGACACTGTGCACCATGGCCTTATGTGTTTACTTCTTTTGTTATACCCCTGTCACACGTGGCAACTTTAGTGCACTTTGAGCGAGTGCACTTCGCCGCTAGTGTCATTTGCACGCTGTCACACGAGAAAGTTTAGTGTCACTCGCTGCGAAGTATACTTGCCAGCAAGTGGGTTCGCCAACCTCACTTCGCTGCGACGGAGTGTGTAGCCGCGGCAGCAGTGGCTTGCACATAAATACGCCGTTGCATAAAGCGGCGCTCATAATATCTTTAGACCATTGTTTTCGTTGTTAGGAATACTGATGTGTATTAAAACAAGTCATACTACACCAAAAAACCTCGCTACTCCCGCCCTCCGGCAGTTTGCGGCCATGTTCGCTAGGGGGGTGCGGGAGCACATGCCGTGTAATGACTGCGCGTCCGTCGCGTTGTTTTCCTTGCACACTTGCACATGTCTAGGTAATTCGTTCTCGAGTCATTTGCGATGGTGTGTGCCACTAGTGCTAGTTCCACGAAGACAACGTGGTCCGACGCTGTGACACGGGCCCAAAAGTAACAAATATATGTTGCGCTACTAATCCGCCAATTGCCACTGTCATCATTTCCAAAGTACACTTCGCTTTCTCGTGTAGCAGCGCACCGCCAAAGTGACACTTTGTGAACGTAAGTGCACTCACTCAAAGTGCACTTTAGTTGCTACTTGTGACAGGGGTATTATTTGAACATGTTTGCTGCTGATTCTTGTTCAGGCGTGCGCAGTGCCTTCTTGGCATGCTTGGGTTCATTGGGCTCTGTGTAAGCATGTATTCAATGCATTATAAATGGTGAGTCGGGCTCCCCAGACACACAGTGCATGAGTAGTACATTGTACAGTTTGTTTGGGGTACACATGTTCGAAGGTGTTAGGGACTTGGGGCTTTCCAAGTTGTGCGTGCATGGATTTTGATGCAAGATCTAAAGTTAACTTAGTGTAGTACTGCTACAGCTTTGTGCATATACTGCTGAAAATTATCTAATTGCTCAGCTGTTTCAAATTTGCTCATTTTATCTAAATATTACCGTTATGAATTACTAAACCTGCAAGTTGTGTAGCTAGGATTAAAGAAATCTGTTGCTCAGTTGTTGTCTTGTATAAGAGAGCAGTTTCATGATGTAGTCAGCTGTGCAAAAATAAAATTTATCTGATGCAGTGTGAGCCTGGATTGTATGAAACTGATTGCAGCCGTTACACCCTTTTTACACACTTGGTTTCAAAAGCCAGCTTATTAGCTATGGAAAGTACTTGCAAATATTAATGCCAGAGCGCTACATTCTACTACGCAAGCTGCACGAACACTGTTATGGACATAAACTACGTAAATAAAAATATGCATCTCATTCATGCCTTTGTTGGACTTTACTGTTTGCTTATGGAGTTCGGTCACAACTTAGCTGAATTGGCTGCCCTACTAGATGATTTGTTTGCGCTTCTTCTGCAATGTATGCAATCAAAGCATCTTGGTTGCCGTAAGTGATACTGCTGAATGCCATCCTTCCGTACTGCTTCTACGAGCAGTCTGGTTAAACTTCTCTTTGCCACAGGAGATAAAGTTTGATATGACGTCATCTCTGTTAGGCTATGCCAGGTAAAGTATGTTCCTAATCATTGCTCCCCTTTAGCACTTGCAATTTGCCGAAGTGATCATCAAGTTGTGTGCATCCGAATGTGTCGCAGTGATAACCAAATTGCAGAATAGGCAAGATTACTCTGTCCCGTACCAACAGAATCAAAATGACGAATGTGCAGTATGTGTAAGAGGAAGGGAAACAACAGGACCAAAGGATCAACAACAGGATCAACAGGACCAAAGTGTCTTGTGATACCAAACATGACATGCATATTGGAGTTATGTTTTTGTATAGATAAGCAATGCAGGGGTGCAACAGCTGCGCCAATCGCACCAATTTGATACAATTCCTGATTTTGCGCCAAGCTGAACCAAAACCATGAAATTTTCCATGCTGCACTGAAATGCTCGACCAGCCTCAAAACTTTCTCCACTTCTCGCTAATTTCAGCGAGAAATGGAGAATAGTATTCGATTCAGTGTCATCGCTATTCAATTCGTATTCAATTTGGCTCTAAAATTCACTCTTTGTGCACCCCTAATATGCAGAATCATTGCACAAAATCAGTGGTCCGCTGGCCACTGCAGATATCTATCGGCGGGATGATGCAACTTCAAGACAAAAATGCATTGCCGTTGCCACCAATGCTGCGGGGGAAATATGAATTTCCTAGTCAGCGAACGCGGCTATGGCATGTTAACCCTCTATTGCATGGCGTCCCATATTTGGCACATACCGATTAACATTTTTTATAGCGGGCGCAAGAGGACCAGTGGAGAATGTGACACAGAGTAATCCTTATAGTTACGTGCACTAAATATAAAAAAAGCGCTGCCATCCCTAGAGCAGTATGAAATCTAGACATGAAATAGATTTCACGGTGCACGTCCAAGCTCGGATCATGAACAACAGTGACTGCTATATTTTTCTTGCAACCATTTTATTGTCGCAGAAGCAAGAAAAAATTATTTTGGCATATCTCGTGGCTTTGAAAATTCATGCTCATTAAGGTTGTTCTCAATTCCATTTTCCACTACGGTATATAGACGGAAATCGGTATGTGCCATATTTGGCACAATATGCATGTGAGTGATGAAATGTGCAATATGATGCTATCTATGTTTTGCTGCACAGTGCAAATACAAAATCTGAAAATTTTTGTACATGTTATTCTTCATGCAGTTAATGATAAAAAATGATCAAATAATTTTTCAATTGATTTTCTCATAATTCATGCAATAGAGGGTTAAGAACTAAAGCTGGCAACGTATGCTGTGTTTTCCGCGCGCGAACTAACTCAACGTCCTGCAAACGCCTGCGTTTCCGGCGACCACGTTGGTTGCCATAGCTACGGCACATAAAATATTTTTCTGTCTTGAAGTTGCATCGTCCCGCCGATAGATATTTCGTCGCTGAGCCAACGGGTGCGTGCCGTTGTTACTTTATCTGGTCGAACGCACCTTGCAAGCGAGCTGAGAAGTTGTGCCCTGAACCTAACCCCACCGTGAAAGAAATTTAAAAAAGGGGGGGGGGGGGGGTAGCAGTTCGAAAATTTCGTGGCCTTGTTCTATCCCACGCAGAACGCTGCTTAAGCCTACCTTCGCCGCAGCACATCGGTGCCTTGCGGAAAAGTGTGTTAAGATTTGGAAGGGGCTGTTAGTAGTTCACTGGACGCAGCACATTTTGTTCCTCACTTACTCATGCGTGCATAATTGTGAGTACTAGTATGATCGCTGTTGTCTAAAGATGTTACTGGCAATCATTTGGAGCAATTTGTCATTTTTTCAGTCCCTAAAAAACAAAGAAAACTGTGCCAGTTTTTATTTATTTATTTATTTATTTTTTCGCCACCCCTACTCGTTACGGTTTTACGAATCTCCTGAATTTCACCAGCTTGGCAAATCCACACTTGAATTCTGAGTCTGTTAAAGGATTTTACAGGCGCATCAAATGCTAATGTGGACTTTATCATTGTTTGCACAGTAGGGTGGTTCAAAATACTACTTTCGTTGATATGCAATGCTCATGTTCACCTTGCACGATTTAGGTGATGTTGAATGGTTCATACCTGTTTTTATTTTATTTTCCAAATGTAAGCCTTCTTTTTTATTCTGCGCCAAATTTGGACTCTCGTGATAAAAATGGTTGTCTTTTTTTCAGTAACCTGTTCCAAATTTGGATTTTCGTGCTCCAAAAGTAACATTTTGCTGCTCCAAAAATTGGTCCAGATTCTGTTTTGTCTGTTGCACCCCTGGCGATGTCATGGACAGCAAAAACAGTGAGACTAAGAAACATTTACAAAAGAATATGCGTGAAAGAAATCATTGGAAGAAGTTAAGAAGTAACTTAATCCAGATGTCAAGAGTTGTGGTTTTGTTGAGCATTGCTAGATGCCTTTCCCCTCCCAACCTCCTTTCCAAAGGACATTTTCAGCTTCTCAAACAGGCAAACTCAAAGTAGGAGAATCATGAAAAAGTAAGGGAAACAGTTAATCTATTCATGCACATTTGGAGGAATCATGATTTAGCTGCCGGGTTTCAGTTCAACATAATTTTCTCCTTTGTTCACTGCAGAGTGCGACCGTAAAGGGACACTGAATGGAAAAATGATTTTTTTCGTATTATACCCGTGCCACACGGGCAAAGAGAATGACATTCGGTAGTGAAGGCATTCAGTTCCCGAATGACATTTTTTTCGGCGGAGCTGCTACACGTCCAAAGTGAATGACATTTGACTCGATGATGTCGATCGCATTTTCTTCTGTAGTGAGCAATTGTAGAGTAGTAATAAAAAAACAAACATGCGTTTACAAGCTCGATATACTTCCGAGAATAATTAAATGTAGACATAAGCATATTACGCCGCCGTTAGCTTAAGATCGTTGCTTCGTTTCACGACGTGGCAACCGACCGTAAAAAGAAAATGGCGCCTGTCGCATTCAAAATACAGCGTCTACCAGCTGAAGATGTTCGTCGAGTGCTTAGTGTAAATAAAAGACGCGAAAAGTTTGTTTCCAGCTGAATAGGATGTCATTTTATATAATTTAGGTATATCGCACTTCGTCAGCTGCACCGTCGAGAGTATGCATTTCTCAGTCGAATGAGTTCTGGCGAAGGCATTTGGTGACGAACGCCATTTGGGCGAATGCCATTTCGTTTGTCCGTGTGGCACCGCGCAAATGGCATTAAATCTGAAGGCATTAGGAAGTAAATGCCATTTTCTCTGCCCGTGTGGCACGGGTATTAGTTAAAAACAATTTCGCAATACCAAAAGCACTACTCATACTGTGTGAAGGCGCTGCAAGAAAACAAGTAAAAAGTAGAGCTGTGCAAATAGCAAAATTTCGGGTGGGAAGTGCATCAGAATATTGAAGTGTGAGTGCGAATGGAATCGAATATTTTTCAAATATTTCTTGAATATTTCTATAATACTTTTCTAATACTTTAAGCGAAATTGCTGAAAAAAAAAGTTGGAAAGGATTCCTAAGCATATTCTGATGTGATAGCAGCATGGAAGTGTTTCTTTTGGCTAGGTTGATGAAGTGCTGGCATGGTGGTGTTTCATAGTTGTCCTATCAAGAATGAGGCAATGCAGAGGCCGAATAGGTATTTTATGCACATGATTTGGTGCAACCAAAGCGTTGCCGACAAAACTTCACACGTGAAAGGCAAAGATGCTATTTCCTCAGCCTCTCCTCCTCTTTCGACATCTGTGGAAGCCCAACTGATGTGGCGGATAGGGCTGTGCTCCCTTTGATGATGATGATCAAAACTTTATTACTCCCAAAAGAGGGGACCGACCCATAGATCGGTTACGCTGCTTAGAGGAGGTCAGCGGGGATCCCTTGGGACGCCACGGCCTCCAATGCGCGTGAGATTGCCCGGCGTTGCTGTGCCGAGTCGGTGGTACGCAGAAGGGACTCCCACGTGTCTTCTGTCTGTGAAGTGTCAGCGTACTGTGGGCACGTCCACGCCATGTGTATGAGGGTGGCTGACTGTGTGCTCCCTTTGAGTCCAGAGTTCCAAATCTTCCTTGTAGACGTCAATATATTAACATCTGAAATTTTGGATGCTAAAAATTTTCAGCGTCTCCCTTTGAGTCCAGAGTTCCAAATCTTCCTTGTAGACGTCAATATATTAGAACATCTGAAATTTTGGATGCTAAAAATCTTCAGCGTCTGACTTTTCGGACTTGCTGCCGAATTTCAGGACCAAAATAGCATTGATTGAGCCCCCCACCTTTGCCACATTTATTATCTCATGTTGGAAGCTGCGTTTTCTTGAGTCAATACTTTTGCAACTGTAGCAGAGGCTGAAAGGCAGCTTTGCCTCAATACGAGAGTGGGATGGGCTGAAGCATATTGAAAATCTGAAGTGGCCACTGTCAATCAGACGTTGACTGTATTTGTCTTTGGGAAGTTGGAATACGAATAGTAAAATTCCAGTGCGAATCGAATAGCAAACACTATAAAAAATATTTGAAATTTCGAATGTTCGCACACCCCTAGTAAAAAGAAAATACAAGGAGATTGTGGTGGTGAACATATTTTAATAAAATACTAGGAGCTATGCCACCATGAAATGTCCGCAGCAGCTTGCCGTGACGTCACAGATTTTGACGGCATCTGATAGGGCCTATGTAATCATTTAACGGTAAAAATTGTTTAGATTGTGTTGTTGGAGACCTAAGGTCACAACATATCAAGTTTCAGAAAAGCTCATTGAACCAATGTGGCCAACATAAGCAAAAAGACATTGAAGTTTGTGACATCACAGTGACTGGCACACTACAGCGCAAAGAACGCACAATGGACGGAACACAAACGACGACGACGAACGCTGAACTTTCAACAGCCTTTATTGGAAAGTTGCACGTCTATTATACTGTCCGACACAGACATCATCCATTGCACATGCGTAGGGAGCATGCGAACAATGTAAAAAACGCACGTGACGGACAAGATCTTGATGACGGTTTCCTTGCTAGCCATTGTATAACCTGCGAGGATTGCTCTCCTGACCTAAACAACACTTCCGTTATTAAGAAGAGCAAAACGCAAATCACCGTGAAATCATAGAAGCAGAATGCATTTTCTATCTGAAGGAGGGTTGTGTAAGCGTGCCATCCCGAAAACTCGCCGATAAAGAGATGGCATACTTGCGCATGTGCAGTGGATGACGTCTGTGTTGGTCAGTATAAATATGCGGGTAATTTTCCAATAAAGGTTGTTGAAAGTTCAGCGTACATCATCGTCGTCTGTGCTTTTACGTTGTGCATTTTTTGCGCTGTAGTGTGCCAGAATAATGTGCCAACAAGCCCAACTCGCCACTTTAATCACAGTGACGTTCATGTTTGAAGTTTCGATAGAAATTCAAACATGAAACATTGACCTTCATTTCCTCTTCTAATAGTTAACATGTGATGGCACAATTAATTACGATTGAGTTCTGCAAGAATAATTATTTTTCTAAACTGATTTAATGTTTCACAACGATGTCCCTGTAAGTAGAGTGCTGAAATGCATTAAATTTTGCACATTGCATTACAAAGCATCGAACAGTGCTTAAGTCATGATAACTAATGCAATCATTGCTGCAATGTCTCATTGATGCAAATATTTGGATGTCTGTGCAGCATGCAGTCAAGGCAGCACAAGTGCACATAAAATTTACTTCGCTAAAATGAAAATTGCTCGAACTGCGCAATCTTTCGTTTTAGCTGAGTTCCAGGTACATTCAAATGCATCATAGGAAGGGCTGTCAAGCTGGGTTGCACAGAGGCTGAGTGTTTCACAAAGACTGTTTTGTGAGTGGCACAATAGTGGGAGAAAACGAAAAAACAACTTTCTTCATTAATTTCTACATACTTTGATTCAAAGGCATTCTGCATTGCATGTTTATTTAACGAAGCCACCGCGAGTCACATCTGCAATTAACGATGCCCTCTAACGCTATTCAAGCCCCCTTTTTAAACATGTGGGCTGCATTGACTGAATGGTGAGACATAATTCATCAAGAACGCCATCAGTAGGGGAACGCAGCGCGAAACCATTCATCCTAGAAAATTCATAACACAAGAAAAAGCCCTACCCTCAACTCTATCTTCAAGGCGTCACATGACCACATTTTACTCTCCACTGATGTTGCACGGCGGCAGCAATGGAATGAGCTGAAAGCGCCCTATGCAGGAAAGCTTGCGCGCCATTATTGCCTGTTCCATCCAGTATGGCGATCATGCTGTTACCATAGTAGCAAACAACTAGGCACCGCATCCCCTGCACCCCATGAAATAGGGTGAGAGAGTAACATTGTGATGAGGTGAAAAACATTCACCTTTTAAATACCGTAACACTCACAAGTGCGTAATACGTAGGAGCTTTCGCAAAACGACCAACCCCGTGTGCACATTTTTCTCTGCATGGAGGCCACAGGCCAGAAATCAGTCAACGCCTGTACTGTGTTTGAAGGTTGTTCAGCTTCGTTGTTCAGCTGAATCTTTTTGCCAGCAGGTGAAGATATTGGTAGTGACTTAACCCTTTCCTGCCCGAGAAAACTATAATGGAAAAATTGCTAACTTGCTCAAAAGTTATTGGTGTTTGCTCTATTGTAATTAAGTTCTCAAAGGTTAAACTTAAGAATTGGAGTTTTTGCCCCAGAAAACAGACCCGCACATATGTGCGGGCTGGGCTCTTATTCATGTGATTCACTGCAGTGAGGAATACACTCGCAACGGCTAAGACAAAGCAAAAAATGCGTGGTCAGCGCTGCGAATGCAACATTTTAGAGTATTGCGTGTCACTTGTGAGGCACATGTATTAGTTGCACTTCATACAACGCGTCCTTGAACAAGAAGCTACACTTGACAGCCTGCAGTGATGTGCATATGTCAAGCTGTATACTGACCGCCTAGTGGTACGTATAGCTGAGTCTAATCGCTTGGCTATGCCGGGCGCCTTTTGTACTCCAGTAAAGTTGTCTAAGGATTGATCTTGTGACACATTTTTCTTTCCGCTTTCAATTCTTGGGCGCCTGGTGACGACCAAAGTTCCTCAGAGATTGGATGCAGCCCATGATCAGGTCCATACCAAAAGCTGCTTGATCTTTTGCACAGCTACTTGCAAAGTTGTTCTATGTCTACAACTAGGGCACACTGCCGTTTTGTTGCTATATAGTTGCAAAGATAGTTGCAATAAATAAGTGTGAGAAAGTTGGCAAAGGAGTCTTGACAACAACAAGAATGTAGGCTGTCTCACCACTTCCAAGCAGGTGATGCTTTGCAGCCGAATGTGTTCATCCAAAAGACATCAATTTCACTGAAACTGACAGGATAGGGTGAGTGGTCACCTGGCCCAGTTATTATGGAGGTGACTGCTCAAAAACTTCGCCTTCCATACTCCAGTTTTCATCAATAAGTTGGCTCAAACGATGAATATGAATCTGTCAATTCGTCGACGTGGTCCCTACCCAATTCTGACGCAAGACATCAGGAGGCTCAATATCTCTTCTATGTCTTCTTCATTCTCTGGTTTGAAAATCTCGGCATGTGTAAAAAAAAAGAAAATTTAGCGTCCACAGAAGCTTGTTCCCTAAGTTAGATAACTTAAGCAATTTTAACCCTCAATGTTATTTATTATCCTTAGAATTTCACTGGAGATACTGAAACTCTACATCATAGGCAATGTAAAATCTAATTCTTTGAAATATAATGGATGTTGTCACAACACATTCACAAAACAAATATTTTCTGCGTCAATGGTGATCACAATTCACACACATCACTTCGCGTCACTAACTTCAGATATAAGAAAACAGGAAACACCAACCAAAAAAGTGCCAATAAGATGCCAAGAAAGTTATTCACAATAAAAAAACAGAATGCGCAGGCGCAACCGCGCGCGAATAAGCCAACCTGCGTTGCTCTGCCGTGCACTTGACTAGGACTAAAGCCCAGCCCGCACAAACGTGCGGGTGACATTTTCACGCGTGAGTACACAGCATGTGTGGTAGGAACGCATAATTTTTTTAGCGAAGCATGTTTTTCTAAGTCTCATTATTTCTTTCATATGCATACACTCCCGGAAAAAAATGTATAACAAGAAGGAGCATTGATTTACACGTCTGAGGTAGCTGCTGTCGGCGCACGTGCTCAGACGGCATTTTTCGCAGAAGATTACTTGTCCTCTGGTGCCGAAATTATTGAACTACTGAAACAGATATATTCTCGTAAACATTGACTTCAGCGGCACAGAGCTATGAAACTGAAACTGAAACAAGTGCCGTTTCGTGAGCGTCTTTATTGACCCACACATTTGTGCGGGTCAGGCCGTAAAGGGATAAAGGATACATTCTCTCCATAATTCATGGTAAAGGTGTAAAAGTGTCCACGTGGCTGTTTTGATACAGGCTGGTTCACTACCGCACTGCATCAGTTTATACATGATTTGGTAGATTTGCAACGTGTGCAAGGGGCTCTGCTCCTGGCCACAAATGGCACGCTGGCCATTGCAAGCTTTTAAGCTCAAAATTGTAATCAGTATTTCAGAGACCATTTTGCAGTAACAGTAACTGACAACATTTGTATGCAAAAAGGTTTTGTTTGACATTTCATTTGCACTTGAAAGCTGTGGCATGCGCATCTTGAGGTGGCAGCTGTATGGTTGGTGTGCCATCTCATGGCATGCAGAGCAGTGCAGGACGAAAAGAAATTATCTGTTGTCTATGTATTGCAAGTTTTCTGGTCAAGAATGAGGCCAATACGATTAACCATAAAATCTGATAGCTGCAAACTTACGTGGTGGAAATGCTAGGTTAGTCATTTTCTCATTCGTATGACTACGTTCATGCAGCTGGTGCTCGCAGGCTTGTTCATAGTTTTATGGTAACATATTCATGACACAACGCACTCAACGAGATGGCTACAAGTGCATAGCATTATTTCAGCTTCTAAAACACAGATTTCATACTTGCAAGTTCATTCAACAAAACTTTGAACTTCAAATGTACACTAATGTAAATGCTCGGCAGGCAAGTGTAAAGCCCAGCTGAAAAATTTCAGGCATGTAAAAAATCTAGTTTCAGATAAAATAGATAGGAGGACCCCTTGTGCAAGATTTGACATTTGGAATACAGTGGAACCTCGATTACACATTGACCGGTTATGCAATGACCCACGTTTTACGGCAAACCTGTCTGGTCCCTGCAAAACCCCCCATAGAAATAATTTACTAAAAACCTTGTTTATACGATGCAATTTTACGCCAACGCCACCTCATATGACTCGTTTCTAGTACAGTGCAAGGAAAAAAAAAAAAAGAAACGATTACTCGAACGCTCACCCACTCCTTGCAGTTTTAAAACAAAAATTCGTGGTAATGTAATGATACCAGCTTTTTATATACTGACTTGCCCCCTATGTTGACAATTAGAAAAGAGAGAGAGAGACCAATACAATGTGCCTACATTGAATGGGAAAGTGAGTCTCCTGGCAGTTCATATTCTTCAATGATCCAGTTTTCATGGCTTTAACATTGCATAATATGCAGTATTCACGGGGGTTTACCTAGACAAAGCTTGATCTACATGAAGCTGCTAGAGATTGTCAAAAAGCTAGTCTTTGAGGTCTGGATATTTTCTCGTTTTAGGCCCGTCAGAACTTCTCCTGGTCGATTTGAAGCTGAAGAACTCCTCGCTTTGTTTGCGCTACTCACGGTCAAAAACCTCAAGCACACAAAAACATCGTGATATGGCCTTTCTTCGGCATATAAAATAACTTTCCCTTGACTTGAGCTCCCATAATGAAAGTGGCACATCACCAAATGCACTTCAGTGGGAACAGATACGACGCACACAGGTCACAGTCGGGCACAAAATGAATATCTGCAAACACTAAAAAAAACTTGCTCTATCGCCATTTTATAATGGCAGAGACGCTGTGTCTGACCCCAATGAGAAGAGGCTGTTGCCAACATGGTTTTGGTTTTGTTATCGTACTCGATTCTGTTGCAGAAGCAATTTTTGGACACATTTTATCAGACGAAGATGCGCATTTGATTAGATTTTCTTAAAACGTTAGAGTAAGAGTTAGCTGATTCCTTCTACAATCAAAGGCTTGGCTGTCATTTATAAAAATAAATTAATCTACTTTCCTTGGAGTACTGCAGGTTCATGTTGCAAGCTTATCGGGTGGCTTGTAATTGTTTTTGGGAAGGACTGAGCTTGACTGCCCGAATTCTTAGTTTTTCAATTATACGACGGTTTTGCGTGGTCCTCTCAAACTTGTATAATCGGGGTTCCACGAACCATGAAAGTTACTGTTAGAAGAAAAGGCGTTTTTGATTCCGGTAGAAAAAGGTAAAACAATGCTGCAATTATGACATACTAGAAGTGTTTAGAGCAGGGTCGGCAACTTTTCGAGGCAGAGGGCCCAGTTGCACGAAGCCGACACAGTGGGGGGCCGGATGGCAAATCAAAAGGAATCTGGAGGGCTTTGCAGGCAAGAGAAAAAAAAAAAATTGAGAATGAAGTGCAAACTGGAATAGAAGTCGCGTTGATTTTTCTTTCTGTCTTAATTCCATCTGAGGTCAAAACTGCCATGTCGTCCTTCACATAGGAAGTGACAAGGGGAGGGGATGACTGGTTTCTGACGCCTTGCCGGGGGCCGCATAATACTGCCCTGGGGCTGCAGGTTGCCGACCCTGGTTTAGACGAAGGAAAATGAAAGGCAGAAGGCTGGGAGGTTAATTAACCAAGGTGTGACTAGAAGTTGCCATTCAGGTTTTAAATGCGAATGCATTTCTTAGTCAGGCTATGTCAATCGGCGTTGTCCGGTGTTGTCCGCGGAAGAGGAGGATAGGTTGAAGGTGTCCGCGCGCCGGCAGGTGTTATCTCTCCGCTCTCACTCCCTCTCCCATAGCAACAGCTGCGGGCGCGCGCTTATCCTCGCCCCTAGCAACCGGAGCATGTGGTGCGAGAGAGTGTAGGAGAGGGTAGGTGCTGTGCTTCGCCGCTCCTTCTCTCGCCGTTCGCTCTCTCTCCTCCCTGCGCCCCACTCTCTCCTCCCTGCGCCCCCACTCTCCCGTCCGCTTGCGCCTCACTCTCGACCGTTCGCTGGCTGGGCGCCTCTCAAGGCGATGGCAGAAGTCGGTGTCGGCGCAAGAAATGCATTCGCATTTCCTCACGATTCCCTTTGGGGAGGTGGGGGGCATTTTTTTTACCCAGAGAGGCATGGGCCAACAAAAAAGAAAATATCCCCTTCAGGGGCAGTAGGCTGCGTTTGTGTACGCAACTTGTTTATGCTAGTCGAGTCACCTTCTGGCCAAAAGAGAGCAAGATAGATTGCTCATTAGACTAATTAGACCTTCTGCAGAGTCAGTATGTCTTGACTTCACCTTGGTGTGCTGCGTATGACTGTAGCCGATCACTTTGGTGAAGGCACTGCGATGCTTAAAGGGTCATTCGACGCGCGCATGTCAGCAGAAACGTCAGAAGTATTACTTTTCTCGAAATGAATGCAACCAAAAACTAATTGCACACATATTTGGAGCCGTATTTCATTCTTTTTATGTCAAAGTGGAACCTCATTGACTGCAGAATAATGATTTAGTTACATGCTAATTACAACTAATCACTTACAACTAACACAAAACAACACTTTACTTCTTTTCTTTCTTGGAATGCAATACTGAGTGCCTTGGAATTGTGGTACGGGAATTTGACACATTCGTGGACAGTGCATCATAATTCGCGCCTGAAGGGGATATAGTCTGTATTCCCAGTTTGACTTTGAACCATAGCAAATGACACCAGCTGTTACCAGTGGACAATGTGGATGGCACTGTCAGTTAAGCAATCATTGGCTGCTGTTAATGCATCACTTCAGTTCACCTTTATTTCCTTAAAGGCCCCTCAAGCGGGATATTACATAAGGGGTGGGCTGACAATGGTACAGTACATTATTAGTAGCCATATATATACATAACAAGAATTGGTTCATAAGCTTTTCAGCTAATGTTGATGGGCAGGTGATTTCAGCAATAGAACGGGGCAGGCCGTTCCACTCAGTCGATGAACGGCAAAAAAAAAAAAAAAAATGCTGAAAAGGTAGTAGTGCGGCTGTGTGGATGGGTTACTTGTAAGCGATGATCAGTACGAAGGGAAAGGCATGGGGTTGGGGCCAAGATATATGGTGCCTGATGAAGCGAGCTGTAATAGAACTTGTGAAAAAGGATTAGTGAATCACTGCGACGCAGGGATGACAGTGAGTTTAAGCTGGATCGTGCCTGTAGTAGTGATACGCTTGTGTGGTAATAGTACAATGAATGAATTAATCTTGCCGTGCAATTTTGAACTGATTCGAGTGCATTGATGAGGTATGCTTAATGTGGGGACCATATTGGGGATGACCATATCAGACCTCTGTGCCAAGCTGCAAGTTTTTCTTTTTCATGCTTGTTTTATGGCAGACGTTTATTTTTCATGTTTATTATATGACTGAGAGATCACTGGTTCACAGGGCTTTGGAGACTTGACCTGATAATCTAATTAACAGTGCTTGAACAGTGGATGTTGTGGGCTCACGTTTCTCCGAAGGAATGTGTCTTTGCCACTGACAGTGGCAGGACCCCTGGTTAAAACATTGACTTCTGCGCTACGCCGCATTTGACCACTCCTGTTTGTGCTGCTGCTACTGTGGCACACTTTCATTCAGTGTCCTTGCTTTTCTTTTTCATTTCTTTCTTTTTATTAATAATTCTGCTTTTCTCATCTAGGGAGGGGAAGACAGTCATCGTAGGTAATCACGACACCAAGGGAGTGGTAGATGTCACTTGCGAGATTCGAATGCCCGCATAAAAGGACCGGTTCTGGTATTCAGTCCTCACGAGACAAAAAACAGAGAGGGCACTGTGAAAGAAAAACAGAAAGCATTTTTCTCGAAGTTTCTGTGCAGTGTGTGCACGTGTGCTGACAGCACATGTGAGTATTTTCTACCCCCCCACCCAGCGCTCATGCACTCTTGATGATTGTTGCCATTGTCTGCAGTGTGTGTCCTCTTGACGCTGTTTCTAGGGCACAGCAGCAAGCCTGGCTATGTGAGCGAGTGAAAAAAACAAAATGCTCTCCCTTCGAGGTCTTGTGTTGGTTAAAGAGAGTGCGAGAAAAGAAGGACTATCGTATTATGCCACATCTGCTTCTTCTTCTGGCCAACATCCTTCTGCAAGACATGTGCCCCCCCCCCCCCCCTATGACGGGCTTGGGACGAATGTAACACGTGGCGACGCCTGCCCCCCCCTTGCCCATGAAAATGTGCACCTGAGGGCAGGGAGAAGATCCTTGCCGAGGGTGAAGACTCCTGCTTGATTCACATTTTTTTTTTCCTCTCTTTCTTTATTCTGCTGTTTGTGTATGGCTCTTGGCTGTGCCACTTGTGTGCAGCCATTAGCTGCTTGGATTCTATGCCAGATAAGTACTTGGAGTCTTATAATTTGGCTTTAGTGTGTCCTCGTTCCTGCAGCGGATGCAATTTAATTTTTAGTTTTAGTGTAAGTATTGTTGTAGCTCAAAATAAAGAACGGGCAAACACTTATTCAGCCTATTCAATGTTTACAGTTTTTGTGCATCTTCTAGCTTGTTTTAGAACATAGAAAGTTTTCAAAAGTGAGGTACCACTGTTGAGCTTTAACCTGTAGTTGTATAAAGCAAGCTTTTGTTGGAGTACAGTTATCTAAGTGGTAATGTGCATCTTTTTGTTCTAGGCCTTCTGCCCTCTGAATCAGGTGCCTACATTCTCGGCTCACGAAAGCCCGTTTGATGTGTTTCAAACCAAGGACCTTGTTAGAGGTGAGGCATGTTACTTGAGCTTTGCATTCATGTGGCTTTGGAAATGAACTTGCACTGAGAAATCTTGGCTCGGTTCTTTACCTTACCTGCAGCGGTTGTGATCAGCTGCTCTTCTGAATCTGAGCGCATCATTCTGTCCATGAAGCCAGATGCACTTCCTGCAGACCAGCAACACCTGATGAAGCTGGTAAGAATGCCCGTATGTTCTAACGGCTGTATGTAAACTTTGTCATCCTTAGGTCTGAGTTCTAATGATAACGTGAGGAAGGCCTGTATACTAAAATAGTGACAGACCTGTTCGACAGTCACCAAGACTTTTCTCGATTAATTCAGATAGTATTGGCGTTGGGGCTCTTGGGAGTGGCTGTTTAGTTGTTTGTATGTTGAGATTGCTTGAGTTCGTAGAGCTTTATGTGTGGCTGTGGTACATTTAATATAATGACAAGCTTTGTGTTCCTGGTGCCGATTCCTGTGAATTGTTTTACAGCAAAGCAGTCTGTGGTATGTTGGTTCAAATTTTTCGTTTCATTGTCCATTATCACTGCGATTTGTGGCCTGATCCCGGGTTACTGCAGTATTGAATCGGCTCATGGCGAAGGTAAAGCAGGCTTTTTGTAGTGCAACGTCGGGCCTAAATAGGCGGCTCTGTAATGACCCCTTTCCGAATACAGTACGCTGGTGTGGAATGCACAGCGCAATGTGTGTGCTCTTGGTTGGCAGCGGATGACGGGCATTGTGCAATGACATATCTTAGCACTCAGTATACTGGGACCAAATGGGTAAAAGAAGAAACGAAATGAACTGCACGACATGTGCAAGAGGGAAAGAGAAAACTATGTATGTAGTACATGAATGGGGTGGGAGAGACTAAGTGTGTGTGTGAGTGTATATATGCATATTCCCTTCAGCGGCGGCAGGTACGTTTGAGTACGCTACTTGCTTATGCTAGTTGTGTCAACTTGTGGCCAAAAGAGAGCAAGATACATTGCTCATTGTATGAACTTCACCTTCATCATAGTCAATATGTCTTGACTTAACTTCGGTGTGCTGCGTTTGACTGTAGCTGATCACTTGGTGACGGCAGCACGATGTTCGGCGGTCATTTCATGTGCCACCTTCCAGGACCAACGTCAAAAACATTGCTTTTCTTTTCTCGTTATGAATACAACCAAAAACTAATAGTGCACACTATCTGGAGCCTATGATTTCATTCTTTTTATATCAGAGTGGAACGTGACTGACTGAAGAATAATGAAGTATTAAATTGCATTCTAATTAAGATTAATAACTTAAACTTGCATAAAACAACACATTACTTCATTTTCTTTATTGCAGTGTAATATTAAGTGCCTTGGAATTATGATATGTGAATTTGAAACATTCATAGACAGTGCATCATGATTCGCGCCTGAGGGGGGATATATATAGCACACACAAAACTCTCTCTTCACGCAACATGTATACAAAACAGTTACTACAGCAGCAAGGCAAACAAGCATTATGCTATGCACATCTTGGATAATTCCCCATCAAAGAAAGTTGCCAAGCACACGCGACAAGCAAGGCAGGGCCCACCTGTTTGTGCCCGAGAAGCCAAACGCAGGCGTTGGGCTGCGTGAGACCCGGCAGTTCCCAGCCGAGAAGTTGAGCACAAATGACAGCGTCAAGACACCGATTTCATTCTGCAATACTGTTTGTCATGGGGTTACAGCTTTGCTGGTAGCAGGAATGAGTGTCAGTCATTTTTAATGAAGTATTAATGCAGGCATTGAGCAACTTTATACATTCTGTGCAAAATCACTCAATCATCTTTACTTTACATTTATATCTTGAATGTATCATGCACAAACTATGTTATTTAAACATCACAACTTGTTTCTGCATGGCTAGTGTATGACTAGTAGTGATATAGCAGATATGAAGAAGCCATTGAACTTTCAGATGTCTTAATAAAAGAAAGACGCTCATCTTATCATGGATAGAGTGATTGACTAATAAATATGCTCTAGTGTGTTCATTTCTAAGTTGTCCCTAAACACATTCCAGGGCTTGGTTACTGAAGAAGAGGTCCCTTCCCACCACAAGTGAGTCACGGCTATACTCTTCCTGAATGGGGCATTTTTGATGCACTTTGTTTCCTTTGTATGTAGGCGGCTGATGAGCACTCATGGCCGCTCGTATCAAGAAGTCCTTGAGCGCACCATTGGTTTCAATAACCCTACTACTGCTAGCCATCTTTGTTCGGCCTTGGGAATACCGTCTTGGAGGCAGGCATCTCTTACGAAGGCTCTGCACATGTGAGTGATGCTTCACTATTTGACCACAGGAGGCTCACAGGTGATTTCTAGGAGCACTGACGTAATACTTGGCACATGCAGTGTTTCTGGTGTTCAGCTCTTGGAATGCATGGATATTTTGGGTCAAGTTTTAATGGCGACTTACAATTGTACAAACTTGGGCTTTGTTCGTGAAGCATTATGAAACACTCGGCATACATAATGACCAGGACACAGAAAAGGGAACACACGACAGCGCTGACATTGTAAGTCAGCACTGGTCCTTGTTGTTTCATAATGTTAAATGGACACTAAAGGCAGATAACAATTTATGTCAGAGTGAAAGGTCATTGTCTGAGAATGACTAAAACGTGAATATTATCAACAGCAGGGCTCTACAAATCAAGAAATGTAAGACACGATATGCACCACCAATGGGACATTTTTGAATGAGCCTGATGACATCAAGAGTCCCAAGTACAATTAATTACTAGTACTCCAAATAATTATGATAATAAATAACATTTCATGCATTACAAGATGTAATAAAGAGCTGCTTGTATTCATGCAAAAAGAAACTTGGCATTACCATGGCGAACGGCGGGGGTGGTTCAAAGGTTAGGTTATGTTTCCGCCGGGCTGTGCTCCGCTCATGCAGTCACACCTCAGTGATAGTTTTCGCTTGCATAGTTGCATTTCAAGGGTAGTTTTATTATCACATATTGCTGCGAGGGCTTTGCCGGCTCGAGAAACTCGCTCTTACACCAACTTAGAGAGAATGCCGCATCCATGTAATGCCTGCTGTTGCAACGAAATCGACTTTCTAATGGGCGCCACGGAGGGCTCAAAGTGTCTGAGTGCCGCACTTCTACGAATGTGGGATGAACAACAAAATCTACTCGTGTGCTCAGTGCATTTTCGTGCAGGGGATTACAAAATCAATCGTAACGTAAGCAAGTCCTGTAATCTGCCCTTCAAAAACACTGCTCCCCCGCAGCACTGTTTCATTGGTCATGTCAGGATGCTCCATGCTTATTTAAGGGAAATGGAAGACTAAATAAATGGTTTCAAGGTTTTACTCGCCAGTAAATTCGTATCGTCCAATATTTCTCAGCTTAGTTTATTCCATTCTTCGATAGTTTTGACCATAAACGAATGTTTGTAAACATTAACTACAGGTCTATGAACGTATGGGTAAGAGTACTGAGGCAATGCTGCCTGGAGGCCGTAAGTAGAGCCCTTAAGGGGAGATGCGGGTTGAAAAAGCACCATTTTTTTCAAAAAAAAAAAAATTGATTTTGTGTTATGTTGTTTTCCGAGGAGCATCTCGCCTTGACATACCATTATACAGTTGACAAAAAAAATTTTAGCCTGGCTATTTTCCTGTGTAAAGCTAAACTTGGAAGGTTTGCTTTATCGATCAATAAGTACATGGACTTGGGACTTGTGTGAGCATTAAAGAACTCGATCCAGGTTGTCAAAATTAGTCTGGGCGCCCAACTACAGCATGCCTCGTTGTTTCGGTGTGCAAAACCCCAGAAATTATCTTCCTCATGATCGTCTTTCCCAAAGCCATACATAGTCTCCGTTTTTCATGGCTCTCCCCCTGGCACCCTAAGTGTACCACGTGCAAGCATCATCACTACAATGTTGATGCAGATGGCGAATTTTCAGTGTTACTATCATTGCTGTTTCAGTGAAAATAATCAGGGATGTGCAGACAATAGTGAAAAGCATGCCTCAGTTGAAGACTCATGTCATGCACAGGAGCCACATTGTGAAGGATGCTGTGACTTCATTGCCTCTGTGAATGCTCATCGGACACGAGTTAACCACAATTGTAGCTTCCCCACGATTTTTGTTCAAAATATGAACACGATTTGAAGCTTCGTTTAATATGTAAAAGTATGTTGATGTAAGCATTTGTTTGCTGTTCTTTTGATACCCTCAATAATTTGATATTTGGTTTATTTGTAGATACATATTTCCTGGTCTTCTGAAATTCAAGTTATTGAGTCTTTGCTGTAGCACGTGCTAGAGCTTCATCATAGCGTTTGACTCGAATTCCAGTTTCATCATACATATTTGTCGTTCACGTGGTAATTAGTAAAGCATTGGTTTGGGTTAGCTGGTAATCTTATCTTTTTATATTCCTTGTGCAGTATGTTAGGAAGGTGTAACACATTTTCTGTCTAAATGCAAAGCATTTTTTTTTGTTCGTTTTATTCTAAAATTGTGTGGTAATATCCAGCTCACGGAATTCAGCAGCGCGTAAAACAGTTCGTACTGTCCATTTTGATCAGGTTATGCAATTGTAGAGGCATCTGAATGTTATTGTCACATGGTCGTGACGTCGACGAAGGCAACAGTCGGCGTGTCAAAGAAGAAACTCTTTATCTGGCCGAACTTGTGGCCGGGAAACTGAAGGTCAGACTACAGCAATACACGCTGGCACTGAGAGCGGCGAACAGAGCGTCGGCCGTCGATAATCTGACAAGCGGTGAAGCGTGTCGGCATTTATACATGTGCCGTCGAATATTCCAGCGTTATCACTGGTTGTCGCGCAAGCTCCAGAATGAGCTCGAGTGTTCGCGTCTTGCGTGCAATCTGAAAACGATCTACAATAATCACGAACCTTCTCGAACAATGAGGCGCGGTTTGCGCTGAGCGTTGCTGACAGTCTTTGTGGGCGAAAACTGAATACGTACAGCAGAAGTGAAAATAAGAAACGCGCGTGGCATTATTGTAATAGGGCATTTTGTACAGCCAGTTTGACATGCCTTTGTTTTTTAGAACACAAGTTTTACTGGATGTTTCCTAATGCATACGCAAATGGTTTTGTTGTAGGAAAGAATATGCCAAAGAAGAGTATGCAACAGCTCTGCGGAAGGCCCAGTCGTCCAAGTGGGCCTACAAGAGGTATGTGTATGCCTTGCATGGCTTGACAGCTTCTTCCTGCACAGTGCAGCAGAAGCCCACACATAACAGTAAAAGACATCACACTTCTCACAACCTTGTTATGTGACAGTGGCGTGACACAATGCTCAATTTGGCTTGGCGAGTATGTCACCATATTATCAATCTCCTGAATTCTTGAATTGGTCCCGTGTTGGCACTCCTGCAGTTGGCATCATCATCATTTCTAGGTGTCGAAAATTCTTATATCTGTATGCATATAGTGCATCATTTCAATCTTCATAAAATAAATACCGGAAAATATCAGATTACTTTTTAAGCAGTCAGTTGGGGATGTCACTTTCAGTAGATGTAGGTTGGCTAAGCCATTGCTTCTGTGGGGAGGGGGGGGGGGGGGTGTTACGGTGTAAGTGCCAAAGCATGGATACAGCTCCTGTAGTGATCTCGCTGGTCAAATATTATGCATGTCTACAGAGGTGTACGTTTCCCATTTGCTAGGAGTGTGTGTGTGTGGGGGGGGGGGGGGGGGGGGAGGCATTGTCAGTCAAGCCTAACTATCTATCCATAGAGCAGAGTTGCCAGTTCTGCTTATATTAAGTTGATTTGGGCTTCTTTTTCACAGAGTCGCTTGTAGAATTTTCCAGTTGCTTGTTGCGTTTCTTGGGCTTATTTGCATTTTTCCAGCACATATATAGTTATCTTAGTGATAATGGTGGATCATGATGATCACCAATAGCACATTTGTCGATGGCTTTGAGTAGTTGAAGTCAAACACGTTTGGGGGGAATCAACAAGTAATGTTAACCATGCACTGGCAAATGTGCATTCAAGCAAATGGAGACTATTGTAGAGGCAATGTTGAAAAAGTAAATATGTGCTTTCATTCATGGTTGCATATATTTTCGCTGTACAAAATAATTAGTGTTTTTTAACACGAAAGTGTTTTATGCCGGGGTCCACCACGATTTGAGTGACGTATTTCCGTCACGGAAATGACGTTGAAAAAAATATACATGATCAGAAGACAAAGAAAAAAAAGTTCCGTCAACGGGAATCGAACCTACGACCTCTTGGTCAGCGACAAGAGTTGCCGGGCACGCTATCCACTGCGCCACGGTCACATACCCTGTACGCTTTAAAAACGAGCCTTTTATATCTGCCACTGTCCTCTCACCGTGCTCTTGTATTATGACCGTGAAATGCACGATTAGTTCCTTCAAAGCGTTATTTCTACGCGTCCGTCCCATTCGGCGCGTTTCGAATAGGAAAAGTGCAATTTTGTCGACTCATTAACACACCGCCAGGTGGCGACCTTACCCCTAGCATCGTCCTCGCTCATACCATCCGTCCATACCAAAAATAGCTCTGCGACGCGTGATATCTTCGCGTGGCCGAAACTACGCATTCCTAGCTTGCCCCGCGAAAAATCGCAGCCAGCCACCGGGGAAGACACGATGCGCGTTGCGTTTCCCTCTGATTGGGCAGCGTTGTTCAATAACTCGAACATGCCGCAAGTAGGCGACCTTAGCCCAAGTTCTGTGACCAATTAGTGACGCTCTTGTAACTGTCACACCGCTTTGACTGATTCCGCTCTCGCCGTAGAGCAACCACAAGCATCTATGACCACAAGGATTTGTTTAATCATTGATCATGGACTCTAGTCGTCAGGATACAGATGTACCACCAAGCTTCAACGTGGATGCATCCACGTTAAACGGCGCTATAACTGTCAAACACCAATGGACATTGTGCAAGCTCTCGTATATCAATGTACAGTAAACATTCAACTACTTCTGTAAGGACACATTTCACTTTCGTGTTATACCGATTCCTATGACGGAGGGATCAATCGTGTTTTTTTCCAACTTCTCTTCGTATGCGAGTGACATTCTTGTGTTATAATTAAAAATGTTTTCAAGAATAGGCAGGTTCATTTATTTCCACTTCTTTTGGACGTCTTTGCAAAAGTTGCACTGCTTATTTTTTAGGCTTCCTTTGTGGTGATTATTGGCTCATTAGCTTGGTAGCATCTGGAAACTCTGGTATAAAGAGTGAGGTACACAGAATAACCGTCATAGTTTTGATAAAAATTTGTCATTTGTTTGTGCAAGGCAGTGATGTGATTGCTGCGCCAATTGCGCCAAACTGCGCCAAGAGGTGGAACCTGCTACATCCTGCTACATTTCGGCAGAAATCGCATAATTTGCGCCAAGCGTGCTCCAAGACGTCATTTTCGCAGTCCTTCAGAGAGAGTAAAAATATGGCAGGTGCTCGAATTACATAAGTTACCATTGTAATTTTAGCGGCCATTGAAGCAGACAGGTGACAGCTCTGTAGTTATAAGAAATCTCACAAGGCCACCAGCTGCGTACTCAACACAGATTATTCAATTGAGAATGGTGATGAGCAGTAACTCGCACTTGCCACCCGTTGCGACCATTTTGCCCAGCTGCAAAGCCATGCACACAGTGTCTCGTAAATGGTGACTTCTGCTCCGAAGCACGTGCCCTGCCGTAAACTTTAGCTTAGTGCTAACAGATGGAGGCTCGCGAAATATTGTAAGCTGGTAGCTTGTACGAGAGCTGGATGTACTGACACAAACAGCGACGCCAAGGAGGGGGAAGTGAAAGCTAAAGTTGCCACGTATAGAGTATAAATATTTGTCTTAATTAAGAATGCAGGTTCACATACGCAAGATTTATTTCAGCACCCCATTACATGTCTAGATTCTATTCAATCATAAAATCTACATATTCAGTTCACCGGTCAGAAAGGGGGGAAGGGGTAGTTGGTACCAAGGAGTGCCAACTACTCATACTATGAAATTACATCGTCAGATCAAGTAAAAAGTCTGAATGTTATGGAACCAGAAAAAAAATCGAATAATCTGTACAACCACAAGTTTTTGTGAGATGGCAGTCTATTATATGATTGCATAAATTACAGTAAGCATTACATTTTCTAATATGAATTTCTAGCTAGGTTACTTTATAAAAAAGATGGAGTGCTACTTGTGCTGACCTCCGAAAGATTCCATACAGGGCACTCAAGTTTTAATACCACATAACGGCCAGCATTTATCAGCGATTTCAGCCGCTACAGTGGCATGTTGGGAAACCATGTTGTGGCGCGCTATCTCGTTCTATCGGTGCTGCTTCTCGACTCCGCGAAAATTCAATTTAGAGCAAGCCTTCATCATCAAAAAATTTTGTTGAGCGCACCGTTGTAATTGTAGCACAATTTGTCAATCATTTATTATACCCTCCATGTTATAAACCACCAATGAACCAAAATTCTTACGATTCTGTCTATAAAGTGCGACAGCATGTACTTCGCCACACTGCTCAAGCGTCTAGGTTGTGCCGAAAAGCACAGACGTCAACACAATATAGTTCTTTTTTTAATAACAAAAAGAATATGCATGGAAAGCTTTTGCTGTCTGTAGCGTATCGGGAGGAAATATTGGGCGGCCTGATGTGTCACGGATATATAGAAGTTTAGGGCTGTCCGCAGGAAACCGAAGAGTAGTGAGTTAATTCCACCTTTTGGGAAACTATGCATACACCAATACATGTATGTGTACATATGTTTATTTGTTAAATGTTGTAAAACAGCTCCCGCTTAGCTACTTTTGTGCTCCAAAATGTGTGGGAGGCAACTGCTCCAAAAGACTGATCTTGTGCTCCAGAACAAGGTTTCAGCTGCTCCAAAAGCTGCGCCGAATCGCCTTCGGCCGATCACATCACTGGCAAGGTTCATCCCATTACATGTCGTAAGCAAAATGCGGCCACTATTTAAAGTATGTGGCTGGGCTTATGGACAAACTGGGAGGGGGGCAAGCGTCCCACCTACCCCACTGTAACTAATACCTCTGCATGCCAGACCATTGGTATAGAATGGAATCTGCTTCTGTGGTCCATGTGACTTGTACTCCCTGCCTATCTGCCTTGTCCTTTTTTTTTATTTTCTGCTGGTAATTTCCAAACAGAAAAAGTATTCAAGGAAAAGGAATGTTACCACAATAATGCTATGTTTTTGCAGCTGGCTCAGAACCTTAAAAATAGTCCTGGGCAGCCCTGATGGCCACTTGCTTGAAGGACCAGCGTAGCTGGTTGGCCCTAAGAAATTATATTTCTTAGTGTTACATATTCAGAATGTGAAGGTTTTTAGAAGAAAAAAGGGAGGATGCACACAGGAACCTGCATTCTCTGTTAACAGCAGTCTGTTAAGTTGAGTGGCTGACATTTAGAATCTAAACGAGACAGAATGTCAGCGGAAGATTAGCCTTGAGATGATGAGCAAAAGGGGACATGTCTACACCAGGGCTGGCCTTATGAAGACAAGTATTCTTGTCGGAATGTTGGCTGCAGCAGCATTTACTATTTGATGATTTCTCATGACATTTTAAATTTTGTTGAGCAGCTCTAGTGCACAAAAAAACTTCTAAAGCTGCTGGGTCTTCGGGTATGTAGACAAAAGAGTCACTTGTTGAGCAGGGTTAATTCACGTCAAGGTGAAGTGCAAAAATAATTGGCTGTGCCATTGCTTGAAGTGGTCTTCGAAACCAACCACCTTAGATTTTGGGACAAGGAGGAGGAACAAAGCTTTCATCAACGGCTGTGGTATAGTAATGTCTCAGGGCAAATCACCTGCTTTAACAGTACCTGCATCAAGCACTGGCATATTTGTGTGCAGGGCTCACAATACTGCTTTCCTGCTTTCAGCAAGAGCACTGTCATTTGCAAGGAACAGTGTTTTTGAAATACCGTATTTACTCGAATCTAGGCCGCCCTCGATTGCAGGCCGACCCCCGAAATTTGCAAGGCCAGGAAAAAAAAAAGTTTACCTCAAATGCAGGCCGAATGAAAGAAATGCCGTTTCATCGGCAGAAAACCCAGCATTTTTATTGCATAAGCGCGCACTCCGTAGCGCACATTCTTTTGGAGCACGCCGAACTGGAGCTGCGCTTGCAGGTTTGAAGTTTTCTCCGCGTGCAAAACGACGCTGCAGTGGCACCACTTGATTGGTGCCATCGCTTCAAAAGCACATGTGGTGCAAGCGTTTCGCGAGCATGTGGTTAAGGCGCGACACTTCCAGAACTTAATGCGACTGCACTAAACTTCAGAAAACGGCGAACTCCGCACTCTGCGCCCCGCGCCGACCGCGCAGGCCCGCGCCTGTCGCGCACGTGAGAGGCGGAGAGGAGGGGGGTGTCAAAGGGCACGGTTATCGCCGGCGCCGCAATCACGTATCACGTGACACGATCCACCTTTGCCGGCGTGAAACCTTGCTGGCTCCACAACACTCGCTGCATGAACGTATATGACTGCGAGATTTCGGAACAATGGACAGTACGAAGCAGACAACGCGGTTCGCCTGTGTAGCCATGGGGACCACCACTTCGCCGCTGAGCGACCACGTCGCCGTGCAACGCTACCGCAGGATGTCGCGAAAATGCCTCGGACGCGCATGCAGAACCGCTTGCACACGGCAGCCCGAGATGGGCACATGGCGAGCCGCCATGCCGCTAGCGTGGCCGGGCCTTTACGTACTGTCGGCTGCAAAGGCTTGCGGGATCTGCAGCGCGTGGCAGAGCGACGAAAAACTGCATCGCTGCATCATCTACCGTGACGCGGCGGGTGATGAGGATATCGGCCACGGCCTCAGCGATAAGATCCGGCAAAGGCGCGTTTAGTCGCTAATCGCTGAGGCCGATAGCCTCGAAAACCGTCACGGTAGGTGACGCAGCGCTGCAGTTTTCTGTCGCTCCGACACGCGCTGCAGATCCCGTAAACTTTTGCGGCCGACAGTATGTGGCGGCTGCGGTCAAACCATGGTACTCGAATCTAAGCCGACCCCCCCCACTTTCGCACATCCCTTTTTTGAAAAAAAACATCGGCCTAGATTCGAGTAAATATGGTATCTTGGCATGTTTCTAGTCACTGCATTTGGCAAGGGCTACTTCGAAGGTTGCCACGCAGTCACGCGAGGCTAGTTGCTGTATTTTAACAATAGTACTGCACGTGCAGATTTATGCTAGGGATCAAAGGCAGCTCCCAAATCCAAAATATTTGATAGGACTCTGCATATGTGCATATCTGATCTCAGTTTTCACACTGTAGTTATGTGTGGGCTTCGCTGCAGAGTTTTGTAAGAGTTCTAAGTGGTGACGGGACTTTTTTTGGCTAGTCAAATGTACTGCAAGCATTAATTTTGCTTTTCTTTTTAATTTCCACAGATGTGACGTAAACAGCTTGTAAGTTTCACTCTTTTGTTTATAGGGCCCACGTGCCCTGCAAAATTCTGGCCAGGTAACGCCTTGGCACTGTGTTCCTTGGTCACTGATTAATCCCTGCACCCAGTATGTGTGTGCCTCTGTGCTTGATAATGCTTGGCTCATTGACTGGGTTCCTCCTCCTTGCCCTTTCTACTCAATTAAGTGCCATGTCTGCATCAGCCCATTCTCTCGTAATCCTTTGAGAGTTAAATTTTATTTACTAAATGAAACCTATACAGTCGCCGACCGATTTTTCGGACCTGGCGGGGACCACGAAATAGTCCGAAAAATCGAACAGTCCGAAAAAATGGTCAAGACATGAAAATGAAGTTTCTTTGGATCAGAGAAGTCTAAAAAAATCCCCAATAATGTCATGCTTCATGCTGTGGTGTGAGACGAGCAGATTTGGTTGTATTTGGGCTACGGTAACATCGTCAGCGCGTTGGCAATCGCTGCCGCCGACCGTTGCGGGCGGCACAATTGGTGGCTCCATGGCACCAAGCAAACAAAACTTGATGCCGGTCGCAAAAAGATGCATGCAACGTCTCGCCTGTTCGGTGGGATTTAATGACGCGGTCTGGGGTTCTTTTACCTGCACCGACACCGCACAGTATACGCGATCCTCCAGCATTCTGCCTCCATCAAAACGCTACCGCCGCGGCCGCGATCGAACCCGCGTGTTTCAGGTTAGTAGCCGAGCACCATAACCACTGCGTGCTACTGAGCAACCGCAACAGTAGGGAACATGCGACGCGCACGACGGCCCTAACACACTTGACACACCACCAACACGACCACGCGCGTCACGATAACCGGGAAAAACAAACGCACCGAGGGAAAAAAAAAAAAAAAAAAAGGCCTAGCAGATGCCTACCGGCGTATTAATGATGACGATAAGGCTGACCGAAAAAGAAAGGTTTTGCCAGCCAAGGAAGATCGGACACGACCTCCGAAACTGGAAGATTGTGTGCGTTTCCGATCTTGGAGGACACACAACTAGCCACTGGAAGCCAAACTCGACCAAGCCAACAGAAAATCCAACATGGCGGCTTTCAAAATCAAGCGGCACGGCTCAAAACAAGCAATTTAGTCCAGAAAATCGAACTTTAGGGCACAAATTCGTCCGAAAAATCGGTCGCGAAAATGCATTAGTGCTATGGGAACCTTGACGGTGCATTTATGAAGTCCGAAATATCCAACAAGTCCGAATTTTTGGAGTCCGAAAAATCGGTCGGCGACTGAATACAGTAGACTCTCATCAGACAGTTGTTCATTTAGGCAGCAGTTCCATTTAACAGATTTCCGTTTACTGAGGGTCTACTGTAGTTTATTTATTGCAGATTTAAAATATTCAGAGTGACCTGTTCTGAAAAAAAGAGCCTAATCTTCTTATGGTGACCATAAAGCTGCACAAAGGATATTTTATATAGGTGTAGTACATGCATTGCTTATTCATGACTAATAAAAATAAATGGGAGAAAGGGTCTTATGAAAAAGTTTATGCACCGGAATAAATATATGTTTTTAGGAGTTGCTTCTAGGTTGAATTTTGAGCTTGGACTTATTAGTGATTTCTCGTCGCAATCAATCTAATCGCGATTTGGCATTTGGGCAGTTGTTCACACCAAGTGAATTGCCACTCAAATTTCTTGCAGCAACAAAACTGTCGTGCACGTCCACAGCATGATCACTTTGTATGTGAGTGCATACAAAAAAAAAACTAGTTTTCTCCTTGAGAAGACAAATTAGAAAATTGCAATAACCCAGTAAAAAAAAGTAATTCCACTATCAAAAAGCACAGGTTAGAATTGTCAAGGGGACGAACAATGTGATGCACGAACTCTCAACTGGTTTTCTAGTGACTGCATGCATGTTGTCTACTAGTTTACAGTGCAATACATGAGAGAAGTAGGAAAAAGCATATTAAAACTAAACAGCTCGCCTTTCCTCCAGCATGTATCTGAAGTTTATTGCGTTATTTTTTTAACATGCACTGTATTAGATATGTAAAATTTTCAGGCAATAATTGAAGGTGCCGTTAGACTTCAGTAACAACCATTTCAAATGCCTTGTCAGTAGTGATGCAGAACTATCGGTAAATGGACTATCGATAGTATCGATAGTTCTTTTTTAAACTATCGATACTATCGATATTCCATTTAACGATAGTTCTGCATCACTACGGGCACCCATACACAGAACAAATAACAGAAAATATTGAGTTTTTTTTTTTAGCTATCGATCGTGTAAAGAATCTATCGATCGTACTACTATCGCTAAACAATCGATATTATCGAGAGTGCAATCAACAGTACCATCATGAGTATTGCGGCCAATAGTATAATCAATAGTGTTGTGAATAATTATGCTGTTGTCTTTCTGCTACAGCTGAACAGCTCAGCTTAATAATGTCAGCCAATCATTCTGCTGAAGGAACGCAAGCATGTCGACTTTCTTGCCCTTCTGCCTTCTTCTCCTGCTCCGCCATATACTACCACACATTCTGAGATTCAAGTTTAGCAATGAGTTCATGCGGTTGATTTTATACTATCGATTGTACAGTGGTGAACGCTCATGTCTAGAACGAAGGAGCATCATGCTCCGGAACTGCACGGGCGACATCTGCAGTCGTAAATACGCCACACCTGAGCATGCGCGGCGCCAACGGCATGCGTGCCTTGCATTTTTTATCCTTGTTTATCACTGAGGATGCAACAACCGCTTTGGCCGTCGAAAACACTCTGAACTGTTTAGCGAAAAAAAAAAAAAAAGAAAGCAAAATACGAAGAGCGTCGTTCTCGGTATTATACGATGCCACGAATCGAGAATAAGTTCGCAGTATAATAGGAGCCAATCCGGGCGACTGCGCTTTTTTTTTCTTTTTGGCGCACACAGTTGACTGCGCTTCTGGTGGCCAAAGCAATTATCGCGGCCGCAGCGATAATCAAGGACTGAAACTGCAATGCGGCCGGGCACATCAATGGCGCCGCGCATGCTCAGAATTGGCCCGTTTCGAACTGCAGATGTCGCCTCGTGCTGTTCCGAGTGCGACACTCCATCGTTCTAGACGTATGTTGACCACTGTACTTTCAAACTTACTGTCGATAGCGCTATCGATAGTTTCTTGTACCATCGATAGTTCGATAGTGGCTCAACTATCGATAGTATCGATAGTACCATCGATAGTTCTGCATCACTACTTGTCAGTCTCTCTCTCCATGATAACCACAATATAGGGGAAACGCAGTTCACAAATGCTTGTTGTACACTTTGCATCTTATTTCGGGGCGTGTAATCATTTGCACAAATCACATTTCCCAATTCTCTCAATCATAGAGTTTCCTATAAACACACTAGAGGGAACTCCGGCGCTAGTGTCTATGGGAGCTGCAACACATAGCGCTACAGCCAGTGTGGGAATCAGGGGTAATTCAGTAAAACCTCGTTAACCCGGATCTCACGGGACTGGAGGAAATGTCCGAGTTAACCGAATTCCGGATCTCCCGCAGGGGCGTCTGCGCAAGCAGCCGTTTGGTGTGTGGTGACACCACGGACCCGAGCTAACGGGGGGGTTTCGACCCCCTCCCACGCCTAGCCATGCGTGGCTTTGCCGTGTCCGGGGAAAAGGGGATCCTGGGCGTTGAGCCAACGCCGGGTGTTTGGACCTTTAAGGCCCCCCCGGCAGAGGCAACACACTCCTTCGGCCCCTGCTTCACGTAGGCGGCACCCCTGGGCTGACCCACCCAGGGGAAACCGGCAGTCGCCTTTTCCTCTCTCTCTCTACCCTTATCTTCGTCTTTCTCTCTCTTTTAATCTTTCCTGTCATATCCTCTCTTCTATTCACTTCCAATTTTCCAGGCGGTGAGGGTTAACCTTGTGTGTGTGCCCTCTCTTGGGCACATTATATTTGGTTATAGTGGCTGTGTACAGCTGGCGTTGGCATGGCTTATATTAGTGTAAGTGCTGTCGCGTCCCCATGAGGGGCTCCATGGTGGGCGGCTGGCATGGCTGCCGAAACTAAACAATTTCTATGGCCTCCAGCTCATTTCCTCAACTCAATGATCGTCCTCTCTCAAAGAGGGGACGCACCGAAGAGAACATAAACTTCTTTTTGAAGCCAAAAGAAAATTTTCTCCGATTCCACGTAATCCACTGTGAGACCATCGACAAGAATGCCAGAACAATCTCTCCCTTTGTCTCCAAATCCCTCACCAATACACTCGGACAAGGTTATAAGGCTGCTAGAATGGCTAGTGGGGACCTTCTCCTTGAAGTGCAAAGTAAGAGCCAGTACGATAACCTCTCAAAACTAGTCTCTTTTGGAAGCACTCCTGTATCAATAACACCACACCGATCCCTGAACAGCTCCCGAGGTGTAGTATCTGACCAAGACCTGCTCGACTTGACTGAGAATGAGCTCCTTGAGGGCTGGAATGAACAACATGTGACACATGTACAGCAAATTAAACTCCGACGTGACGATAAAGGAATACCCACAAAACGCCTGATTGTTACATTTTCCACAAGCACCCTACTAGAATATATCGAAACAGGCTACCTGAGGCTAAAGGTCCGACCATACATTCCCAATTCCGTGGCGTTGTTTTAAGTGCCAACATTTCGGTCACGGCTCTCAGAGCTGCCGTGGCCGTCAAACCTGTGCCAAGTGCAGCTCGCACGAACACCCTACTGACACCTGTGCTGAAACTCCCCACTGTGCAAACTGTGACGGCGGACACCCAGCCTACTCTCGCACATGTCCTTCATGGAAACACGAAAAAGAAATAATCACAGTCAAAGTAAATGAGAACATCTCCTTTAGGGAGGCACGCAAACGCCTTTCTTTTGCGCAGGGTCCTTCATTCGCGGACGTGGCACGCAAGAGGGCCGTGCCACAAAAGTTCGCAGCGGCCGCACGCACCACTCCGAGTGGACGGGCGGCAGCGCCACTGGCCCCCCTCAGCGGAAGCAGCCCGTGCTGCTCCGCAACCAAAGGGTATGCAGGCCTCCGGACCTACAGGCCTAGGGCCTTCTGTTCAGGCAGAAGGTCCCAAAAGTGTGACACCCGTGCACGTAACCCGCGGGCGGGCATCCAGCGCCTCTGCCGAGGCAATGGAAACAACGGCAAGTCCGACGGCGTCTCCGGCGCCGAAGGATGGCGCAGCTCCTTGGAGCGCGCCAAAAAAAGCAAGAACTCCCGTCACGGGGCCTGACAAGGGCTCTCTGACCTAACGCAACAGTCCTTTCAGTACTCACAGCACTAATTCACACTCAAAATGAATGCACAAATTATACAATGGAATGTAAGAGGTCTTATCAGAAACCTCGATGATATCCAAGAGCTGCTACATGAACACTCACCAAAAGTGCTGTGTGTACAAGAAACACACTTAAAATCCAAGAACACCAATTTTCTACGTCATTACGTTATTTTCAGAAAGGAACTGGATGATGCTGTGGCATCATCTGGTGGCGTGGCAATTATAGTTAATCCAGGAGTAGCATGTACACACCTACCACTACAAACATCCCTTGAGGCAGTGGCTGTTCGAGCAGTCCTTTTGAACAAACTTGTCACCATCTGCTCTCTCTACATACCTCCACACTACCGTCTTGAAAAACATGAATTCCAGTCCATAATAGATGAGCTACCAGAGCCTTATCTGGTCCTTGGGGACTTGAATGCACAGAGCGGTCTATGGGGTGATCCTCGCTGCGATGCACGAGGTCGCTTAATTGAACAGTTCCTCTTTTCTTCCGGTGCGTGTCTGTTGAACCGGAAAGAGCCAACATATTATAGCCTCGCCCACAATACCTATTCGTCCATAGACCTCAGCATTACATCTCTATCCCTTTTTCCCCTGCTTAATTGGAAAGTCATCAATAATCCTTACGGAAGTGACCACTTTCCTATAGGCACCGGGCGGCCGTCGTACGGCGCCAGCGGCGCCCCTCCCGAAAAAGCGCCCCTAGCGGCGGCAGCGAAAGCACTGGCATGTGAAGCAGACGACGAGAAGGCTCTGCTACTTTCGGCAACGTATTCAAGTAGTAGCGGCGGCGTTTCTTTTTAGACAATCGCAAGCTGTAAGCTGTTTCGTTTGTCGCCCAAAACAAAGAGAAGCGGCAGCAACAGTGTTTCGTGAACAAAGCACGAAGCGTTCGACTGTCGGACATGTGTTCAGATAACGGGGCCACTCGTCGGGCTCCAGGGAGACTCCCCCGCAGTCGTTTGCGGTCGTGGCAGTATTCAATGGTCGCCAAGTCATCAAGAAGGATGACACATGTTCTTTTCATGTCTTCACACCCAGGAGCACCGTCGGAACGTCAATCGACTAGGCTTCTTTGCGTGGTGCTGTGCTTTTATGCGTTTGCTTTCGTTTGGAGGCGGACCAGAGGCACGATGCCTCCTCCCTTTCGGGACTGCAAATGAGACCGGCCCGATTGGCGAAAGTGTTGTAAAATAAACATCTTTGTATTTTAACTGCCAAACTCGCTGCTCCTCACTGTTTGGCTCCTGGCGGGAAGGCGAGTACTGACAGCGCACGTGCACTAATGGCGATGCCAGTTACATTGCGTTGCGGCTTTCAAGGCTTGACCAGCCGGCGTGCGCGTTTTCATGCGTTTGCTCTAGAGAAGGGTCACCGCTTGCACGAAGCTGGCCACGTGCTTGACATCAAGGAATATAAAAGCGACAACCGACTGCAAATTTCTTTGCAAGTGCACACCGCAGACGAAGTTCAGTGCGATAAGCTACGATGTGGAGCTAGATCTAGGTATCCCCATTCCTATTTCTCTATCTAGCCGCCTACATCTGGGCGCTCTCGTGGTCGCCTCCTTAAGTTGACATTAACCAAAATTGGCGTAGGTGGGTACGAAAATAAGACGAACATTGCTGTCTGGTTGTGATATGGTGGTATGAGTAGCGCGAAAATCTTTCCAGTCACGTGCGGCACATACCGGGCGTATACCACGGGCCGCGGGATGCTGGTATGAGGCACAGGTGATTTACAGTGGATCGACCCAGGAACGGCGAGAACAGACATTGATAATTTAAGCGGGTGCATGTCCAAAAAATCCGGCATCAGCCACGTGTACCCGACGTATGCAAAGAATAGAAATCCGGTTCCCAGCAGGAGTCGAAACCAGGTACTCTGAGCGGATATCAAATATTATACCACAGAGCCAAGCCATGACTTGAAATTACTTTTGAAAAGATCCTATGCGCAAGAAAAATGTCGGTGCAACCAACGTCAATTGTGGTTGCAGTGCTGGCTATCTAATTTCATGACCAGGTAATAAACATTACTCATGTACTCATATGAAACAGACGTTACGTCGGCTTAACGCCAATCTTGGTTTTATTAAGACTTCTTGTTGGGCGAGTTGGTTAACATCAAAGGGGTACATAGTAGCGCAAACTTAGAAAATAGTCACGAGAAAAGAAGTAGGAGGGAGCAGAAAGGTCGGGCGCTCCCTCGTACTTGTTTTCTCGTGTCTATTTTCTAAGTTTATGCTACTATGTACCCCTTTGATTTCAACGTTGGCTCCGCTTTTATACACGTCAGATAAACATTACATATGTGCTCCTATGAGTCTGCAAGCTATATTCAAGCGTTGCTAGACCCGGAACAATACTCTGATCAACGCTACGCGTATGATATACACAGCATCGGCACGAAATGTGAATCGCAACGTAGCGTGCGCTTCGTTTCAATAACACTGACGTCTGTTCTCTAACATGAGCGCTAACATTACGTCAGACCACAAGTTAGCCTTTAAACGTCAGTGTAGTCGGCATGCTTATTAAGCACACTATGTGCACACAACTCCATCTACAAAAACACGTCGATCCACCTCGTTACGCGTGACTTAAAGCTTAAAAAAAAATGCAGCATAGGCTCGCTGATTCGGATAAAATCGGTTCCCACAATACGTGGGATCTGCCGAATTTTTCCTAATGCTTTGTTATTCTGTCTATACGTTAACATTGTCCCCTAACATTAAAAAAATAGAGCGTACGTCTCCCATTCCCTTCTCGTCTTTACTGGATGCTTCGCCGATTGCACTTGTTCCTCAGTTGTAGTTTTGCACGCCCCCGTTCCTGTTATGTTTTCCATTTATTTTCGATCCTTCGCCGACCCTTAAGATATTGTAATCTTCAGTCTTCGCACACACGTAGATTTCGGCAGCGCACGACACAAGCGACGAGAGCACAATGAAGAGAAACGAACGTCCAGCCCCGCGCCCCCGCAGCAAGCGCCTGCGCCCTTTTCGGCACTCCCATTCCATTAGTTCCCCGTCGCCACCGAAAGAGGCGCCACCAGTCCCCGCGCCCGGTGCCTATAGTACTGAGCACGCCAATATCGAATGAATGTCCTCCACAGGTTCCCAAATGGCACACGGACAAAGCCGATTGGGAACAGTTTCAAAGAGTTGCTCTCTTAAGTTGCAGTGACATGTCTGGCTCAAGCATAGATGCAGCCGTAGAGTACTTTACAGCTTTTCTGGTAGATGCTGCAACCAAATGTATTCCACAAACAACTGGACTGCCCGGCAAGCGACGTGTCCCTTGGTGGAACAATGAATGTAGAAACGCCCGAAAGAAGCAAAACAAAGCATGGAGGTTGCTTCGGAACTCACCGACAGCCGAGAATCTTGACAGCTTTAAAAACATTAAATCTTAAGGCAGAAGAACGCGCAGACAGGCTAGAAGGGAGAGCTGGCAGAAATTTTTATCCGGAATAAATTCATTACACAAGAGGCGAGAGTATGGAACATGGTTGGTAAGGTAGCAGGACGACAAGCACATTCACTTCCTTTAGTAACTACACAGGGCGACAGCTTGGAAGACCAGGCGACCTTCCTCGACGCACATTTCGAACAGGTCTCCAGCTCATCGCACTACACTGCAACTTTTCAACAATACAAAACAAGAATCGAAAAACAAACTAGAGCGCAAATCCACAAAACACGAGCCATACAACGAACCTTTCATCTTAGCCGAGCTGCAGGCATCACTAAACTGCTGCAACGATTCCGCCCCAGGCTCTGATCGTGTAGTATATGAAATGTTAAAACATCTGCCCTCTGAAACTCAAAAGTCCCTTCTTTCCCTGTATAACGCTGTTTGGTTTTCCGGCGAGATCCCCTTTGCCTGGAAAGAAGCCATAGTTATTCCGATTCTGAAGCAAGGCAAGGATCCATCATCCGTTACCAGTTACAGGCCCATCGCACTAACAAGCTGCCTGTGTAAACTTTTTGAAAAGATGGTAAACCGCCGACTAATACACTTCCTTGAAACAAACAATCTACTGGACCCATACCAGTGCGGATTTCGCGAGGGCAGATCCACCACTGACCACCTCTTACGTATCGAGGCACAAATCCGTGACTCTTTTGTCCATAACCAATTTTTCCTTTCCGTGTTCCTCGATATAGAAAAAGCTTATGACACTACATGGCGCTTCGGTATACTGCGAGACCTCGCACAATTAGGTGTGCGGGGCAGAATGTTAACCATAATCGACAATTACCTGTCCAATCGGACATTCCGTGTCCGAGTGGGCACTGTTCTGTCTCAAACATTTGTCCAAGAAACAGGAGTGCCGCAAGGTGGCGTATTGAGTTGTACGCTATTTATTATCAAAATGAATTTCTTGCGCCTGTCCATGCCCCGCAATATGTTTTATTGCACATATGTCGACGATGTTCAGGTCGGTTTCAAATCGTGCAACCTTTCTATGTGTGAACGGCAGGTTCAGTTAGGCTTGAACAAGGTCTCTAAATGGGCAGACGAAAATGGGTTTAAGCTGAACCCACAAAAGAGCACTTGTGTCCTATTCTCCAGAAAGAGAGGCCTTCATCTCGATCCGGACATTCACCTGTACGGTCAATGTCTGTCTGTAAAAACTGAGCATAAGTTCCTGGGTGTAATATTAGACACCAAACTAACCTTCATACCGCACATCAAGTATCTAAAAAACAAGTGCTTAAAAACCATGAGTATACTGAAAGTGTTGTCACGCACTACATGGGGTAGTGACAAAAAGTGTCTGATGAACCTACATAAAAGCCTCATACGCACGCGCCTAGATTACGGGGCGATAATCTACCAGTCTGCGACTCCAACTGCACTAAAGATGCTTGATCCTGTTCACCATCTCGGGCTTCGTCTTTCTACGGGTGCTTTTCGCACCAGCCCCGTAGAAAGCCTCTACGTTGAATCTAACGAGTGGTCGCTGCACCTGCAGAGAACCTACATGTCCTTTCTATATTATTTCAAAGTGAACGCAGACAAGGAACACCCTTCACATTCTACAATTAATGATACGTCCAGCTCTGCCCTATTTGAAAACCGGCCTTCGTTCAGACAGCCCTACTCACTTCATGTGAGGGGCCTAGCTGAGGAAATGGGTGTGCCACTTGAACACCGTTTGATGGCTCCCGCAGCGTATCTGCCGCCGTGGGAGTGGCAGACTATAGATTGCGATGTATCTTTCTTAGAGGTTACGAAGCACGCGCCCATTGTACATATTCGTACATACTTCCTTGAACTGCAACACAAATACACATGTCCTGAATTCTTTACAGATGCCTCAAAGTCTTACACTTCTGTGTCGTACGCAGCGGTCGGTCCATCATTTTTGGATGCCAGCGTTCTGCGTCCTGATACAAGCATCTTCACTGCTGAAGCATATGCGATACTTATGGCTGTTAAACACATTAACTCCGAAGGCACGCCGCTAACGCATCGGAAGATTAAAGGCAATAAAGACGTATAAGAGGCTAGAAGCATTTCGGCGTTCCTGTCGATGGTGGAGCGGACTTTGGCACTTAGTTTTCAGTTGGCCTCAAGCGAAGCATTGCCCCGTGCTTTCGCGGCAGCCAGCTGTGCCGTCCCTTATTGGTCCGTTCACCTGTGTCCCAGAAAGACATACGCGAGTTCTCTTGAGGGAAATAAATGTTTTGTGCGTATATCGAGGTTTGAAATCCAACTTTGCTAGTTTTTTGATGATACGAAATTTCGGGCAATACGAATATTTTCGCTGTTCCTGTGAGATTCGCACCTTCTACTGTTGTTTGGAAACCCTACCTTCGTTGTGTGTTCGGCTCCAAGCCTGTATAAGACCACAACGCCGATGTTTACGCTTGCGGGGTTTTTCGAAACAGACCCCCCCCCCCGTTACGGGAATCTCCCGGATTCAGAATCCTTGAACTTGGCAGGTATGCATTAAGCAACTAAAACTACACAAGGCAGTAATTTACACGGATTCCCTAAGCGTAGTAAAAGCTCTGAAAACACTTAAAAAACACAAGAACCCGGTCCTTGTCTCCCTTTACTCATCTTTACGCACAGCCTACACATTCAAACAGCATGTCGTAGTGTGCTGGGTGCCAAGGCACCGCGAGATCCAAGGTAACGTGTTGGCGGACCAGCTAGCTGCATCCGCCCACGAGAACACTGCCGATACATCCACGCCCGTCCCTGCGCTGGACTTAAAACCTTTCCTTAAACGAAATCTCAGAGCTTATTGGCAGAGCACATGGGATAGGCAGACAGAAAATAAACTACACGTTATCAAGCTGCACCTGGGTAATTGGCCGCAAGTATCAAAGTCACGCCGCACTGAAGTTACACTTACAAGGCTAAGAACAGGACATACACACAGTACACATTCATACCTTCTGTCCGGTGGTGATCCACCTCTGTGCGATAAATGTGGTGGATCACTCACTGTCCTGCACATACTTATTCAGTGCAGTGAATTAGAATCTATTAGCAAAAAATCACTTTCCATTAGCCTACAAAGAACAAATCCCACTGCACCCGCGCATGTTCATTGGCGAAGAACCGATTTTTAAATATGAGTCATTGTTTGCGTTTTTAAAAGATATTCATAGCTTTCACATCATATATCAAGGAAATCCGTAGCATGACCTCTCAGCAGAGGTTGTTGCTGCGGTAGCTACTCTCACAAGCACCTTTTTCCCAGCCTTTGGCCTCAAAGGCCTTGAGGAGGCATTGGTGCAATTTTCCGATCGCTTACTTGTATATACCGTGGTCATTTGTCATTCATTCCACCCCCATAGATCACATCACGTATCAGTGCCTTAATTTTATACTCTATACACACCTTTTACGCTTGTTTATAGCGCGTGATTTTAGGCCTCTCTACAGCCGTAATACACCGTCATCCCAATCATTAGTCATCACCTACATCACATAAAAGACATGGCGCTCTTTGGCCACACATGGCCCTTGCGCCACAAAACTCCACTAATCATCGAATTCAGGATTATCGAACGGACAATGAAAACAAAAGGAAAATGTACTCGGCACAGACAAACCTTTATTTCATGAAAAACTGCATTATTGTTGTCTGCCTTGTCATTGGAATTGGTGCTAGAACGATTTTCTTCAACCCCATCAGGTGGTGGTGCGCTCGCTGTCGCTGTGGCCGCTTCACTCCGGTGACGGTCGCCACCATTGTGAAGCGCGACGGCCCGGCGGCAGTGGCAACGCGCACAAGCACAGCCGGAGAACGCAACGTGCACGAGCTCGCACGCTACGCGCGAAGTCACAACACAAAGAAATAAACCCATAAACCGTCCCGTCGTCCGTGCGTGCCGCCATTGCGCTTTTAATAGACACTGGATGTGCCGGTGGCCCAAGCATGGCCCAAGCGCTTCCGCCATCACTCTTGAATGAAGGGGAAGTGGCTAGCGCCACCTAGCCACTTCCCCCTCATTCACTATAATCATGATCATATTCCACTGCAGTTGTTCGTTGGTTTCGGTTTCTCCAAAACTCCAGGTTCCGCCGTCGGTTACGGCAAGCAGGGCTTGCTCCTCCAAGCGGCCGAGATCGCGCGATTCTAAGCATGAAGTACCGAGTGCGCTCTCCGGAGTTGTCCGAGTTAACCGGTGCGCGGCTAAATCCCTCCGAATTAATGAGCATTTGACACCATTGAAGTATACACAGTTTTGCCGGGACTGCGCCGCGAGTCCAAGTTAACCGAATTTCCGAGTTAAGTAAAGGAGATCCAGATAAACGAGGTTTTACTGTATACAGATTTGTCTAAGCTTCGTTCTCTCGGCTCCGTTTGGCTCCCTGGGGCCTGCATCCGCTTTGTCGCAAGACGAAGTTCAGCAAACATACAGGGTGTGTTCAGATAAGAACGTCGGTGCATGTCCGCCGACCCCTTGAATTTCGCCGAAAAAAATATATTTTGTTGCCTGAGTCCCCAGGGCCACAAAACCACTTTTGGTTTCGCGAGAAAAAACTTCACCTTCTTTAAAAAAAATTCGCAAGTCTCCACTGAGCCACCACCGCTTCTTTGGGATGTCGCGAAAATGGGATTTCGTTAAGACGCTACAAAAACACTATTGTAGCTGTAGGTCCGGAAAATTTTCTACGCATACTACGGATAGTTTGTGTTGAGAAAAAAATTATTACTTTGCAGTTTTGATGTTGTTCTGTTAAGAAAAAAAATCGCAAAATCGACACAAAGCGCAATAATGCTCACATTTAAGATTTTTTTTCCTCCGCAAGTATAAATGCCAGACTTCCCAAAGTTTTTAGAAACATTGCCATATGTATGGTGAACAAGCGTGCTGAACGAAATACCTGAGAGTGGCTTCAAACCTTAACCAGAAATGTTCAACTGAGGACACATCTCTCAAAATGCAATATTTTGAAGATCATTTAAAAAAAAACACCATCTTCGATTTTCTTTAAACTCTCCAGAATTAAAGCCAAGCACGTGTTCTAACTTAATCTGTAAAAACATGTTGCATTATTTTTGTGAGGTCGGAACTACGAAGCACGAAAAGTGGCCAAATTGACGTATAGTGAGTAACCACAACATTGAGCGAGCATGGAGCAATAGTTGCCATTATCGTTATTTTTAGGTCGCGAATGTCTTCTGGGGATTGACGGATTGTCAGGAATAAAACAGGAACAGTTGGTTTTGAAGAGTAAATTATTACTACATTTTTTTACGCAAATCACAAAAACTTCTACACAGGTCCCAGCCACTGAGCATGCCGCGATAATAAGTCGCACACTTCGCAGGAATCGCTTTCAAAATTTTTCGCGCATGTGAGCCTGCGTACGCCTCATAAAGGAGGTGGCTGGAGAGGATCCACCGCTGGATATTTATCGCTTCCCATGGCACATCGGTAATGTGATAACGCAGACGGTGCGTGTCGGCACAAGCGGCGCTTCTGCAGCACGACTGCGCTCACCCGGTCCCTAAAAAAAAAATGACATAAACAAGAAACAACTCAACTTGCTTAAGAAAGGTCGCAGTAATAAGAGAACGTCAGCTTTCACTTCCGTTCGTCGTCGACAACCCGGCAGTCCTCTGCTGGTGAACGAACGTGAGTACGCGTGCGCGTATTACACTCCCCTGATATTGATGGCCACGTTGTGGAGCTCAGAGCGAGCGTTTTGCGCTGACTACCGAAAGAGGCATACGAAGAAGATTGCCTACAAGTGGAACTTTCGATGTGTGAAAGATTTTAATGTCGCCTACTAAGAAAGCGCATGCCATAAAAAGCCTCATCCATCAGAGAAACCGACATTTTGTGCCAGAGCTGTTTCAACCGCTTGAAACAGATCGCCGTAGAGTCTCCAGATGCATCTCAGTCTGACGCAAATTTTGTTCCCGAACAAACTGCTGTCGAAGAGCTAAACGTACTCGTTAAGACAACCGACGTGACACCCCTGAAAATTCCGGCGAAAGTGAAAGCACATTGCCGAGTGTCTTACGCCAAGCATAAAAAAGCGGAGATCGAGGGCGCTATCTCCAGGACAATTTCTGCTGTCCTTACAATAGCAAACGCCACTACAGAGGAACCTGGTCCTTCAGGGGAAACCTGCAACACGTGTCGCAAGGGGCTGCGCAACCTAAAGCACACATTCGATACCTGCGAATCATACTATGAACGCTGCCGCCGCCTGACATTGCTCCCTGTGAACCTTTCTCATCAAGAAATTCAAGAAATGATTCCATCCGCAACTTGGCACCTCATTCAGAAATCCAGAAAATACAGACACCCGGGTGTGGTCAAATCCGAACCACTACACCAGATCGAAGCTGAAGCCAATAAACATACAGGCAGCAGTGAAATACTATATTGACGATGAGCTCAACTCCACCCAACAAAGCCCAAACAAGAAAGATTTCATTGCAAATTAATTCTAAAGGACAAAAAGAGTACGTTTCAAAACGGCTGATGACCGGGTCCATTCGGGAAACATTTCGTCTACAGCGGCTCACCCTGACACAGGGATCGAGCTCCCGAAGTTCTCCTTGAGGCCGAAATGGGTTGTGTGCACAAGGTTGCTTCACCAGGAGCAAGATACGCACAAGTGCTTCAGTGACGTTTGTGACTGTCTAACTTGTCTGACTATGACTTGTGACTATGACTCCCTGTGTATACAATAGGGGCAAATAAACAGTTCCTCTTCAAAGGATAGCGCGCATTTACTACGGGGACAGAGGGAGACGAACACAACACAAGCGCTTTTTTTTAAAGAAGGTGAAATTTTTCTCGCGAAACCAAAAGTGGTTTTGTGGTCCTGGGGACTCGGAAAACAAAACAGTTCCTTCCGAGAGCTCGACTTGACTACATTTCTGGAAATCTTGCGGTTAGTCATTACGCCAGGACCAAAACTGCGACGCGTGCATGCACGCAAATGAACAAATTTGCACTTTAAGGCAACTCTTTAGTTTTATCTGTCAAGCTGTTGTCCCTCGAGCACAACAGATGACATTCAGGGCCTAAAAATAACGATAATGGCAACTATTGTTCCATGCTCGCTCAATGTTGTGGTTACTCACTATACGTCAATTTGGCCACTTTTCGTGCTTCGTAGTTCCGACCTCACAAAAATAATGCAACATGTTTTTACAGATTAAGTTAGAACACGTGCTTGGCTTTAATTCTGGAGAGTTTAAAGAAAATCGAAGATGGTGTTTTTTTTTAAATGATCTTCAAAATATTGCATTTTGAGAGACGTGTCAATAAGGATTCAATGGGGGGCTAGTTGGTACGGCATCGTTCTTTTGCTGCGCTAAAAATGTGACAGGGGGGACGACACGAGAACACAGAAGAGACGTGTCCTCAGTTGAACATTTCTGGTTAAGGTTTGAAGCCACTCTCAGGTATTTCGTTCAGCACACTTGTTCACCAAACATATGGCAATGTTTCTAAAAACTTGGGAAGTCTGGCGTTTATACTTGCGGAGGAAAAAAATCTTAAATGTGAGCATTATTCAGCTTTGTGACGATTTCGCGATTTTTTTTCTTGACAGAACAACATCAAAACTGCAAAGTAATAATTTTTTCTCAACACAAACTATCCGTAGTATGCGTAGAAAATTTTCCGGACCTACAGCTACAATAGTGTTTTTGTAGCGTCTTAACGAAATCCCATTTTCGCGAAATCCCAAAGAAGCGGTGGTGGCTCAGTGGAGACTTGCGAATTTTTTTTAAAGAAGGTGAAATTTTTTATCGCGAAACCAAAAGTGGTTTTGTGGTCCTGGGGACTCGGCCAACAAAATATATTTTTTTCGGCGAAATTCAAGGGGGTCGGCGGACATGCACCGACGTTCTTATCTGAACACAGCCTACAGCAGTTACACTTCACCGATTCAAATCAGCTCACAAAGTTCACAACGGTCTATTTAATTCCAAACAAAACCAAAAGCTCACAACGGTCTATTTTATTCCAAACAAAACCAAAACACAACAATAAACAAAGCCACAAGTGCATTCGAAGCCCGCAAGCACGAAGACTAGGGAAATTCGTGTACTACCCATCATTCCCATGGTGGCTGAACAATCGCAGCACCAGAGGTCCCTCTTGTAAATATTGTAGGAAACTCTGTGCTCTCAATAGTGCTCACGTTCCCTTAAGGCCTGTGTTCCCTTTAGCTGCAGGCACAGGACGCAGTGAACATCAGTGTTATACCTTGACTGAAAGAATTGAAACCCTTGCCATGGAGCATAATGAATTGGCCGACTGCTCGAGTCTGTAGTGATAGTGGTGTCCACTTACAGTGCACCGCCATCATTTTTTGTTTCCCAGGATTAAGTCTGCCACCTGCACCCACTTTGTGGCGGTTGCCATGGCATGCCGCAAATGCTTTCCGTTCTTCAGAAATGGCGGAGTCCAGTCGACTCGATGCAAGCTTGATGGCTTGAAGTGGTTGTTTTAAAAACATTTTCAAGAGGCTCCTGCTGTAAATGATAATTTATTCAGTGTTGCACACTAATACACATAGATGTCTACATGCTGTTGATGTTGATTCATAGTTTTTGAGAAGCTTCATGGGTATGGTGCATTCATTTTAAAATATTCTTACCATGTGTATTTCAGGTAATATACATAGACGAAGTTCAGCCCCACATAACTTGAGCCTTGACTTTGAAAATGAAAGGGTTGTCGGAAGCAAATCGAACTGATTGTATACTGTTCGCGATGGCCTGTAGTTACTCAAACTATTTTTTAGCTGCTGTACTGTGTAATTTGTCCAGATGTCGGTGCAAATTGGCGCGGCCATGTGTGTGCACATAATTTCTGCTTTGAGAGTCTCCGTTGGTTGACTGTTTCGCATGCTTTCTGCCAACTGCAGCCTGAAAGATGGAGTGATGCATTTCAAGGCTGGCAACCACAGTGAGGCATTTGCCTGCCTCAACAAGGCCCTCCAGATTGACCCCGAGAACGTGGAGGCGCTGGTGGCGCGCGGTGCTCTGTGAGTGGCTCCCTTTGTCTAGGAGCATTCTGGTCGCTCTGCTTGAGAATAAACTGTAACTGGTGTTTCCTTTTTCTTAAAAATTTATTTATATGCCTTCTCCCTATTAGAAGTGTGCGTTAAACTAATACAGCTGAACCCCTTTATAAAAGACACACACCTGGAAGTAGTTGTTTCTTATATGAGGTGTACGTTATAAGCAGGGTACCACATCCTCATTTTCTTATCAACCCTTATTTCGATGTTGGGCACAGTGGTGTCTCTTATAACCAGTTGTCTTTTACATCAGTGTCTCTTATAAGGGGGCTCAGCTGTACCTTGTTTGTAGCCTCGGCATCAACCTATGTCAGACTGATCACCACTACTATTGCAATGTGTTGCATACAGTGAAACCTCGGTGATACGAATCTCACGGGACCACCAAAAATATTCGTATCATCCGAAATTTGTATCACCAGAAAGATGGAACATTAGCATGCGACAAAAGAAAGCTTGCGCACATTTTCATTTATTGTTTTTCACGGCCGCAGCAACGTTAGGAAGAACTCTGATTGTCAGTTAAGTTTTTAGTTGTCGGCAATCATACCAGCACTCGTAAATATACGGCCCGTATGCGTGTGTTTAATTAATGATCCAGGTGCGTTGTGTCCCGCGAAAGCAGTAGCCCCTTCCAAATTTTAGTTCACTTTTTCGCGTGGCACCGGAGTACTGCGGCGAAAGTAACGGAAGAAGCGCTTTGACGCGATAGATCAAGGCCACAAAATTTCAGAACTATGGTCCTACGTTATGATTTTGTTATCGCAGAGGTGTTGGGGATGTTTTTTGGGGGACTTACGGCCGTGCCCTCACAAGTGTGACCTCGACAGTCGTGCATGTTGACATTGTGAGGTGACTGCTTCGCCGAGACTGTCCTTGCCTTCTTTTGGTCCTCATCCGCCTTTCATAGGATGTGTGATGCGCGAGGCAGGCACGTGTAAACTCAGTACAACAGCAGCAGCCCACGTTGACGCATCTCAGAAGGTTTATTCTGGCTGTAAAAAAAGTATTTATCTTACGCCGTGATTCTGACGATGTGGCGGTGCGGCGCGCATGCCCACACTTGTGTTCCCGCGCTTGCATTCCCGTGCTTGCACGTGCTTGGGGCGTCTTCCATGACAGCGCACACAGCACCTCTTCGTACTTGGGAGGTAGCGTACGTTTGTATCAAACGTCGCGGGGTGAAAATCAGTTCGCAACAACTGTACTCCATTACATTGCAGGCCTAGGGGCCCTGGCCGGGACCGAAGAAAAATTCGTATCACCTCGAAATTCATATGAGCTGTGATCGTATCACCGAGGCATCACTGTAATTAGTTTTAAGGAGATGATCACCCTTTATTTAACTCTTTCGTTACCGTGGGAAAATGGGCAACTTTTCGTAGGTTTTTGTTGGTATTTTTTTGTAATAAGTAATAAAATGGTTATACAGTAATGCAATACATCAAGAGAAAGCTAAGTAAATGTACTTTTGACGTGTGTAAATTTAAAAAACTGAGCTTGGAAACTAATATGCAGAAAAAATCGTTAAAGGTAACATTTCTTGCAAATTTGAAAGAACATTTGCAATTGTATGTTTACTACATAAAAGAAGTAAATCTGGAAAATATTCTGAAATATACAAATTGTTTACATAGGAGACATCTATCTAACAGAAAAGTTTCACTGACCTAGCTCAACAACTGCACAAGTTACACTTGTTTACTTGTTGCCCAGTAGAAAGTGTCTTGTTCAGCCAGGTTGCACAGTTTTTTCTTTTTATTGCACAAATTTCTCACACACAGAAGCACAGTAAATATTAGTAAAAAGGGAAAGAAATGGGCTATTGAACCATGTATATATGGACATATTGCGCTCCATGGTTGCTCAAGAAAAAAATCTTAACTATCTTAACTGGGAAAGTACAGTGTCGCGGACGGCGCCAGAAAATCATTATGTATGACTTGACTACACAAAAAATATGTGGAATTGTGTAATTAAAAAAAAAGCAGGGATCATCATCTGAATCACTGCTGCTAGAAGCAGCCAAATGATCGCTTCCAGATGCAAGAGAATCGTCAGAAAGGCGTCGTTCGCGCGAGGGACCGGCAACAAAAGCGTCTGCCATCTTCGTAAACAGACGGAGCGAACCGCACAATTAAAACTGCCGCTTAAATCGCCGCCGCACGGGAAAAATACAAACTACGCAAAAAATGAAAGATTGGTGCCTAGAGAATACGACGGATGACGCTGCAAGTCCATAGGAGCGCTCATATTTTAAAAAATAGCTTGTGGCGCGTATGGGTCACCGGTGACCCATGTCCTATGGACACGGTAACGAAAGAGTTAAGTATGCTTTTCTTATTTCTGGTCATTCCGCCATTTTCAGCGGTATGTTCAACAGTTTTTCATTTTGGGTGCATTAATGAAATAAATGAAAACCAGCAATGCAGCCCAGCGTTAACGAATTCTGAGGTAGCAGGGATAATTAAAATTATTCACAGGCTACCACTTTCGAAATGCATGCAGAATGTGCACCACTGATCCATTTACGTGAGAGTGCGTGTAGTAGCAGTGGTGAATTGTGGCACCAGTTCTTAGTCTCGCTTGCTGCTTGTGCTGTTACTTTTGCGTGACTGTGCCTTTTGGTATCAATATGGCACATTTTGAAACCCTATTCCCAACCCAATTTGATCAACAGCACACTAGAAAAGTAGATCACTAGTGCACACCTAGTGACTGAGCTAGGCATTAAAGGAAAGTGGTTATTACAGTCGACGTCCGATTTCCCGGACCCTCAAGGGACCGCGAAAACGTCCGGAAAATCGGGCAGTACGGAAAAACGAATGCAAGCGAAAACGCATTTTTTTAAATAGGTATTTTTATCTGACGGAGAAGGTCACGGCCAGAGTACTGGATTCCCAATGCAATTCAGCAAATGCATCGTTTAGGTGGCTCTAAAAAGAGCCTTAAAAAAAAAAAAAAAAAAAAAAAAAAAAAAAAAAAAAAAAAAAAAAATCCGACGTAGCCGGCGCTACCTCATTGGTCAACACTTTGGCGCAATAAAGTCGCTTATTTTCTTTTGCATGGCGTTCCGCTTGCCCGCGATGATGTCTGCCTCAATTTCAGCTAACGTCATGTTGTCTCATCGATGATAGTGTCATCAGGGCTCGCGTCAACTTCGAACTCGTCGGCTATGTAGGCGCTGCCTCGTCGTTCTTGGTGTCGGAGTGACTTGAACGATTTCGTCATCGGTGAATTCCGCACAGAGCTCGAGGTCTTTGTCAGCGTCGGCGAAGCCCTCAAAGGTTATCCCGGCTGGAATCGAAACGCTGGCAGCGCGCAGGTCGTCGAAGGCAACGTCCGCGGATGGAAGTTCATCACACACGCTGTCCACTCCGGGCGAGACACCACGGCGTCGAGTGTGAAGCCCGCGCAGCGAAAACAGTTCCAAAGAGTATCTTGCGTTACCAGAGGGATTTGTGTGCTTCGAAGGCGTGGACGAAGACGGAAGTGCAGTCGGTGCTATCGCTGTCAACGGCGAATGCTGAAGATCGGGAAACGTGAATGCTGAAGATGGCGCACAGCAGCATACGATTTACCGCAGAGATCATGGCAGAGATGACCAAACAGTACGTGAGATTTGGCTAAGCTACGGCTGGCAACGGATTGGCGTGGGCTAGATTGTGGCAATTGTGGTTTCGAGGGTACGGTAGCCGCGGCGCGGTGCGGCTGGCCACACCTGTTCCGGCGGTGCGAGCATGGCCTCCGAGATAGAGCGCCAGTGCACTATCTTGGAGGCCATGATGCGAGTATGGGGGATCGAGGATATGAGAAAAACAAAACTGGCGACCTTGACGGCGACTTCGAGTCGGCAGTTAGCGGTAAAAAGTCCGGAAAATTGGACGGCGAAGGCTATAAGCGTCCGAAATTTTGGACTTTTTAATACATTGCCTCTGTGGGGAAATTGACGGTGCCGCAGATGAGTCCGGGAAATCGGGCATGTCCGGAATTTTGGGCGTCCGAGAAATTGGACGTCGACTGTATGCCTAAATGTGCAGTGTTCCGAAAACTTGAATAGCCAAAAAATGTTAATGCAAAGCATTTTTTACTCAAGCGTGATCATGGAAGAGACTGTTGTGCTGTGCTTTATGCTGAAGCTCTGTCTTTCTTGGTGCTGGTTGTCCAGGTTTGCGAATAACAGCAACTTGCGACGTGCCCTGGAAGACTTCGAGCAGGCACTGACCTTGAATCCAAACCACCCCAATGCCCGCAAGTACATGTCCGAGACTCTGGTTGCCCTTGGACGCTAGTGAGTGTCTCCTTTCTTCCACATTATGAGGAAGCACTTGTGCGTTTTTATATTTCGTTAAACACAGGACTAGTCTGTAGCTGGGTGCGACTTCAGAAGGCAGCGGCATTTACCTCAAAGGCAGAAGAACATGAGCCCTCAGTAGTGACTGATGTCATGAGTCGAACAACCATTGATACCACGGTAGGGGAATGTGGCTGAAAACACGAGAGGGACTACGTATTTTTCGTGTTGCGGGAGGCGATTGGTTGCCGCACATTCATCTTGGTGGGGCCTCTCCTGCCTTAAGTCGCACTCAGCTATGGTTGCTGCCCTGACAAAAGCTGCCATCTCCTTAAAGTTTTGAACTGAAAGGCAGTGCAATCCCAGGAGGAAAATGAAACATGGATGGCTCACGCAGCAGGGATTTGCACTTGATAGAAATAGCTTCACTGCGATACAGCCATGTAATGCAGTAAATACGGATCGAAGGTAATGTCTGTGCACTAAGGCATATTAGCTGCATCTATTTGCTTCAGAGAAGTGTCAGCCACAATTCTTCAAGATACTGAAGACTTCCCAGTTCTATGCATTCCACAGGACTGTGTGAATGTAAAATAAAAATTTAGCTTTTATGCATTCATCATGGCCTTGGAGAAACAAATCTGCAAAATCCTCCTTCTCACATTCACGAGATACTTTTTCAGGTAGGCCAAAATTTCAGATGGTCATGCATTGTATATCGATTTACTATACGTAGAATTACGCTTACCTTGAAAAGGCGTGTGATCCGGCAGTGATTTAGAATACCGTATATACTCGCGTAATGAACCCACCTTTTTTTCAGAAAAGTTGACGCCAATTTGGGGGGGAGGGTTCATTACGCGGGAAAAAAAAATCGCGGGAGTTGTAAGAGCAGAAATTTTGCGTGAAATTATTAAGGAACTCGCTGTGAAACCGCTGCCGGCCTTGAAGTCAGTGGCAGGAATGATTGGACTGCGGAGCCTCTTGACATATTCGAGCCACAAGGGGAAACTTTCCTTGTTATGGCCCGCGAAATGCGCGACGATCCTCTTTTTGTAGCCCGAAGCTCTTCCTCTTGTTTTATCCAGCAACGAACGCACATGGATCGACGCTGAAGTGTCGTCCAGTCGCTCCGTTCCCACGCTCCAGCGCATGTTCCACCAACCTTAAGATTAAAGCCGGCCATGCAACTAGCGTACCGGCCCAACATGCGCTACGCAGCAAGCGTCCAACGAAGTTCACCGTGAGAACCCGACAACTAGAGCACCTCGACGGCAGCGTTCCTTCGTTACTTCGTACGCTGGCATAGAGGCACCCTACCGACAACCAAAACGCAGTGTCGGATGGCGGCGCAATCACGCTGCGGGAGCACGTTGCGCCATCGGCGCGGTTAGCGCGGGTTGCTCTTTGTTTTATGCTTTGTTTTTATGCTGCTGTGCTTTCATGGCGCTATCAACAAGGAGATTTCTTCTGCGTTCGACAGATGGCGCTCCGCCGCAAAAGGCGCGACTTTTAAATTTCGATTCACGTCGTTCGCGCTCGCGCTGCTCGCAACTGTTTAGCATGGTTGTTAAAATATGTTTGAACTTTTATTGCGTCGTTGTTTTGTGATATAATGGTGTGATTTAACGTCGTTTCGATCGTCAACGGCACTGGCTATCATTCCGAAATAAAATGAACAGATACATACCTTAAAAAATAGATTTTTATTTTTCAAGGACCATAGTGGGGGGTGGGTTCATTATGCGAGTGGGTTCATTACACGAGTATATACGGTAAGTATCCAGGTTGCTACTTTGGTGGTGTCGGCAAGTTATGCGAGTCTTAAAGTTGACAGGCATTCACTGAGCATTGGGTGTGGCTGGTGAACCCCTAGTATTTGATGCGAGTGTGAAGATTCACTGCTGCCTGCTTATTGAAGAGGATATCATGGTGTGTGCAGCTACGAGGAGAGGGGTGACTTGGAAGGTGCGGTTAAGACCTACAAGAAGGCTGTGAAAGTGAACCTGAGCAACACAGATGCCCGGGAAGCCCTTATTGCCATGGAGGTGAAGGAGCGCAAAAAGGAGGCCGTACGTACCTTGCATTCTCATGATACCAGCCCTAATGTCAGCAGCTCCTTATGCTATTGTTGCTGTTCACTGTTGCAGTGGACTGATGATTGTGGAGATGAGCGCTAGACTGGTAGACAGGGAAAGCTGAGTGGGTTTGATAGTGCAGCCATTACATTGGTTTGACTTTGCAGGAGCCCTTGGTGTCCCAAGACACCCGATCTCTGTCAAGCCAGGCATCGTTGCTGGCTGAACTTCAAGGAGAGATGAGCAAGCCGAAAGACACCCGGGAGAAGCTGCGGCTTCTGCTTAAGGATGAAGTGGAGAAAAAGTGAGTGCTTCTTAAACCCCTGCGCTGTTAGAGAACAGGGGTAGTCCCAACTGCACCTAATGCCTTTTGGCCGCACAGGCAGGAATCTTGAAAGCAAGCTTCCTAATTTGAGTTGTAGCACTGTTTGTATGGCAGGATTTGACGATACAAGTGTTTAGTGCTGCTACTGCGTAGAACTCTTGTTACTCGCAGACTTGCCATGTGTGGATGTGGCATGTGACGGCTCTGTTAAATGCAAAATTCAATGTACATTTTCTTGTCAAAGTCACTAAATTTATGCTAATGGGGTGCAATGGGGGTGGGTCACTTTTGTTCTGGTCACTCGCGGAGCCCTAAAGTACCTTGACAGAACCCCTGGGTTCCGTAAAGTACCTTGACAGAACCCCTGGGTTCCGTCATAGTTCTTCAATATTCTTTCTGGTCACGAAACTTCGCCGTCATGCTTTATATGGCGTGTAAAGCTACCGCGCCGCGCCGCCACCGTCGTTCCGAGGCCACGCTTCCCCTGCTCCTCCAGTTTGATTCCGTAGAGACCGCACATGTGGCCGGTGCGAGCCGAAAGTTTGCACATGTACTCTATATCTGTGATTGCTTTTGGATAAGGGTCAAGTTCAGGTATTGTACAGTTGAAGCTGCACGTTGGCGTGACGAATGCCGTTCAGGTGCTGCGTACCATGGTGCTGTTTAAGGGCACCACTGAAAAGCAGGGCTGTTACAGCTCTGCTGAAAAGGTGTCGTTTTTTTGCTTGCCAAAAGTGTTCGTGGAAAGGTGGAGAACTCATAGTGAGTCATAACGTGGCGAGAAACGCACGACTTCAGCATTGATTCGAATTATGTGCGTGTGTGTGCGAAGCACTTCCATTTATCAGGCATCATCCATGTGCACGATTTCACGATAAACGGTGACACTGTATCGTTGCCGAGAGAGAAGCCGCGCCTCAGGCCTAACGCCATTTCTCGTGTGTTCGACGGCCTGCCAGCTGACTTTACGAATCGGAAGTCACGACCAGTGACAGTTTGAAGACCACTGAAACAACCTTGACAGCCATCGTGTCCAAGAGGGGTTTCCAGCCGAGATAAATGGGCCATTAGCTGCTTATTGTAACAAATATTCCTGTGTCAACATTTCTTTAAAGGAGCACTGACACAAATATTTTGCACCTGCTTTTTTATTTCTTTTTTTGCAATAGGTAGCTTATGACCCACTTATCACGGCTGGAAAATTGTTTGCACGAGTGCACGACGGTTATTTATTTAGAGACATCTTTACAGCGCCCAGTCGCAGTTTCGGTTTCAAAGAGCACCGAGCTAGGCAGGAGCAGTTCCGGTGGCAAGGTGAACACAGCTAGCCACGTGACTACGCAAAATTGTGACGCGGGCGTGTGCACTAGCAGGCGCCGCACTGACAGCCAACCCATGCAAAGCCGCAGGCACGGAGGAAGAAATCGCAGGTAGCGCAAGCGCAAGGCGCGTGCCAGCAACCAGCCAGCACAAACTAGTGACGTAGGTTTGTTTGCATTGCTGCCACGTTGACATCGGCGTCGAGAGGGGCCCCGCATCTCGCTCAGTCGCGCACCGCATGCACTTTAAAATTTATATGTTCTAGGCTGTATTTGCCCTTGATATTTCGTCGATGTTAATAATAATATCTGGGGTTTAACGTTCCAAAACCGCAATATGATTATGAGAGCCGCTGTAGTGGAGGGCTCCGGAGATTTCGACCACCTGGGGTTCTTTAACGTGCACCTAAATCTAAGTACATGGGCCTCAGGCATTTTCGCCTCCATTGAAAATGCGGCCGCCGCGGCCGGGATCGATCTCGCGACCTGCGGGTCAGCAGTCGAGCACCTTAACCACTAGACCACCGTTGCAGGTCGCGTAGATGTTGTGTATATCTCCACACAAATCTATCTCGCCTTCGAAATTTGTGTGTCAGTACTCTTTGAGGACGTCTTTTAACGCTATAGCGTTAAAGAGCTTTTTTCGCAGAAATTCCAGCGTCGGCGTCTGTGTCGGCGTCGTTGGTTGTGAGCGAAAAATCATCTTGCCCGTGACCGAAAAATCGAGAAAGGTGCAAATAAAATAAATAATAAAAGCTTGCGGGTCCGAGTGAGGATTAAACCCAGGCTGTCTGTGTGGCAAGCAGGCGTTCTACCACACAGCCATGCTTCTGCTTGGAATTACATTGAAAATAACTTCTTGTGCTTGGAAATGCAGTAAAAATAACTTTCATGTCAAACACACGCGTCCTGTATACAGTAGTCACAATACAACATGTAACATCGCAGTAATATTGATTGGGTACAAGCGTACATTGCCATCGGGCGTCAGAACATGTGAATATCATAATGACATCGTGGTTCAAAGCTGGTCACCCTTTACAAAAGACACGCGTTACTGCGCGTATTCCCTTAAGACCATATAGTGGGTGCACAGCAAGTTCGAAAACATTTCCCGCTCATAATTGCTTGTGATTTAAAGCATGCTACCCATTACGTAGTATGCACTAAAGTGATTGAAGTTCGCACTAGGGACTGTATATCGCTATCGCGTTCAACTCTTCAAGGCGAAGCTTAAGGGTGATAGAAAACACGCTCAAGCTGTTCCGAGATCTGCGTACCGCGAGCGGCAAATGGTGTATATGAATAGCTCGCCGTTATATCACCAGCACAAGCAGGGAGCGTGGCTGTTTGAACTCTACACTACCCCAGTGCTGAGTGAAGGCAAAAATTAAATGTTATATCTCGATCATAAGCATTTGCACGGCTTCATTTTCTTCAAAGAAAGATCGCGGTTACAATCCTCTCAAGCGTCTTGGTTCACCAAGGAAGTGCAGCACTGAATGCAATCGCGCGTCAATCCTCGTCAGCCTGCTCGTACGAGATAGAGATTAAGAAGAGCAATACAGAATCAAGGGGACATATTAATCCATGCGGTTTTCATTGGGGATGTTGACAACAAAAATCGCATTAGAAAACTTGCGTGCCTATCGACCGATACGCACGAAAACTAGCAAAGTTCTCGAGGCCTGAAAACGACAACTGTTGCCATCAGGAAACCGTTTCATTGACGGTGATGATCTGCCGATATATCTGTTTCAAACAGCTAGATTAACGGCAAATGCAAGCTCACGCCCTAGAACATTTTCTGTTACGTAAAAATTGTCCGTCACCACTGTTGGAACGACATGCATGCCATCGGAAGTTCGCGAAATAACAGTTCTCGACCTGAGCTCAGGTTGTCACGCATTTAATATTAACGCTGCTGATATCTTATTCTCTGTTCAGCGCATCACAGTCACGTCAGCTTTTCTTTTTTATTTGAGGCCTGTTGGGCCGACTAAAGACAAATTTCGCAGTAACAATAAGGTGTATGCGCGTCGTCTGCTGGCACACTGAGCCGCCAGCTGAATTTGAGATTGTTTACTTTTTGTATTTGTATGCTCCTTGTCTTTGTTACGCAAACATTCTGAAAGTTTCAAGCTTAATTCGTATTATTCCTACGACAAAAGAGAATGCAAATGTTTTCTATAAGCAGCGGGTCTTTTGGCCGTGACGTACCAGCGAAGAAAAAAGACTCGTCGCCTGTAGCGGCCACTCCACTGGGTGGCCTTTCTTTTACTGTGGCGCCCCTAGCGGCTGCCGCTGACTCTATATTAAACTGAGGCGGCAGTTTCGTGACCAGAAGAGGTATTGAGGGACTATGGTTCCGTCAAGCCCAATTTGAGAATCCATGCACTAGATAGACCCAAGTACATTTTCTCATGCAGGCACAAGAAGCGGCGCCGTCATCGTAGTTCTTCATCATCATCCTGGTCATCATCTTCCTCGTCAGGAGCATCGTCACATTCTTCATCATCTAGTGGTTACAAACGCCACAGTCGCAGGCACCATCGCTCAAGAAGATCTCGCAAGGACCGCAAGGTTTGTGCACTTCCTCGTGGGTCAATTTGTGCTCTAGTCTTGCCTGTGTTGATGTTCTGTTATATTCCATTTTCATTCTCAGGTCACCGTGCTCGATTTATTTGTTTTTGTCCTCTTATTTGCCTTTTCTTAACCCCTTGAGGCGCGAATTATGATGCACTGTCTGGAAATGCGTCCAGTTCGCGTGGCGTGATGCTAAGGTGCTCAGTATTACATTACAAGAAAGAAAATGATGGAATGTGTTGTTTTGTGTAAGTTTCCATAGTTAATGTTTATTAGCATTTAATTAAATATCTAATTACTCTGCTATCAGTTCGCTTCAGTACTTGCATAAAAAGAATCAAATATTAGGCCCAAAATGCATGCACAGTTTGTTTTCTGGTTGAATACGTTTCGAGCGAAGAAAAGAAATGCTCTTGACATTGGCCTTGGATGGAACACAGCACGTCGAATGATTGTCGAACATGGTAGTGTTTCCAGCAAAGTGATCTTTAGTTGTCCACTCCGGAAGTCTGCATGAATGTGTGCACTGAGTTTCAAGCCATTTGAAGAAACATGCAGTGTGTGATGTACCTCCGAAGTTGATGTGTGCAGTTGTTCACGCCACCACTGAAGGGGTTAACTTAAGCTGGCCAGATATGCCATATGCTTCTTGCCTCAATGCCATCGCAGTGCTTACTGCAGCCAGACCACCTGTCTACTAAATTTTGTACAAGGCTTGGTTCACAGTGTGGTACAAGCACCTCCTTGCTGACTGCTTTGCATGATATTGATTCTCACAATGCGTAGGATCTGCGGGAATTTTTTAGTCTAGCAACTAATAGATATGACTATTGAGCCAAGCATGTCTGCTTGTTGATGTCTGTCAAGGTCACCTCTTCATCCATGGCATAGTCTAAGCACTCTATCCACTGAAGTATATTAATATATGTCAGTCTTGATTTCGACCATTTAATATAGGAGTAAATGTGCATAATGTAATACAGTCGCCGACCATTTATTCGGACTCGGCGGGAACTGCCGAAAAGTCCGAATAATCGAGAGTCCGAAAAAAAGGATTCACCAGAAAAAAAAGAACTTTTATTGGCCCAGTGGCTGGAAAAGCTTGTCAATGAACGTCTGCACACAAGCACAATCACAGACGACAAAGTCGGCCTGTATTTCAGCCAGTGTTTGGCCATAACTGTAGGTTGTAGCGCTGTCACGGCCTGCACTTCATCGGAGTCGCTGTTCACCTACGCTGGTTCGGGGACCTGACAGACGATCTCATCATTGCCCAACTCAGCGAAAGGGTCCCAAACAACATCGTATTGAGGTCGGCCGCCTTCGATTTGGCGAATAGCCATCCCCAGTGTCTTGTGGTTGCCATGTTTCTTCGTTAGTACCAATGGCGCGGATGGAATGGGTGGCGGCGTAGCCATTTCAGATTGGGCCTCGCAAGTCAAGCAACAAACGAGAGAGCGAGACGCAGATCAGGCCTAGCCACAGAAACAACTGACAAGCAAACTTTCAAATGCCAAAAGGGAACGTCGTAAGGCTGCTTCGTGCTATAGGTGATGCGCAAAGCGCCGACGCGCCATCTGCCGCCACGGCTCGGAAGCGCTCGCGGGTCCAGGCGAGCAGTCTTCCCGCGAGTGTGTACGCGAGTGCACGGATGGATGTGTTTTTATCGTGATTTAACGACTCTGTCGGGCTTCAGCGATGCCGAAAAATAACTGCTGCGTTGTCGGCTGCTCAAACGCATACAAAAAATCGCCAGAAACACACTTCTACAGGTTTCCGGTGCTATTTCATGAGCGATAGCGACGGCGGTGGTTGATTGCGGCTGTCCGAAAAAGGTACGCAATCGCGCTTTGTTTACGGCAGTGTTAGAACGGTTACCGTGTTTTTATTTCTCCATTTATGTCGCTACGTCTTCAGCGAACGCTGCTACGTTTACACTTGGTCGCCTTGCCTGCATTGTAGACGCTACAATACACATGAGGTTGTTATTACTGATAAGACGCGATGCCTAGGCTCTCTTGAAAAACGAATGGCGCGAAGCGCAATGCCAGAGAATGTGGGGCAGGTGACGGCTCCTTTACAAAAGCGCCCTGAAATCACACGTATGCTGCCCGAAATCGGCTGCATTCTACCTATTGATGGCACTGGAATGTGATCACCAGTGCAGAATGTTCGCTGTGCGCTCACCTCAACTATATGCATATTGGCTGTAAAACATGACACCTGTGCGCATTGAAGGCTTTTGACAGGACATTCAACCGATTCAACCTCCTTTTGAATGCCTCGTAACATGACTTCATGCTAATAGGAAACCCTTAATGTACCCCACTAATGCTCATTTGCTTTACAGAAGCTGTGTTATGAGTGGGGCCATAGGCGTGCGCACGGGAAGGGGGGGGCTTTCTTATTCGCCTAAGAAGGGGGGGGGGGGCAAAATCTGCCCCATGCATTGACTTGGTGAGGCCTAGGGGCGCTGCGATGATCCTTTGCCCCCCCCCCCCCCTTTGATGGGGAACCCTGCGCACGCCTGAGTGGAGCCGATTATGAAACTGACGTGTTTTCTTTTCTTTATTCTTGCTGGTGGTGCTAGCTACTGGTTGCTATGTTTTCTTTAGCATGTAATTGGTGAGTATATGTTGGTTCGTAACTAATCACGTGAAACGTTCTCGCAAGAATCGCGTAATTAGCGTATCTACTCACGTGCCATGTTCCCGCCAACACCACGTATTATCACGTAGAACCTAACGCCATTTTTTCAACACTTGGTAATAGCTTGCAAAAAACCTAGCAAATACGTTACCAAGCTGGTATAACAAGCTAGGTGACCACCAGCTCCGCAGTGACTCAGTCTCGCGTCACTAGCGCAAGCTGCCGAGATATTTTTTCACAAGTTTATCGTGCTGGTTTCAAAGTTTTACCAACGCTGACCCTTCGCGTGGCCGCACCCGTGAAATCCATGCGCCGGTGCGACAGCGCTCCCTCAAAATCTACTATATAAACACATGACACGTAAACGAAGCTACTGTGTCGAGAAAAAACGTTGGTTCACGCGTTGGTTCACTATTATAAACTGCGGCTCCTTTGCGCACACTATCACCGCAAAAGTAATCGTTTGGGACGCGCACAAGTGGCAAATCGCACGCGCGCACTTCCGTCATGCTTGCAGTGAAAGGAGGCGTCTGCTACGCGACCCGCGCGCGTTTCCGACGGCCGCCGCTACGCAGCTTTCAGTGGCGCCCCTATAACCGCTGTGCATCGCGTATAGCGCTCATGATTCCGTCCTTTGTCCGTTTTCGTACGCGCGGCCATTCCGAATGTCACACTACAGTGTACTAGAAGCTTTCTAGTACACTGTAGTCGCTGTAGTCACACCAAATAGACTTCGAGTGTGGCTTGGCTTGGCTTGTGGTTTGGCTGTGGTAGCTATTCAATGGATACTCGGCTGGCTGAAGCCGAAAAACGGCCATTACGTGTTGCCAAAACACATAGCCTTCGAGATCGGCAATTGTAATTTCTGCACTTTTACATTGGCATGACACCAGCCATACACAGTGCAACCTTTCGGTGCTGGCAACCTAGCGAAAATATTGCAAGTATCGCGGACAGCTGGTCATGGAGTTCGACGCCGTTTTCGATCAGCCAGCCGGAGTCCAAAATATCGAACGGCGCGCCGTGGGGCGTCTGAATTTTCGGTCGTGAGTCTACATTACTTCAATGGGACGAGTGACGGTGGCGCGAAGGTGTCCGAATAAACGGGCATGTCTGAATTATCAGCATCCGATTATACGGTCGGAGACTGTAGTTAAAATTATGTTAACATTCTGAACTTGGGTGGTGTGTCATTTTCAGGAAAGCAAAGCTGAGCGGCACCGTGGCTCCAAGAAAAAGCGCAAGTCACGTGATGGCCACCGTGCCAACACCAGCCCACCTCCTGAAGAAGCTGCTCCAGCTGCCACTGGCACCACAGTTCCTGGTGGCACAGCTTCAGAAAGCTACTGGAAAGATGAGCCTGCTGTGGTGCTTTCCTCGCCCCCTATAGAGGCAGCAAACTCTAAAGCTGCTCCGTGAGTTCACATTTTCTTAATAACAGTGTTCAGCTGCCCCACAAACTGTTGTTGAGAGTCCGGGTCCGACAGGCCTCGTCATTGGTAGCTGGCCCCCGTCGTCGGCATAGGTCGGCACTTTAAGGGAGTACTCACTCAAACTCACTCACCACAATTTTTTCAGCCTTCGCACTCACTCACGTTCACACTCACGTCCACTCACACTCATGAGTACTCACTCATACTCAACTCACCACGTTCAAATGAGTGTGAGTGAGTGTGAGTTGAGTGCACTCATGAGTGAGTGTGCCGGGCTCCATAGGTCGGCACTTTAAGGGAGTACTCACTCAAACTCACTCACCACAATTTTTTCAGCCTTCGCACTCACTCACGTTCACATTCACGTCCACTCACACGCATGAGTGCTCACTCATACTCAACTCACCACGTTCAAATGAGTGTGAGTGAGTGTGAGTTGAGTGCACTCATGAGTGAGTGTGCCGAGCTATGGTCGTCGGACCCATCGTCCAGCTTTGCAGAGAGGAGAGGTGTTCATACAAGAAGACGGGGAATTATTTACATCTATACCTTATTAGTTTACATGGTGAAAAATGTAGACTCTTGTGTACATGCTGTTTACTGCTATTGATCAGCCGCTGAGCACTGGAACACAGCACGACTGAACCTTATAACTTTACTCTTTTGCTGCAAATTGATACATTCTACTTAGTTGAAACAAGCTGGAGCCCAAATGCATGCATGAAACTTTATCGGGGCTCTTTGTCATCCTTTCAAACATCATACGAGCTTCCATGTGATGCGTGCAACATACAGTAGAACACCTGTTGTGTCCTAGTTGATTAGCGTAACATGGGAAGAGGCCTTTGCCCTGCAGTGGGCATAGTCTGGCTTATGATGGTGATGATTTTCATGATGTCCTAGGTTTTATGATAGCAGTGATCCCACTTTTGTGCCAACTGAAAAGATAATTATTTACTATATCCTAAAAGCTGAGCCTTTTTTTTTCTTGTCGCTACCACCTATGCAGCTCATATTTACTTAGCTCAACAAAAATGAAGGTACATGATATTCAGTGAGGCAAATAGTAGGAATGTGCAAATATTCAATCACTTTGAGTATTCAAATAAATATTACAGTATTCGTAGTTGCTTCGGCATGAACTTAAATAATTCCAAATTTCGAAGTACAGTCGATCCCGGATATATCGAACTCGAAGGTGATCGTGAAATAGTTCGATATATTGATAATTCAAAATAAGAAATATGCATATTTAAGGCTTATATTAGTGCATTGCAACTCTCGAACTGGCTTTCGGAAATCGTAATAAGTGTTAACATGACGATTCGCTCACAGTATGCTTAAGAAAAAGGTGACAACTACTACTTTTGCGAGTTACCTACACTTTACTTCGCGTGAAAATAGTCCGTAGACTTGTCTTGCCTCTTGTGCGCCGTCAAGTTCATCCTCATTAATCGAGCACTGAAGCTTTCAAAATAAGCAAATTCAGCACCTTCAGCCGCAACAGCGGTGATTGACAGTGAACGCCTTTGCAGGCTCTGTAGCGCGGTAAAATGTTGTTTAAGCGGCGGCGTTAGCACCTTCATAATGGCACGGGTCCACTTCCGCGGCACCGGCAACATCAGCCATGATATCAGCCTCGATGCAGTCAGAAGCAGCGACGTTGTCATCTGCGCCGATGAAGTCGCTTTCTGTACTCCCGTCCGAGGCGGCGGCTGGAAATGCTAATAAGTAGCAATATTCACTGAGGCACCGTACGCCGTTGTCAGCGGTACTGACGCGCACTAAGTCGTCACCTGTCACCCAAGCCCACGAGGAAACTGCACGACGGTGCTTTGCTTGACGTCGTTCCAAGCACTAGTCATCATTTGTATCGCTTGAGCGATGTTTTAGTTCGACTCCCGAGGGAATTTAGCAGAAACGAAGCAGACAACGCTGTCCACGAACAACAAACCAAGTACGCTAGCATCTTGGCGATGGCGATGACACCAGGGGCTTTCTAGCAGAAAGCGAAAAGCAAGAAAAGGCGTAGCCTTCGAGATGTGTATTTTATAACCGAAAACGCCAAAAATACGTCACGAGGTTGCGGATCTCGAAGGCCATGCTTTTCGGGCCCGCATGCCATCGTGCGCGAATAAACAAGGCCGCTGAGCCGCTTCGCGTACATCTGTTTTTGGTGCCCTCGGCCATTGGCCTCTTAGAAAAACACCGTGTCCACGCGTTAAATCCTACAACGATCGCGCATCACGTGCCGGGGCACTCACAGGCGCTGTGCAACCAACCATCAACAGATAACACCGCCTTTTCGTTACCTGCGCGCGAGGAGGGATCGAAATTTGTTAGAACGCGGCCGAAAAATGATCAATATTTATCAGAATAATTGCACTTTCTGGGCTTCGACCCGGCGCAGCGTTCGATATATCGGATCTTGCGCTCTGCGGGAGTTCGATATACGTGTGCAACAGTCCCATACTTTTGCATCGGGAAATTCAAGGGGATTTATCAACTGTTCGATATAGCGAATAACTCGATATATCCGAGTTCGATATACCCGGAATCGACTGTACCATATTTACTCGCATAATAGGCGCACCCCCAGTTTGGTCACGAGAAATCAGATTTTTTTTATATCCGCGCATAATAGGCGCACCCGAACTTGGCCGCGATTTGTACCGTATTTGCACGGTTGCAATTCTACGCCCTCTTACGTTAACTGGACCGAGGAAAAAGAAAAGAAAAACGACCGCGGCAGCGCTGCACCAGCTGCGCGGGCTTGACGAGTGAGGAAGGGCGGTTGCCTGGGCGTCAGAGTAACCTTTGCACCGGCGTGGCTACGGCTGCTTGCCGGCCGCGCGTGCTCCGCGTGGAACGTGCGATCGCGTCCTCATCAAGTGCACTTTGAGTTTCCTGTTGGGAAAAGCGTCGTCGCGCGTTTGCTACCTCGTCCGCAAATTTAGAAGCTTTTTGGCTTTCCGGCGCGAGCTTTCGCCTTTGCTGCCACTACGCGGACTTGCACAAGCTCGGCGGACTTTTGTCGCCGCTGATTTCCCACCCGCGAACCTTAACATCGTATCACGTGCACTACTCTTGAATCAGTGCTTTTCTTCACGCAATCTTCATGTTGTCTAGTACAAACTTCCCGCTACAACATGCCGAATCGTAGGCTAGGCCTAATCAGCTTTGGTTGATTTTTCGTGGCTGTTGCGGGCGATCAAAGTTGCGGTTTTGTACGGAATCAACCTAGCTCTTTGCGGTGGCTCTACTTGAAAAAAAGGGGGCATGGGTGGCGCTTGTAACACTCGAATGGTGGATCGCGATTCGATGTCTTCGATATGTGGTGCGAGCCCATGAAATGGAACGATCGGTACCGTTCAGAGCACAAAATTTCGGTCGTGATAATGCTCATAATCTATAGTGGCCTGAAAACGTAACCGGTGAATTTCCGCGATGGTGCTTTCTTTGCGTAGTTGTTTTTTCTCCGCATTCATTTTGCTGGCAACGCGGGTCTTTCGAAGTTAATTTTTGGAAATTTCAATGCTTGTAAGCACACCGCATCGCATGCGTCAATTCTCGGACACGCGAGACTGCATACTCAACACGTTTTGCGCTAGTGTAGCCTATGAAGAAGGTTGTTTCGGCTGTAGTGCGGATATTCGTGACTTCGGTGATTTACGTTATCAGCGCTCTATGCTGTGGTCGGAAATGAAATTTTCGGAAATTTTACTCCGCGTAATAGGTGCACCCCAAACTTGGAGCCAGATTTCTGGGAAAAATGTGCGCCTATTATGCGAGCAAATACGGTATTTGAAAGGAACTACTAATAGGCATATACAAGGGGTGTTCAAATGAAAAGGTACGAATGGGTATAAATAAAGACTTTATTCAAATTATGCACTATGTTCCTGATCACAAAGATCCCATTGATGAACGAGCAGAAGGATTCCTTTTTCCCAGAATATCTGAAGCCGTGACGAGACCTAGTCTCGCACAGCGTCATTGAGTTCGTCATCGGAGTTGAAGCGCTTCCCTTTCAGATGTTTTTTCAGGGGACCAAGCATGTGGAAATCGTAGGCAATGAATGGTGGCTGGTTTAACACCTTCTGCTGTTAGAAATTGGATAACGCTTCGCTGCTCCTCAATTGCCAAATTTTGCAATGTGAACGCCTTCCTGTCCTCACACACACTGCACCGTCAATTAAACAACGCTCTTCATTAGTGCCTCTGCTCTCTCCTGCATGCGGGTGCCCCCGCATGCTTCGATCCACGGCAGAGACTCAATCGCATCCCTAGGTGTCTCACTACATTCTCGTAGAGGCATAGGCATCTGTGTTAACGATCATGTTGTTAAAACATTTAGTACCTTTTCATTTGAACACAAAGTGGTTCCACTGCAGCGGAGAACTGCTGTGCCGTGAATACACCTATCCAGGGGAAGTACGCACTGCTTCAAAAAAGGTTAATTAAATGAGCGTATTACCCTGACATCATTTCATCATTTTTTAAGTTTAAAAGCTTGTTATACCGACTTGTATGCTCTAAGTATAGCAAATTTTAAAACTTAATATATTTTACCGGTTATCACTTGCACTCTACCAAAAGTCATAGCCTGCTACTACCGTATTTACTCGCGTAATGAACCCACCCCCCACTTTGGTCCTTGAAAAATAAAAATCTATTTTTTAATGTATGTATCTGTTCATTTTGTTTCGAATGATAGCCAGTGCCGTTGACGATCGAAACAACATTAAATCACGCCATTATATCACAAAATAACGACGCATTAAAAGTAAAAACATAGTTTAACAACCATGCTTAAAGGGGCCCTGCAACACTTTTTGAGCATGCTCAGAAAACGCTGCCTATCGGTAGTCCAGGCTCTCGAGAACACGCGAGCCAAATATTATAGCGCAGCACGCGGCGTGGAATTCATAATAAATTCTCAAAGTCAGCCAGAACTTGCTTTCTCTTCTCTCAAAAATCACTCGTCAGTGTCGTCACCGACGAGAGTATCACTCGCATCAGCCATTGGCTGATTTGAGCATGGCGCGCTCGGTAGTTACAGAGGCCGCCGCGGGAGGCCGCGACTTGTCCACGCGTGCGCGCGCGATCGCAATGAAAATTGGCGTATTCGAAGAAAAAAAAAGAGAAAAAGCGCTCAAGATCACGAGGCGCGCGTGACGTATTTTCTTTCCCCGTGCCATCCCTCCCTGCTTAGCTTCCAGCGCTTTCGACGGGACGAGAAAAGAGAGAATGCAATTGCAGCGTGCGAGAAATATTTGTAACTCCACTCGTACTGGACGGATTCCAAAAATTTTTGCGGCAGTGAATTCGTGAGGCAATAAGCTCCTTTAGTGAATCCATTCCATGGGTACTTGAAAAAGTGTTGCAGGGCCCCTTTAATGGTTGCGAGCAGCGCGAGCGCGAACGATGTGGGTCGAAATTTAAAAATCGCGCCTTTTGCGGCGGAGCGCCATCTGTCGAACGCAGAAGAAACCTCCTTGCTGATAGCGCCACGAAAGCACAGCGGCATAAAAACAAAGCGCAACCGCGCGGTTGCGCGTGCACCCGCAACGTGCTTGCGCTGCCATCCGACGCTGTGTTTTGGTTGTTGGTAGGGCGCCTCTATGCCAGCGTACGAAGGAACGCTGCCATCGAGGCGCCCTAGTTGTCGGGTTCTCGCGGTGAACTTCGTTGGACGCCTGCTCTGAGGGCATGTTGAGCCGGTACGCTAGCTTAAATGGCTGGCGTTAAACTTAAAGTTTGTCGAACATGCACTGGAGCATGGGAACGGAGCGACTGGACGACACTTCAGCGTAGATCCGTGTGCGTTCGTTTACTGGATAAAACGAGGAAGAGCTTCGGGCTACAAAACAAAGGATCGTCGCGCATTTCGCGTGATAAAACAAGAAAAGTTCCCCCCTTATGGAGAGTGAAGTTCTCGAATATGTTAAGACTCCGCAGTCGAGGCATTCTTGCCTCTGACTTCAAGGCCAGCAGCGGTTTCACAGCGAGTTACGTAATAATGTGACGCAAAATTTATGCTCTTGAACTCCCGCGATATTTTATTCGCGCGTAATGAACCCTCCCCCCCAAATTAGCGTCAACTTTTCTGAAAAAAAGGTGGGTTCATTACGCGAGTAAATACGGTATTCAGTTTCTTCCACTTCCCTTTGACCCTAAAAGAATGACATTTGCACATGCGTAGTTTCAGTTTAAAAAAAGCTAATTGTGCTGGTTAGTTGAGTCCTGGCAAGTATGCTCATTTTTCTTTATAATATGTGATACGTATATACGATTCGAATTCAGTTAGAAATTATTCGACCAAATCACTCCTGGCTTCGACGCTTCGAACCTAAAATTTACTATTCGCAAAAGCCTAGCAAATAGTATTCGAAAACACAGCTCATTACATAGCAGATTTCATTCATTGGCATCTCCACAGCATGCCGTGGAGATGCCAACATATGAATGTGGGGCTATAATTATAGCAGTAACAGTCACTCATCATTAAAAAAACTAAACTTGCACAATATCTATTCGGCTTTGTTTAGAAAACAACTTGATTACACAGTCCTATCTTGCAATAGAAAAGCCTAACAAATTGGTCTTGGATTTGCAGGCAACGCAGCTCCTTGTCACCATTGTCAAAGAAACTGGCACACCTTTACGAGGATGAAGACGAGGCGGAGGCTAGTCGTGTTGATGACCACGGTGAACTGTCGCCTAAGGTCACCTTCCTAATGAAGTCCAGCCAGGAGATACAGGCACCACGTCTGTTCAATGTCGACCCCAAATCCGCTGCAGCAAGCACGGCATACTACGAGCGTAAGGACCGCTCATCTGAGTCGGCGAGAGCCCCGTCAGCCGAGCCGGCGCAGTTGGCGCCGCGCATTGAGTCGGTGGTGAAGCGCACGGAGCCAGCACCCGAGCGCAAGGGTATCGAGTTCAAGTGGAAGGCCGTCAAAAAACCGCTTGCACATGCAGGCGATAGCCACGAAGAAGGCTCGGTGAGTTCAGTTGAGCACCGCGACGATGTTCCACAGCCATCGCGAGGCATTGATGACAAGACAACGGCGTCCAGCCACGAGGAAGGCTCTATCCACTCGGACTCCGAACCGGCTAAGCGCAAAAAGGACCGGTCAAGCAGCCGCGAGAGCAGCCCTAAGGACGACGACGATGAGGGCAAGAGTAAGCGCAAGCTGCGCCGCCGCTCGCGTGCAGACTCCGAGAGCTATTCATCGTCGGGCCGCTCCAAATCACCCGTGCGGAGGCGTCGCAGCAGTCGGCGCAGCGCCGATCACTCCGATGACTATTCGTCAGATCGTTCAAGCGTAGCGTCCCAGGGGCCGCCGCCGCCGCAGCAGCCGTGGCGGCCGGAGCTCGGATAGCTCACGTGACGATTCGCGGCGCCGACGGTACTCGTCGGAGGACTCGCGCGACGGTCGCCGCCGCAGTCGCAGCTACAGCTCGGACACTGACGGTTCACACCGACGCCATTCGCCCATGCGGCGTGGAGGTTACCGGCCCTACTACTACAACAACCGGGGTGGCTACTACAAGGGCAACTTCAACAACCGCCGCTACAATAACTACCGTGGTGGCTACCAGAATAACCGCTACTTCAGGGGTGGCCGCGGAGGACGCCGCCCATTCAGACCCTACTACAACAACCGGACATCACCACGCTCCTACTACAACAGTGGCGGAGGGGGTGGCAGCTACCAGCGAAGCAGCTACAGCCGTGACCGGCGCTCTGACTCAGAGACTCCTCAAGACCGATCCTTCTGCCCACCGTGGAAGCGACGCAACCCGATTGTGAGCCGTGCACCTGACGCTGAAGAACTGAAGAAGCTGCGGGAGGCAGCGGCACAGCGAGCCCAGGAGAAGCAGGAATTGGCGGCAGCTGAGGGTGGTGCTAGCACCAGCACGCAACGCATCAATAAGGCAACCATCATCCGCAACTGGCTGGATGATGGCGACTCGCGGTCCCCGCCACGGGCGAGCAGCCCACGCAAGAAGGAAGATGCACCGCCACTACCGCCACCGCTTCCAACAGATGCCCCACCGCTACCGGAAGGTGACTGAGCAACTGCTGTCATTCACCTTTCATTTTCCCGGTCATCAAAGGCATCAAACTCTTGCTGTGCAGAAAATGGTGGCGCAAAAAAAAAAAATGAAAAAAAATGAAAAAGAACTGATCAGGCATTGTCATTGGAACAAGAGTTAACTGGGTCTGAAAGTAAAGGAAGGGGACCTATCGTATTGTGCTATGTTTGGCTAGCGATAGCCAGTGTCATTGCTTTTCTTTAGAAAATACTGCAGAGAGCAAGCTCATTTTTACCTTTGTTTTCTCCCATTCCTGCACGCAGTCTATATTCAAGACATTCTCCTTCTTTGTCCTTGTACATAGAACAATAAAATGTTTACGTGCAGATGTTCATGCACTCCGTGGAGCATTTCCTGAAAAAGCGAAACCACGATAGTTCCCGAGCTTTCTGCAGACCTTGCCCAATCTGTCTGGTAATAAAAACTCAAAGAAAAGCATCTTTAGTTGGATACAAGCTAAGAGGTATGGAGAGGCCTTGCCCAAATGGCCGAAGTGCGGCAGGTGATGCCCCGAAGGAAGGGTCACCAGCCCAGTTCAGGACGTCAGTCTGGAGTGGGTGCCCATAGGTGCGGTCTTCTGTGCATCCACCTTTGAGGAGGAAGGGCCGCAGACTTCTTAAGTTATGTCTGACTATAGGCAGAACTAGATGAAAGTCAGTATGGGCCTTGGCACGTCTGTGTAGTGGATGCAAGGAGAGCGACGCAAGAAAGGTGCACTTATGCGGAGTATTACAGCTTCTGGATGTCATTGCTCATTGCACATCTGCCTGAACATGAGAGTTTATCGCCATCACTAAACGCTGATGACATTAGCACTAAATCCATCCGATCTCTGCGGTCCCTGCAAATTGTTCAGTAGCTCACAAAAAGAGTAATCTATGGTTTCCAGTCTCGTACCTTTATTCACCGTTGTTGAGTGTGACATTTTAACGAAATGCATCTTTAATAGCATAACATCGCTCAAGCATAGGGCACATTCGTAATATAATCATCCCACTGGACAGCTGCCTCCACAGCACAATAAGAGTGCCACATAGGTAGCCTGCAGGCTATTGGTGTGATGTTCTGCCCTGGTGGTGCTTTTGGAAACTTCAGTTGACAGCACCTTCTAGGCTGCATTTAGTGATTTCGAGAAGTACAAGATACGAGGTCCTACTCGGTTGAATGCAATACTCTGTGCTGTGGTAGGAACTTTGGAGGAGTAAGTATATTGTAGGTTTTGTTGTACATGTTTCTATATTGCCTTGAAAGTAAAATGCTGCTCTAATGAACAAGGGTTCTTGGGTGGGCTAGTTGGTTCATGAACAGTGGCAGAATAGCACGGACAATGGGATGAAGGACATACAGGGCACAGCACAGTCCGCGCGGTCCTATATGTTCTTTGTCGAGCGCATCGGGCGAGTAAAGACACGACAGCCGAGCCTCCGGGTGGGCAAGTCCCGCATGTTTTATTGGCAGCCGTTAATATAGAAATCAGTACATACTGCGCTGCCATCTGGCAGTACTGTAGCACACTACATCAATATACAGCCATCTATTGGTACTGCCGTACACTACATCCCCCCCCCCACGGTAAACTAGGACAAAACACGTGCCCCAGAACTAAAGGAAAACAATATTCACAGGTCCAGTCTTTTTGGCCTGCGAATCCTTCGGCCGAACCGCGAGACGCGTGGCGTAGAACGACGAGGTTCCTCCGTAGAGGAGGTGCTATGCTGAGGCTGGTCTTGGGCTGCTTGGTCAGCCTCAGGTCGGCTCGGTTCGTCCGCAGGTCGTGACGGTGTAGTAGTCTCGGTCTGGGCCGCTGCGGGAGTTGCAGGTGGACTGGCCGTGTTTACCCCAGGCTGTCCCGTCGTAGGCACTAGGTGCTTCCGGTTGCGCTGGAGTACACCCGTCGGAGTCTCTACCACGTAGGAGCGCGGGCGTTGAGCTGGCCCCAAGATTATCGCTGGGGAGTTGACATCTTGTACCCAGACCCGCTCTCCGGCCTGCAGAGGCCGCAAGGTGCGAGCCGCGTGCCTTCGGTTGAAGTCTGACGCTTGACGCCTCCGGTTGTCTTGGTCACGTTGAGTGAATGGGACTGAAGGAGGCCAAGCTGGCTCCAGCAGTTGCGACGTCTTCGGCAGCCTGGGTCTGTAGGCGCCTACCCATGAGCAGCTGAGCAGGACTCACTCCATTTACACCAGGGGTGTCTCGGTATGCGAGAAGTGCCAGGTAGGGATCATCCGCCTTCCGCAGCAGGTCTTTGACTGTCCTCACCATCCGTTCCACCTCCCCGTTCGACTGCGAAAAATGGGGGCTGCTGGTGACATGGCAGAAGCCGTAGGACTCTGCAAAGGCGGAGAATTGTTTCGCAGCAAACTGAGGACCGTTGTCGCTGCGCACCAGTCTCGGAATCCCATGGCGTGCGAAAACACTCTTGATGGCATTGATGACTGCAGGTGCTGTGGTCGAACGCAGGCTGATGACTTCTGGGAAGCGCGACCGGTAATCCACCAGAAGGACGTAGTCTTGGCCGTTCAGGTGAAAAAGATCGATGCCGACCTCTTCCCAGGGCAGAGTTGGAGTGGTTGATGGCAACATGGGCTCCGAGCGCTGCACCCTGGTTTCAGCACACGTGGAGCAGTTTGAAACCAGTGCTTCTATGTGATTGTTGATGCCCGGCCACCAGACCGACTCCCGAGCTAAAGCTTTGCATCGGTTGATGCCTTGATGCCCATCATGGAGGAGCTCTAGCATCCGGCGCTGAAGGGCAAGCGGCACAACGATGCGGGAACCCTTTAAAAGCAGTCCCTCACAGACACTGAGGTCCCCTTGATACTGCCAGTACTTCTTCACATGTAGAGGCAAGTGGGACCGCCGAGGCCAGCCGTTGGCGCAGTACTGAAGCAGCAGACTGCACTCGCCGTCGTTGGCTTGGGCCTGGCGCAGGTGCTCGAGCTGTGAAGAGACGATGTCTGGGAAGGAACGGACGACCTCTTGCGCAAAGAGCTCTACTTGATTCACCCGATTGGATGAAGGAGAATCCAGCGGTGCCCGCGAAAGCGTATCCGGGGTTGCTAACAGCTTCCCCGGTACGTAAAGTACTTGGTACTGGAAGCGCATGAGCTTCAGGCGAAACCGCTGGATCCGTGGTGGCAGTAGATCCACATCCATGGAACCCAGAAGTGCCACTAGCGGTTGATGGTCCGTCTCGAGAAAAAACTGAAGTCCGCGAACGTATTCCTCGAACCTTTGCACCGCCCAGCTGGCCGCCAAAGCTTCTTTTTCGGTTTGGCTACGCCGGCGGCGTTCAGTGGGTGTGAGGGAGCGTGATGCAAAAGCGACTGCTCGACGTTCACCGGACGGCTGTTCTTGGAGAAGTACTGCCCCGAGACCATAGGAGCTGGCGTCAGCCGAGATCGTGGTCTTATATGTGGTGTTGTACCGAGCCACGCAGAGGTCTGAGCACAGTAGCTTTTTCAGTTCGGAGAAGGCAGACTGCTGCGCCGGGCCCCAAGTCCAGGCAGAGTTCTTGAGCAGCAATGCTCTGATCGGCGCAGTCACCTCCGAAACGTGTGGCAAGAAGCGTCCGATGTGGTTTACGAGGCCCAGCAGACGACGAACTCCTGCGACATCTTCAGGTGGATTCATGGCTTGGATCGCCGCAACCTTCTCTGGGTCAGGAGAAATGCCTTCCGCGCTGACCACGACGCCCAGGAACTTGACACTAGAAGTGGCGAACGAGCACTTCGCACGGTTGAGCGTGACTCCTGCCTTTGCTAGCCGGTCCATGACTTGTCGGAGACGGCGGTCATGCTCAGAGCGTGTCTTCCCGAAGACGAGGATGTCGTCGATCATGTTCACAACACCCGCTTGGCCTTCCAGGATTCGAGACATCTGCCGCTGGAAGTACTCCGGTGCAGACGTGATCCCAAACGGCAGCCGGAGAAAACAATAGCGTCCAAACGGGGTTATGAACGTGGTTAATTCCTGGGAATCGGGGGGATAGCTTGACCTGGTGAAAACTTGACGTAGCGTCTAACTTGGAGAACACTGTAGCCTCTCCAAGCAAACCGAGGCATTGTTCCACAGTAGGAAGCACGTGACGCTCTCGAAGAATCACCTTATTCAGGCGAGTCAAGTCCACGCACAGCCGATAACCGCCCGAGCCCTTGGGGACGACAACCAGTCCAGCACACCAGTCAGTGGGTGTGTCAACTCGACGAATCACACCCTGTGCTTCTAGCTTGTCTAGCTCAGTCTTGACGACGTCGCGGAGAGGGAGTGGAATGCGCCGAGGTACGCTCAAGGAGAAAGGCGTAGCGTTGGGTTGCAGCCTTATAGTGTAGGCTTCGGGGAGCGTGCCAAGTCCTCGGAAGAGGTTGGGATCGAGACTTAAGTCGCCCGAGAGCTGTGAAGTCCTCGCGACTTCGTCGACAAACGTGCAGACACCGAGGGCTTGGATTGCTGGGAAGCCTAGCAGCGGGACCGTCTTGGTTGCTAGGACGTAAAGAAGCTGCTTGGTTGACTTGCCGCGCCACGCCAGGGTAGCGACGTAAGTGCCTATGACCGGCAGGATGTGGTTGCCCGGGCCTTTCAACTCGCTCTTGGGGTTTTGAAGCTTCGAGGGGACGCCGGGAAACGTACTAGGTACAACCGAAACTTCGGCGCCGGAGTCCACTTTGAAGGAAAGTGGGCGCCCATTGACGAGTATCTCGACAAACTTCGCGTTGGGGCGCTCTCCCGCAACTGCGTGCAACTCGATGGAGCTGGCCGAAGGTTTCTGAGTATGCTTCCCATTTGCTCGCTTCTTTTTGTGGCACACGGTCTCGAAACGGCCTGTCTTGTGGCAAAAGTTGCAGGACGCTCGGCGAGCCGGACAGTCGGCGCGAGGGTGTGACGCTCGCCCGCAGAATGGGCACAGCTGTTGCGTTGTCTTATCAGCTGGCGCTCGCTTCCCCTTGCGAGCGGCGTCGACGGCGAACGACGTTGCCTCTGCCGAGTCACGAGCTCTGCGCTCGTTATCTGCGTCTTCGTGTTGCCGGACGTACGTCAGCGCTTCTTGCAACGTCATTTTAGGGTTCCGACAGAGCTTGTCCGAAAGCCCGCGGTCAAGCAAGCCCACGAGAAAACGGTCTCGGACGAGTCGCTCTTCGACGTCGGGTGACGGGTAGTTACAAGACTTGACCATAGTCCGGAGCGCAGTAAAAAATGCGTCGGCCGTTTCACCCGGTTGCTGCGTACGGCGGTGGAAGCGCGCTGACTCGTACAGCTCGTTCGGCGGGTGAACGAAGTGGTCGGTGAACGCCTTTTTCACGGCGGCGACGTCCTTCATATCCGCCTCGGCTAGCGTAGTCGACGCGAGGACCACCCTGGCTTGCGGGCCCATACAGTAGAGCATGGAGCGCACCTGGACCTCCGCCGGAGCGACGTAAAGTCCGGTAGCGAACGAAAAGTCCTCGAACTGCAACAGCCATGTGGGCCAGGAGCTGGGGTTATCGAAGTCAAACGGTGACGGTGCACGCAGCTGAGCCATGCCTGGAAACGGAGTGGCCGACGAAGTCGACGTCCCGGCGGAGCCCTCAACACCGGTAGTCGTCATGGCGGAGCAGCGGCGGCGGCGGCGGCGGCTGCGGGGCGGCGGCGGCGGGGTCGTGTCACGAGGATGCGAGCACGGGATCAGCGGGAAGGTGAATCCCGCCCACTTCTGACACCATGTCGAGCGCATCGGGCGAGTAAAGACACGACAGCCGAGCCTCCGGGTGGGCAAGTCCCGCATGTTTTATTGGCAGCCGTTAATATAGAAATCAGTACATACTGCGCTGCCATCTGGCAGTACTGTAGCACACTACATCAATATACAGCCATCTATTGGTACTGCCGTACACTACATTCTTAACGCGCACAACACCGTGCTGTGTCTTGTGTGTTCTTCGTTCCGTTGTCTGCGCTGTTCTGCCACAACGATCTGAATTAGTTTAGACGTGTGTGATAAGTGACTACAGGTGACCTTTAGTTAGATGTAATGTTTAAATATCAAACTTGGCGATTTTTCATCTTTGTGGAAATGGATGGGGATTTTCTTTGTATTACCTTCTCAATGGTTGCCAACTACAGACAGGAATACCTGGGACTGTAAAGGTACATTTTATTTACATTCTGCACTTTTAGCTCGTGCAAGTATTGCACTTATGTCACTTGAATTGACGCAATTGTTGCAAAATGTGGCGTCTGCCACTGGGCCAGTACAAGGCATGGCTACGCAACAAACTCCAAGCAAGAGCAGTACGACAGATTGCGATATACATCTTTTATAGCAATCGCTAACTTTAACCTTAGAGCAGGGGTCTCAAACTGGCCTCCACTAGTGGGCCGCAGTTACGAAAATTTATTCCTGCAAGGGCCACGATAGAGGAGCGAGGAGGGGGGGGGGGGAGGGGGGGATGGAGGGTGCAGTTTGAAATAGTTCCAGCTAACGTTGCCATTTCAGAGGCCCTTCACATATTTCATATATGGGTCATTTCTGAAGAATATTTGGCACCAGGATACGAACATAATGATACCAATCTCGATCTTCAAAATTACTAAAATCTGGGCGCAGACTCTGACTTGTTTGACGGTTATGTATCAACTAAAGTCCCTAGATTTTTCCCTCTTAAGTACCGACAAGCATTGAAGCGCCACGGACGAATCTCATTGGCTAACGCTCGTTTTCGGTAGCCATGTTCTTCCTAACTCCCAACACCTGGTGAAACTCGTCCCCCCGCTCACTAACGACGGGAGGAGAAAGGCGCGTCGCGTTAGCGTATTGTCCGCTGAAAGATGCGTGGCTAATGCACTTAGACGTGCGTGGCTTTGTAAATCTTCCAAGTTAGGAAGAAAATGGCGGCAAACGCCGGGTGGGAGAGGAAGCAGTTGTCGGTACTTAAGTAAAAGGGCAAAATCAACATCCGTCCGTTGTGTGTTTTTGCGCTGTAGTGTGCCAGATACTTGGCTCTAACAGAGGAAACCGACCTTAGCGTTGATGCAATGAATGATAATTTGACTAGTATCGTTAAGGAGTGTGCAATGGAAGTCGAGGTACAGTCATTAGACGGGACACTGGCAAACTTTCCCAGGAGACGAAAAACCTCATTATATTAGGAATGTCAATGTATGACAGCCTCAAACACAACAGACAAAATAGAACTGGCAGAGCTTTAGAAGTAGGCATAAGGTAGATGACATAAGAAGGTATAACATGGCGAGAATTGAACATGCTCTAAAGAACGGACGAAGCCTCAAAGCTGTGAAGAGAAAACTGGGCATAGGCAAAAAACAGAAGTATGCACCAATAGACAAGGAAGGCAAAGTCACTACTAATATGGATAAGATATTTGAAATAGCGGAGGAGTTCATCAGAGATCTGTACAGTAGCCGGGACAATCGGGACGATAAATTAAAGAAGTATTAGTAGCCCAGAGGAAGTGGACATCCCACCAGTAATGACAGGGAAAGTAAAGAGCAATTGGAGGGAATGCAAAGAGGCAAAGCCTCTGGTGAGGATCAGGTAACATCGATCAGATCTGTTGAAAGACGGTGGACAGATTATGTTAGAAAAAAAAAAGCTGGCCATACGAACTGTCTCTTGACGGTGAGGGTAGCCTGCATGCAGAATCTTGGAAGAATGCTAACATCATCATATTCATAATCCATAAGAAAGGGGACGTCAAGGATCTGAAAAATTACACGCCGATCAGCTTAATGTCGGTTGCTACAAGTTGTTTACAAAAGTAATAGCTAATAGAATTAAGACATAAGAATTCAATAAGCCAAAGGACCAAGCAGGATTTCATACAGGCTGCTCACTAAAAGACCATATTCATACTATCAATCAGGCGATAGAGAAATGCGCAGAATACAACCAACCCCTTAGATTAAAAGGCATTTCATTCGGTCGCGATAGCAGTCAGGCACTGCAGAATCAGAGCGTAGACGATGCAAATACAGCATAGACCGCTTGTAACATAAGTCGCCGGAGTCGCGAATATCCGCGCTATTCACCTGGTGTGCGACCGATGGCGGCGCTGCGAACCGCGCCCGCATGACGTCAGAGCGGCGATTTGGGCGATTCGTCTGCTACGTAGGCCCGGCGCCGTGTAGAAACCACCGTTGCGGTAAAACTCAACGAAGAAGCAGTTCAGGTCGGTTATCTTGTGTATGGTGGCTACCGACGCCGTTCGAACAACTGTGGGTCTCCGCTTTTGACGTTCATTTTAGAAGCAAAGCTCTTTGTTTGTCATAACTGCGGCCGCTTGTCTCCGCGGCGAGTGCTGCGCAATGGTGAAGTACTGTTTTGTGCCTCAGTGTACTTCATCCGCTCGTGAAAAGGGTGTTCGCTTTCACAATACTATCCCAAGAACCCGAAGCTAAACAAAAAGTGGATAGTCAATCACAGAATGGGAAAGCGCCCCACGCCTTCATCGACCGTGTGCAGCAAGCACTTTGCTGACAGCGACTTCTGCTACCCACCTTACGCGCCACTCTTCGGTGAGCTTGTAACCGTGTTTGAGTGCCTCGCCAGTACTTTAGCCATTTATTGCACGCAGGCTATAAGCGTAGGCGACTTATACTACAGGTGCGGTGCCGTTCCAGAACCTGAGGGCCCCTTAGACAAGGAGCCGACGACGCGGCCTCCGAATCGCCTCGCAGGTAAGCGCGCCTCGTGAGCGCAGCTGAGCGGCGTAGGATGTCAAAGACAACGGCTGCATTTGGATCGTGTACGTAAGTACATACGTATTTTACTCATGACCACAAGCGCGCGCCTAGCGGACTGCTTATAATAAATTCATAAGCGAAACCTGCTGCCGCTGTTTAGTGCACATTCTCTAACGGAAATTTCCACCTGAGTCAGTGCAGACACTTTTTAAAGAGCGGAGCTCTTTAAGCCTTTCGTTATGCGCCACGTGCGTGAACAGAAACCAGCTTGCCTTTGCCCCGCTGCACGTTACACGTAGAAATTGCCTCACCCTGCTTTGCACAAACAGCGAGCATTCGCCACTTGACTGCCGTCGATCACGACAGAGACGTTGTGTGGCGGGTTCGCAAGTCTAGTTGTTTGCAAGACGAGCGCCGCGACGGTGATGCGATCTCCGGACGTTGACGGCCTCGGCCGCGCATTCAACAACGTGGCCTTCGTGTTCCTGACATAAAGATGCTCAATCTCCGTGCCGCCCGCCGTCGAGCGCAGCAAATTGCCAAGCGCTCGCAGCGGGATGGGCACTGGACGGTTTTCAACCGAATTGATGCCGTCTGCCGCCGACACGCGCGTCGTACACCGCTTCGCCCTCGATGAGACACTGCGACGTTTCGCAAGCTTTATCTGAATACTTGTAGATGCTGGAGAAAGGCAGGTTTACTGAAATATCAAAAGAAACACCCGAACCGGCGGCAAGTGTGGATAACGAGCTCTCGGAGAACACTCACACATATAGTTTCACTTTCTTACCAGCAATGCAGTCGGTGGCATCGGCGCACTCGTCGGCCATCCGGAGGATTTCCTGGCCCTGTCATTTGGGCTTAAACTAAAACAAGTTCATAACTGCATTCGAAAACATTCGTCACAGGCGTTCGTTAACCCACGCGAGGCTGTTCGGTCGACAAAGTTCTCGCCTGAAGCAGACGATCCTCGTACTGGAGCCGCGGCGGCTGAGAGCGGAGTCCCCGCTCCGACGTCACATGCGAGAGGGCGCCACTCCAAGATCTCGAGGCGAGATTTCTGAAAGGCTGCACGTACGTGTGTAAAACATGACCAAGAGACAGCGATTCCGACTATCGGGGCATGCGACTGAGACGCAAGTTTCCATCCGCTTATATTTGAAAATGTTGAACGTTAGCATCCGCGTAACTGCGGTGCCGACATAACGAACGCGGAAAAAAAAAAAAGTGCGTTAACGGAAAGATGCAAACTAACTTTTCCGGACCTCGCCGCGGTACCACAATGGCGCAGAAACTATACGTCAACCGGCAATTAAAATTTTCGCACGCTTTCGATTTCCCGGGCGCGTGCGCGTTGGAAACAGTGGCGACTACCCAGGAATATTTTTCGGGGGATGCTTATGTCTAGAACGGCTAACTTTGGCAACTGTTGGTCGCTGTTAAGGCGCTGAAATACTTTAGTATCACCCAAAAAGTTAAAGCATGAAAATATTTCGGGGGGGTGTCGGGACCCCCCTCAACTCCCCCCCCCCCCCCCTCCCTCCCAGTTGCACGAACCGCCACACGAGTGTTACTACCTACACACGCAGGTCCTCATTTTCGTTGAAGATGCAAGTCACCCCCTAAAAATGCAACAAGTGCGAAATGTTCCGTTGATTCGGCGTCATATACCGCAACTTTGATAGTCCGCGGCCACTACCGACGAGGACACGAGGCAGCTAGCGTTCGTTAGGCCTAGCGTATGGGTTGCAATGCATGCCGTCGCGAGACGCTTGCCCAAGAAACACGGAGATCGCACTCGCGAACCGAGGGCAGCACGCGTGAAACGAAATTTCGGTTCGCGGTGGGAAAAACAGACGCCGCAACTATCCTCAAAAAATGTCTTCCAAGCTTGCAAGTCCGCCTGTTGGTGGTCAAAGTCGAAAGCTCGATCGCGTCTCAAGCATCGCATCGAATTCGCACGCGCGAAATCTGCGCTTTACGACAACGCAACTATTTTCCCGATAGAAAAACGAAGAGACAAATTAACAGCGGTGGACGCGGGCGCAGTTCATGACGGGGCGCGCATCACAGGCGGCCGAAGCAAAAGCGGCAAAGGCTTCCGCGTCGCCTACGCAACAACTCGACCTCTTCACAACCCCCCCCCCCCCCCCCCTCACGCTTCCCGTTCGTTCGTTCTGCGTCCCCTCCTTCGTAACGCCGTCGTCGCTTTCCCCCGGCCGGCGCACCTGCGCCGAGAAGCGCGCTCGCTCCCTCGATCGCTTCTATGAGGATTTTCCGGCAAACGCATTATAACCGGTCTTTCATTCCGGGGCACTGCACAATAAGCGGTATGCATATACATGGAGTCCTATAGGAGGGTAAACGAGAGTCGGAAAAAGCATTACATAATTTGCATGTCATGTTTTACATGTTAGGGCCTGTCATTTGTGTTCGTCATACAGTCACGTCGTGCAATACCAATTTTGGTGCATATCAAGCTAGCGAACTGGACGCAAGCGCACCATCAGCGTGGCATGTAAATGGCGTTGTAGATGATATGCATGCCAAGATTTTCATGTTACCACCTGCCACCTATGTTCGTCATACAGTCATGTCACTCAATACCAAATTTGGTGTATCTCAAGCAAACGAAACAGCCGCGAGTGCGCCATGAGCGTGGCATGCAAGTCATGTCGCACATGACAAGTCATGATTTCCATATTACCACTTGTCATTTATGTTCGTCATACAGTCACGTCACTCAATCCCAAATTTGGTGTATATCAAGCTAACGAAACGGCCGCGAGCGCGCCATGAGCGTGGCATGTAAATCATGTTGTTCATGACCTGCACATCATTATTTGCATATTACCACCGGTCATTTATGTTCGTCATACAGTCAGATCACTCAATCCCAAATTTAGTGTATATCAAGCTAACGACTGCAATCCATTTCGTTAGCGTGGCATGTAAATTTACATGAGCGTGGCATGGAAATCATACTTTTTATGACAAGTTAGTCATGATTTTCATGATATGACCAGCCATTTATGTTCGTCATACAGTCATGCTATGCCATACCAAATTTGGTATAAATCCCATTAACGATACGGCCAGGAGAGCACAGAGTCGTAGGCGGCTAGATAGATAGATACACTCAGTCGCCGAAGTTCGCTAAGAAACGCTTCGCATTTAAAAACCGCATTATAACCGGTCCTGCACCGTAAGCGGTTACGTTAAAAATGGTTTGCACTGTATAGACATACTGGAAGAAATCTACAGCGGATCCACAGCCACCACAGTCCTCCATAAAGAAATAAAGAACGGTGTAAGGCAGGGAGACATGATCTCCCCATTGCTATTCACCGCGTGACGGGGTATTCAGGACCTTAGATTGGGAAGAGTTAGGGATAAGAGTAAATGGAGAGTACCTCATAACCTGTGACTCGCTGATGACATTGCATACAACTCATGATCACTGATTGGACAAGGAAAGCAAAAGAGTAGGTCTGAAAATTAATATGCATAAAACTAAAGTATTGTGCAACAATCTCGGCAGAGAACAGCGCTTCGCGATAGGTGGTGAGACACTGGAAGTTGTAAAGGAATACGCAACCGCGGGGCCGAACCGTGAAAGTGAAATAACTAGAAGAATAAGGATGGGGTGGAGCACATTCGGCAAGCATTCTCAAATTATGAATGGTAGTCTTATCAGTATCCCTCAAGAGGAAGGTATATAACAGCTGCATCTTACCGGTACTTACCTACGAAGCCGAAACCTGAAGGCTTACAAAGGGGATTCAATTTAAATTAAGGACGGCGCAATGAGCAATGGAAAGGAAAATGATAGGTGCAACCTCAAGAGACAGGAAGGGAGCAGGGTGGGTCAGGGAACAAACGGGTGTCAAGTGCATCTTAGTCGAAATCAAGAAGTGGGCATGGGCAGGGCGTGTTACACATAGGCAGGATAACTGCTTGTCATTAAAGGGTCACTAAAAAGAAAAACGATTTTTCGCGTATTGGTAAAGTACTATTTCACAGTCCCGAAAACACCACTCTTACTGCGAGACGGTGCTTGGTAAGCGAGAAAATGCGGGTGTAGATGCCACCTTGATTCCTGCACCAAACACCGTGATGTCAGATTTTGACGGCGTCTACTGGGTCCTACATAGTTTTTAGTCGGTAAAAATGAAGTACACTGTCATCTGTGGGTGCCATAGACCTAACATATGAAGTTTCCAAAAATTTCATTGAGCCCATGTCGTGAAAACACGAAAAATAGATTTTGAAATTCGTGACGTCACGAACAGAGATTTCGGCACGAAACTTGAATGAAAATTCAACCTTGATTTTCTCCGCTAATAATGAACTCATGATAGTGAAACCTGTGACAGAGTTCTGAACAGAGTTCTGATCTAAACCAAGTCACTGTTTCACTTTAGTGTGCCTTTAAGGGTAACTAACTGGATTCCAAGAGAAGGCAATCACGTGAAGGGGAGACAAGGTTAGGAGGGCAGATGAGATTAAGAAGTTTGCTGGTACAACGTGGCAATAGCAAGCACAAGACTGACGATTGGCAAAATTTGGGAGAGGCCCATGCCCTGCAGTGGGTGTAGTCAGGCTGATATATACGTTTAGCAAAGGCCGATATATAAGTTTTGCGCACCAACCATCCTGTCCTCTTGTTCAGTCACTCGTTTGTGCATTTCGCTCAGCGCGACTATGTTACAACTGATATATACACATAAGGGATGGAATGGGTTAAGCTAAGTGTTGCATATAATAGAGAGGCACTAAGGTATGTCATAAATTCAAATGGGAGCCATTAGTAGAAAATAAACAGCAGTTTCATCAGAAACCCATCGTATTAGATCTCAACCGCGCACTTCTTTGCACATGGCTACGGCAGCGTGCAAAACACAAAGTTCACCTAAGGGATACACCTGGACACGCTCTCTCCCCTCCGCATTGTTGTGCCGGGTTACACGGCATCCATTCGCCTCAGGTACGAGTCACAGGACAGGGCTTGCATAGTAGTATGCACTTGCTTCGGCACATGGCCCTTTATCCTTCCCTCACTCATACAAGAGCATGCGCCTGCATATGTCACCAGTTGCTCTGATGGATGTTCCAGGTTACAGTGAACTATAGGTTGTAGACTCACCGGCGTCGAACGCTCAATGCTGCTGATGTCACACCAAGGCCGACGGGCGAGTGCCACTACCTGTCAAGGATTAGGGTTTCCTACAGACTTGTTAAAAATACCAGTTTCTAATTTTAATTTTTATCCATGAATAAACAATAGATCTGTACCTTCAGAAATTTTTTTTCCAAAAACAGGCCATTCTGAAGATCTTCAGTATGCAATCAAAAAAGTTGACCTTTGGAAGTCTCATATGGCAAAAAAAATTCGGCCTTCAAAGGGTTAGGCTCACTTTCAAAGCAGAGACCAAAAGATTTTTTAAAAATAATTTCTCACAAGACTAGAGAATTCCCCACAGTCTGTGGGGAGTCTGTGGGTGTGGGAATGATACACTCTCCCACACCCAAACATCTCTCCATCTTTGCCTTGCCATCCAACAACTGTGCCAAATACGCTCATGGTGCACCTCACCTGGGGCACGATGCCCTCACAGTCAACTCGCCATCAGGCTGCGACACTTCCCTAAACAAAGACAACTAGGATGAGAGTCTGTTTAGTATTTTGTTATTTCTCGGGAACATTTTTGAAGAAACCTTTAAACAAACATGGTCTAACAAAATGTGGCAGAGAAGCACTAGATAATGTGTATAAGATCATCTACGATGTCTTGTATATGGAAGTGATGTTAAGCATTAGGTAGGCTGAAGTGTCGGCCAGATGCCCACTCATAATTTCTGTGCCCATGCTTCGTACATACCACAAGCCTAAAAACAAGTGTTGCCCCACTTCGCGATTGATTTTTCTGCAGAAAAATATCAGAACCTCTCACAGTCATGGTATGGCAATTTCTGAAAAGCCAGGCATCTCATAGGATGTGTTTGACTGATTTATTTTCACTAAAACCATTTGTAAAATTCAAGTCCTACATAAAGAGAAAACAAAACTGCAACAACGCCTATCACTTTTGACTGGCAGACAGAAAAAGAAAATGCTCACCACAAAATCTGTTTCTGTGTGCGAGACCACTTAGAACAAAACCTAGTTGCATTTCTTGCGATGAGAAGACGATAGGCTGTTCCACCTGTGACGCCACAATGTGTAACTCCGCGCAGAGACGAGAGGGTGCGCGGAAGCTGAAGAAATTCAAATAGTGATCACCTAGGCAAGGGGCATCTCATGCACACTCCATTAAATTAGTCTTTGTACAACCTGGAGTTATCAGAAGGGTTGTCGGCATTCCTTGCCACGACGGCTGCGAATGCGCGCACCTGACAGATGTTCAATGGTCTATTTACAAGTGTGTACACGATTGAACGAAACAGGCGGAACACTTTCACTGGAGCAGCTTGTTGTTGTTGTTGTTGTTTGAGCCTTGAACGATGGGCCTTGCCCACTCTACAAAGTCGTCAATCAGCACTGGCCAGGCACCTGCATGTGATAGACCAGCAGATGCTGTGAAAACTGTGCCGATTCCCCAGGGTCATAATGGAATGCACTGATAAAGGACAAGGCAGCACGAAGAAAGATTAACTGTATATCCTCCTTTATGCTGGTTCATCAGTGCTTAACATCCCATATCTGGAATACTTTGTTGCAGACTAGTTTAGTTGGTTCATATTAACATGTTGCGCAACCACAAAAAAGAGAGAAAGATAGAGAGAAACTGCTCTCGGTCCTCTCTCTTCTTTTGATGTCGTTGCCCAGCTTGTTAATGTCCAAGCCCATCAACTTGTGATAATGAAACACACAATTCTAAAAGACAGGGCGTGCAAACACGGACACAAGAAAGAAGTCAGGACACCACAGACGCCAACTAAACAATTGCAAAGGCACACAACAGTGGAAAAGAAAGAATGAATGAATGAAACAACTTTATTGCTAGATCCGGCTAGTTACTGGTCTGGGCCAGACCGCTCAGATGGAGGATGGAAGACCTTGTCTCCCACTAGCCTCCCTGGCCTGCTGGATAGGCCCAGGTTTGACCTTGTAGATCGGAGCTGAGCAGCGCTTTACGCCATCGCTCCCGCAGAGGTTCTGGGGAGTCTGTCTGCTGATTGGCACACCCCCCATAGCATGCGGCTTAGGGAGGCCGCTTCTATTTTACATGCTTTACATATCGAGTCTGGGTAAATCTCTGGAAACATCCTGTGTAGCTGAGAAGGGCTGGGAAAAGAATTGGTTTGTAATTTGCGCCAATTTGTCGCCTGTTTTCTATCTAATTTTGGGTGAGGCGGAGGAAAAATCCGCCTCAAGTCACAGTGATACTTGGTATATTCTGCATAGCTAGCTATTCTGTCTTTTGTTAAAGGTTCGGTTTCGGCAGCAGCATCTCCCGACGAGGGTACCCCTAGGGCTGAGTGGCGGGTTTGTTCTCGCGACAGCGCATGGACCGTCTCGTTCAGGTTGTAGGCGGCTGTGTTTGTGTGTGCCGGGAACCGGATTATATATTTACGTTCCTCTGAACACATCACTTCCTGGCTCTGCGCGAGAACTTTCAGGGCACTTTGTGAAATACGTCTGCACGCAAAATACCTAATCGCGACCCGTGAGTTGCTCAGAATAAAGCTATGTTTAGTGGAAGTGACAGCCATGGCGGTGGCCACCTCCAGCTTCCTCAATGCGTGTCGTTAAGACAGTACAGGCATTAATGCAGTTTCCGGTCGCGTCTACAGCCGCTGCAACAGGCGCTCTCTTCTTGGAGTAGGGGCTTGCATCTACAAACAGAGACTTTTGAAGCCACGAAAACTTATCTGCACACGCCCAAGCAAAAGGCAATTCAAATTTCACAAATGTCACGATACACAATGGCGGCACTCCCCACCAATCGCTGTGCCCCTTGATGCAGTGATCGCGCCAGTGCTGCTATTAGCAGTTGCCCCATGGACTCGCCATGAGATGGCCGTGTGTCATTCGCTTGGAGGAAGAACAGTGGGAACTGGAGGAGCGCCAACGCCCAAAGAAGAGCGAAAACAACGCACAGCCACAGCTGCTAGCTTCCAACTTCACAGTAGTGGAGGGGCTCTTGACTTTTTGGTACTGTCATATGAATGTTTGTACTTTCGTAATATTCTAGACAAGTGCTCTCGCAACAGAAAATAAATTTTTATTGAACCACCCTAAATTTGCTGCTTTTTTTTTTTGTGAACAGGAAAGTGTTTTTAAAGCCCACTTTAGCAATTTGAGTAATTGCATCAAACTGTGATCAATTTGCGGTCAAAGCATCACTAAAGAACTATATACAAGTACCAGTTGAACAAAAGGGGCAAAACTGTGCTGGGACGATGACTTGGTGTAACCGAAACTGCCGGCATCATGCTTTAAGGGTCCCACCATGCAGCATACCGCAAGCTGTCCTTACAACTGTCAGCATTCAATATAAATTAGGAAGAGGCATATATATTTATGTATTCACTATTTAACACAAAGTATATTTCACACACTTTTTGCAGAGTAAAGACGTTCATGGGAGACTATGATTATTTAATATGACGTGGTACTAGCAAAATAAGAGGCGGGGACGAGAAGAAGAAACACAGGACTACGCTAGCATAGTCCCGTGTTTCTTCTTCTCGTCCCCGTCTCTTATTTTGCTAGTACCATGCCATATTATTCTTGATACCAACTAGCCCAACTTTCCGCCTTAAACCTTTGTGGGGCAGCGGGACTCATAAGTCCTTTTTTTCTTCACCGTGTTCTAATCTTTTAGATCAAAACCTCTGAATCGATTGCTTTCAAATTTCTAGTGTAACAGCGTTGTTATAAAAATAGGTTTTGGTAGTTTGTTTGATGGTATTCGCAAGGTGGCAGCACACAAACATTTTCCAAACGAACCATACCGCTTGCACGCGCTGCACCTCTTTTTCATCAGATTTTGGCGCACACTCCACCCAAATGGAGCATAAAAGGCAAGCTTGAAAAGTATTTCATACTCACGAGTTTCTAAATGTGCAATTATATTGCCTTTCTTCATTCCTCCCCATACAGTTTCCTCAAAAATTTGTGCAAAGCAAAAATGACAAGCATTCAATCATTTATTTTTGAAAGTGCAGCGAGTTTAACATTGTGTACAGCTGATTGCAGAATCCAATTTTCATTCTGTTTCATGCAGGGAACCTCTTCCTGTGAAAGAAGCAGTTGAGCTTCTTCCATGGACAAAAGTTAGACTGTTACAGGCATGCCCAGTACCCATATCTTCTGCTCAAATGCCGTTACAGCGAGTGGATCTACTATGGACATTTAGTTAACTTTTTTAGGCGCGAAGCTCCTTAGGCCGCCGCCGTAGCCGTTGAAGCTCCCTGGCACGGTGCCAGCTGTGGCGTCTCCCCCTTAGGCGGGAGAATAAATGAGCTTTATGAGCGCTGGAACGAGGATGGCGTCTGCATGATGCCCAAAGTGCGAGAATACGAACGCATGTGAAACGGTGGCAGATTAGTCTCCCTCTCCCTCTTTCTTCGACTCTCGTCCTCTCCCCTCAAACTGGAGAATGCGCGAAACCATCGCTTCACCCTGTCGTTCGCCCAGTGGTTGGTCCGTTGCCTGGACAATGAAACGCCGCGCGCGCCGAACGCCGTGTGTGTCCCATTTCTAAGGAGCTTCGCTCATCGGTTGTATTCGTACACGGAACAACTGTAGTTGAAGTTTGTAGGCTCTGTCCTTTCTTGATTGTAAGGCAGCAGCAAGTTCACATAAAAAAATAAAAGTACTTTTATTTTCTGAAATGAGTGCCTTTCAGTGGGCAGTGCGAGAGATATGTCCCACTTTTTCTGGAAAACCCTTAACAATAGAGAGCTCAAATATTGTCCATATTATAAGAAGTTGATACAAATGACAATGCTGCCCTCAATAGTTGGCGTGCGTAGTCCATAACGTTAGGCCACATGAAAGGTTAACTATGATTATTTCCTTCAAATCCATACATCGATTTCTTATACAGGGCATTTCACGCGACAAGAATGAAGGGTTCCAAAAAAGTGATTAACCACAACTGACTGAAACCAACAACGTATGGTTTGCTCTCGTGGCACTCATTAGGATATTTTTATATTGTACTTAACTCGATAAGTAACTAAGATAAATTATGCAAAATATTTTATATTCACCATAGGGCCAAGATCGTTTCGTTACGTTGTAGAGGGCGTTCTGAAACGACCAGTTAGATTTTTTGTGGTGATGTTCATGCTGCATGAGGATTTTTTCTGGTGCTTAAAGAAAACCCATCAAATACGAAATAAAGCCACATGACTGTGCACTTGTGCTACTCTTTATACAGTCCTCTAAGCCATGTTTTGAGATAAACTAGTGTACATGCGGACCTAGGCGAAACAAGTGGCTGTGGCTGTAGGCATCAGATTCACAGGGCACGAGCATTCTTGAAGGCGGCACACAAGAAGGAAGCCCGCGGTCTCTGATAAGTGATAGCCTGATGGTTGCGTGTATGGTCGTTAATTTATCTAATTAGGCACAACATAAGATGACCTAATGAGCAGCACATGATGGCAAACCATATTTTGTTGGTTTCATTCAGTTGTGGTTAATCACTTTTTTAAAAACCCTTGCTTCTTGTTACGTGAAACACCCTGCATATACAAAAAAAAAAAAGGTTACTTTCGCGAGGACAGGAGATGGGACCTTTCAGAATACAGTAAAAGCTCGCTAATTTGAACTCCATTAATTCAAACTTACAGTTAATTCGAACTGATGCCCTGGTCCTGGCACAGCCATATGTATTTCTATGGGGGAAAACTGCCGATAATTCGAATGCATCGGTATCTACAACGGTTAATTCGAACTGGGAGCCCCATGGCTTTCATCCCTCCTCGCAGAAATCGGCCCAGAATGATTGCCCAAATGACTCATTACTTTCATCGGTGTAAAAGAAATGCAGCGATTCATTTCCATGTATGCTTTTATGGTTGTAAATGTCTGTCTGCTGCTACTGCTGTATGGGTGGCACGGCCCAGTCAGGCAATGCTTGCCTTTAGCCGTGTCCCCTTGGACAATTTCATTATTGTTCTAAGAAAGAAAGACTTTAAATTTTGATTGCGTTAGCTCTGCCATAAAAATAAATGTGTTTCGGAGCACAAATAGCTTCATTATTTTGGCAATAAGGCTCACTGCTCACGTGAATGCAAGTCGCTGCTTGTTTCTGGTGTATCACTGACTGATCAATAAATTCTGTGTGCTGTTAACTTAATTTACAAAATTACCTGCCACAAAGGTGTAGTATCGCCTAACTTGGGAGAATGAGTCCAGTGGTAACTTCTCTCAGTTCTCCCCGCACAATGTGGCAAGATGTCTGTTCATTCTAGCGCCTGCCCGCTAAATTCGAACGCCGCTTAATTTTAACAATTTTATAGTCCCCTTAGAGTTCGAATTAATGAGCTTTTACTGTACACATGCGTCCCGCATGCTTCGTAAATAAGCACAAAGAGCTCCTCACATAAGTTTAGGTAGTGGCATAAGGACAGCAAAATATGGCCCTGTAGTCCCATTGTCAAAAAAGGTGGCAGTGTGGTTTGAGACTTGATTCTGAAACTAACATTCTTCACTATGTTTGAAGATAACTTCATGCGGTTTTGCTGTACAACAAAGGTCTCTCTTTGAACGTTATAGCCACAACTGGTTAGCACAGAATGTACAATAACTAATTGAAACCAGCAAGCGCACGATGACAGGGACAATGAAAAAAACACAGAGAGAGCTACTGCCAAGTAATATTTATTGTAACACAAATGCACCATATATGTAGTTTCTTCACTCATCACGAAGCAAAAAGACACTTGATACCATGTAGGAAAAGTTTTTGACCGAGTTCATGGATGCGCTATCAAAGGCAAAATCGACAAGGTGATGTGCGAAGAAACTACATATATGGCCTGTTTGTGTCCCAATAAATATTACCTGGAAGTAGCGCTCTGTGCTTCGTTTTCATTCTCCCTGTCTTCGTGTGCTTACCGGTTTCAATATTCCACTGTACCAACTAGCTCGGAAGCCAGCCTCTCATTCAGCACAATAACACACCCAACACACAATGCAAACTTGCCTTCCTCATCATAGTTGCTCATGTCATCAGCAATCATACCACTGAAGTCCAACAGCAAATTCCACGTGTCCTTGGGTATAGACCTCTTGTGGTGTTCCTAAAAACATGCAATGACCTTCTTATATCACAGAGCTTACAAAAGACCAGTTAGAGTAAATTAGATTTAAAATCGTAAGCTACAATGGTATTATGAGGTATACTTCACACGGGGACTTGCATTAATTTTTGGCACCAAGGGCTTGAAATGTGTACCTACGTCTATGCAAGCATTTTCTGCTTTGACGATGAAAGAACACTTGCCGTGGGCTTAATAGTGACTTTAGTCTTTGCAATGAGAATAAGATGGATTCCAACATTTTGCTCAGTATAATTCATCACGAAAATACATCAACATGAGAACGGAGGCCTCAAGTGGGTTTTCCATCATTACTGTTAATTTGAAACTGCATGTTGATGCCAGTCTACTAACACATCAGATGCCTTTTTCTAGTAAAAAGTACAGAATGCATAAAAGCGATGCCTTCTATGTTTATTGCAGGTAAAAGAAGCTTCTGGTCAAGAACACACATAACTTGCACTCTCCATTATGAATCCCGCACAAGCGCCCCCTTTCCCTTTTCGGGAGAGTTGAAATGTGACCCAGCAAGCCCAGCACGTTAGTCGATGAAAGGCATTGCAGAATTCATAGAGCAAACAAACACAAATTGGCAACGACTAATTGTACAGTATTACGTAGTCCGTACGATTTTCATCAAGTAAAATACAGTTAGAGAGTGATAAAGGGGTAATAGTCCCATTTCCATAAACATGGTCTTTGCAATGCGATCTCACAGACTGCAACAGAATAAGCTGTTTTAAAGAGAAATGGTCCTTACTTGCAAGAACTGGCACCAAAGATTCAGAAACTTGAACCTCCCAGGAAACACTATGTTCCAGTAGGTTATTGCCATGTCCAGATCTGAAAAAATCAGCAACATCCATTGTTTGCAACATTGTCAAGAAGTGCCTTAACTAAGGGTTGTGGCAAACACCCCTTAGTTACAGCAGCAGTCAAAGGTGATCTTACACTGGCAATGTGCTACATTTAAATAGACCATGTAACGCTAGTCATAGTTAAAGTAGTAAAACCTTTCTAGTGCAAGGACAACTGGTGTTACATTGTTAAAAAGTCTGACATATTAAAAACTTCGCTAGTATTTGTGCACATTATACCAATGTGGAACGGTTAGTTGTACTTAATAAAAATTACATCTTATTTTCTCTTTTTTTGTGCTTGCCTATGTTAAGCTTTGTAGGATTTAAATACAGCAATAGAGGCCTACTTGTATAACAGAATAAAATTTAAATATGTGAGATCAGTCCACCCACTTTAGCCACACTAGGTACAACTCAAAAGGCAGTGATACTTGCACCTGCAATGCGGATGCACAGAGTCCTGGGCCTATGAGCATGCACCCTAAACTGACGTCATGACACACTCCTGCTGAAGTTGTATCTGACTATACGTATGGAGTGAACCGAGCAACAGAGTTATTTCTCAGTCAACAGAATACAACTGCCTATTTTACAACATTTTCCACCATGTGTACACCACAAAATTATCAACAAGAAAGGTAATTGCATGCTTTCTTGCTGTGCCAGCGAAATTTACTCTACAAAACCAGGAAGGCAGCAGCTAATTCATAACGCCGACCTGCATGCTAAGTTTCAATACCAAATTTTAAATTTATGAAGAGATGTGGCAGAATCATGAGGGTTCACCGGTGTCTAAGTGCATGTCACAAACTTTGCTATACACAGTGACAAACAACAGTTGAAAGAGGCGTTTACCAAGGCCCTTTTGTCCTGGGTTTTTCGCATAATTGAAGGTGAAGTTGTAAAAGTCCTTGAACTTGAGTGGTTCCTTGAGCTCAGGCTCAAGCGTTGAAAGTTTTGCTTTTAACTTCTCGACGCTGTCACAGCTGCAAAGGAGGCAGGTACGCGTGTTAACGACGAGCAACGCGTGTTGATGCGAAGAAAATGTAATTTACTCTTACCCTAACTCTGACATGCCGTTCATGAATTCGTCCCGTGTAAATTCGCACTGGGCGACGGCCTTGAACTTCCACGCTATTATGAGCACCAGCTTGCTCTCGGGACTCAAGCCGAGGTCGTCGAGGAAGCGAACGATACCGTCGACCGTCATCTTGTCTGGTTCGTGAGGATCTGCCGAAAAACAGTGACACGCTATGATGCTCAGCACAAGCAGTCCGTACAGAATCACACGAACAGAATGAAACTGCGTTTCAGGCTGCGCTGCGAACACAGCGATAGACGCGGCTTACACGCTCCGAAACTTCGACATAAATGGGAGTTTCAGGCGCGCAACCTCACGCTGGCGGTAACGACACGGCAGAATACGTTTCTTTGGCACATTTTCTAGCGAAACTTGCAATTCTTAGGAGCTGAAACTGAAACATTAAGCCTAACCGGCTGATCACAAGTGAGGTTCGCCTACGAGCAATAGGCGTGAACGCAGCACACTGAAGCCCTGTTGTCATTACCTTTATATCTGTTGAACAGGTGCTCCAGCTTCTTCCTGTCAACTGATCCTTTGGGCTCTCTGTAGTACATGTCTGGATTTTGGAAAAAATTGTCCGACGCCACATCGAGTTTCCAATCGTGCTGTGTGAGGCAGTAGATGGCCGTCTTCTCTCCGGTCTGTGTGAAGGCGATGAACTGTTTAACTTTCTCCTTTTGTGATGATTTCAATTTATGCTGAAAAGAAGAAAGGCATCGACAGTTAACGCGACATTATTTTATGTTTCAGATACTGCCAGCTAGACGCCCGAAAAAAGAAAAAACTATTAGCTTTCCTACCATTTTCGGCCATTCAGACTCAGCCGCCTGCAATGCGCATGCGTCACTCCGGCACAGCTGATGGCTTTCGGCTCAAACCGATTACTGTTTCATGCGAAATATTACTGCTCAAGCTCTGCCATCAAAATTCATATGTTCTGCGGAAAGATATTATGCCACCAGGGCTGCTTGAGGAGAGTCGTCGCTGGCTGAGCGGCAATTTGCGCTTTCCCTCCCTCTTCCGGGAAAGAGAAAGCATGACGTCACGTTAGAAAAGGTCACGTGATTGCATTTTCCCGCGTTTTCTCAACTTTTGCGGCGTTGCTTTCTTGCCGGGCATCTTGCGTTCGTGTGAAAGCGCAGAACTTTTTTGCGACTTTGGAAATTTCTTGTCCAGGATCATGTCTGGAAAAGATTACGTCGCCGACAGAGGTACGTTGAGCTTGTTTTGCCAGTTATGTTTGCTGTCACTCGTAGACGAGCCGGTGCTTGTGGCCAAGGCGCGGACCTTTAACAATGGGGTAACGGTCCTTTTGCAGAGAAAATCAAGTCGTTTCTCACCGACTTCTACGCAACCGGTGACCGTGGGAAAAAAGGAATTTGTTTACGCGAAGCAACTGGTAAGGCTACCGCTTTTTTTGTTTGTGTAAATGTAAGGTACACCCGCCGATTTCTCTTGATGACCGGCTCATGGACGTGCTCGCAGGTGAACTTGGCGCACCGAGAGCAGGTAGCGCTCACCATCGACTTGGATGATATCGAGGACTACGACAGCGGCCTCGCGGAAGCCATCATGCAAAATGCACGTCGGTACAGCAACCTGTTTGCGGATGTCGTGTATGAAATGTTACCGGACTACAAGCAGAAAGAGGTGTGCACAACCTGCTTTTCCGCCTCACAGGCTTGTAAAGCACCGGACATTTTCGATTTCCTGTGCGCGATAAAGTTGCTCTTTTCGAATTTGGTGCTGGCAGCGTAGAATTTGACCAAACCTTAATACGTACGTATGCATTAATTGTCTACTGTTACTGGCTTTAGAGGGTCCCACACCAGGTTCCATAGAAAAATTTTCTTTACTCGTTAAAAGTTGTAAGGTAGTGTGTATATTGCTGGCTGCCGGCCAAGTATATCGGTCGACCGGATGCCGGCAGTTCTTTCCTATTGGCTGCCTGTGACTTCTCTGCGGGACAGCCCCCTGTACTGTCTGTACGCCATCGGCTGTCCCACGTGTAGTTGGTAACTGCGCTCCACGTGAACGTGTGGCTCTTTTTCTCGTCGCTGCCACTTGTCAACACAAAGTGCCGCCAGATCTGACTGGCCTTATAGTGAGCAGTAGCCTATAGTGACGGCAGGTAAGGAAAGGCGCTAGTAAAACTGGCCTTATAGTGAGCAGTCGCTCTATAGTGAGAGCAGGTTGCGCTATCCTGAGTCGGCGCAGCAGGCGCGCTAGTTAAAACAGTAGGAGAGCGAGTCGATCCGTGATACTGAGAGCAGAGTATTAAGAGAGCGAAGCGATCCGTGATAGAGAGAGCAGAAGTCACCTCTCCGGAAAACCATCGATGTATAAATCTGGCGGCAGTCTGGCCCAACACTTGACCCCCCAAATCTGGCAACAGACTTATGCAACACCAAACAGAACCCTGCCTGCGATTATACATGATTGCTGTTTGCTCCGTGTTTGTATCCTCGTAATGAAGCACAAAACAAGGAACTTTGCGCAGCCACGCTTCGATCAACACCAAACCAGAACAGCCAGTGTGCCGGCAGATAAGTCGCATGGTTACGGGCAGCCAATAGGGAAAAACTGCCGGCAACTTTTCTTCCGGGATAATATGCCGGCTGCCGGCACTATAGGCGCGGCCAAGTTGTAAAGCATCTCAGAGGGCGGCCTTTCTCTCCTATCTTTTACTTCCTTTCTCATCCACCCTCAAGCCGTGCTGTGCTTTCTTATGGGTTGCAGAAATAACCTCCTAGCCTCCAACCACCCTCGTAAGTACCCACAACCGCAGTGGTATTCAAGAGCGTCCGCCTCCTATGCGTGAGCTACCAGGATCATACCTGGATACCCAGTGTTTCTTTAAGGGCGTAGAAGTACTCCTACTTGGCACCCGATGGTGCGGGCAATCATCTCAAGGAGGCGGACTCTTTTCTGCATTCTTTCATTTCCCCTCCCACACAACTCTGTTTGGTGTGCCTTTATGGTTCCTAATCTCAATGCTAATATCAGTACCTGCACTGACTAATTTAGGTGCCACTCTTGTTTGTTTGTAATGGCCAAGCTTGATAGTGGCCCTCTAAAGGGGCCCTGCAACACTTTTTCAGCGTGGGCAGAAAATGCTCCTAATTGGTACTCAACGTCTGCTAGAAATCATTCCCTCTTCTCTCGACAATTGATGCCATAAACTAAAGTTCACAGCCATTGGCTGATTTGAGCATTGTGAGCTGCATAGTTACTGTGGCTGCCACAAGCCCGCATGTGTGCTTACGATCACACTGAAAGTAAGCCGTGCAGGGGTGGTGAATTGTGCGAGTCGCGCATTTGACGGAAAAAAGTGCTCAAGGTCATGACGAAGGGACACATCTTGCCATCCTCCTCCCTGTGTAGCTTTCAGCACGCTTGCTAGTGTGGAAAGAGAGAGAAAGACGTGTGCAACAAATCCCTGTAACTCGCTCGTAAGTGACAGATTCTAAATATTTTTGCCGCAGTCAATTCGTGAGGCAATAAGCTCACGGATGCAGCCACTTGACGATTACTTGGAAAGGTGTTGCAGGGCCCTTCTTAAGGGACCGACAACTGCCCAGAACATGAAATGAGATGACTCCACTGATGAAAAGATTGTCCACTGCATTCACTCAAACTAACCCTGTTTTTTTCGTGAGAGGTGGATTTCTATTTTTATGTCTTCATTGAAAGTTGTGAAAAATGACCTTTGGCGCCTCTGGCGGCAAAAGCATAAATGATCCGATGTACCTGGCCATGTGATCGTTGATTGCTGTACACAATCGAAGATATTTTTGTTAGTATTGAAGTATTGTTTGTTTCTTTATATTAGAAGATATTACTCCATAAAAATGTACATATAGGCCTGCGTTAGTAGTATGCATAATTAAAGTGGCGCTGCTTTCGCATGGCGTAATGATCCCATGCTCGTCAGCACGTTTTGAGCAACTTTTCAGCGTGTTCATGCAACCGTGCACGCAGTTTCCAGGTTGCTAAGATTATGGAGCGACATAGTTTCTCTACCTTCATTTCGTCTCGGGAAATGACGCGCACCGCTACTCGCCGCGGCCGTGCATATGCGTAGTGATTTTTCCGATGACTTGGCTTGGCGCATGTATCGAGAGAGTAACGACGCTGGTACAAGCCACCCAGAACACAGGCGCCGGCAACCTTGGGTGCAGGCACACACAACGCGCTACAAACACAGGGAAGGTGTATAATGTCACATCATCTCATTCTAACAGCTTGTTATTTTCAAAAATAGCTGAAAAGCTCAAAATAAAGGTGGTTAAGCATAGTTACAGGAACTCCAGCGAAAGAAGAACGACGACAGCTTTAACAAATCGCAAGCAGAGCTGGCGGCATCGCTATCAATTCTCAGCGTTGCCGGAGGAAAGGTACATCTGTGTTTAGAGCCTTTCACATTGAAAAATACTGCTTGTAAAATAACTACGTGCTTTTGGGATTAAGTACTGCAGCTATAAACACTACGAAGGGTGAGCTTTCTGTCGCGCCGTATAAAAAATGGGTCGAGAAAAATCAGTTGTCGGTCCCTTTAAGTAATGAGTAGCAAGTTGCTATATATTCCAGCTTCCAGAATATACTGCATAAGGCTGAAAAAAGTACAGTTTTCAGCGAAAAAAAAAAAAAATCATAGGAAACTTGAGTTCATTGGTGTGATTAGGTATTGCCTATTAGTTAATCTTTTTCGTTTGTTTGTTTATGGCAGATTCTAGCAAAGGATGCTTTAGATGTGTACATTGAGCACCGTATGCTTATGGAGAACAGGAACAGACAGCCCGGAGATGTCCGAGATCCACGCAACAAGTATCCACCAGAACTGATGAGGCGATAGTGAGTAACGCCTGAAAATGCTGCTTCATCTGTCTATATATGTTGGCAGATATCCAACCACAAAACTACCATTCGTGCATGCGGAGTTGTAGATCTTTGAGAATGCAACTACCAGTTTGGAAAGGTGCGAGTTTTTGCATTAATGAATCAACTCCTTTTTTTTTTCCGAAACAGACCTTCAATAAGACTGTTTCATATTATGTTCAACAAGGATTGCTGACAAGTGATTTAAATCAAATATAACTTATGTCCCTGCAGAATAGCACTATGTTTTGCAGACCAGATAAAATGGCCAAAGCAAGTGTTAAGATACAGAGTGCTCATATTGTATTTTGAAATAATTTGCTTTGATGTGATCACTATTAATTCATTTTGATTCTAGACATACAATGCACTATTTCTGGAATCTTGTTAAATTGAACTTGAAGAGACCCTCTGAAAAGGTGTTCGCTTCAGCAGGAGAAAGAAATGCAGGGGTGCAGCAGTCGAACAGGAACCTGACCAAATTAGAGGCAGCTATTCCGCTTGAACCATCTCTATTTACTGAGATTATAATGTCACTGTTTTTATGCTTTTACCAGTGAGTTATCATATAGTGTCTGCGAAGAAACATGCAATGTTGTAATTGGAACAGTTTGTAACCTTAAACAACGCCTGTGGGAAGAATTTCTTAAATTCGTAAAACACATACTTCAGAATGCCTTGCAGACTTGTTAGTGATAGAATCGCATTCAAAACACTTTTCGTGTTAAAGTAACCCCTCCTGCCTTTTCTTTTCTGTTGTGCAGTGAAGTCTACTTCAAGATGCCGTCAGCTACCAAGCCTCTGTCAGTACGGGATGTTAAGGCAGGCTGCATTGGGAAGCTCGTTACTGTGAAAGGAATTGTCACACGGTGTACTGAAGTGAAACCCATTATGTGCGTTGCGACATACACTTGTGACCAGTGTGGTGCTGAAACCTATCAGCCTGTAAGTACAGCCCATGGATTCTGACTTTGAAATTTCAAGCACAGTACTCACGGATTGGAACAGGACAATTTAGGGCTAAGTAATGCACATACTATCATTTCTGCCATCTTCAGTTCGTGTCATATCGGTGTAATTTTGATTCGTCGCGACACGATGTGGTTAGCTCGAGAAATTGCGCATACCAGTCGTAATACTAAAAAATTTGATGTCGCGTTTGAATCCGTGAGTACTGTACATCCTCAACACAGTAGTGACACAAAAATATTGCTTTGCTCTTTGTTAAGTAGTTCTCAGGTTTGTAATAACTGTGTTTCTTTTAGTTCTCTTGTTTGAAAATCAAATAATGGTAAATACTGAGCTGTTGCCTCTGTTCTGCATTAGTGGAGCTGAGTGGTTTCTTAGATGTATTCCTTGCGAGGAAGGCTTGTTGTAAGTGTGTATGCTATTCTATTCGCAGATCAGCAGCCCCAGTTTTATGCCTCTGGTGACTTGCCCAAGTGATGACTGCCGTGTCAACCGATCGGGAGGTCGGCTCTACCTTCAAACGAGAGGTTCCAAGTTTATCAAGTTTCAAGAGCTCAAGATACAAGAACATGTAAGAAGGTTGACTGCTCTGTAGTTGTTGCCATCACTTCTGGAGTTCTCCACTCAGGGGAAGGGCTGGGGGAGTGCAAACGCTTGCGACCGCTCCGGTAGACCGCCAATCCCTGCAGGACTCAACATTTTTTTTTCTTTTTATCGCATTCCTAGGCATTCTTTTATCATAATTAGGTAGTATTAGAAGGAAATATCAAGTAGAAGTTCATATAAATCATACGTATAACGTGCTGTTGACAGAAGGCTGGCAACAGATGAACTTTATTTGACTGAATCGTATTTCTCAGTTACGTCTAATAGATTTCATAGTGTATTGATGTGTTGTTAGAATAGGTGGAATGCCAGGATTGAACTTAGGTGTGAAGGTTTGGAAGCACTTACTTTACTGTAAAGTCTTGTTAAATGCGATGTGTAGGAAATGGGAAAATATCTTTTATTTAACAAGTCAGCCAGATTCAAAACCAAAACTGAGCTAGGCTTCACGGACATGTAGTACATCTAGCTTTCTTTAATTTTAAAAACATGTCTAATCAAGATTGGTCAGTTACCGCTTCAAACAAAGTTAGTTTCAAATCAGAAATGGGTCATATCCCGGGTAAGCAAGATCCACTTTGAACCAAGGGGTGTACTGTGTGAATGTGTCACGAGCAAAACAAACAATATAGCCGTCACCAGTCCGTTTCAGGTTTGTCCTTGCTATTGTTATTTGTGGATGATGGCAGAAATGCAGTGGGCCATTCCAAGCAGTCATACTGATTCGCATTGCATAAACCCTGCGAAGAATCTATGACTTCCTAAGTGTGCCCACAAGAAGGAAAAAAAATTCAATGTGCTCTTGCGATTGAAAAAATCAGAATGTGAAAAAGATAAATGGACGATGTTCGAAAGCACGGCGTGGTGTCTTCATTTTGATGTTTTGATCGTTTAGTACACTGGGCCCTGTCAAGCGACGAAGGTTTGTAGAAAGCACGTGCTCCTATCGCCTACTATTGGCCTTGTTGCCTGCCGATGGCAGCACTGTGATTGGTGCTCCAGCTGATTAGCTGCATTTTTATCAATTTGTGCCTTCTCCGGCTCTGTGACTACACAGCATGAAGCCCTTGAGTTAGCACCCGTGTTTTTATTAAATGTGAAGCATTTCTTAGTGAACCAAAGGTGCTTTGACCGTTTCAATCTACGTATCTCTCTAGCTGCCTACGTCTGGGTGCTCTCGTGGTTGTCTCCTTAACTTGACTCATACCAAAATTTGCATGGGAGGGCATTAGTGTATGACGAACACGAACAGACATTTGTAACATGAATAGCGTGAGATATTTGTCGTGTACATCATGGAACCCTTTCCTTCAGTCACCAGTGGCAGATACCCGTATACCATGGAGCATGGAATGCGTGTCTGATCCACAGGTTATGCACAGTCTGTATCAACCCAGGAACAGTAATAACAAACTTTCAAAAATCTCTGCCATCGCTTTATGGAGCTTGCGCCGCAGAAAATGGGGGGGCAGGCGTCGACAGCATTGTTGGTGAGGGAAGAACTGAAAATTGCGGATAGAACCAAAATCGAATCTAGGCATTCTGCGAGGCAGTTAAGTATTCATCGACAGAGCTACGCTATTGCATGAAACTGCTTACGAAAAAGACCTTATGATGGCGTCGTATCGCGGTAACGTTAGCTGTGGTTGCAATGTTCGCTATCTGCATTTGCAATAATCTAATAAAGATTATACAGGGTGTTTCAAGAAATGTGTCAAATATCCTTAAAAAATCGGCAAAATGCGATATTTGCTTGCTGTTTTCACAATTGCTTTTTCTGTAGCAACTTGCATCTTACGATGGTCGAAGATGTCATTTGCGACAGTAATTAAGAAAAGTTAACTAACTTTTTTAATTAGTGGAGCTATGCGGTTATGTCAAATGGGAGAATTGAAATTCTTCATGCGAAAAACCCATTGCAGCTTTGAGATTTAGAAAAGATGGCCTCTATTAATTATTGTGGCGTTATGAAATTCAGGCAAATTCAACGGCGAAACTGAAACCCAAGCAACGACGAGCGCAACAGGCAGACGACTAGAATGGCGTCACTGTTCAAGACAACGGTTACAGAGGTGCAGTTCTTCCCCGTTCGTTAACGTATGTGCGCCATGCGTGCTACTACTGCAAGCGCAGCTCACACACCCACACAACGAAGTCGGTTGATGGTTGATATACACTCAAACCTCGATATAACGAACCCGGATATAACGAAATATCGGTTATAACGAAGTAAATGAAAAATACTCTTGTAACAGGTATAGTGTTAGGAATATACCTTTATAACGAATTTTCGGATATAACGAACTTATTTTCGTGGAAGATGCAACTTTGTTATAAAGAGGTTTGAGTGTAATGCCGTTCACCCATTCTGGACGTCTCGGACGAATATGGCAGTTGCGCTCTTCTGCGTTTCTGTTTCGCCGCTGAATTGGGGAGAATTTCATTACTTTAAAATTATTCCTAGAGGCCGCTTTTTCGAAATGTCAAAGCTGAAATGGGTTCTTCGCATGAAGGACTTCAATTCTCCCATATGACTGAACTGCCTAACTCCATTAATTAAAAAAATAATTAATTTAACTTTCTTAATTACTGTCCCAAATCATGTCTTCAACCATCTTAAGATGCCTGCCGCTACAGAACAAGCAGTTGTGAAGACGGTGAGCAAATACCGCATATTCCTAATTTTAAAAAAATATTGAACACATTTCTTGAAACACCCTGTATGTTAATCCTTATGATTCACCAAGCTACGGTCAAACAGGTAAACCTGGAGGAATATGGTGAAAACAGCTTCTTAAGACATGTACATCATCGCACTGTAGCGGTAGGTCATTTTTGATAAAATTGACATACTGACGTTACGCCGAGCCCTTTGACCCACCACGGTGCTTTTGTGGTTGTGGTGCTCGACTGCTGACCCGCAGGTTGTGGGATTGAATCAGAGCCACATTTTTGATGGAGGAAAAAATGCTTGAGGCCCGTGTGTACTTAGATTTCGGTGCACGTTATGGGGGGGGATGTGGCAATGAAAACTATTTTTGTTATTTATGAAGATAAAGTGATGAAATTTGGCATGCAGATGTTATTTGTTGTGATGATATCATGACTGAAATCGCTTTTGAGTTGTCTAATGTAGTTTTTGAGTAACAACACTTGACACTCTCATTGTCATCCCAAAATTAATTAATGAATTAGGCACAAGTTCGTCAAGATTTTTGCATAAGGATATTCACAGGGGCCCATTCTGTACCGAAATGCTATTGGTTTATTATGTAGTATTCAAATAAGCACACAAAAAAAAATATTTCAAATCTCCTGTACATGTTTTCTTACTAACAACTTCACAAAAAGCCCAATTTTAAAAATCTGTATGATGTGCCCACAAATATGGACAGCTTTACGACACTCACCAATGCCTTAGGATCTAAATGCAAAAAATGGAATGGCCATATCTTCATTTGTTGTGAAATTGCACAGGGATGACTGACAGCAACTTCTCAAAAAATGAAAGCTGACAAAATGGAGCTAGAAGCTAGGAAAACGGAACTTGGAGAGAAGCTGGCTTTATTTTTCATTGGGGAAATGCAGTTTTGTGGCTATCTTGAGGTCCAATCTGTCCCCTTTACGATGATGTCAATATGGTGGCACTGTGCCTAGGAAAAGCTGCAGATTTGCATTTTCTAAGGCGCAATTTTCTTAGTTTTTGATGACAGCACACTAGTAAAATGCCATTTTCTCAAGTTCTACTACTTATCTTGGTCTAATTTTCACCATGATGTAAAACATGGTCTCATGGATTTCAAAAAAAAAAAGAAAAATAATAATAATACATTGAGAAACTGAACATTTTGACCAAATTTACCATTCCTATTGCCACTTCCCCCCCTTAAAGAACCCCAGGTGGCCGAAATTTCCGGAGCCCTCCACTATGGTGTCCCTCGTAATCATATCGGGGTTTTGAGAAATTAAACCCCAACAATTATTATAATTATTATTAGCCGGACCCTTTGGTTGTCAGTGTAATGGTAAGCCCTCTATCGAAACCGAAGCTAAGGGTGGGGAGGAAGGCTATGAGCCCCCCCTCCCCCGCAAATTTGTTGCTTCCTCAAATAGATACTTTTTTCAAAATAGGTGGTTTCCTCAAATAATGAAGGCCTCCAGCAGGTGCCCATAACTACTAAAAATGCACAAAGAAGAGGGTTCAACTCGCAACACTTGACACAAAGCACTAAATAAATTGCGGTATAGGCCTGTACTCACCTACTGCTTCGCATATCGACTTCCACAATGAGTGGGACCTGCTGAATTTTCTTGTTTTAGTTCTATGAATGCCAGCATTAGGAAGTCAACAAAAGTGTTAATTGATTGCATCTTCTATGACCACAATTGTTCAATGCGCTCCAGACAGCAACACCGCTCGATTGCAGTGCTCTGCTTGATATGAACACAGTGACAAAACACTGTTGGAGCAGGGTCGACCAAATTGTTCAGTAGCAAACGATTGCATTTTTCTAATTTTCTGCTGACAGTGGACTTGGCTCTTTCGAAAAGAAACTGACAGGGGTCCCTTATGCACAGTTGAGGCGACTTCTTTTCTTCTCGGTTGATGTATTGATCCTGCTGCGCCACCCTTCTGCACCTAACGTAGTATTGTGCTGCCTCCAAGATCGCAGGCACCGCTCTGGTTTTGCATTGCTTCCGTGATATGAACACCTTCGACCAAGCTAAGATGTCATGCGATGACGTCAAATTGCGACATCATCGTGACGTCATATGGTGCATCACTCATCCCCGACACCACAGGACACTGACGGTCAAATTTTTGCAAAAAAACACTAATTCGTTGTTTTGGACTGCCTTATTTTTCATACTATTTCGCTGTCCCTGGGGGGGTCTGAAAAATGGGACGTTGACTGTGTTTCACTGATTTGTTCACATCTTTATTTGCCAACATGTGGCAGAAGGAGTTCACCTCTTCATTTCTTTTTTCGCAGAGTGACCAAGTGCCCGTGGGAAACATCCCACGAAGCATGACTGTGTACGTGCGTGGAGAGTTGACTCGTTCTGCTTTGCCAGGCGACCATGTCTCTGTGACAGGAATTTTCCTACCGCTGCTGCGCACAGGATTCCGTCAAATGCAAGGCGGACTCCTCTCTGACACTTACCTGGAGGCCCATGTGAGTTCACTAACTGTGTGTACTCGGTGCATGTATTCAGTTGCTGCAGCGCCCTGCGGCTGAAAACTATATCATGGCTCGGAGTTTGAATGTTTTATTTGAGCCAGGTTGTAATGAGAATTTCTCACATTTCATTAGTATTTCAATGCAAAATGACCTGCAATATTCTGCCAGGGACTTCCAAGAAAGAAAAGCCTGTAGGATAAAATCTTTTAAATGCGAAGCATTTCTTAGCGAACTTCGGCGACTTTGAGCGTATCTATCTATCTATCTAGCCGCCTACGACTTTGTGCTCTCCCGGCCGTATCGTTAATGGGATTTATACCAAATTTGGTATGGCATAACATGACTCTATGACGAACGTAAATGGCTGGTCATATCATGAAAATCATGACTGACTTGTCATGAAAAGTATGATTTACATGCCACGTTCATGGTGCGCTCGCGGCCGTTTCGTTAGCTTGATATACACCAAATTTGGGATTGAGTGACGTGACTGTATGACGAACATAAATGACAGGTGGCAATACGCAAATAATGACTTGTCATGTGCGACATGACTTGCATGCCACGCTCATGGCGCGCTCGCGGCCGTTTTGTTAGCTTGAGATACACCAAATTTGGTATTGAGTAACATGGCTGTATGACGAACATAAATGACAAGTTGTAATATGGAAATCATGATATGTCATGAGCGAAATGACTTGCATTCCACGTTCATGGCGAGCTCGCGGCCGTTTCGTTAGCTTGATATACACCAAATTTGGTAATGAGTGACATGACTGTATGACGAACATAAATGACAAGTGGTAATATGGAAATCATGACATGTCATGAGCGACATGACTTGCATTCCATGCTCCTGGCGCTCTCGCGGCCGTTTCATTAGCTTGATATACACCAAATTTGGGATTGAGTGACGTGACTGTATGACGAACATAAATGACAAGTGGTAATATGAAAATCATGACTTGTCATGTGCGACATGACTTGCATGCCACGCTCATGGCGTGCTCGCAGCCGTTTCGTTAGCTTGATATACAGTCGCCGACTGTTTATTCGGACTCGGCGGCAACCGCCGAAAAGTCCGAATAATCGAGAGTCCGAATAAAAGGATGCACCAGAAAAAAAGCACCTTTATTGGCCCAGTGGCCGGAAAAGCTTGTCAATGCACGTCTGCACACAAGCACTATCACAGAAGACCGAGTCGGGCTGTATTTAAGTCAGTGTTTGGCCATAACCGCAGGTTGTAGCGCTGCCACGGCCTGCGCTTCATCGGAGTCGCTGTTCACATACGCTGATTCGGGGACCCGACAGACCATCTCATCATCGCCCAACTCGGCGAAAGCTCCCAAATAACATCGTATTGAGGTCGGCCGCCTTCGAATTGGCGAATAATCGTGGCCTTTTTCGCCATCCCCAATGTCTTGTGGTTGCCGTGTTTCTTCGTTAGTACTGACCGCGTGGATGGAATGAGTGGCGTCGTAGCCATTTCAGTAGATTAGGCATAGCCACAAAACAATTGACAAGCAAACTTTCAAATGCCAAAAGGGAACGACATCAGTCTAGTTCGTGCTGCAGAGCTCGTGATTCCGTCCTTCCTTGGTCCGTTTCGTGCACGCGGCCATTTTGAACGTCACACCAAGTGGACTCCGAGCGTGGCTTGGCTTGGCTTGCTGTTTGGCTGTGGTAGCTATTCAATGGATCGGCTGTCTGAAGTCGAAAACGCCCATTACGAGTCGCCAAAACACATAGCCTTCGAGATCGGCATTTGTAATTTCTGCACTTTTAAGACTGGCATGATGTCCAGCCATACACAGTGCAACTTTACAGTGCTGGCAACCTAGCAAAGATATTGTGAACACGTGTGTAAACATCGCGGACAGCTGATCATGGAGTTCGACGCCGCTCTCGACAGCCAGCCGGAGTCTGAAATATCGAACGGCGCACCGTGGGGCGTCCGAATTTTCGGTCGTGAGTTTACATTACTGCAATGGGACGAGTGGCGGTGCCGCGAGGGTGTCCGAATAAACGGGCATGTCCGAATAAACGGTCGGCGACTGTACACCAAACTTGGTATTGAGTGTCGTGACTGTATGGCGAACATAAATGACAAGTGGTAATATGGAAATCATGACATGTCATGAGCGACATGACTTGCATTCCATGCTCATGGCGCGCTCGCGGCCGTTTCGTTAGCTTGATATACACCAAATTTGGTATTGAGTTACATGACTGTATAATGAACATAAGTGGCAGGTGGTAACATGAAAAAATTGGGGGGACCCTTAAGCTTCGCCTTTAAGAGTTGAACGCGATAGCGATATCCCGTCCCTAGTGCGTACTTCAGTCAATTAGTGCATACTATGTAATGGGTAGTATGCTTTAAACCAGGAGAAATTATGCGCGGCAAATAGCTTGATATACAGTCGCCGACCGTTTATTCGGACTCGGCGGGAACCGCCGAAAAGTCCGAATAATCGAGAGTCCGAATAAAAGGATGCACCAGAAAAAAAGCACCTTTATTGGCCCAGTGGCCGGAAAAGCTTGTCAATGCACGTCTACACACAAGCACAATCACAGAAGACCAAGTCGGGCTGTATTTCAGCCAGTGTTTGGCCATAACCGCAGGTTGTAGCGCTGCCACGGCCTGCGCTTCACGGAGTCACTGTTCACCTACGCTGATTCGGGGACCCGACAGACGATCTCATCATCGCCCAACTCGGCGAAAGCGCCCAAATAACATCGTATTGAGGTCGGCCGCCGTCGAATTGGCGAATAATTGTGGCCGTTTTCGCCATCCCCAATGTCTTGTGGTTGCCGCGTTTCTTCGTTAGTACCGACCGCGCGGATGGAATGGGTGGTGTCGTAGCTGTCGCAGCCATTTCAGTAGGCCTAGCCACAAAACAACTGACAAGCAATCTTTCAAATGCCAAAAGGGAACGACATCAGGCTAGTTCGTGCTGCAGAGCTCGTGATTCCATCCTTCCTCGGTCCGTTTCGTACGCGCGGCCATTTTGAACGTCACACCAAGCAGACTCCGAGCGTGGCTTGGCTTGGCTTGCTGTTTGGCTGTGGCAGCTGTTCAATGGATACTCGGCTGGCCGAAGTCGAAAACGCCCATTACGAGTCGCCAAAACGCATAGCCTTCAAGTCGGCAATTGTAATTTCTGCACTTTTACACTGGCATGATGTCCAGCCATACACAAGTGCAACCTTTCAGTGCTGGCAACCTAGCGAAGATATTGTAAACACGTGTGTAAACATCCCGGACAGCTGGTCATGGAGCTCTAAGCCGCTCTCGATCAGCCAGCCGGAGTCCGAAATATCGAACAGCGCGCCGTGGGGCGTCCGAATTTTCAGTCGTGAGTTTACATTACTTCAATGGGACGAGTGGCGGTGCCGCGAGGGTGTCCGAATAAACGGGCATGTCCGAATTATCGGCGTCCGAATAAACGGTCGGCGACTGTACACCAAATTTGGTATTGCGCGACGTGACTGTATGAAGAACATAAATGACAGGTCCTAACATGTCAAACATGACATGCAAATTATGTAAAGCAGAATTTGCTCCTTCCTGGCTGCTTCGCATTACATCGATTCCCACAGTGTGTGGGATCTGCTGGTTTTTTAATACCTTTGTACAAAATATGAGGGGGGACAGTTTAGACTAGTCGACAATCAATTGCTTGAAGCAATTATAGCATGAAGCAAAAATGACACAACAATAGCAGACAGGTATGAGTGCTAGGTCATGGGAGACAAGTACTGTAGAAGGGATGGGACTTAATATTTATATAAATCACGACACTCTACAAAGAATGTCTTCCTTCAAACGGGGGTTGATCATCTCAATATAACTAAGTGCTTCCTCAACTGCTGGGCTAGAGCAGTTGTGAAAACATTCATAAAGTGGTATTTTCCAGTATAAGTGTTTACCGCATGCATAATTAGCGCACTTTTTTTCGCGATTTTGGAGCTCCGAAAAGGGGGTGCGCAAATTACATGGAGATTTCGCGAACGCATTCGAAATAATGTGCAATAGTATATAGCCCTAATGTGCGCAGTATATACATTTAAAAAAATTTAAATAAATTGGAGCACAAACGAAGTCTACGTGTTTATTTACCAGAATTAGCACGTACTTTAACCAGCCAGGTCTGGTCACGCGCGGTCTAGTCGGAATCGCTGGTCGAGAAGTCCAATTGGAAATAATCGTTGTGGCCGCAGTCACCGCCTTCCCAAAGCGTGTAGCCCTCGGTTCCGTCGAGTGTGTCCGAACGCCCCATTTTGTTGAAGCTCTTCTCGGCTATGCTGGGAGAAACCAGGGGAGCTATTCTTGCGGTGTCCACTTCGGCCTCCACTGATTGGCTGGAGCTTGGCGAGCAGCACGACGCCCGTTTCCTGTCTTTCTTCCGCAACGTCATTTTGATGCCACAAAGCTTTCACAACTCTCGACACAAATGAGAAAGAAGGAAAGCGTTTTGCCGCAACGAATGCTGCCCCCCAGAGATCCGCTTTTGGATGCAGATCTCAGAGGCCGTGCATGAGCTCTTATTACGTTAGCCCTTGAATTAGGTTTAACGCGGCCGCCCGCCTGACACAGTTAGAAGGTCGGTACGCATTCCCTGCATCGTTCTTCAAACACCTCAACACGTTGATACGCAAGTGCAGACTTGTCAAGTTTGTTTAAGAGTCCTGTAACTGTACATTACGTCCACTTTCTTCCTCTTTACGCTGGGAATGTGCTGGCGGGTTCTGTGCATCGACGTGGTCAAGAGCGCCATGATGTCACGACTCACCGTCATTTGGTGTAACTGAAAGTGCTCCGCCGAAGTGGACATGTCTACTAAGTGGACACCGCGAGAATCGCGCCCCAGGTCCCACGACACGGTGATACCGGAGGACCTAAGCTTTTGCACATAATTGAAAAGGTGTTCTTCAATGGCAGTAAACTTGTATTAGCTAGCACGGACTCTTCTGCATTTTCCCGTACCGATCGTCATACGTTGACGAACTTCACGCTGAACTGCTTGGCGACAGCATGGTTCCCGTTTTCTTCGGCAAACTTTATAACAGCGAGCTTGAATTTTGCCGTATATATAGTTATTGTAGTCCATCGCAAAGGAAACAGTAAAAACGCGACGGACGGATGTCGAAACCTAAACTTCCGAAATCAACCATGCGTGCGTTGCATCGCAGACGCAGTGAACAAGGGGAACAGTTGGCGTGGCAGGCCCTCACACACGCCTCCGATGCAGCAAATTGTCCGTGCCGTGACGCTAGCGTGCATTGTCACGGTGGAAGAGATGGGGAGATAGAGGGAGGCACATGCTTGAGCACTTCCGACGACCCGTCAACAGGTTTGGGTGTTCAGATACGATATTCTAGGGACCGTAGTTCGGGAGAAGTCCTCTGAAGAAGAGACTAAGAAGGGACTTCGCACTCGCAGCCAGTTTTATGTATGTCTGCACTCGCCTACTCGGTGAGGCGCGCCCGTCCAAAGCATCCAAAAGTTCAAAGTCTCTTCGTGCGCGCACCGGCAAGCTGGCTTGGGGGTCGGGGAGCGCAAAATATGCGAGTAAATATTTTTTGTTAGTAGAGCTGGCTAAATATTAGGGGTGCGCAAATTATGCGAGTAAATACGGTATTTTATGAGTGGTGGGCAAAATTAGATTTTTCTTTTGGGTACTCCAACTGCAAACTTGCCTTACAATCGGGACTACAGTCGATCCCGGATATATCGAACTCGGATATATCGAATTATTGGCTATATCGAACAGTTGAGAAATCCCCTTGAACTTCCCATGCAAAAGTATAGGGCTGGTTCACGCGTATATCGAACTCCCGCACGGCGAGACATCCGCTATATCGAACGCTGCGCCGCACCGAAGCCCAGAAAGTGCAGTTTTCCTAACCAATGTTGATAATTTTTAGGCCGCGTTCCGATCCCTTTTCGCGTGCTGGGGACGAAAAAGCGGTGTTATTCCATAGCGTTCATCTGGCTTGTTGCGCCGCGCATGTGAATGCAGCGGTATGTTTGAGGCGCGATCTGCAGGGCTGCAGGTTTTAACGCACGGACATGGTGTTTTCAGAGGCCGATTGCCGAGGGCGTCAAAATGAGAATGCGAAGCGACACTGCGGCCTCATCGCAATGTTCGCATTCCCTTCCGTTCGCGCACGACGGCATGCCGGGCACGAAAAGCATGGCCTTCGAGATCCGCAATCTCGTGACGTATTTTTGTCGTTTTTGGTTTTAAAACGCACGTCTCGGAGGCTACGCTTTTCTTGCTTTTTGCGCCAAGTTACAAAGCCACAAGTGCCATCGCTATCACCAACATGTCGACGGTGGGGGGCTTGGATCGTTTGCTGTTCGTGGGCAGCGGTGTGCGGTGTCTCTTGCGGCTTGTGGACTTGTGTACTTCTTGCTTCGTTCCTGTACTGAGAAATTCTTATTCGGCAGCCAAACTAAGCATTGACCCGCTTGTGGCGATAAAAATGATGACTGGTGCTTGGAACGACGTCTAGTAAAGCATCGTCGTGAACTATTTCCTAATCGAATTTGGTGCCAGGTGAGGACTTTGGTTGCCGCTGACAACTGCGTTCGGTGCCTCAGGGAATTTTGCGACTTATTAGCATTTCCGGGCGCTATCTCGGACGGAAACGCAGCGAGCAACTTCTTCAGCGCGGATGACGACGTAGCTGTTTCTGAGAGCATCGATGCCGAGATAACGGTTGACGTTGCCGGTGCCCGCGGAAGTGGACCCGTGCGGTTATGAAGATGTCAACAATGTCAACGCTGCCGCTGCCTCCAATAACCATTTACCGCGCTACAGTGCTTGCAGGGGCTTTCAGCTTCAATCGCCGCTGTTGTGGCCGACGGTGCTGAACTTGCTTATTTGCAATGATAGTGAGGATGACTCGATGAACTTGACGGCGTGCGAGAAGCAAGACACGTTTACGGACTATTTTCATGCGAAATAAAGTGCGGCAACTTGCAAAAGAAGTTGTCACCTTGTTCTTTAGCATACTGTTAGCGAACTGTAATGTTAGCGTTTGTTACGATTTCCGAAAACTTTTTCGAGGCCTGCAATGCTTTAATTTAAGCCTTAAATATGCATATTTTGTATTTCGAATTATCGATATATCGAACTATTTCGCGATCCCCTTCGAGTTCGATATATCCGGGATCGACTGTATCTCATAATTCAATAAGTATTGTAAGTCGAATGCACTGCTGCCAAGGTGTATCACTCTTTCTATTAAAGGGGTCCTGCAACACTTTGAGCGTGGTCAGAAAACGCTCCCGAGAACACGCGAGCCAAATATTACAGCGCAGCACGTGGCCTGGATTTCACAATAAATAAAGTCAGCTAAAAATTGCTTTCTCTTCTCTTGACAAATGACGCTACAAGCTCAAAAATCACTCATCACAGCCATTGTATCGGCAATTGGCTGATTTGAGCTCGGCGTTCTCGGTCGTTACTGGGGCCGCCGCGGAGGCCCCAGTACGTCCACACACACACACGCGCGCGATCAGTCTGAAAAGTGGCGTATTCGAAGAAAAAAAAAGAGAAAAAGTGCTCGAGGTCACGAGCACTTTTTCAGAAGCACAAAAAGAGGTGGAGGTTATATTTTCTTACCCCGTGCTATCCCTCCCTGCTTAGCTTCCAGCGCTTTCGACGGGACGAGAGAAGAGAGAATGCATTTGCAGCGTGTGACAAATCTTTGTAACTCCGCTTGTACTTCATGGATTCTAAAATTTTTTGCGGCGGTGAATTCGTGAGACAATAAGCTCCTTTAGTGAGTCCATTCCATGGCTACTTAGAAAAATGTTGCAGAGCCCCTTTAATGCTGTGCCATAAGGCCAAACTGGTCTTTTCATAAGCGTCAAGCTTCAACATCTGAGGTGTAAAAGGGTCACCTTTGAAGTCTGCTCGTTGTTGCATGTGTTGATTTACCCCTTGCTCAGTAAAACAGATATTGTATAGGCATAATGCCAAACTTGCAAGACAGAGACAAATCGTGTCGACCAGGTATTGTTGACCTTATTGCAAGGATAAATGGCTGGCAGTGTGTAGGCTTCTAGCTTGACTTATCGGCTTCATGTTGTGTTAAGGTATGTTGCCACCCTTGAAAACGGTATTTTTTTAAAAAAGTTAACGAATTTCATTTTTTGATATTTTAAGAATATACAGACATTCAGAATTGTTCTGCAGGAAAAATGACGTCTCCATCTGGTTCTGTTCGAAAGTTATGTTGGTTTTTACAACTACCGGTAGACCTCCCTGAAACCGAAACTGATATTTTGTGAAAACGAAGCCTACATTTTAATCAGTAAAACAAACTTTTGTTTGTGCCCAAATTCGCAGGATACATTTAGATTGGTTTGTGGTGAAGTATGCTAAAGCTTAAGGGGAGATGCGAGTCGAAAAACGCGTTTTTTTCAAAAATTACATATTTTTTGTTTTTATTTGCTTTCACAAGTTTAGTTTCTCTACTTTCATGACAAAAAAACTGAAGATTGTAATTAAACTCGAAGTAGGTCAAAATCGCTTTTAAAGAGCGCAAGGTGGCTACTAAAAATCTAAGAAGTCCTGATTGTCTAGAGCCCCTGGAAATTGTCACCTGACTGCTTGCCATTGCATTTCACATGAGGGGTTCACTAAAGTCACATGCTCAAAATAACCATGATTGCCAAGCTCTCATGATGGAATAAATCACCTTAAATGACAAATCTTTTCCGCATAGATGAGGTTTCACTTATACCTTTAAAATGCGTTTTTATCAAGATACAATTCTGGGCAACTTCATGAGTTTTTACATCATGTTTTTGGTACTTCTGATAGTCAGATCAGGATGAAATTTTGCGCACATATTTCTTAACATGTGTTTTTACATCATGTTTTTGGTACTTCTGATAGTCAGATCAGGATGAAATTTTGCGCACATATTTCTTAACATGTGCAGAGTGCAAGTATCTACATTAAAACTTGATATCGCCAAATATAATTATTACGAACCTAAAATAAGCAATTAGTATGGTCTGAGCATTCTAAGGCTTCTTGCATTACAATTTTTCTTGTGCATTAGAATGTCTTATACGCGCTTTCTTGATAGTTATTTGCATTCTACAGATAATGTGGAGCAATATGAGCCAATAATGGCTCAGAACGATAAACATTTACTGGCAAAAGAAGAGTCTACAAAAAGAACTATATTTTACACATTGTAGTGGCACAAAACGAAAACTGTAAAGCTTACTATAAAACTAATTGCATATTTGAAATCAGCATAAAATCCTCTATATACAGCGAAAATTTCACTGCCTTAGGCTACAGATTAACGCAACTTTTTTTTCCAAATCGCAGTCCCGAATTTACTATTTTCAAAGTAAGCAACTACTTTTTACATTTCGAGATGCGCATGGTCGTGGTAGTCCAAAAAAAACTGAAAAAATATTTGCTCACACTTTTCAGTGAAGAGTAATTAATGGGAGAATTAATTTAATAAATAATTATTATTTAATAGTATTTCCATAATTTTTACTTTGTTTATTACTTAAAATGTTATTCAGATAGGATAGCATAATGTCCAATAGCCAAAAGTCAAATTTCCGGCACAGAACTAAAATAAATGCCCAATCTCTGCACTGCGAAGACTGCCTCAGCGAAATGCGCGAACAGCACGACCGCTTCTGTAATTTCTTCGTTCAGACGTGACCTCACTGTATTGTGTACCATGTTGACACCACATGTAGGGCAGATGCTAAATACGGGCTCTTGAGGAAGAACAACGCTTTATCTTTACCAGATGCTTGCTGACTGACCTACATAATTTATGATTCCAATTGGAATCACTGGGACTGAAAGGGTTAATAAGGTTAAGCAATGGTAATCGTGGCCATGTTTTATTCAAACTGCACTAATTGCCGTGTCAGGGCACACAAAGTGACACCGTGTTTGCACTGCACTGACGTGTTGTACTACCATTGTGAAAGCCCATTTTTCTGTCAATTCAGTGTCCTAGATTGTTGTCTTACCAAAAATAACAAGATATGGCTAAGTTCAGAGTTAAGCAAAGGCCGAAACGCCAAGTGTAAAAAGTTGGTGTGCCTTGCAACCGAGTGAAAGCTCTGGGCACAGGACAATACAGTAAACTCCCGTTAAGACGAACTCGAAGGGACCACGGAAATTTGTTCGTCTTATCAGGAGTTCGGCTTATCAGAAGTGCCCCCTTAAAAAGACATGCTAACATGCCAAGTGCATCCAAATATGTTTCTTGACAACACTGAATGGAGTAGGCTTGAAATTGGGTGGAAATAACCAGAAAAAGCATTTATTTGGCTCAACTTGATAAAAACTATGCCTTCCAGTAGAGCATTTACACGAATCTAACGAGCACCCGATTTCGCGGGTTCATAATAATGCTCTTGAATGTATTGCTAACACATTTTAACAACAAGTCCGTAGCATGGCCCCATGTTGACAATTCGAAAACCATAAAAAAAGGGAGAGATAAGCACAATTTTCTAGGGGTGTGCGAATATTCGAGTTTCGAATTCGGATCGAATAAAACTTAATCGAATAATTCGATTCGACTTTCGAATAGCTAGTATTCGAAGTTTCGAATAATTCGAATGGACGAATATCTAAAGCGCGACAACGGCCAATGGCGCAACTTGGTTAGGGTGGGGTGGCTAAAACTAACGCTAACGTCTTTACAGAAGGCCTTCCGTTGAAACTTTCACCTATATACTGGTTCAAAAGTGAGCACATGTGTATTTTAAAGGAGATTGTCGTTTGCGCACGTCGTATGCTCCGGCAGAAAAGACCAGAGAACAGCCTGGGAGACTGTCGAACTGTTAGCATTAAAAAATAACCACCACCGAGCTCAGATCTTATAGTCAAGAGGTTCAGAAATACTTGAATGAGCTCCTGACCTCAAAAAAATGATGATCTTTTTATATAGCGGAAAGCTTATAGAACTGCACTTTATCCACGCATCCCGAAAATTGCTTTACGATACCTGCCCATCCATGCTACTGAGGCGCCGAGTGAGCGCATGTTTTCTACTGCAGGAAACACCGTAACATCACGGCGAGAAAGGTCGAAACAAGCTCATGTAGAAGAGCGTGTGTTTCTGCATGGCAGTTTGTAGTCTTTTGGTGGCAGTCACTCACTCCGTTATGTGCTTGAGGACATTTCCTTGTTCATTGCATTTTCCTTGTTCTTTCTTTCAATTTTCAACAAAATCTTTGGTATTCGATATTCGATTCGATATTCGCTATTTTTGGCCACTATTCGGCACTATTCGATTCGAATTCGATTCGAGATAAAATTTCACTATTCGCACACCCCTACAATTTTCCTTCAAAGAATGGAAAATTTATTCTCCTAGCAGTTCATTTTTTTCGGTGAGCCTGGTTTGCTGGCTCTGATATCACTTCTGTATAAGCCTCGATCGCGTGCCAACAAGGCCAATATACGCTGAGCTGCTTAAGAAAGTGCGAGCTTTTCTTTCGAGGTCCGCATATTTTCCTGTTTTCGGCCCATAATGTTTCCTGATCGACGTGCAGCTGAAGATCTCCGTTCGCGCTACTCACGGTCACAAGCCTCGGGCACACGAAAAAGATGCAACTCAGCTGTATTCGTTGTGCAAAATAACCATCCTTTGTCGTGAGCTTTCATAATGGAAATGGCGCGTCACAATTTGCACTTTAATGGGAAAAGATACGACGCGCACAGGCCCTATGCGAAACAACGCGAACTGCACCCCATAGAGTTTCCTATACACTAGAGGGAACTCTGGCGCTAGTGTCTATGGGGGGCTGCAACACACGGCGCTTCAGCCAGCATGGGAATCATGGGTAGTACACAAATTTGCCTAGTCTTGCCTAGTCTTCGTTCTTTTGGCTGCGTGTGGCGCGAATTCGCTTTGCCGCAATACAAAGTTCAACAAAGGTTTAGCAGTTACGCTTCACCATCCTTCACCTTTTTAGGCTCACGAATTCAAATACGCTCACGAAGTTCACAACGGTCCATTCTTTTATTCGGAACTGAACGAAAACGCAACAATAAACAAAGCCACAAGTGCGTTCGAAGCCGGGAAGCACGAAGACTAGGCAAATCCGTGTACTACCCATCATTCCCATGGTGGCTGAACGATTGCAGCGCCAGAGTCCCCTCTAGTTAATTTTAGGAAACTGTATGCTGCACCCAACATGTGCTCGGCCGCCATTGTGGGAGGGCGATGACAATGCACCTGACCCCTCAGACGGGAGTGCTAACGTCCGCAAACGTGGTTTCGTACGCGATTGTAAGGCACAGGAAATTTTTGTTCTCGTTGTCGCTTTTGTTTGCTCCCCCCCCCCCCCCCTTCCGTTTTCGCCTCTGTAAACAGCGGATGAGAAACCCTCGTAAGGGGCCCAAGGTTTTGTGTACTGCTTTTCTCAGTTGAGCTCTAGCAGGGGGGACCAAAGAACGTGGGAGAATACAAAGGGATGCAAAGGCTTGGGTCCCCCCCCAGCCATTGCGTCCCCAACTTTTTGTTGCTTTCTTTGCTGATAAAGCCGGCACTTTCCCCACCGGCATGCTGGGGGGTGAGCTGCCGGCTTTATGAGCTGCTATGCGCCGCCTTTCTTTTCCGCTTATCTCGCTCCCTCCCTCCGCGTCGCCATTCGCTTCGGGTCTTTGCGCCAGGAAGCGCTTTTTTTTTTTTCTTTTTTTTTTCTTTTTTTTTTTTTGCTTTCTCCCGTTCGCCTGAAGCCCCACCAAGTCGGTCACTGCGAAAGTTCGTCTTATCCGAAGAGACCTGTTCGGCGGTTCGTCTTAAGCGGATTTTTTTTGCATTGAGTCTATGGGAAACCAAACAAACGTTCCCATGTTGTTCGGCATAAGCGAGAATTCGTCTTAACCGAGTTCGTCTTAACGGGAGTTCACTGTACAAGCTCAGGGGAGGTTTTTACGAAGACATTCTGAACAAAGAGAAGGCTGTGTTGCAGACCTCTGTTTAGAGGATACATTTTGACGAAATATGCCTGTGTGAAAGCCCAAAATGCGAATGAATGCTTCAATGGGATGCTTTGGCAGCGTGTCCCTAACGATGTCCATGTAGGCCCCCGCACTGTTTTGTTTGGACTGTAGGATTGAACAAGTCAGTTCAGCAATGGAAATAGAGTGACATGCTGGGTATCTTGAGGCAGACTGACGTCGATCCTGGCTCCTACAGCACAGTAGCTTGCCTCGGCAGGCACCGAACTCGCTTGAAAAACGCCAGCCGCCGGTCAACGGCTGACGAAAAACAAGCTTAAAAAGAACTAGGAGCTGCTATACCACCAAACTGTGAACTCGTGGCAGCTGAGGAAGGTCCCAGCTATGAGCCTGGCGGCTTTTAGTGTCTCACAACCTTCCAGTGATGTATATAACACGTTTGGAAAACTTCTTTCTTGTTTTTCTCAAAACTTTATTTTTAGTTGCTTTTTCTTGCGCTAAAAGTCATAACTTTTGAATGATCCAATATTTGTCAATGAAACTTCCTATGCTTGTTTATGGAACATTAATGTATGCAATGAACTAGGATAACTAAAAACCACAAATAACTTTTGATGTTATAAGGTTTCGACTGGAATGCAACCACCTGAAATTACACAATTTTGGGTTTTTCGCCCATACTATCCTTAATATTGACGACAGCACAAAGATTCTAGTTCATTGCACAGCCTGAATGTACAGCTACATCCCTGTCACGAATTACGGGCGGTTCCGTACAATGGACTCAGTCAGGACTCGAGTGTGAGCACAACACATTTAATATGGAAGAAAGGCATGGCACACTAAGAAATATACACAAATATACAGAAACTAATCCCTGCAAACTAACTACAACTCTACACACACTGAATTAATAACTTAAACGTCCTAACTAAGGTCTTAACTCTCGCCTTCAGTTCGCGCGGTGCTTCGGGCAGGCCTCCTCGATGCCGTCGACTTGGCTTGTTGCTAAAGTCCTGTCTGTCGTCGATCTTGTCCACTCCGCTGCTCGATGCGTCGGTCGTCGCCTGTGCGGGCAGGCCGTCGTCGCTGACGCAAGTTGATGCTATAGCCCCTTTAGACCTGACGTCATGGTGGCTGCTTCACCCGGTGTGGCGTTCCACTGATGCCGTGGCACTCCGGGGATTGCCCTGGGTGGGTCGCATCCGAAGGGGGGCTTGCGGCCAGGATGCTCGTACCTTCTGGGCGCGGCTGCGGCATCCTCGAGGAGCCTCCTTTTGGCCGTCGTCGACTTCGCCGGCCACCTCGGGCCGCCCGCGTCTCAGGCAGTAGACACGAACGCCCGTCACTCCCGTCGCCGGTACATGCTGGCGATGCGACCTTCTCCCGCCGAGTCCACCGAGACAATGGCCGCTGTTCCGTTCCCGTGCCTCGCGCTCTCTAGAACCTTCCACGCACGCGCTCGTGCTGATCCGAACACTTTAGGGGCTTCGTCCTCGTCTTCACTTTGCCTCCTTATGGCCATTACTCATGACAATCCCTGCCAAGTGATTTTCATTTTCTATCAGATGATCAGTACTAGCTATCACCATTGGCGTGATGGGCATATTTTACCGTATTTACTCGCATAATAGGCCCACTTTTTTTCCAGAAAATCCGGCTCCAAATTTGGGGTGCGCCTATTACGTGGGGTAAAATTTCCGAAAACTTTATTTCCGACTACAGCATAGACCACTGATAATGTAAGTCGCCGAAGTCATGAATATCCGCACTACAGCCAAAACAACCGTCTTCCTTGGCGGCGCTAGCGCAAAACGTGTTGAGCATGCAGTCTCAAGTGTTCGAGAATCGGGGCATGCGATGCGGTGTGCTTGCAAGCATTCAAATTTCCAAAAATTATCACCCGCGTTGCCAACAAAATGAGCGCGGAAAAAAAAACTACGAAAAGAAAGTGCCATTGCGGAAAGTTGCCGATTATGTTTCAGGACACCTAGATTATGCGCATTGTCACGACCGAAATTTTGTGTGCTGAACGGTACCAATGGTTCGATTTCACGGGCTCGCACCCCATATCCAAGACATTGGATCGCGAATCACCATTCGAGTGTTACAAACGCCAGCCAGAGTTGCGTTGATTCCGTACAAAACCGCAACTTTGATCGCCGACGACCGCCACCGAAAAGCAACCAACGCTGATTAGGTCTAGCCTACCGTTCGGCATGTTGTCGCGGGAAGTTCGTAGAAGACAACATGAAGATTGGGCGCCGAAACGATCGGACTCGATCACTGATCCAAGAGCAGCTCGCGTGATACAATGTTTAGGTTTGCAGCCGGGAAATCAACGGCGATAAAAGTCTGCCGAGCTTGTGCAAGTCGCGTAGTGGCAGCAAAGGCAAAAGCTCGCGTCGGAAAGCCGAAAAGCTTTTCAATTTTCGGACGAGGTAGCAAACGCGATAACGACGACGCTTTTCCCGACAGGAAACTCAAAGCGCACTTGATGAGGACGCGATCGCACATTCCATGCGGAGCGTGCCGGTGCAAAGGTTACTTCGACGCCCAGGCAACCGCCCTTCTTCCTCACTCGGTGAGCCCGCGCAGCTGGCGCACCGCTGCTGCTGCAGAGGCTGCGGTCTTTTTACTTTTCTTTTTCCTCGCTAAGTTTAACGTAAGAGGGCGTCGAATTGCAACCGTGTAAACACGGCACAGAACTACTGATCACGGCCAAGCTTGGGTTGCGCCTATTATGCGAGTGCACCTATTATGCAAGTAAATACGGTAGGTAGTTTCCGCAATTTATTTGTTATTAGTTGCACTTTTGTTGCCTAACATGCTTGAAGTGTCTTTTTAAACGGCCCTTTGTAAGGCAAACACAAAGCCATCACATTGGGATCAAAATCTAAAAAGATTTCCAAAAAGGTGGTAACATACCTTAAGTATCCCGCCTTTGCTAAAAAACTATGTGACATAGCTCTTGTCTATTAATTCTTTATCTTGCTTCCGTTACACATTTGCCATTATCGTCGCCTTTTCAAACCTGCATCTTTTCATAGTGGTTTCTTCCACATTTTTGAAAGAATATTGCTCTGCTTGGATCTAATTTTGATCGATAAAAATTTTTTGGGTGGTACCTGCATTTTCACTCTTTTCGTTTTTTCTGTAATTCAGAGAATTGTCAAGATGAATAAGATGGAAGATGATGAACTGGATGACAGCATGATGACACCTGAGGAGCTGGAGGCACTCTCGGGTATGAAATGGGCCCACCAATTGTCATAAGTTGCACTGCTGTTTTGTGGAAGTATGTAATATTAGCCATAACTTGGAATACATGTTTCTGATGAAGGAAAGGTTTCTACATGTTTGTTGTCGTAGCAGTGTCCCACATGAGAGTGCACTAGTTTGAGCGATAGTTCTTGATAACATTACTGCAACTTTTCGCTGAGGAGATATAGATTTGTATAGTGAAATTTGAAAGTTGGTCCCCCCCCCCCCCCTTTCTTGTTCTTTTTAAAATTTGATCAGAGCCCGACTTCTATGCCAAGCTTGCTGGCAGCATAGCACCTGAGATATATGGACATGAAGATGTCAAAAAAGCACTCCTCCTTCTGCTTGTGGGAGGCATTGATCGCCACCCAAATGGCATGAAAATTCGGGGTGAGTGTTGCTTTTCATCTGACACTTTAGGTCTGTTTGTGTAAGTGTCTCTGCGAGGCAAAACTAATGAAAGGAATATCGGTGTTTGCTTCAATTTCAAAGTGCTTTTCTTTTCTCATTGCATCTAGGCAACATCAACATTTGTCTAATGGGGGGACCCTGGTGTGGCGAAGTCGCAGTTGCTGTCTTACATTGATCGACTGGCTCCAAGAAGTAAGCCAAAGCTGTGTTTATTAACAAGTGCTCTGCGAGCCACTACATTCAGTGGCCATTTTTGCCTCATTTAGCTTAACATTGTCTTATGGTTTGAAAGCGGTGACAGGGAAAACAAAAGGCACATCAAGTTCCTGAAGTGTTCAAATTAAGCACATGGTTAGCTTTCCAGTGCGTGTCACTGCGCAATAACCAAATTCAGTGAAACCTCGAATATACATCCCCCGGTGTGCAATGACCCACATTTTACGATGAATCAGTCTGGTCCCGGCAAATCCCCCCCCCCCCCCCCCCCCAAAAAAAAAACTTTTTACTCAATTCTAATGCCCACCAGATATTCATGGGTGCAAAAGAAGACCTTCCGTGCCCCTACGTTGACGATTAGAAAAAACGGAGATAGTGAGACAGGTACAGTACGCCTTCTTAGAATCAAATTTATTCTGGCAGTTCATTTTCTCCTGTGATCTAGTTTACCTGGCTTTTACATTGCTTCTAGGTATTCCTTGATTGCGGGTGTATCTCAGGGCTGTTGTCTAGACAAGCTCGATCTAGGCAGAGTAGCCTCAGCTAGTCAACAAGCTCATCTTTAAGATCCGGATATTTTCACATTTTCGGCCTCTGCAAAACTTCTGGTCGACATGCAGCTGAAGATTTCCTCCCTATGTTTGAAGTACCGTATTTACTCGCATAATTTGCGCACCCCTAATATTTAGCCAGCTTAACTAAAAAAAAATACTTATTCGCATATTTTGCGCTCCCCGACCCGCCAGAGACAGCTTGCTGGATGCTTTGGCCGGGCGTGCGCCTCGCCGACCAGGCGAGCGCAGTCATACATGAAACAGGCTGTGAGTGCGAAGACCTTCTTCCGAGGACTTCCCCCGAACTACGGTCCCTAGAATACAGTACCCCAACACCCAAACCAGTTGACAAGTCGTCGGAACTGCTCGAGCATTTGCCTCCCTCTATCTCCCCATCTCTTCACCGTGAGAATGCACGCTTGCATCACGGCATGGACAATTTTCTGCATCGGAGGCGTGCGAGGGTGTGTCGCGCCAACTTTTCCCCTCGTTCTCTGCATCCGCGCTACAGCGCACGCTTAGTTGGTTTCAGAAGTTTAGGTTTTGCCATCCATCCTTTGCGTTTCACCTCTTGACGAAATTCCAAGCTCGCTGTTATGAAGTTTGCCAAAGAAAACGGGAAACGTGCCGCCGCCAAGCACTTCAACATGAAGTTCTTCAACGTGCGACGATCGGTACGGGAGAAAGCAGAAGAGTGCGCTGCCATTGAAGACCTTTTCAATTATGTGCGAAAGCTTAGCTCCTCCGGTATTGCCGTGTCGTGGTACCTGGTTTCTCCCAGTATTGTCGAGAAGGGCTTAAAAAAATGACGGAACCGAGGACGGCGCGCTTTGGGAGGGCGGTGACAGCAGCCACGACGTTTCCCAATCGGACCTCTCGACCAATGATTCCGACTAAACCACGTGTGACCTGATCTGGCTGGTTAAAGTACGTGTTAATTCTGTTAAATAAACAAGTACACTTCGTTAGTGCTCGAACTTATTTTCTTTTTTTTTTATGTATATACCGCGCATGTTAGGACTATTGCACATTATTTCGGATGCATTCATGAAATCTCCACGTAATTTGCACACCCCCTTTTCGGAGCTCCAAAATCGTGAAAAAAGGTGCTCAAATTATGTGAGTAAATACGGTACTCGCAGTCAGAAGCCTTGAGCACGCAAAAAGGACGCGATTCTGCTATGTTCAGTGTGCAGAAGAACTTTCCCTCGACGTAAGCGTTCGCAATAGCGGCAGCACATCATTAATTGCACTTCACAAGGGAACAAATATGACACGCACAGCTCAGTGGCTTGCGCAGGCATCCTACTCGAACTCGCTACAAAATGTGCTCCGCCGCCATTATGTGATGGCGATGACGCTGTATCTGCCTCTTCTGACGGGAAGCTGTTACCAATGCAGTTTCAGTTTCATTTTTATACGCTGGCAATGTTTGGACTCTTTTTATGAATAAAATGCGCATTAAATCATTTTTTTTAAGCTGAAAATAAAAGGTACGCTCAGATTCCCTCCAAATAAATGGTTAGCTGTCATTTTTAAATATTTTCGATGGAGGCAAAATGCTTGAGGCCGGTGTACTGAGATTTAGGTGCACGTTTTAACCCCAGGTGGTCTAAATTTCCGGAGCCCTCCACTACGGCGCCTCTCGTAATCATATCATGGTTTTGGGACGTTAAACCCCAGATGTTATATTTTTAAATATAATGCAATCTACCTTTTCTGAAAAAGTATGGGGTTGTTCAGTGGGCTCTATTCCTAGTTTTTCGATTATATATTATGCTCGGATCATATAACGGTTTTGTGTGGTCTCCTCAAAGTCATATAATTAGCGTTGCACTGTTTGCCACGTAATATTTAACATTTTCAGAGTGCATTTTCCACAGGCTGCACATGTGGTAGTTGTAATGCTTGGACCAACCTGTTTTAGTAGTTATGTCAGAGGACTATGAAAAGGTTGGCTCTGTTATTACAGCAAAAGCTGTTATGAGATGACAACAAGAGCTGTGTTTGCGCCGTAGTTGTCCGCCGCCACCACTGCCGCCTTCGGTGTCCGTAACCACTATTGAACGAAATAAGAAAAAAACTAAATAAATAAAAAATACCTATGCCAGAATGGGAATCGAACCCGGGCCCTCTGTGTGGCAGCCCAGCACTCTACCACTGAGTTATGCCTGTGCTTAGCACTGCATTGCGAACTGACCCTATGCAGGCTTCATGTCGGGTAAGGAATCGCATTAACATGTGTTGTAAAGCATTTTAGAACAGTAAAGTAACAACCAGGCGTCACACGCAAATTGCGTAACAAGTGCGTCGTTCGATGCTCAAACCCATTCATACCTGCCAGGTCTCCCGATTTGTCCGGGAGACTCCCGAATTCGACCATTTTGTACGATTGTACGACCGAGAAAGAAATCTTCTGGAAGTGCCCGCGTGTTTGTCCCCAAAGCAGGCTCCAGTTTGGCAACCTAGCACCAATGCACCCGCGCGGAGTGCTGACTGTCATCGTCATCGTTGAAGAGCTCGATGTACGTAGTCGACCAAGCAGAGCAGTCGCAAAAGCGAGCGAGCCTGCCAGTACTTCTCCGTGTATGTGAATGCAGCGCCGCCACTCTATGAGCTGTGAGGCGCATGGCAGGTGTGGCGGCGCTAGCGTCGGATTCTGCTCGCTGTATTTTCCATGCTGGTGTCGCTGAGTGATAGCACTGGCACCGCTGACACACCGACATGCCGTTTTTTCTCTGAGCATATTCTTGTGTCGTGAGCGCTGTTAGGGTGGCTAGCGCTGTGTCGCGTTGCTGTCAGCCATGGCACTCGGCAAAGAGCGAAAAAAATATCTTCAGGTGTTCTTGAAGCGGTATCCGGCAGAGTTCGGTTGTGTTATCGCCTCGCGGAAAGGTGAGCACCATGCATTCTACACCATCTGTAAGTGCGACATTAGTACATCCCACGGCGGCAGAACTGACGTGGTTGCTCACATTTCGTAGAAGAAGCACACCAACAACGTTCAGGGCCAGGAGAAACAGCATCGAATGCAACAGTTTTTCGGTAAGCAAGACGGCGACAATGAAGTGATCCTTGCGGAATGTTTGTTTACCGATTTTCTGCTGGAGCACAACATTTCGTTGAGTGTCTCCGACCACGTGGAACCCTTGCTGCGGAAGATGTTCCCAAAATGCGATGTTGTCAAGCGCTACGGCTGTGCTAGAACTAAGACGACAATGATTGTCGGCGAAATGGCAGGCCATGCACAAGAGTGTGTGGTGAGGGCCTTGAAAAGATGAGTTTTTGCGGTTGCCACTGACGGCTCGAACGACAGCCAGGCACAGCTGTACCCCATCGTGGCCACCTTCTCTGCGGAAGAATCGGGCCTTATCGAGAGCAGACTGCTTACTTTAAGCACCCTGGAAGGCCCTTCAACGGGGCGCAACATCGCCAAGTTAATTATGGACAGTTTTGTGTCATTGGATGTGCCATTGTCTAATTGCATAGCTTTTTGCTCTGACAATGCTAACGTGATGATGGGCAAGAAAAATGGTGTAGCGGCAGGGCTAACCGAGGCCCATGAAAGCATTGTAAAAATTAGATGCCCATGCCATTTAATAAACATTGCGGCGGAAAAGGCAGCTTCTTGTGTCCCAGCGAAGGTGGACGAAGTCCTTGTGGACATTTTTTTTTATTTAAAAAGAAGTGCTAAAAGAAAAAGTTCGCTTAAAGAGTTTCACGAAATTCACAATAAGGAGTTTCGCAAGATTTTCTAAAGCACGTTTCAACCCGATGGCTTTCGCTGGGACAATGCCTGGAAAGGCTCCTATATCAGTGGGCACCGCTCTTGAGTCTTTCCTTCAAGAAGTGAAAAGAGATGCCATTACAGGTCCCCAATTTCTGACTTACTACGACATTCCCAAAATGCCACCACAAACTGAAGACACTGAGCAGCACCAGTTCAGACAAAAGAGAAAGAAGTCTGTTGAGTCAACACCTGTGCCTGTGAAAAAAGCGCCACTGATGTGTGCAAGACTGGATCAACTTGCATAACATGTGAGGAACGACTGTTCGTGTTCTTGAGTTCGGAGCTCAGCAAAGCTTGCTGTCTGTTTTTAAATAACATTATTCCTGCTTTTGAGACAGTAAGCTGCCGCCTGCAAGCACAGGCAGCCCTAATACACAAGCTACAGCCTATACTTTTGGACCTTCTTGAGGACATCCTTTCAAGGTTTGTGAGGCCAGCACTGCTGGAGCAGCACAAGGACATCTGTTTGATAGATTACCACAGCAGAAATGTGCAAAAGGATGACCAAGACTTGGTAATTGGGCAACAAGCTAGGTGTGTTGTTCAAAAACTCAAGCCAAGTGACAAAAAGGAATTTTTTGAGGCTGTTAGAAGGTACATGGTTGTTGCGTGCGACTACATGCTCCTCAAATTTCCTTTTGGAAATGATGCTTTGATCAATGCACGCGTTGCGGATATTGAAGCTATTGATAAGATGTCATTTAAAGGGATACTGAACAAAATTTTTGCCGCCAAGATTTTCAGCCAAATTAAAAGATTGGGGATTGAAATCGATGGACACAACCTTCATTTCAGGCAAAAACTAGAGGAAAATAATGAATTTAATGAGTTTTTCACAAACCGCCGCATCTAGCGGCCGCGCCGTGAACTAGAGAGTGTGACGTGAAACTCGCCGGAAACAGTCATCCCACCAATGCCAGCCGCCGCCCGCATCTCTCAACCCGCTCAGCTCGCACTTTGTTTTTTAGAACCACTACGGGAGTGGACAATGCTCCCAGCTGGGGTAAGGCACCAGCGCTTCTTTGGAAGGGAGAGAGTGGAATGAAAGGAGAGGGGGGAGAAAAGGAAGAGAAGGACAGGAGCACGTGCACTCTGTAAGCGCCAGGGAGAATCTGACGTCACGGCTTGCGTGCAGCTGCCGCGCGCTGACAATCCACCAAAAATACAGCCAACTGTTCAAAAATACGTGAAATAAACTCTGTTTATTAGAACAGCGGCGTCTTCCGAGTAGAATATCGATGTTTTCGTCAGTTTTTCAAATTTTTGTTCAGTATCCCTTTAAGAATGTCCTTTTCTTTGTTGAGCGGTTTCCAGCGTCATTGCCACAGAAGGAGCAAGAGACCAGAGATCAAGCTATTAATGTACTGGAAATGGAATTTGTGAAGATGCAGTCTTTAAAAATTCCTACAAATGTACTGCAAGAGGAACGGGCCAATGTGCAGTGGAGAACAATCTCGCTGCTTAGAGGTGCAGATGGACTTCTGAAATTCAGCCGCATTGCTCAAGTGATGCTGGGAATTCTTTCAATACCGCACAGCAATGCTGAATGCAAGCAGCAATTCAGCATTGTGAGGAAGACTCACACAGAGTTCCGCGCTTGTATATCAGACGAGACGCTTGGACAACTCCTTCAGGCCAAATGTCACAGGGGTGGACCATGTTATTTGCAGGTCTATTCAGACGACCAAATCTGCCACTACAAAAGTTCAGCAGTAATGTGGTAACTGCAGCGAGTGACACAGCTTGGACTGTTGTAAATAGTTACACATGTGCATACAGAAAATTGACTTTGTTGTGAAGCACTCGGCTAGAAAAATAAAACGATTGCTGTAAAAAACTACCCCCCCCCCCCCCCTCCCCTTGCTTTTGGATCTCCCTAGTGCCTTGTTTGCGAACCTGGCAGGTATGCCCATTACAAAAGCCGCAGGCATAATTCTTCATCGTCGTCAGCCACAGCATCAACAAAGCGCACATAATGCGTTACAAGTGTGTAGCGAGTACCGCGCTTTTCCGAAGAATGATGAATAATGACATAGTAGACGCTTACCCACTACACAAAAATTATGATGATTTATGGCGTAGTGGGTACTATGCAAGTGTGCTTTTAGTAGTTGCCCCAAGCGTGTTTAAAAAAGGTTCTAGAAAGGCCGCTCTTCCAGCTTTCTCTGTGACTGTGCTGCGCGTTCCGCACAGGCGTGTTGCCAATTTGGTTTGTGTGAGTGGTACTGTGCTGCTCTGTGTAGTTTAATTGTATCCATTGTGGTGAAAACTTTAATAGCATGTTTCTGCATCATGTATTTTCCAGTTGCTCTCTTGTTGCCATAAAGAGAGCTTACGACAGTAGCATACTTGTCTGTATTGTTTCCAGGCCAGTATACAACAGGTCGTGGCTCATCTGGTGTTGGTCTGACTGCATCAGTCATGAAGGACCCACTGACCGGTGAAATGACACTCGAAGGAGGTGCACTTGTGCTAGCAGATCGAGGTGTTTGTTGTATTGACGAGTTTGACAAAATGATGGACAGTGATCGAACTGCAATACATGAGGTCATGGAGCAACAGACCATCTCCATTGCAAAGGTACACTTAACTCTTTGTCATATTTGCAGTCATTGACTGTGAAGCAGTTCTATGCTCATTTTATTATAGCTGTGTTAGCTTAGAAGTGTTCCATCCGCAACCTACGATTCCTGATGCTAGGCAAGAGGTTTGAACTTCTTATAACAGTTCTGCCATAAAATAATTTTGTGTGCTAGATAGAATTTGGCATCGTGGGGAATATGACCAGTCGCTCTGTCAATTTTCGGGGCACTTAGGATTGCTGTATGGGGACAGCTGTCATTTCGTAATACTATAGTAAACTCTGATAATTCAAACTTTCGGTTAATTCAAACAAATTTCAAAATTTTGGTTGCACAGCTATGTTTTCAATGTATTTTAAAGCTGCTTAATTAAAACTGCTCCATTGCATAAATTCGATTAATTCGTACTTTCTGCTTGTCCATGCTAGGAAAATATCTGCTGCCTTTGCCGCTTATAGCTGAACACTGGTGTTTTTATGTCACTGACAGTCGCAAATTGGCCAAACTAACCAAATAGCGCACATCAGCAATCGCATGTTGACTGAGGAAGAAAAAACTCGCCCTTATGCATCTGCCTCAGTCAACTCGAAGACAAAAGCCATCTTTTTCTTTTTTTTTTTTCTGTGTCGATGTACTTAATCTCCTGCACCCCCCCACCGGTAGCTTTTTGCAGCTAAAGTGATTTTGTAATGCCTACAGGATTTGGAGGCATTGTAAGCTTCCTGTACCTCACCTTGTTCTGCACTTCCTCTGAGATTGGTCCACCCTTGACCAAGCAGTGATGTCAAGTGATGGCGTCACAGTGACTTCATGACATCACAAATTTTGGCGATCTGTGATGTCATCACATGATGCTTATTTTTTGCATCACTTGTATTGACACCACCGATGCAGGATGCCACTCAATTTTTGTGTTTGATAGGGCATCTAAGGATTTCACCTTAATCATTTGAAGAAAACGAGAGTGCCTTTGGTTGATCACATGTGGAACACTTCCACTTTCGCCATGCTACACTGGTGTTTTGCAAAAAAAGCATACTGAGATTGAGAAGGGGCTACCGGCAGTCTCGGAGCACAGCGTACTTTGTCCCTTAATTACAGTGTGGGGTCTCAAAGCCGCGCTGTCGGAACACACGGGCACAGTCACGCTGTCGAGCAAACGAAACATATGCCCATTTATTGACCGCTTTTACATCACGGCGAGCTCGCCAGCCGAATCTAACAAATAACTACAGTCAAACCTTGATATATCGAAAAGCTGCGCCGCGAAATAGTTCGATATATCCAGAATTCGATATAAAAAATCAAGTAAAACATGCGTCAAGAACTTGCGGAAAACAACCAGCGAACCAATCGTGATGCAGTAAATACTTGCTTGAAGATTCAAACAAAGTATTTACTGTGTTGGCTTAAAATACTGAAAAAGGGTAGTCTGTTTTTTGTTGCCAATGGCGTGTTTGATGACTGCATCCTCAACATAGTCCAGGCGATCCACAAGTGATAGGCCGGTGCCTTCAATCGCGCCGCAGTCATCAAACACGCCATCGCGTGTTTGATGACTGCGGCGACACAAGGCCTTGTGTGCCGACATAAGGGCTTTGGCCCTTGTGTCGGCGCACAAGGGCCAAAGCAACTACAACCTCAGGTGATGTTGGGAGCAGGGTACCATCAGCACTTGCGGGATCCACCTCGGCAGTGTCTTCATTTGGCTGCTCAGCACTAGCTTCGGCGATGATCTCCACATCCGTCAGCTCCGCCGTTGTACCAGTGCTGTCGTCACCTCCAACGAAGTCTTCGATGCACATGCTTTGCGACTTGGCACCAACAAAGCTCTCCAGCTTGCTCCACATTTCGGCGTGCTCGCTTTCTTCATCTGCGCATGCCAACCCAGCTTCCTCGGATTCTTCCACTGATGCCTCGTCAGTGCGGCCAGCGAAGCCCGCATGCCGAAAGCAGTTAGTTATAGTCGACTGCTTGACGCTTTCCCACGACGCTTTGAGCATTTGGATGGCGCCCAAAAGATCGATCTTCAGATCTTGGCCCATCCGAGTTTCACTAGCAAAATGTTGATCAGCCGACGCTTGTAGATAGACTTAAATGTGCGGATAATGCCCTGGTCCAATGGTTGCAGCTTCAAAGTGGTGTTAGGCGGCATAAATACCACTTCGATGTTGCTCAGCTGGGCATCGATGTGGTGTGCCATGCAATTATCGACAATGAGGCATACCTTCCGTCCTTGACGCGCCAGGTCCAAATCCCACGCCTTCAGCCACTTGAGGAAGATATCCCTTGTCATCCACGACGTCTTATTCCAGGCATAAGTCACTGGAATATTGGGGCAGTTCTGCATGCACCTAGGGGTTTGAAACTTGCCAATTACAAGTGGCCACAGCTTCGTGCTTCCATCCATATTGTCCTTGCGAGTGTGCAGCGTTTGTTGCGGAAGCATTCGCCAGAATAGGCCTGTCTCGTCAGCATTAAATATCTGATGCGGCTCATACTTGGCGAGAACCTGGGGCCACACATGATCAAGCCACTTCTGGATTTCTTCATCATTGGCGTCCTCACTCTCTCCCGATACAGTTTTCCCGACAATGTTGAAGCGAGTCTTGAAACGTTGCAGCCAACCGCTACTTGCACTGAAATTCTCAGCGCCAAGAATGAATGCAAAGTTCCTTGCCTTCTATTGCAACATTGGTCCCGATACAGGAATATTTTGGGCCCTTGCGTCGATGAACCATGTGAAGCGACTTCTAAACATCTTCAAAGGCAGCTTTGCGTACACGCCGCGCGCCCGAGTGATGACTCTTCTCAGCCTTGGCCTTTATGTCGCCTTTGTTTTTTTAACAGAGTACTCAATTGTGCTCCTTGGAATGCCTAGCGCTTCCGTGACGCTCGACTTCTTGCCATTCTCGGCGCGCTGGATTGCTTCCAGTTTAGCAGCAAAAAGTCAGGGTCGTCGTTTCTTCGCACTTGCAGCCATCGCTACACACCACGACGCGCAACAGGCCTATCTCCGAACACACTGCGAGCACGACTACAACGACCGATGCCTGCCGATGCTACCGGGGAGGAGTTGGTGCAACAAGTACAGTGCCTCGTTGATGGTGCAAGGCTGCAGCGTGCGTACGCTGCTACTTTCAAGTGGTGCTCTCGACACTATTGATATGTGCAGCAGTCGTGCTACCGCTATTTTCGAGAGTGTTGCGGGAAAGCTCGCCGCCTGTCAATGGAGCGCGGGTGGTTTGGGGTGGCTGAGTTCGATATATCCATTATATATCAAACTTCGTTTGAAATAAAAAATAAAAAATGCATACGATTTCCCGCGTGATATAGGAACCGTTCGATATAGGCAATAATTCGATATACAGTCGAACCCCTTTATAAGAGACACTGATGTAAGAGGCAAATGAATATAAGAGACACCAGTGTGCCCACCTTAAAATTGGGGTTGATAAGAAAATGCATACGTGGCACCCTGCTTATAAGAGACACCTCATATAAAAGACAAGAATTGCTGCCCGGTGCATGTCTCTTATAAAGGGGTTCAACTGTATCCGTGTTCGATATATCGAGGTTTGACTGTTGTTGACATGCGAAATAACCAAGTATAATGCCAATACAACACATAATATGTAACGCACACAAACCAACGTAACACATACAATGTCCTGCAAATGCGCTGTCGCCGACGTCCGTCTCACCACGAGGGCCCACGTGAAATTAGCCGCAGACTCGCACCCACGGACCCTAGCGGCAGCCAACCACGCCTAGCTGCCAAAGTGAAAAAGGTGCTCTTTCACAAGTGGGTAACCTTGCTTCCCACCAAGTGGCGCTGCTGGTGCCACCACGCAACCACAGCGTCATCTCTCGCGGTGGCAACTAAACTACATTAACTAGGACATGCAGATGCCATGAAGCAAAAGCAACTTTACAGAGGGTGACAGCACCCTCACAACATATGTTGCGTACTGTATATTACCAGTGCCGATGTGATCTTTAACATCTCAAACTTTACTGGCAATCATGCAGAGCTGTCTATGAAGTTGCTGCGGATTTGAGAAACAATAAACATTACAACACAAGTTGGTATGTTTCCCGTTGTCGTAGTTATGACAAATTCTGATAATCGAACAAAATCCTGGGGTCCCTTCAAGTATGAATTACAATTGAGAGCCTACTCCCATGGTGCTATCTTATGCTTTTTATTTCTTGCTTGTCACAGGCTGGCATTATGACAACTCTGAATGCTCGCACATCCATTTTGGCGGCGGCCAATCCTGCATATGGTCGCTACAACCCAAAACGCTCCATTGAGCAGAACGTCCAACTGCCTGCTGCACTTCTGTCGCGTTTTGACCTGTTGTGGCTCATTCAAGACAAACCTGACCGAGAAAATGACCTGAGGTGCGTGTCTAGCTCGTGTAACAAATGTTCGAACATTTGTATGCAATATGTGTTGTAATGCCAAATATGGCGCAAATAACAATTCTTGTGTTTTGTTTAGACAGGGAGGCTAGAATGTTCTATTTGTGTGGGTATTTTGTACAGTTGGCTTTTGTTAGTTTGACCTTTAAGGCACACTGCTGATTCACTTGGTAGCATGTGGCCCCTATTCTAACGTGACCACAAATCACGGCCACTTTTGATGGTTTAAGCAGAGAGAATGGATGTAAAAATTTCATTAATGTTAGTGTTTGAATCAAACACGAACCCAATTCTATGGGTTAAAAATAAAAATGCACCTGAATTAGATGATGAATGGTTGCACCCCCTTCCCCTTTACTTATTCCTCCCCCCCAGATTGCAAACCTTTGCAGCCCTGATTTGCAGCTGCATTTCGTTCCGAACTTGTAGCATACTGGTGGTGAGAAGCTTTCTTAGGCAGACTTCCAAATTTTGTTTACTACCATGACAGATGTATTTTGTGTTCCTCACTCAGAGCACCAGTGGTCTGACTTGACTCCCCCCTTCCCTTCCTGGGCAAATGGGAGATCACGTTTAGGAAAATATATTTAGGCAAGTTAGTATTCGTCTTGAAAAACAGCGCAGCAACATGAGGACGAAGAAAGAAATAGCGCTCGTCCCCAGCGCCTGTCTCGTTTCTTTCTTCCTCCTTGTGTTGCTGCACTGTTTTCAAGATTAAATGGAAGATCTTTGCCTCTGTATTTAACCACACTAGCACATTGCATTGCACACTCTACCACTGGCATAGTTTCGTATTCTGTACCTCCTATGCTGTCTCTTAGCACATCATTCGGTGTTTTTGTTATTGCCATGTGTCAGGTGATAAGCACAGCCATATAGATGTAATACTAAACACTAGGCTTGTGCGAATATTCGAATGCTTCGAATATTCGAACGATTATTACGGTATTCGAATTCACTTCGATTCGAATTTAAATTACCGAAAATTTCGAAGTATTCGAAATGAACGAATAGATGTATAATAGTCCGCATGTAACCCCCTGTAAAGGTGGTTTCACTGTAGTGGAGGGGTGCTAAGCCGTGAAAGCACCTACCTATCCAGGTTTATATTAGTCTGCATGTAACCTCCTGTAAAGGTGGTTTCACTGCAGTGAAGCGATGCTAAGCCGTGAAAACACGTATCCAGGGGAAATTGCACTGCCGCGAAGCCCCACTTCAAGGTTAAATGACGATATTACCTTCACATCAATTCATTTTTTAACTTTAAAAGCTTGTTATACCGACTTATATGCTCTAAGCACAGTAAATTTTAAAACGTAACATATTTTACAGCTTATCACTTGCATTCTACCAAAAGTTTCCACTTCTTTTGAAGCAAAAAAAAAGGCATTTGCACAGGCCTTGTTTCAATAAAAAAAAAAAAAATTGTGCAGGTTAGGTCATCACAAATATGCCCATTTTTCTTTATAATATGTGATATATATACTATTCGAATTCGATTCAAAATTATTCGACTAAAATCACTATTCGCTTCGAACCTAAAATTCATTATTCACACAAGCCTACTACACACTAATAGCTCTCACTTATTTGCAAGCAATAGCAATCATTTGGGAAACTAATGTTGCCAATAAGGCTAGTATGTTGCAGGCAGTTTTGATTGTTGAGATGGATAACATCACCGCTTGTTGGTGGGTATTACGGAGCTCGCTGTCCGTGATCCAGAAGACGAAAAAAGCTACTCTGGATTTCATGAAGATGACATACCTGCCAAGTCTCCCTGATATTCTGGAAGACTCAGATTTCGACCATTTCTTACATTTGTACGGTTGGCAGGAAAGTCTCCCGGGAAATTCTAATTTCCGTGTGTGATATGGACACATTGACAAAATTCCAACCCAGGCTTCTTGTGAACCCAGTCAAAGCGACGCTGCTTTCCACAAATGCTGTGGGCAAAACCACGGCAGATGCGGTCATAGATAGCAACCAATGACGTAGTTTTTAAGTCATGTGCAGCCAGCGCAAGCAGATGGAAAACAGAACTACCGTTTGCCGCAACCGCCGCACACGAAACCCAGGTCGCTTCTACTGCTTTGTTATTTGGAGGTAATTACAACAAAAAGGAATCCCTTGGAGACTATACATTGCATAGAAAGTAGATTGCCGATCTGACCGATTTCGTTTTATCGAGGTCTAATGTGTTGCTTTTGTGCCGGAATCATCAAGGCTGTTTCAGTGCATCTCTCTTTGTTCCTCCCTCTTCTCAGACTGGCAAACCACATCACCTTTGTGCACAAGAACTGCTCAGAGCCACCGCAGGGCACGCATAAACCACTGGACATGCGTCTTATGCGACGCTACATTGCACTGTGTAAGAGTAAACAACCCGTGGTTCCCGAGGAATTGACCGATTACATTGTAAGCGCATATGTTGAAATGCGCAAAGAAGCACGCAACAGCAAAGATGCCACCTTTATGTCACCCAGGACGCTGCTAGCCATTCTGCGCCTTTCCACTGCTCTGGTATGTACTTTTTCACAGAATATATTTATATACATCTCCTTTGTACATATTGACCTGTAAATGAATAGTACCTTGAATATTCTGCAACAGGTTTGCAGCTGTGTACAGCAGAATGCCACTGTTAAGTTCCTCACTGCTGCATTTTCCTGGCTGTTGTGTTGTTTCCTGGTGGTCTCAGGCATACCAGGCAACATTGCATTGCCATCTGAGGATTGTGGCTGTGCACTTGCGTGGTGTCTGCGGTTGCCACTCTTCTTATCAACCAAAAAGAATTTTCATACTAAGGCCCGTATTCTGAAACGCTCCTTACCAAGGTTCCCTCACTGAGGCCTTCCTTGGTGCTCCCTCAAGTTAAGGTAGCGCTAGGGCAACCATCATGCCTCCTTACCTCGCTCCTCGCACTGACGGGGTGCGTCTCTGCAGTACCTGTCAGTGACACAGCATCCAATTTGTCATTTTCAATCGATGACTTGTACTTGTGCACAAGCTCTGTGCAGGCCCATAGCCGGGGGAGGGGGGGGGGGGGGGGGGGGCGCCCCCCTCCCTCCCCTGAAATTTGGATGGAGGGGGGTGTTTTCCCGAGAATAAGTAAAGAAAATAGGTGGTTTTCAAGGTTTTTAGCACTTGCCTTTTAACAGTTGCCTTACCTTACCGAGGTGGCCCTTAGCAAAGGAAGGTAGAAGGAAGCTTTCAGAATACGCTGGTTCCCTCAAGGAGCTCCTTAAGAGGGCTCACCACCTCCAAAGCAACGCAGATTTGAACTTTTTGTGTCCATAGATGGCATCACTTACACACCACCAAAAAAGGAGGGAAGTTAGAGTACACTCTAGGCGTGTAAATGTCACCAGGACATGAAGGTTGCAGTCATTCCGCGCGCGAAAAGTAGTGCTGCTTGAAACTTGCCCGCGGATATCTCAAAACACGATGAACGCTTTGTCAAAGCCGTTCCTAGGTTTCCGCCAGCTAAGCCGTAGCAAATGCGGTGGAGGAGCTTCAGCTTTGTCTTCCCCGTACCGTGGGGTGTAAGCCATTCCCTCCAACTTCTCCGCTTCGAGGCACCGCTCCCGTTGTAACCCAAACAATAGACCTGTCTTCACAGTTGTCTGCTGCTTATTGTGAGTGGCTATCGGACGTTTTCAGCAGCCGGCTTGGGAAAGATGCGACGCACAGGTAGCACAGGCGCACCGAGGTGACAGTTTGAATAAACTTTCCACTGTTCGTAGAAGTTACTCCCCGCAAGCGATCACAGCGCATCTTTCTCGCATCGTTCTTTCGCTTTGTGATAGAGCACTGCACGAGATTGGGCTTACCCGAAAGCCCCAGCGTACACTGCAGTGAAGAGCGGGCACAGCAATATCGCAGTAAGGCGTAATATGTGCGTTTTCATTAAGCATCCTGAATGACATGTCATTGAATAGTATTTACAACGTACAAGATTTATTATTTCAGGGCCAAAGTTCCTTAGAGGCTAGCTTTGTCCAGTGATGTACCGGCGTCCACACTTGTATAACACCTGCTGCACAGCTGCGAAAAAACCGCCTGCGCCATCCGGCTGTCCGTCCGCGCGTCTGCCCGACCGTCCGTGCGTGCTTTATACTAGTCGCATTATGGACCTTAGGACCTAGCTTCGCCCACTCGTCATCATTCACTTCGTGGAGATGCGTGGATTCTTTTTTTTTACGCACAACCATCTCACCACTATTCCCAATAGACTATGCCGTAAAAAGCAACTTTTATAAAAGAAAATAACGCTTTTTTTTTTTTCCAGCACGGCTTACGTTGTGTTATCTCTGAAACTCTCTCGTCAGGTTTTTTTGCATCTAGACAATTTAGGTGAATAGATGAAATTGCTACTTTTAGAACATGAGATTTCAAAGAAAAGTGAAAGATCCGCGAGGCTTGTGCTTTTCTCCTTGTTTTATAATTGAAGAAAACAAATTAATTTAAATTCTGTGTGTACAAAAACCTAATGTTGTTCGGTGGCACAAAAAAGATTAGTAGCAATGCGTGGAATATATATATATATATATATAGGTGGGCACATGATATTAAGAAGTGGCAGCAGAAAGCACCGGACCGGGTTGATTGGCGGAAAATGGGAGAGGCCTTTGCCCTGCAGTGGGCATAGTCAGGCTAATTTTATATATATATATATATATATATATATATATATATATATATAAAGGAGATAATGATAAACTTAAGGGCTCGTTTGCTTTGTTAAACACAGTATTAATGAGAAGGAACAGACAAAGATGCCAAGGAAAGTATAGGGGAAGCTATTAGAAATAATTGTAATCTGAATGTGAAGAAAGGAAAGTGGACGAACAGATAACTTGCCACCGGCAGGGACCGAACCCGCGACCTTCGAATAACGCGTCCGACGCTCTACCACCGAGCTATGGTGACGTTATTCGAAGGTCGCGGGTTCGGTCCCTGCCGGTGGCAAGTTATCTTTTCGTCCGCTTTCCTTTCTTCACATTTAGATTACAATTATTTCTAGTAGCTTCCCCTATACTTTCCTTGGCATCTTTGTCTGTTCCTTCTCATTAATACTGTGTTTAACAAAGCAAACGAGCCCTTAAGTTTATAATTATCTCCTTCATGCATAACGAGGGTCTCGTTCTGGCAGACTTGATGCCTTCAAGTGGTATGCGAGGGATTGTTGGTCGGCTGCCTGCTCGTAATAAGATCACGTACTACGTGACGCCTACAGGCAAAAAAGAGTGTTCCACACTCGCCGTAATGGCAACAGGCGGCGCTGACTGACGCTCCCACGTTTGAGTGCACATGTGTGCCCTATAGGGTGGACGGGGGGATGACCGCCACCGTAGCTCGGTGGTAGAGCGTCGGACGCGTTATTCGAAGGTCGCGGGTTCGGTCCCTGCCGGTGGCAAGTTATCTTTTCGTCCACTTTCCTTTCTTCACATTTAGATTACAATTATTTCTAATAGCTTCCCCTATACTTTCCTTGGTATCTTTGTCTGTTCCTTCTCATTAATACTGTATATATATATATATATACACACAGCATATTTGGCAACGAAAAAAAGCGAGGATAATGCTTATCAAGGACACTGTTTAAAAATCACATCTAAGGTGGTCGCGCGTAAAGACCTGTCAGTTGGCGGGGAATGACCCAGCACCATCACCCCGAGTTGCCACGTTGTGAAAGGCACGTGTCGAGTCATACACTTGACAGTGGCCGCTCAACATCAAAGAATCTTTTCTTTCCAAAGAACAAAGCTTGTTCTGATCTACGCATGCGTATTTGGCGCCTCGAAGAACCAGTTTGCGGTAGCCGATCGCGCTATTACATCCTAAAATCCAGATTTGCCTGCTTTCCTATGACATTTCTAAACAGCCACGATGTCCCACTTCCGCGCATTCCTCACCGACGGAACTGAGTGAAAGAACATGAGTCTGGCTAGTCTAAGATGCAGAAGCCACCGCTGTCGCCCTTGCAACGGCGGTAAATTCCTGTGAGCGCTGAATAGGACGATTAGCTATGGACAACGGGTAGTTTCCTGAACAGCAAGGACCTCTTCGAAACGCTGTCGCGACGCCGAAGAAACGCTGCTTTGTGTTTGGGTCGCACACCTGCATTAGACTCCCATTCCAGTTCATTGTCGCGGGGAACACGTTCGGAAGCAAAAGAGGCAGCACAGCCCCCCCCTCCCCCCTCCCCCCCCCCCCCCAAAAAAAAAAAAAAACGAGACAAAGAAAAAATGCCAAAGCTTGTTCGAGCTCACTCAGCAAGTCCCTTACTTTTCTCCACTGCACACGAATACAGCCATATGAAGGTTGGTGGTAGAGTGTAGCATCGTGGAATATAGGCGATACCAGGTGGAGCCACGTCGCGCCTCTTAAATTGGGCGCGAATTTTAAATCCAGACTGAAAGTACCTACAACACTTTCAAAGCCTGTAAAACTGGAAACCAGAGGCCTGACACGCATGACAATTATACCATAACAATAAGGAAAGAAAAAGGGAGGAAATGTTGCGGAAGAAATTTAGATAACTGAGCTATTTTCTTCAGGAGACAACAGGAAAGAGCGAGATGTTAAAAAATACAATTTTTCTGGATATTTGCCTCTGGTTTGTAAAAAAATGAAAGCCTGAGGAAGATGTCTGTCCGCAACATTTCCTCCATATACTAAAAAAGAGTGCAGTGCCGAAAACCCCGTGTAAATCTGACCAAATTTGGGCACGCTAGGGCTCCTGAAAATGCGCATGTATTCTCTATGGGAGCTCGCGCTGGTGAACCCTCTTAAGATAAGGAGTCATGAAGGGCTCCTCATGTTAGGTAAGGAAATGGTCTGAGGTAAGGAGCGTTTCAGAATAGGTGCATAAAGCTCAAGACATCTAGAGTTGCAAGCGTAATTCACAGGCATTCAGTTTCTGACAGAACAGAATCTTAGTGGTTTTTCAGCTTTTGGTATTAATATCGAAGACCTTCATTGCTCTCTGCTGCCTAAGAGGTTGTTAAGTTTTGTTAAGATTGTATTAGTGAACATGTGCAGGATCTGTCATCACATGACAAAGAGGACTTTTCAATGAGAAGTTTTCTGAACATTATTTCCACTTGAATGTTGATGCTGGTTGGGTGTAAAGAAGGCGTCTGTGCATTGTAATCAGGAATTTGCATTGGTTCTAAGGTTCTTCTATTCTTAGTTATTTTTGCCGTAGCAATAAGGAGTTTTCAAATAGGCGCACCAAAAAAGTTAGGGGCCTCGAAGCGCTTTGTGTGCTGGCTGTGGGTGATGTAGGAGGTGAGAGTTTTCAAATATTTCTATGTGCACTGTTTGTGTCTTGTGCTTGCAGTGCAATGATGGCGAGAAAGGCAAGCTACAATGCATAATTAAAAGCTAGTAGACATATTTACCTTCGGTACATGTATACTTTAAAATTTTTATTTGCAAGGTGCAGTGGTAATGAATTCGCTGGTAATCTCCATCGATTCTGTCAGTCCACGTTACTTGCTGTCATCAGCCAAGACAGTCCAACTTCTAGCCACCCTAGCTGTGTTAAGGTGGTTTGGACACCACATTTTGAGGCTATAAAAGGCCTGCTATACACTTCCTCTGTATGCATGGACACTTGGCACAAAGTGCCAAGTGTCCATGCATACACATCAAGTGTTTCAAATATATTTTATTTGCTCTTTCGGTCGGTGTATCTATTAGTGTTTACACTGTACAGTTAAACCCCTTTATAAGAGGCACTTATATAAGAGACAATTGGGATTAAGAGGCATCAGTGTGCCTACATTGAAATAGAAGTTAATCGAACAATGAGAATATGGTACCCTGCTTATCAGGGACACCTCATATAAGAGACAAGAACTGCTCCCCGGTGTGCGTCTCTTGATAACGAGGTTCAACTGTAATTTATTTTGCTTCCAAAGGGTGCCTAAATGCTTGTTCTCACTATTGAGACCCATCGCTAGCACAACTGACACTGACACCACTGTCTTAGAAGCATAACAAACCTTTAGTGTTGTCATACTGCGTTAGAGTGACATGCAATGAGCGGTGACCATAGGCGTGCACAGGGTTCCCCTTTAGGCTGGGCCAAAGGTTCATTGCAGCCCCCCCCACTCCCTTTTAATTTATGGGGCAGACTTTACCCCCCCCCCCTCCTCCTATGTGACTATGGGTGGTGGCCGCCCCCCTGCGCACGCCTATGGCGGTGACCCACAGCTCTGTGCACAGGGCAAGAGAGCATTAGCTGCAAACCCACACTCGCTTTTTTTTTTCTGAGCAGGTTGTCAAATTAGCAAAGCTTGCTGGCATTTTGCAAAGTGCTTCGAATCTTCACATGAACCTGCAAAGGCAACATTAGGGAATTCTACTTTGTCCGCACACTTCTTTACATTAGCGTAATACCGGGTTACCATTGCCTTAACCCTTTGATGGTTTTCGCCGTACATGTACGGCAGCACCTAACAGTGCCCAAATGGTTTTCACCGTACATGTACGGCACGGCCTTTATCTTTAAAACGCGCGCTTTTATCGATCATTTCTCTCTCTTGGCGTGTGCTGCCACACTTCAGGAACACGTGGAATTTTTTTCATACGCCGATGTTTCTCCGTTGTTATTTTGTTTTGCTTCGCAAAGCGGCAATCCGGCAACCACTTGCGCACTCGAGCACGTTCGCGGTTTGGCTGGTTTAAAACGCGCGCCTCTTTCCATCATTTTTCTTGCTTGACATGTGCTACCATGCTTCGGGAAACTGTCAAATTTATTTCATGTGCCAATGTCTCTCCGTTGTTGCTTTTTTTTATGCTTCGCAACGTGGCGCGCCGGTTGTCGCTTGCGCCTTCGAGCGCGCCCACGGCGCGGCTGGTTTAAAACGCGCGCCTTTTTCGATCACTTCTCTTGCTTGACATGTGCTGCCACACTTTGGAACATGTGGCATTTTTTTTCACGCGCCGATGTCTCTCTCTTGCTTTTTTTGCTTTCCAAAGCGGCGCGGCGGCTTTCGCTTGCACTCCTGAACGCGCGCATGCCGTGCGGCTGGTTTCGGTTTCATCCTTCAGTTGGTTATCGCTTCTCGCGCCGGCAAAGCTGATAGCTGTCTGATTTTTAATCTCTCAAAGGGTGACCGCTTGTGACTCTCTCGTTTATTGCTCCTCAAGGCGCGATTACGTCCGTTTCGGGAGGAGCTAAATTACACAAACCTTGCCGCCGTGGTTGAGTTTTCTGTTTAGGGAACTCGGAAAAACTAACTCCGTCTCGTTGGCGATAAGACGAGGGATCATTATAGCTTTTTCCCTCGTTTTGCTTTCCGGACGAGCGCACAACCGCACAGTTTTCTTCTGTGCGCTCACTCACGCAGTTCGCCTACGCTGCGGAAGCTCGCGCCGGTTGCTATGATGCAAGCGAGTCAAGCGGCGATTCTTCCGATGCGGACTATTCCCCAAGTGCCGGATCTGATTCATTGGATGTCAGTTCATCAGGCGAGGATTTACTTACGAGTTCAGACTCGGATAATGATGAAGGAGTGACATCTTAGAAGCGTGCGTGGTGATACGATCCGGATCGGATCAAAGGTGACAATTCCCCAGTGTTTAGTTTTAGAGGAAAAACATTTTTCTAATCAGAAAAGTACTCTGGTGCGCTTTTGTTTGTATGTCTGTGAGTTATGTTTATTATAATGCATAATTTTTATTTATAAGACATGGTAAAAGTGTTTTTGTTCAGGATTTTGCTTTGTGTTACTATCGATAAACCATGTGTATGTAACAACACAAAATGATTTTTTTGTCACTTACGGTCACGAAAAAAAATTTTAGACAATTTTTTTCTTAAATGGAATGGTCTGAATAATTTATTTCAACAATAAAAAAATTACACATTTTTGGCACGCATTTCTCGAAAAAATTCGACCCTGAAAGGGTTAAAGAAGTGGTGACAGAAAATTTGTGAACCTCTGTCTTTTGCTCTTATTTCAGGGGCTATTGACTCGTTAATAGCGGCAATGAAACTCATTTGCGCCAGCATGAGACGAATACTTAACTATATCCTCGTATGTTATGACCGGAGGCATTTTCGATTTCAAAGAGCACTTGGGGTCCTCCGACATACCTGGCCTACTCGTTAAAAAATGCTATCTGGTGACTGCGAATACCAGTGACATCACCGGCTGCCTTCTGCCATGTTGTCATTGCTGCTGTTTTATATGCTATGTTGAGTGGTGCGAGTGCTTCTGTTTTATATGCTAGTGCTTCTGTTTTATATGCTTTTGTTTTATATGCTGCTGTTTTATATGCTATGTTGAGTGGTGCGAGTGTGTCTTCGATCGTCAAACTAAGTTGCTTATTGAGGTGACGATTGGCAAAGGAGCGGGGAGGATTGGAAAAATCAATCAGAAAAGTTTGATTTGCTTCGCCAATCGCACCGGTGGCTGCGATTTTGTTTTTGTCGTCGTCCAACTGAGGTGACGATTTCCATGAAGCTTGAAGCAGCTGCAGAATTAGGTGTGCTGAAGCACGTTCGCTCCTATCATTTGTAAAGTAGCAAAATGAGATGTGATGAAGGGAGCAGTGAAATCACAACATTGGCGCTCTGTAACAGTGTGTATGCGTACATGTAAGTGGCGTGATGTATGATTTACTGACTCGTATTTAGATTGGGCTACGCTGCATTCTGGAGGTTTACCGATCCCACGTACAAATGTCAGAGCGCTGAAGCAGTTACCTGCCCACTACGCAGTACGATTCTGTCAGTAGAGAGCTTTAGTTTGTCTACAGACTTCCCAACATTTACGGATACTCGGTTACCAAACCTGTTGACGACTGCAGTTGCAGCAGGCGCAGAGCCGGTAGCAACACCTTGTGGCGTTTTGTCCAATTGCAATAGAATTTTTCTTCTGTTTTCTCAGTCGCGTCATTGTCTTTGTCAAAAAACAAAACAATTAAGAATACTGTGAGTTAATAATTATCTCACTGCCTTTCACAGTCAGTAAGTTGCTGCAACGTTATGTTTGTGGGTCTCTGGTGAGGCTCTGCATCATGAGGTGTTGCTACTAGTCTTGTCCATTGTGCACATGCCTTCGGCAACTCAGCCAGAACTCTTGACGCGCGTTGTTTAAAGCGTCCCCGCACTATAACCTCATCACTTTTCGCTTGAATTTACGATTTGGCATTTGCATGAGCTTCAAAACTCAGTTAAAGTACTTTATGGGCTGTATTTGTGGCTGATGTACAGATGCCAACTCTATGTTCCCATCAGTGCAATGTAACAGTCAAACTGTATTCGAATTTTTGTGTCGCCACCCCTTTAAACGTGAAAACCTAAACAAGTGGAGCCTTGTGGAGGCACTAAGATGAACCAGACAAGCACTGAATTATTGTTGCATAAACGTAGTGCATCCTACTTCTCTGCTGGTGTAAGTTCTGGGCATTGGCGTAATTTCATTTGTTTCCTTTGCAAACATTTTTTTTGTCACGAACACTCGGTGAAAACAGACACGTTTCTCTAATTGTGGTTGTCTGAAGCATCGCAACGTGTCAGTGCCATCGTTTGGTTTCCCCTGTTATGTAAACACCTCTGCATATACCGGTATATCGCACTTGCTAGGAGTCTTTATTAGAGAATTTCAGCGTGTTGAAAGCATATGGACAGTTGATTGCCTGTGTGTGCAAGAGCAGACGATGCAGCACCGTGTGCGTCACAGCTTTTTGGGCCTGCCCCATGCTTTTTAGACAGCAATGTCATCATCCAACGCAACACCCAGAAACCAACCATGTTGTTTACACGAATAGTGCGATATTATACATTATACTGCAAACGTATGAATCTTTGAGGGTGTATCTTGCTGCTTGGAGCAATAAGAAATGTTTGAAACAAAATGGACAAGCCACATGTTTGATGTCTCAACCCCTTTAAGCCTACAAATTCTCAAATCGACAACTGATCTGAGTTAAGCCGCACTAGTTCAAACAGCGCAGCGGCGAAACAGGAGAGCTTGTTAAAATCAGATGAGACGTGCATTGAGTTGACACAGGTAAGAAATTCTGAATGCAGTGGCACAGCATTTTAATTTGGCAGGTCACAACTTCAGTGTGCTGAAACTTAACATTCATCAGTCAAACTTCCGTTCCCTGAGAGACAGAGAACATAGTCGTACCTTAATTCACAAGTTTGATGCACCCTAGCCAATAGGTATAAACATTTCAAAGCAAGCTCTTGAATCCATCCGATATGGTAGGTCCATAACAACCAGCGAAACTTGAGCTTTGTATCTAAGAATTTGACTGCTCTGATCACTTTGAAATCGATCATCTTTAGCTGCCGCTCACTTGTGACATGCATGACCCAGTGGAATGCCCCCACTTTCTCTTGATGCAGAGAAAGGACGCAAGGTATATTTGATTTGTCTCTGTTATGTTGCAGGCTAGGCTTCGGCTGGTTGAAGTTGTTGAAAAAGATGATGTTAATGAGGCGATGCGTCTCATGGAAATGTCTAGAGACTCCCTTGTGCAGCATACAGAATCTGGCGGCAGGTAAGCACGGTCACACTGCTATAACTGGGTCTTACACTTGAACAAATGGTGAAACAAATTAAGCACTACGCTTAATTCACTACGTGTCCTCAATGCATGGCCAGAAGCTAACTTGCATCAACTCACCCACTAGAATTGAAAGAACGGAGATTGTAACATTGGGTAAGTTGGTGCCTAGTTCAATGAAATATTTGTGGCGCTACTGAGATGAGGAAGAGAAGGCAGGATAGGGCTTTCAACTAGAACATCATTGAAGTAAGAGTGTTGCCAGTTTAGCTTTGACAACTGCCCTGGCTTTGCAACATTTGCTGTCAACATTCTGCCCATACTTGCAATAGTGAAGCAACTGAACTGTAGATTTTAAAGTGAGACTCCTCAAAAATACCGCCAGGCCTGTGCGGAATGCACAGCAAAGTCACGGTGAAAGCTGGAAGAGCGGCCTTTCTAGAGCCTTTTTTAAACACACTTAGGGCAACTACCACAAGCGCACTTACATGGTACCCACTATGCCATAAATAATTTTTGTGTAATGGGGAAGCGTCCACTATGCCATTTATTCATCATTCTTCGGGAAAGCGCGGTACCCGCTACACACTTGTAATGCATTATGTGCACTTTATTGATACAGTGGCTGACGACGATGAAGAATTATGCCCGAGGCTTTTGTAATGGGTTGGAGCATTGAACGACCCACTTGTTACGCAATTTGCATTGTGTGACCCCTGGTTATTACTTTAATGTTCTAAAACGCTTTACAACACACTGTTAATGCGATTCCTTACCAGACATGAAGCCTGCATAGGGTCAGTTTGCAATGCAGTTCCAAGCACAGGCGTAGCTCAGTGGTAGTGTGCTGGGCTGCCACGCAGAGGGCCTGGGTTCGATTCCCATTCTGCCATAAGTATTTTTAATTTAGTTTTTTTCTTATTTCATGCGATAGTGGTTACGGACACTGGCGGCAATGGACAACAAAAATGGCCCTTGTGATCTCATGACGGCTTTTGCTGTAAAATAAATGTTTGGCAGCCTCCCTTTCATTGTTACATCAAGGAAAATGCAGCTGCTATGAAAATGAATTTTTCTAATAATACGACTGATGTTCCAGGGTCCAGACAGTAACCGACAAAATTTTTGCGCTCATCCGAGACATGGTCACAGAATCCGGAGGCAAGACAGTGAAGATGGCTGATGCAGTTGAGCGCTGTACTTCACGTGGATTCCGGCCCAACCAGATTGAGGAAGCCATAGAAGAATACGAGGAACTCAATGTCTGGCAGGTCAACCAGGCCAGAACAAAGATCACCTTTGTCTGATCTTTCATTAGCTACTTTTGTCTTGGTGAAGTTTGCTACCGTTTTGTGGTGCAGCTTAAGTGCCTGAAGATTGTAAATAATGTACGAAACTGATCATGTTGCTATGTTAACACTTGCCATTTGTAGACTTGTATCCACAACCAACTTGTAACCTTAATCTGTTGTGGGGCAACATTTATCATAGTGCACCGTGTATTCCAAGATGCCTTTAAAAGGATGCTGTTTACTTGGTAAAAGCTTGCTTATGTTTACAACCCACTAAGTATCAAGTTGCTTGTCTGCTTAACATGTGCAGATCCACAGCAAATACTTTGCATGTTCCCGTTTTTCAATTTTGTATGTGCACTGATGCATTTTTTTTTTTTGGAATGGTAAGGGCTAAGCGTCACATTCCTTTCATTTTTGTGCCTGTGGCAATGCACTGCACAACCAGCACACTCCACTGCCACTTTTTCAAGATATGTTCGTTTTTTTTTTTTTGTTGCTGTTTTTTTTTGCTATGTATTATGTTCTTTCATCTATGTAAATAAACAGAATCTTGGATGTACTTCAATTGTACGTTTTATTTGAAGTAATTCAGAAGCACAGCGCCATTTTTAAAACCTTGCTTCTTTATTTAGTGTGAAAGTTACACAAACAGCTAATGCTGGACACTGCAAAGCTGGTTCATGGTTGTGACACAGAGGTCCATAATTTGGAGGTACTCGTCAGCACCTTCAAGCAGTCTGTGGTCGCATATCTGTTTGTAAAGAATGGTACAAGTTTAATGATTTTGTTGAACTCTTAAAGATACTTGCACATTCTTCATGGAGAAATAAAGATAAAGCACACTGGTTCTGGTAAAAACTTACCACAAGATTGGTACATATTGTTTAGTTTCCTTGGGCGTTGATACAGCGATCACAACACTAGTGCCACGCCACCAAGGCTCCCTGAAAGTCGGCTGTCGTGAAGACCATAGAAATGTTCAACAGGAAGAAGTCTGCCAGGCCCACACAGAGCAGATGCAGTCATGATGCAGCTCTCATGTGAGCCTTGCAGACTTCTTCCTGTTCCCAAAGCTCAAGAGAAGCCAGAAAAGTCACCGTTTCGACAATGTTCCCGCCATCCAATGGGCTGTCACAGCAGCTGAATTTCAGGGAGCCTTTGCACTGTTAGAATCAGCACAAGGAAACCATTTTGGAGAATTTAAGTAGTCTGCATTGATCGGATCAAGAAATTCTTTTGTAGCCGACTCGGTCTCTTGCAGTTTACCGAGGGACCACCATTGAGAGCAGCCCGACAACACAGCGAGAGGGGTAACGAACAATAGTCCTCGCCGGGGTGCCAGTCGGGGTATTGTGCGCGCCCTGCAAATGTTCTCTGAAGTTGACAATACTCGGGGGGGGGGGGGGACAAAATGCCAGCAAACGCTGCCATTAAAAAGAATGTATTTCCCATATCTCATATATGGGTCATTACTGAAGGGGATTAGCCATAAGGATTCCAGAAAGATATCGACATTGATCTCCAGTATGACTCAAACCTGGATGGCGATATTGAAATACAGACTTTCTTCCGCGGCTATGTTTCAACGCATGGAGTGCCTCATGAAAAAATAAAAATGCTTGATACCAGTTTTGTCTTTCTAGCTAACCCAAACACAGCGTTTTTAATCACAATAGGCAAGTGAATAATGCAAGTACTTGAGAAGCGTGCGGACTTGAGCTTGTTGGTACACATACATAGTAAAAAACAGCGCGAGGACGAGACAGAGGAAACAGGACTAGCGCTAGTCCTGTTTCCTCTGTCTCGTCCTCGTTTTCGCACTGTTTTTTACGATGAATGCAAGTACTATTTAACAAAGTCACGAACATTGTACTTCTTGTAATGCCTTGGGCCACGTGTTTGAGACCCCTGTCCTAGACATTACATCGTGGACATGCAAAAAACCTAATACAGAACTTGCTTTTAATGTCACGCAGCCTAAAATGAACATGGGTTGTTGTACATTCACAAGGTTTACAACTTCATCTGCTAGAGAAACTTACAAAAGCTACTTACAGCAAGCTGTTCGGCTATTGCAGACTTCTGTTTGTTGTCATACTTGTTGCTCAACACAATGGCATCGTGCAGCTGGCTGAACAGTTGCGATGCTGCAAAACCTTCAAGCACGAGGTCCTTCACAGAGAATTAAGCGCCCAATAAATAAATTTACCAGTGCATCTTCATGCTGCCTAGTTGCTGAAAACCCTAATATACAAAAACACCTCACTGTTCAGAGTAGGATTTATTCATTCTTGTGCTGGAAAAAAAAAAATAATCTCGCAGGGTCTATTAAAGGAGTACCGACACGATTTTTGAGGCATCGCAAAAGACATTTTTTTCTCTTGGCATTTAGTGTTAAAGGAGTCCTGACACAAAAATTTTAAGCCCCGCGTTTTTTTGCTGCAATGTGTTGCTGGGGGAGGGGCCTGTTAGTCATAACACGGCACATCGTTTGCTGCAGCACGCGACAGATAATTAATTACAAGCTCCTCATTACCGACACAGCCTGAGTTTCGGTTTGACAGAGCTCCAAAAACGACAAGCCGCCGGGTGCAACTATCACCACCTAGCGAGTGAAACGCTCGGTCACGGAGCACACAGAACAGTGACGCACTTCCAGCGCGGTCTGCATCGTCTGCTTGCATTCGCTTGTCACCCATGCTGCGTGATGTCGTCGCCATTATCGTCCTCGCTGTCGTCGTCGGGCTCATCGTCGTCTGATGGCGACAATTTTCTTGCGACGGGGATGGAAGGAATTTACGACGGGGCGAATCACTTCAGGTTTGACCCGCTGGCGAGGAGTGCTTCGTCGGGAAGCGGCAACGATACCAGCGACGACGACCACGATGAACCTCGCGTCGGCAATGTACTATGGTAAGACCCGACACATTCGTGCACAAATGTTCTGCAGGGCAATTCATTTAGCCAAAGTACGTTCGCTTTTTCTACGTTCAATATCCGATTGAATCACTTGATAACATTGTGATGCCCTTCAAGTTGTTGGTGCCGAAGAAAGCTAGGTAACACCAGAGCACCAGACGTGAGCGATGCACAGGGTGGAGTCGGAAGACCCATGTACGCCAAGTCCGGCGCCTGTGTGGTAAAGCAATGCGCCTCGAAATGGAGCCCGCAAACGCGACTGTTCTGCACGGAGGACCAGTCCTGATACTCCTGACGTCCACAAGCGCACACGAACTCGATCCACTTCTGCCGCCGAGTTTCGTCACGGGGAAACGTATGCAGCGATACGCCTGATCCCGACTTCGACGTGCAGAAGGAAACAGCGCAGAAGGATTTCGGCATTGTGGCCTGTCACTGCAGCCCAGGCAGCACAGGGAAATCAAGAAGTCCTTGGGAGCAGGAAACGGGAAAGCTGTAGTGTTGCCAAACACAAAACTTTCAACGCGTGCGCCGCGGCAGCGCCTCCTCTTGGCCGCGGCCACACACTCGCGAGCAGCCGCCGAGCAGTCACCAACAGCGCAGTCAAGCGCGCCAAAACAGAAATGGCGGCTACGACGTCATCATAACCTGTTGTACCGGGAAGTAGGAGGGTCACCTCGGGTCACCTCCGAGGGTGTCAATGCCGCCAGGTGCGGCCTATAATGCTGGATCGCGCACGCGAACTTCAAAATTCATATAAAATACCTTCCAATCTTTATTCGCTGTCGATATTTTGCAGATGGTACACGCATGTACACGGGAATCGATCCAGCAGGCTATCTCGGCCGCGAAATTTTGTGTCAGTACCCCTTTAACGCTCTCTACACCAGAGCCAGGAAACACGCATAAGATATTTTAGTTTGATTTTAAAGTTTTCGCTGCCCAGCATCTGCAGGACAACCCCACCGCAATGGACATTATCACAAGTCAACGCAGTTCACATTTTAAAGCTTTCGCTGCCCAGCATCTGCAGGACAACACCACTGCAATGGACATCATCATGAGTCAACGTAGTTCACTGGATTTGTGAGCTCTGCGTCCTTGATGCAGCCAAAATTGCTATCACAGCCCATGAATGTCAATTCACCCTTTGTTGTTTACGTGCAACTAACAGCAAACTACAGAGCATGAGAAGAATGTCCAGAGTTGCTGTCCCGACGTGACTTACACCTACGTCACACTGCACTGTGATCCACCCCTCAACATCAAAACAGAAAGTGGTTTATTAAGGAAGCAGTATTAAAAATATTTGATATCTGTTCAGAGCAACCACAACACACTTTTTAGCGTTCTTGACACCAGTACCTTTATAAAGAGCAACTTTACGAAAATTCATGTCGGGTACTCTTTTAAGGTTGCGTCTAACAAAGAAAAACAAGTCTTTGAAGTCCCAAGTCTTTAGTCCCCTTGTTTTGTTCATTCATAGCTAGGGTGTCGTTCCGGCAGACGACTTGACGCTTTGGGTAGTATGCGAGGGATTAATGGTCAGCTGCCAGCACGTAAAAAGGTCACATGCTACATGACACCAGCAGGAAACGAAAAGAGTGCCCCACACTCGCCATCATAACTACAAGCAGCGCTGACGAACACTCCCAGGTTCAAAGGCACAGATGTACCCGATAAAGTGTACGGGAGGACGACTGGTTTTTCGAAGGTTTCAAGTTCGATCCCTGCAGGCGGCAAATTGTCTTTACGTCCACTTTAAAACCTTGCCAATACTCCTTTAAAGCCTTGCCAAGTCTCGTCATATTTTCAGCTCACTGTAAACAAGCTAATAAATGTAACACTGTGATCAGTGCTATATAGCCCCAGATGAACTGCCTTGATATGTGTGCATGCTGCTGACCTTTCTGCACAACTACAGAGCAAAAAACTGCACTGAAAAACAATACAGTAAAACCTCGTTAATTCGAACTGTTATTTCGAAATCCCGCTTAATTCGAAGGATTTCTGCGGTCCCGTATTTAGCAATGGGAGTTTGAGCGGATAATTTGAAGCGGCGGTTAGCGCCAGCCCGGTTGATTCGAAAACTTTGGGTGCCACGTGCAGATTCCCGATGCAGATTTCACGCGAATCCACGGAAACGACGGCCCTTAGGAGCCCCAAGGCAAGGCTGTGTAGCGATACTAATGAGTGACAGGTGAAGCACCCCACCTTCCCTGCTGCCAGCGCAAAGAAAACAAATTAAAAAAAAAAAAAAAACGGTCTCGTGGTCAGCTGAAATGGGCGCCTACGGAAAAGACGTGCTTCACTGCAACACAGCAGTGACACGCGGGCAGCATGTGGCATGCTTCTTGCAACGTCAGTGCGTCATCACTTACCGATTCTTTCTGGCAATATAAAGAAATTAAATAAGGACAGTCTGACGAAATTCTAGATGTATGTGAAACTCCGATTGGCTGTTGTTCCAGCAATTTGCACACTTGCACTGCCGGATGACTTCTTGCGTGCTACTCCTTCACCAAAAACTCAGTTCGAAAACTTCAATGATCATGTTTTCCAGCCAAAACACATCGCAAATTCCATCAAACTGGCCATTATTAAATTTTTTATTTTACCAGAAAGAATGGGTGAATGATCGCATCACAACGCGCTGAAGCTGCGAGGAGCAGGTGACATGCCGCCCGCGAGTCACCACTGAGCTGCAGTGAAGCACGTCGTCGTTTCCACAGGCGTGCATTTCAGCAGACCACGAGACCGTTTTTTTTTTTTCAACACGAAAGTGTTGTATGCCGGGGTCCACCAAGACTTTAGTGACGTATTTCCGTCACGGATATGACGTTGTAAAATTAACGCTACCAAATGCGAAAGACAAAACATTCAGAAAAATGTTCCCCCCGCTGGGCATCGAACCTCTGACTCCTTGGACCGCGACGAAAAGTGCCCGATGCTCTACCAACTGAGCTATCGAAGCAGTTGCAAGGCTCTCTACAAACGCGCCTTATGTCTCTCGCACATTCTCTCCTGCACGATGCTCTCTGTTGGCGAGGTGGGGCGGTGCCGCCGTCTGACCGGTGAAGAGAAGTAATGCGGCATGACACTTATTAGCACCGATAGCGATTCGTCGACGACGCAGTTAAAGCATGGCGTTCGAAATTGCGCGCCAACGCGCTATCTTGGAGGCCATGGTTAAAGCTTCTCGATAGCAGTGAAAAACCCTGGCCACGCTAGCATCGGGGAGTCGTCGACGCAGTTATGTTCTTTGCCTTTCGCTTCGTGTTAGCGTGTGACAGCTCGTTGTCGGCATGGTTGTCGGAGTCATGCAGCGTCTACGGGCACCAATGGTGTTTCGCTGCCGACTACTTCGGGTGAGATTGCACCGACTAATAAAACTGCTGCAGTAAGCACTGCAGCAAGGCAGCGATGTAGACGGGCGAATGTCGTGCCTTGGTGGAGCGAGACAGAGGTGAGCGAGACGTGAAACGCCCGCACGCGTTTGCGGCTCCAGCTATGAAACCTCTGCCTCCCGCGTTGCTGAAGCGCACTGTGGTAGTGTATGCATGAGCGCAGGCGTAGGTTACCCTACTACTCAGAAGCGCACACTGCCCTTTCTCTCCTAATAGACGACGCTTTGAAGACGCCCATATTGAGTACCAGTGGTTAGTGTGTGCTTGTTATCTTTGCGTGGGATTCACGATACGCCATGTCCTGGTATACGTTAAAAATTTCAGCTACCACAACGGTTAAATCATGATCATGGGCTGTCGTCATCGCGATGGAGATGTGCCACTAGGCGTCAACGCGGGTGTGTCCACGTCAACAGTGCTATAGCTGCCAAACACCAATACACATTCTACAAGCTCTCATGTATCACTGAACAATAAGCACCACTTCTGTGAGTACACGTTTCACTTTCATGTTATACCGATTCCTATGACGGAGGGATCAGCCATGTTTTTTTCTTTCTTTCTTTTCCTGCGCTGGCAGCAGCGAGGCACGCCATTCCCTTGAGTTTGCGGCAAAATTGGGAACAGGTATTGCTGGAAAACACAACCCTTGGAGCCGCAAACTAGCTGGCACAGCAAACGATCACCTCCGATTACTTTCAATAATTCAAAGTTCCTTGTATCCAAGTTTTTGTATGATTCGTTAATTCAAAAACCCACTTAATTCGAAAATTTCTCACAGTCCCAGTGACTTTGAATTAACGAGGTTTTACTGTACGTCATAATGAGTACAAATCTTTACTAAAATATAAGAGAAACCTCACTAAGCCTCAGGGTTTCTGGTTTGCTGCACTTGCTCGGTCAGTCTCGCCAGTAAATTGCAGTTGAGTCAACATCCGACTTTCCAGCATTTGTAGGGACCGCGAAAATGACCAAAAAAAATGAACTCATGCTTTTTTACTTCATCCAAAAGGTCAAATTGCTACTGCCACATTCAACATGTTCGTCATGACCCTGGAGGCCTGCTAGTGCACTTTTCAAGCATTTCAGTGCTTGCACAGGCTGTTGTGAACAGCATGCATATTTTCCGTTTCGTTGATGGCAACATGGCGACAGAGCCATTTACCGGTTTCAACGACGCTGCATTCTTTAACGGGGCCCTGCAACACTTTTTGAGTATGGTCTCAAAACACTGCTGATCGGTAGTCAAGGCTCCCTAGAAACATGCGAGCCAAATATTATAGTGCTGCACGCAGCCTGGAGTTGGGATTAATTCTCAGTCAGCTAGAAATCGCTCCCTCTTCTTTCTACAAATGATGCCACATACCTAAATTTCTGCACCATATACTAAAGTCCGCAGCCATTGGCTGATTTGAGCATCATGTCCTTCACAGTTACTGTAACTGCCGCGAGATGCCGCCACGTCCACACGCTCGTGATCACACTGAAAGTGAGTCAAGCGTTCGAAGAAAAAAAAGAAAAGAGTGTTCAAGGTCATGATGCACGCTGATGAAGGGATGCGTCTTCTTGCCCTCTTGTCAACCCCCTCCCTGCGTAGCGTTCAGCGTGCTCGCTAGTACGAGAGGAGACAAAGTGCTAGAGCGTGCGACAAATCCCTGTAACTGCGCTTGTACTTGACGGATTCTAACAATTTTTGTGGCAGCACCTCCAGCACTTTCTTTTCTTGTTTTCTTTGAACACACAGCTCACTTTCAGAGTGATCACAAGTGTGCTTGTAGAGCATGGCATGGTCCTGGCACACTGCGGTGGCCACAGTAACTATCGGTGGCATTTTCGATGGTGGTGGTGGTGGTGGGGGGGGGGGGGGGGGGGGTCTTTTTGCCCATGTGTGATGGGTATTAGGTTTTTAAAAAGACTAGGAAGTCTGTGTCAAAAACGACTCCCCGCTGTCTGTACATGGGCAAAGAGAATGAAATGTCCCTGGCTAGCTGTCAAATATGACCACCCCCTTCTTGGGCCCTCTGCTAGCAAGATATAATCCTTTCATGTTCAAGTCGTCCTCACCGCAGCAGTGCATTCACAATACTGTCTCTATAGCTTAAACCCGAGCGTCCGGCTAGTCAACAATAGTTACTTATTCGTGGTTGCACTGCTTATCGTGGGAGAGCGGAGCCTGTTAATCAGTGTGTCGCTGCATCGCAAAATGGCAATCCATGGCAATAAGCCTGCGTTTGCAGGGTATTTTTGACAGACATGCACTACGCAGCCAGTTACAGGGCTGCCATGGGTGCAGCGAGGACAGCCAGCCCGAATCAGCAATGTTCACACTTAAGTGCCTTTTCGACTGTGGCAAGGAATTCTAGAAACAAATCCAGATGATTTCAGGCACAGCTGGCTTTTTTGGTTGATGGTACATGACAGTACAAAAAAATTTCTAGAAGGGGGGGGGGGGGGGTCTGTAGCTCGATGAGCACCCCCTGGCTATGCCACTGGTAATAATGCAGCTCATGATGCTCAAGGCAGCCAATGGCCGTGTCCATGTGCCTTTGGATGTTCAGTGCAGCTGATTTTGGGTATACGGTATGATTTGCCGAGAGAAGAGAGCAGTTTCTAGCTGACTTTGAAATGTAATTGTCAATTTCCACACCATGTTCTGCACTTTAATGTCTGGCTCCTGTGTTCGTAAGAGCCTCAACTACTAAACGGCAGCATTTTCTGACCATGTTCAAGAAGTGCTGCAGGGCCCCTTTAAGCCGTTGGTGCAAACGCATCTTTCTTTCCTGATAAATGACTGCTACCAAGTTCCTTACCTCAACTGTTGCACTGAGCTTCTCATACGAGTTCGATGCACAGCTCGTGAGCAGGCCATCCACCCACTGCTTTGGAATGATCTGCATGGAAGCATGTTTTGTTATATAAACGGCCACAACGAGCCATTTTGACAATGTTTGTGCCACACGCGCATGAATTATGTGGTGCTCTAAATATCTGAAGTACACCCTGAAAGTTTGTATCTAAGGGTTGGGTCATTCATTGCCACGTATGCCAGACACGGCAATCGACCATTGCAGTTTTCCTCTATAATTCCTGGCTTTTAACTAAACTGTTTCCTGTGTGTATGGACAGGTACCACTCAGAAATCTGATCATTCAAAATTTTCTTGCACTGCTTCTTACACATTAATGAAAACAACATTTTTATGGGTTTTTACTATTTTCTTTCATTGAACAGTTTGCTGTTTTCTTGCGGGTTCAAGATATCTTTATTATTTGCTGGAACACGCATCTTTATAAATGTTTTTGTTTCAGGGGATTAAAATGTCACACAAGAGAAAGCGAGTAGGCTGGGACTCTGTAACGCCTCCTAACCACCCGCTACACACGTGGCTTAAATCAAATCTACTACTCACTTATAATATATTTAGTCAGCGAGGTTTCACTGCAACTTGCCTTTGAGACCCTTTTCTAAGGAATGTTTACAATGCAACACGTATTACTATTATTATCATCAAGAGAATTTCAGTAACGTTGTCCAGCACTTGTTGCAGCAGTTCCGAATTCAGCACCCTTCATACCACACTGGTTTTCAGCATTATTAGTCATATATCGCTTTTGGTAAACAGTTTCATCGTTTCTTTTTTTTTAATTTTTAATATTGAAAATTGTTTACTTCTTCAAACTCTTGAGATGCACCCACTTATGCACAGAATTTTGCATGATGGCTGCACTAGGTGTACAATGTAGTTGCAGTTTGCCTACCATTACAACCACTTGATGTTCTAAGCACATAATTGAACCTAAAATGTGCTCAGCCAATCACCATAGCCACTCTTGTACCGTGGCTGTCACAAATTTAGAAACCCTAGTTGTCAGTTTGGTTTTACACGCTGAAACTAGCTCTGCAATTACAAGCAGCTCAACACAAAAGATGCAATACAGAAATGACAACTCACCCCAGCAACTTCGGCCACATCCTGGGTCGTTACAGGTTCGTTACATTTAAGCCGAGAAACACTTTGGAAAAGGGTGATTGCTCTACGCATATCGCCTTCACAAGCATCCATAAGGAAGTCCAGCACCTGTACGGTCGGTACAAAAGCGTCAAATTGAATGTGAGCATCCATATCACTGAATTGCAAAGACATTAACCCTTTCAGATGCCAGCTATGAAGAACTGTCTGTAAATGGGTCAAAACAATACAACATTATTTCAAGGCACTCAGTATACTATTGCAACAAAAATAATGCCATAACATAATCATTTATGTCTGTTATAGTAACTTATCCTAATTAAGTTGTAATTAAATATCTGTTTATCCTGAAGTCATCCATGCTCTATTTTGGCATAAATAGAATGAAATCTCGGGCTAGAAATATAGCGCAAATTCATTTTTCGTTATGTCCATTTAGAGCAAAGAAAAAGTATACTTTTAACATGGTTCGCAGGACGCGGCTCATCGAACGACTCGTGGAACGGAGTAGTGCCTTTAGCAATGTGATCATACGCAACAGTACGCTGCAAAATGAAGTTAAATGAAGACAAATTATTATGCAGGAGGTTCAATCTAACCGAAGCTCAATGTATCTCGCTCTCTCTTAGCCTCTAGCTGATACAAGGAGCAAAAACAAATCATGTACACAATTTTGTACATAGCGTCTCAAAGGGTTAAAGGCCAGTAATGTACTGCTTGAGCATTGTGCTCAGGTGTGAGATATATGCACCGTGCAGATTTTGAAGAAGCTTTGCTTTTAGAACGTTGCAATATGGCAAAATAACACGAACCAATTACCTTGCTTGCCTACTCTGAAACAAACAGCATACAGTGTTTTTTTTTAGACAATACAGATTTTAAAATAAAAATTCAAGGTTGTTAGGCTTTTGTTGTTTATTCCACACGAGCTCTATGTCGAGGCGGAAATACTTTGATGGAGCTAAAATGAAATTGATGCAACTAATTAACAAAAACTCATTAACTTTTTAATTATTGGCCTTGGCACCAGTTGTTTATATTAGAAGTGTATTGCATGACAATTTATGGCATACCAATTTTGTTGAAATCACGAAATTGCACATAAATGGAAGTATTCATTATCGACTTTTAAAAGCGATGTCAATACTGATCAACTCCTGGTGTGCAGAAAACGTAACCACTCTGTTACGTCAGACCGGAACTAGTTATGACAAGGAAGTGACGAAATTTGAATGAAGGTGCGTTGCAGCTGTATCTTTTCATGAAAGCAACAGGTCACCTCCCTTTTGCCAGCAGATCGCCTTACTTTTGCGCGAGATGTTTGGTGCTTATCTGTATCTTTTGAGTTGTGTGCAAGAAAACCGCAATATCAACCATTTTTTTCTCTCTCAAGCATAAAACTCAGGGCAGCGATTGCACCACTTCTTACAGACAAGTGAAATAGTTTTTCATGCCTGTTTATAGCTTAAGAAAGAACCAGATAAGCACCGTACATCGCAAAAAAATAAGCCTACTACTTGTACATTTCAGAATGCTTGCCAATTTTTCTGACCACATTCTGCTTAGTGTGCCTTGATTCAGTTTACGTCACTTCCTTATCATGGGTAGTTTGCTCTGGCGCGACAGAGTGGCCGCGTTTCTTATGCGTCAGGCACAATCAGTTTCAATATCGCCCTTAAAATTCAATGATGAATGTGTCGAATTATTGCATAACTTTTGTGATTTATAAAAAATGGGTACGACATTAATTGGCATGCACCACAATTTTCCAACATAACCAAGTGCCCTTAAGTCAATAATTAAAATGTTAATGTTTCGTTAATCAGTAGCAGCAATGTCATTTTAGCTGTGGCAAAGTATTTTCACCTCAACATAGAGTTCGTGTGCGAAAATGACACGAGCCTGACTGTCATACAATTTTTATTAAAAAAATCTCGTCTAAAAAAAAAAACAACACCCTGTATTTTGCACAGCCTTTGAGCACTTGATGTGCTCCAAAATTATTCATGAAGATGAAGGCCCAAGTTACCCTTGCGATGAAGTTAACTGTCATTACTAAGGCAGGGATTTCACACACTATGCTTACAGCGACCAAAATGCATTCTAACAAAAGCAATCGAGGGTTTCTTTCAGACCTGATCATCACATTGAACTGCTTCAGCTGTACATATGTTGCGTAGGCGTTCTATTAGAACGTCCTTAGGCAAAGGCTTGAACCGGAACTTTGAGCAACGTGACGTCAGTGGGTCTATGATTCTGAGAAAAGAAAGAAAGTCGATTAAGCACTGCTCGTGAAGGTTATACTAAGCTACATGAAACAAAAGAGGTGCTTTTTACCTGCTTATATAGTTGCAGATGAGGCAGAAACGAGTTGTCTTCGTCTCCTTCTCCATGGTACGACGCAAGGCTGCCTAAAGTAAAAGCAAAGAGCAGCTGTACTATTGAAGGAAAAACTTAAAAATAAAGCAATTATACTAGGACAGGGGTCAGCAACCTTTTGAGACGGAGGGCCAAATTTGAGTGAAGCCGACACAGTGGGAGCTGCACGGCAAATCAGAAGGGGGGGGGGGGGGGAGGGGCTTTGCAGGCAAGAAGAAAAGCGCTGGTGTTGTTCCCTCTCTTTGTCCGTGTGTTAGTCTGCGCTAAAAAAGTTATTACGCTGAATGTGTACCAACTAGCTCCCCTTGCAGTATTACTCACGAAGAAAAAAATTGGCGAACTGACAATGTAATAATAATATCTGGGGTTTTACGTCCCAAAACCACGATATGATTATGAGAGACGCCGTAGTGAAGGGCTCCGGAAATTTTGACCATCTGGTGTTCTTTAACGTGCACTGACATCGCACAGTACACGGGCCTCAACCATTTCGCCTCCATCGAAATGCGACCGCCGCGGCCGGGATCGAACCCGCGACCTTCGGGTCAGCAGCTGAGCACCGTAGCCACTGTTCCACCGAGGCGGACGAACTGACAATGTACAACACTGGAATAAAAATCATGCTTACTTTCTGCCTGCATGTCACAAGGTTGCAATTTACAAACATAGGTTGCAAGCGAAAACCCATATGAGGTCAAAACTGCCATGTCGGCCTTCAGATAGGTAATGACAAGGGAGGGGGGGGGGGTGTTTTCATATCGTGTTGGGGGGCCGCATAAAACTGTCTCGTGGGCAGCAGGTTGCCGACCCCTGTACTAGGACATTCAAGTAATATATTTTGCTCAGTGCTAGTCCATGATAAAAGGGAAAATCGTCATCTACGCCAATGTAGCTTGAAAGTTACTACGGACGAATTTTCCCTTTTATGAAAGCATGGATGACATAGGTATTGCTCTGCGAAATTTAAAAAACCAATCATGACCAATTATATAAAGCTTATACAATTGGTCATGTTCAGAATCAGAACTTTTTATAAACACGAACTTCAAAACTTTTTTATGAACACCCCGAGGCTCTCAAAGTGTAGGGCCCCTCACCAGGTCTGACCATTTTGTGCTGACGAGCACAATGCATACACTGGGCGTTAACGATCACACCTGCCATAATTTGGAACGCTAAGTGCCGCGGAAATAGATCAAATTTCAAGCTGAACGCCGCTTGTCCTTCGTCTCGCTAGAGTGACCTAGAATAAGGGGAGTGTCCAAAGCGCTGGCTACCGCGTCGGCCTTTTGCGGTGAACTGCCGCGCCGCGCCGGACCCGTGGGCTTTCTGCGCTCAGGAGTGCACGGAAAGCGAGGGGCGTCTGCTACGCGCTGTAGTTTCTTGCGCTGGGTTTCCACACAGGGCGCTTGAAGTCTACTTAACTTTAATAATGCGGTGGGGAATGGAGCTTACCCATCTTGAAGCGTTGTGTTTGTGCGGGGGCAACAACAGAATGCAAAAAAAATCATGCATCAAGCGGCATCAGCGTGGCCTAGTTCCAGTGATAGAGCTTGACACAATACCAGCGCTCGTATTGTGTCTTATTCGTGTGCTCCGTCCTGTTCACGCTGAATTTTTTTACAATGCATCATTTCCAACTCCTCTACTTTACTGAGCTTGAGAACGTTGGTGCGTGCGTAAAATGCGCAAAAGCAGCAGGGACAGGGAAAGAATGGAAAGAAACTTTTTCGCACGGGTAATCGGGTAATGGCATCGCGCATGCAAGAATTAAGAGTAATAAAAGAAGGTAAATTATACGCGCAGTCAGCTGAAATGCTTACACGCATTGACTGCTTCGCTCACCACAATTACGAACACCACTGCTCATGGCCCCCCAGTGGTTTTCTAGCCATATCCACACCGCTTTATTCAACAATTTGTTAGCCTCGACTAGCACTTTATTATTAACAGAGTACATCGGGAATACGTAAGGGAAACAAAAAAACGAGTAGAGACGGCCATTCGATCGCAATACTGTTGGCTTATTTTCACTTCTAAGGTAGCGTACAAGGCTCGCCGAGCCCAGAGCTTGTGCTAAACTCCAACATTTGAAAGAAAAGCAATTCCAAAAGTCTGTGCATAAAAGGCGTATTTCAGAAAATGCTGTACCAATATCCAAATATCATAAAATTAAAGTTACAAATACCCCTATTCTTGCTGTACAAGTTGAGTAGCTGACTGAACAAAAATGCGGGAAGAAGTTTACAATTCACGAAAGTAATATTTCAACGCCTTTAGAAAACTGTTCAAATATAGAGATCACTTATGTACCTAGACTGAAAAAAATGCCACATCGTTGAACGTCAGTATGAAACATTTTCGCGAGATACGTGCATTGCTTCAAGCCTTCACCATACGAAATGAAAACAGTTTCAAGCAACCCATTCTTAACTTCAGGTATTTTGAAGGTTCTCGGTGGTTAGCGTTCGCACGGTTCGACTTTTACAACAAAAAAATGTAGACGAAATGCAATTGTTCCCGCAGCAATCAAGTGCGCGTGAACAGGGCACCCGGCTACAATTTCCCGCTTTTTCCTGATAAGCCCAATATAGCGTACACAATGCTTTCGTGCTGAAGATCCCTAGTATGGACACAGCTCAAAATTTTCCCATTAACTTACACAGCAGCATGTCTGTCATCTCTTTAATAAATATAAAGAGATGGCCTGATAGGTAAAGCAAGCTTCTTGTGTACGCACCATGGGCGTGTGTAATCAGTTGCTGTGAGCTGAGAATCTCGTTTGTTTTCGGGTGATCGCTCGTAACATGAAGTGAGGCGTACACGATGGTGCGCCGTTATCGATTCATTTACTTTGGTTTGTGTTGTTTTATTTTTAAGCTGAAAGCCTTAGATGCCTAATCAAACATGGAAATTAACCGCCGGCGTCCAGCGTCGTCAACACGAGTGATGCAAAAAATTATGACGTGATGACTTCACCATTACGTCACAGATCAACAAAATTTGTGATGGCATCATGACGTTATTCAGCGTGATGTCATGCGATGACGTCATCACCTGAAATGGTCACTTTGCATTGCCTCCGTGATCCGATCATGGAGGTCATGTAAAACCAGGTGGCATGCAGAAACCTTGCAATGCCTTCAATCCTGGGACGAAACCACATTAGGTGCAGAAAGCTTTCAGAGGGAGGCGGGGGGAGGATTAAGGCATCGAATGAAAAAAAAAGAACCTGGCTTTCACCTTCGAGTCGTCTTAGGGAATGCATAAGGAACCTTGTGAGTTTTATGTTTTTAGTGTATTTTACCTATGCGGTCAATTCTTCAAAACGTATAGGTAAGTCTTACATCTTGCGATCGATATTGCTGATCACCATGTTTTCATTCCCTGACGGAGACAAATCATCAGACCCCGCATCGTCAGTATTATTTCTGGCCGAAGAAAGTGGGTTTGCGCGCCACACGCCATATTATTACCATTAGTCGTTACGCAAATCACAAACATATCAAGTTAGTGATGACATGACCTTACCAAGTGAACGAGACGTAAGAGTTATGCGAGTTATTTCTTACTTTTGGTACCCCAGCCACGCCGAAAGACACATTTCGCTTTGCATGAAAAGGCTTGAAACAACAAAGCGCGAGAGGCAGCCATGCAAAACAAATTGAATGCACGAAATAAAAGAAAGGATATGAAGTGTGCAAATGCGTTAGCATGAGATAGCCATTTACTACATGAATGTACCTGCTACGTTCTCCTGTTTATCTTTGTGATGCCCGGCTTATTCTTTTCGGCAGCACGTTTACGTTCGTCATTCCACACAAAACTGAATTAAGCACTTTTGCTCACAATGGGTGCGCGCAGAATGCGTTCCTCAAACGGACGCTTAAGTGCGGACGATTGCGGTGACAAAGCAGCTGAAAGGAAATATACAAAATCCCCGTTTCACAACCCAGAAACATGTTCTCTGTGTGGTGAGTCACTGCAGTATTACGTTGCAGTGACGCAGTATTAAATCTTGTTCATATTACCGCAACGTTGGCTAATAGCGGCCAGAATATTGAGCGCATAGCAGACGCTCGCCGCTTTGACGCGGCCTCCACCGCGGAGAAAGCCCACGGGTCTGGCACGGCAGCACCGCAGCGCTGGAGTTCACTGTGAAAGGCCCTCGCTCCTCCCATGTATTCGCGTGGCTCTTTGGACACTCCCCCAATTCATGTCACTCTAGTCTCACGGGTCTTATGTAGTTGGCAGTGCTTTGACATTGCTCCTCTACGTAGACATCTGTGCTCTGACGTTGCCCACAGTAGCACGTGGCACTGCAATAATTATTTCATGCGACTTGTGTAATTTGTTGCTTGAATAAATGCGAAATTTGAGAAAAATAATAAAACACACAAACGGAATGTGTGCATGTTTTCTATTTTTTACTGCAAATCACAGCAAGATGCGAGACTAACCTGCCTCCGCTTCGCATGTGTTTGTATTCTTGCGGTTTGCGCGTCGGGCAGACGCTAGCCCTGACAAAGGAAGTAATTTCCTGGCAGGCTCGAGCACGCGTTAGCCTCATTTATTCTCCCACGTCTAAATGTTCATGCAGCACTGGCTCATGATACCGCTACTCTTGTGCCGTAACAGGCAGTAGACCACAGAGAACGCCGGCACAACACGAACACGTCGCTCGCGTGCTCGGGGGCTCGGGCATGTCATGCGCACATTACCTGGCGTGCGCATGACGTGTTTATGCGTATGCGTCATGTGATCCTCTTGCTCGGATGCCGAAGAGGGCAGGGAAGGGATGTGGCTTGCGCAGACTACACAGGGCGAGTGACAAGGGTTTCGAACTCGCCTCCTCGCATCATGGTTTTGCGTCGCTTCAAAATATTGGTTTTCTGTGCTCGTAATGAACCGATTGAAAAAATTCTTGTGGCATAATGTGCTTCATTGGGCATACAAAAACTTTTCACCTTGACTTGGTCAGTGACCGCATCTGCATTCTCAATGCTAGGAATATTGCCAAAACAAACAATTAAGATTTTTCAGGTTGGAGTAGAATGAGCAGCTTGTAATTTGGTGAATAAATTCAATTATTTTTAATCGCGGAGCACATTAGGGGGCCGGGCTGCCGTATGCTGTGATCGTATGCTGTCGGTTCCTTGGTGTAATGCAGGCAAAACCACATATAGCATAGCCCGCTGTAGCATATTGAGCGCGCACTCGCACCAAGAGAAGTCTTCACCCTCTTGTTCTTCAAGCTCCTTAATGATGATATTAAGTGCGGACATTACTACTATGTACAAGCGCCAACGTGTCCAGTGTCTCTTCCAGTGTCTCGTCCTCATCTTCAGCAGCGCTAAAATACTGCCTTTTCAACTTAATGCATAATACGTCATGAACGCGATAGAATAGACTGGAAAAAAAAAGACCGATTAGAACAAACGAGAGGGACCACCATTAGCAAAGACTAGCCATCCTCATATTATAATAATAATATCCGGGGTTTTACGTGCCAAAACCACGATATGATTATAGGCACCGGGCGCGGGGACTGGTGGTGCCTCTTTCGGTGGCGACGGGGAACTAATGGAATGGGAGTGCCGAAAAGGGCGCAGGCGCTTGCTGCGGGAGCGCGGGGCTGGACGTTCGTTTCTCTTCATTGTGCTCTCGTCGCTTGTGTCGTGCGCTGCCGAAATCTACGTGTGCGCGAAGACTGAAGATTACAATATCTTAAGGGTCGGCGAAGGATCGAAAATAAATGGAAAACATAACAGGAACGGGGGGCGTGCAAAACTACAACTGAGGAACAAGTGCAATCGGCGAAGCATCCAGTAAAGACGAGAAGGGAATGGGAGACGTACGCTCTATTTTTTTAATGTTAGGGGACAATGTTAACGTATAGACAGAATAACAAAGTATTAGGAAAAATTCGGCAGATCCCACGTATTGTGGGAACCGATTTTATGCGAATCAGCGAGTCTATGCTGAATTTTCTTTTAGCTTTAAGTCACGCGTAACGAGGTGGATCGACGTGTTTTTGTAGATGGAGTTGTGTGCACATAGTGTGCTTAATAATCATGCGACTACACTGACGCTTAAAGGCTAACTTGTGGTCTGACATAATGTTAGCGCTCATGTTAGAGAACAGACGTCAGTGTTATTGAAACGAAGCGCACGCTACGTTGCGATTCACATTTCGTGCCGATGCTGTGAATATCATACGCGTAGCGTTGATCAGAGTATTGCTCCGGGTCGAGCAACGCTTGAATATGGCTTGCAGACTCATAGGAGCACATATGTAATGTTTATCTGACGTGTATAAAAGCGGAGCCAACATTGAAATCAAAGGGGTACATAGTAGCACAAACTTAGAAAATAAAGACACGAGAAAACAAGTACGAGGGAGCGTCCGACCTTTCTGCTCCCTCCTACTTCTTTTCTCGTGTCTATTTTCCAAGTTTGCGCTACCATGTACCCCTTTGATGTTAACCAACTCGCAAACAAGAAGTCTTAATAAAACCAAGATTGGCGTTAAGCCGACGTAATGTCTGTTTCATATGAGTACATGAGTAATGTTTATTACCTTGTCATGAAATTAGATAGCCAGCACTGCAACCACAATTGACGTTGGTTGCACCGACATTTTTCTTGCGCATAGGATCTTTTCAAAAGTAATTTCAAGTCATGGCTTGGCTCTGTGGTAGAATATTTGATATCCGCTCAGAGTACCTGGTTTCGACTCCTGCTGGGATCCGGATTTCTATTCTTTGCATACGTCGGGTTCTCGTGGCTGATGCCGGATTTTCTGGACATGCACCCACTTAAATTATCAATGTCTGTTCTCGCCGTTCCTGGGTCGATCCACTGTGAATCACATGTGCCTCATACCAGCATCCCGCGGCCCGTGGTATACGCCCGGTATGTGCCGCACGTGACTGGAAAGATTTTAGCGCTACTCATACCACCATATCACAACCAGACAGCCATGTTCGTCTTATTTTCGTACCCACCTATGCCAATTTTGGTTAATGTCAACTTAAGGAGGCGACCACGAGAGCGCCCAGACGTAGGCGGCTAGACAGAGAAATAGAGGCATTTATAGATAGAGATAAGAAATGCTTTGCGTTTAAAATAGAAAATAGGAATGGGGATACCTAGATCTAGCTCCACATCGTAGCTTATCGCATTGAACTTCGTCTGCGGGGTGCACTTGCAAAGCAGTTTGCAGTCGTCGCTTTTATATTCCTTGATGTCAAGCACGTGGCCAGCTTCGTGCAAGCGGTGACCCTTCTCTAGAGCAAACGCATGAAAACGCGTACGCCGGCTGGTCAAGCCTTGAAAGCCGCAGCGCAATGTAACTGGCATCGCCATTAGTGCACGTGCACTGTCAGTACTCGCCTTCCCGCCAGGAGCCCAACAGTGAGGAGCAGCGAGTTTGGCAGTTAAAATACAAAGATGTTTATTTTACAACACTTTCGCCAACCGGGCCGGTCTCATTTGCAGTCCCGAAAGGGAGGAGGCATCGTGCCTCTGGTCCGCCTCCAAACGAAAGCAAACGCATAAAAGCACAGCACCACGCAAAGAAACCTAGTCGATTGACGTGCCGACGGTGCTCCTGGGTGTGAAGACATGAAAAGAACATGTGTCATCCTTTCTTGATGACTTGGCAACCACTGAATACTGCCACGACCACAAACGACTGCGGGGGAGTCTCCCTGGAGCCCGACGAGTGGCCCCGTTATCTGAACACATGTCCGACAGTCGAACGCTTCGTGCTTTGTTCAAGAAACACTGTTGCTGCCGCTTCTCTTTGCCTTGGGCGACAAACGAAACAGCTTACAGCTTGCGATTGTCTAAAAAGAAGCGCCGCCGCTACTACTTGAATACGTTGCCGAAAGTAGCAGAGCCTTCTCCGCGTCGTCTGCTTCACATGCCAGTGCTTTCGCTGCCGCCGCGAGGGGCGCTTTTCGGGAGGGGCGCAGCTGGCGCCGTACGACGGCCGCCCGGTGCCTATGAGAGACGCCGTAGTGAAGGGCTCCGGAAATTTTGACCATCTGGTGTTCTTTAACGTGCACTGACATCGCACAGTACACAGGCCTCTACCATTTCGCCTCCATCGAAATGCGATGGCCGTGGCCGAGATCGGACCATCCTTATATTATGGAAGCGGTTGTGTGACAATCACTAATTTGCTGTAGTAGCTGCCACACCGCTGCCAGAACCTGTTTCCCGGTCCCCGCTCTGTGGTGCCTCAGTGGCTGCAACCGCAACTACGGCTGTCACGCCCACTCCCATACAATGCCACCAAACGTGGCAGGCCATACAGTGTGCGCTTTCATGCTGCGGCTATGGTAATAGTAAGGCCTTGCACACCGTTGAGGTACACTGTAGTGGGGGGACTCTAGATTATTTCTGACCACATGGGGTCCCTTAATGAGCGCTTAGGTTAGGTGCCTGGGTGAATTCTGTCCACATTGAAATATGTGGCCGGGAATGGAACCCATGTCGTCGAGCATAGCAGTTTGACACCTGACCTGCTTAACTGCCACGGCAGGTGCAGATGTAACTACACTTGCCTAGAGCGGTGGATCGCCTGCCTGTGGACGTTGTTGTTGTCTAGCTACAAGCTTCCGTTCATGCTTGATATAGCACAAGGACCTAGCATGCAGTATGACTATGTTGGGTGCCATTACAGTGTCAGTGTTTGCATATTTCAGCAGAAAACAGCAGCTGAAGCGGACGGCTGGGCACTATAGACAAATGCGAATCCGTCTGTAGTGTGTGAGCTAAGCAGGAGCCAGTACAAGGAAGCTGAAGCGATCAACTAACAGAAAGCGTTCTTATATAGGTAGCTTAAGTTCTTCATTGTTTGCCAGAGAAACAAATTTTTCATTTACAGAAGAAATTAATCCAACAATGTCTCCAAACATAACGTGCACTGAGAGTTTGAATAGTATTCTGAGCCAAGTACCTGAGCACTTGCGGTCATGGAATCTGCTTCATCTAGAATTACAATCTTGAATGGTGGACACGGTTTGCCACTGCAAGTAGAGTACATTGTAGTCGCGAAGTGGAAACACTGCAATATCACAAACTTCTAAAAAAAATGGCACTTACTCGGGTCCTGTACCACTTGCTGTGAGTTGCGAAAAGGTCTTGATTTTCTCTCGGACAACCTGGATGCCTCGTTCATCAGATGCATTTAGCTCCAAAATGCGACTCTTATACATGTCTCTGAAAAAATAATACTGCCGTCAATAAGTTGTCGATATATAAAGCGCAAATCACATTAAAATGAGTAGAAAACTTATATATAGATAGTATTCATGACATGCTATGACAACTTATTTGTTTCAGTCTATACCAACTGACAGAGGTGCATATGAACAGTAGAAGAGACAAACCATAAAGTGCAATCTTAAGGTGGATTTGCATACCCAAAGAGTTCTCGAGCAAGAGCAAGTATAGTGGACGTCTTTCCTGTTCCTGGCGGTCCATAGAACAGGAGATTTGGAAGCTGCAAACATTGGAATCAAGGAAATAATTAATTGTAACACGCTTAATCACACAACATTTCTATTTTGTACGAAATAAATTTCTTGGCACTACCCACGCTTCTATCAAAACAACACAAACAAGATGTACTTCAATTCACAATTGTAATAATTCTTAATAAACAAAGCAAAACAGTTCACCCCAGTGTGAAGAAATTACACCAACACTTAGACCTTCCTGGGTGGAGCGACCTGGCTGAGCTAGCGGGGCCTCCGGTCCCGTCCAGCTTCTACCACTTTTGGACCACAAAAAAGTTATCTCACTCACTCACTGGCACAAACCCTTAATAAAAGTTATAAAGTTTCTGTACTTTTCCTATTTTGTTGCTTTTTTTTTTCTTATTTTCTCTGCATCAGAGTATATTTTGATTTCTACTGGTTGTATTATTCCCTGATGAAACATAATTCTAATTTTTTAGGAACTGTCTATGGTGCCGGCAGCAGGCACAGTAGGCTGCACGGGATGGTGCTGGCACTTCGTCTCCATTGGCTGGCTGCAGTCACATGACCAAACTGCCGGTATTTCTGCTTTAGTGGGGTAGTGCCGGCAGCCGGCACAGTAGACCACGAGGAAGTCTGCCGGCAGCCGGCACTGTAGACCACGTGGAGACCTTCCGGCAGCTGGCAAAGGGACTGCTGAGAACAAGTGTTAGTACCGATGAATTCACAAGATTTTATTCTATATTGACATTCTAGGTTCACAGTAGGTCACTGTGTACTTTTTGCAATGCTATTTACTAAGCACCACACAGAAAGATTTCTCCTACAAAAATGCAGCAAACAACCCAGAGAAATTCAACCTTTTCATCTTCATGATAATGGTATGTAGTGCAAACTTGGAACAAAGGGGGATTGCTTTTCGTCTGAATTGATGTGCATTTGGGTTCACTTCACACCATAATTGATTCACTGTGGTGTTATGGACGAGAACGTTGACATCAACTGTGTACGAAGTTTTTTTTCTGAGGATGCATGGGCGGCTGTAGCAAGTCTACTAACATGCATGAAAAGCCTGCAGAAATGGGAATGTGCAAAGATGATTTGCACAACCATGACTCTGTCATGTGCGACTGGTGCCTTTCATGGTATCACTTGGCCTGCGTGCATTTGAGGAAGCAGCCAAAAGCAAAAGTCTGGCAATGTTCCAATTGTGAATGAGTTATTGTCTTGGAATTTTTGTACCTTTTTTTTTATCTTTATTGTGTAAGTGCTGAATAAAATGTATTATGTCCCGGCTCGAATTAGCTGCTGTGAAAAACTGCAGCAGCGGGAATGTGCATAAACCATGCAGTGTGCAATGGAAAAGCAACTAGTAAATTCAAAATGAGAAATTAGGAGGTACAATGGGTCAGATAACAGATGGGTGTAGTTGATATTCAGGTTGCTTTAAGCGAAAGCAATGGACCTGAGCCAGCCACATAAAGCATAGGATAGACAAACAGTGGTCAGTTAGAATGAAGGAATGGATACCAAACGCTCCTAGAAATGAAGCCGCAGATTGCAGTGAGTCGATGGAGCAATGAAATTAAAGGGGTACTGACACAAAATTTTGCGGCCGAGACAGCCTGCAGGTTCGATTCCCATGAACATGCGTATATCATCTGCAAAATAGCAACAGCTAATATAGCTTGGAAGGTATTTTAAATTAATTTTGAAGTTTGCGTGAGCGATCGACTCCCTCGAGCTACTGACACCATCAGAGGTGACCCTCAGTGACCCCCCCCTACTTCCCTCACGTGACCTCGCTACAACAAGTTATGATGACGTCATAGCCGCCATTTTTCTTTTGCCGTGTTTGTTCCAGCAGTCTATACTTCTCGGCGGCTGGTCGCTAGTCCATGGCCGCGGCGCCCGCGTTGAAAGTTTTGTGTTTGGCGACACTGCTGTCCCGTTTCCTATTCGAAAGGACTTCTTGATGCGGACCGTGCGGAAGTTCGTCACAGTTCTGTGTGCTGACGTGATCGAGAGCTGCGCACGCTAGGTGGTGATAGTTGCACCCGGCGGCTTGTCGTTTTTCGAGCTCTCTCAAACCGAAACTGAAACTGGTCGGTAATGAGGAGCCTGTAATTAAATATCTGTCGCGCGCTGCAGCAAACGAGGTGCCGTGTTATGACTAACAGGCCCCCCATGAACACATTGCAGCAAAAAAACGCGAGGCCAAAGTTTTTGTGTCAGTGCCCCTTTAAGATCACATATGAATGAAATGGAATGAGCTTGCACAAGGTGAGACTAATTAAGATCATTGGGAGAAGCCTTCATTCTGCAGTGGACATAAAAATTGGCTGAGAATGGTGATGAATGACGATTCAGACATTACATACATGTATATATATTATATACACAAGACATTCGTCTGGTCATTATGGTGTCAGCCTTGTGTACATCTGAGGAAGCAGCTAAAAGCATTATTCCAGTTGTCATAAACGGAGTGTTTTGGAGTATTTGTACCCTGTTTTTATATTTTATGTGTGAGTGTTAAATAAAGCGTAACCTATTTTCTGTTGAATTTTTACTTGAAATGCTGTGTCATGTGGATCTTCTTTAAGAGACATCGACAAGTACGAAACATTAACTTCAAAGGAATTATAGGACAGAACACAAGTCGAGTGTGTGCTGAATTTAACACTTTAAGGATGCTATGTATTCACTGTTGTGAACAGGAAGTGAACCCAAATGCACATCAAGTCAGATTTATCTACTAAAAGCAATCCCCCCTTTGTTCTAAGTTTGCACTACTGCCACGAGTAAAAGAGAATGAAGAAGAAGAAGACGTCCGAGGAAAAGGAACGATGCACTTGACGAAAAGAAGGCATAGAAGAGAAAAAAAGAAGAGTGGGGGGTGTTCGAAAGAGTGCGTGCGGAATGCATTTGCGTCATTTATCCCTAAAAACTTGTGTACAGTGCGGTTGGTATGGGTGCCAGGCCATCGTGGCATATTTGTAAACGAGATGGCAGATGCACTTGCTCGGTGGTCTCTTAATGGTCCTGTATTGTCCATTGTACCTGATACTGGTTTTATAACTGAATCCAGATATCGAAAATATACTTTACTTCAAGACTCCTTGAAAATGAGGTTACCAGGTCAAGAATATGGTCACCTTTCCTTTTCTTGGGATAACAAATGGTGCCCCACTCGTAAGTTGGAAGTATCCATCACAAAACTTCGATGCCGGATTCCTCCTCTTAATTTTTACTTATACAGGTCTGGTCAGGTGCCGTCTCCTTTATGCTTTTACTGTGAAGAGCCTGAAAACATCGAACACTTTTTAATTTCTTGCCGCCGCTTCGTTAACCACAGGAAAAAAGATCTCGAAATTTTATTCCGAAAATTAGGAATTTCTCTCAATTCTGAAAACATTCTTTCCCTTGGGGCTTCTTCTCTGGGCCACAGCAACAGGAACGTCTGCATTGCCGTCTGCGAATTTCTGAGAGACTCAAGAAGAATCCCGTGTTAAGATTTTCCCGATCAAAATTTATTAATTTGGACTTCTCACTAATTTGTTAGCAATCTATAATATAATCAACAATTCTATATTCCATTTCTGACTGGTTAATTCATTTTCCTCAAACAAAATTTTAAATTATTCCCTCATTAACCGCCGGCTAATGGCCAATCCCCCGTAGTGGGTACGAGCCAAATGAACAGGGACAAACAAACAAACAAACAAACAAAAGCAGGGGCAGAAGACGAAGAGCGGGCAGGGCGGACGTGTGCGAAAAGCCTGGGAGTTGGTTCTCCAGCCATGGCCTGGAGACGTCCTTGTTGACCACGTCGTTCCGGACCTGACCGTCACCGTTCTGCACCCTGTGGCCACGGCCAACCACCTTCCAGTGTCCTTGGCTCGGCACGCTGGAGACCGCGTCAGGTGCCACGCTGGTCTGGCGCCACGCTTCTGAAGATCCTCCATCATCGCCACGGAGGCCAGCTGACAAGCCGCGTCGACACAGCATGACCGCCGTCTGACGACACGTCGAGGGACGGCCGCCGCGTCGCAGCTGACGGTCAGGACGTTTACGTTCTCGTTCTGGGGAACATTGCGTGTAGAATAAGTAGTGTTGACTATTTCTAGATGTATCATTCATTGTGTATATAGGCGTGCTGTACGTTAAGGGTTTGGATGTGTGTGGGATTTTCGATTTTCATTGTTCAAATAAATTATTTGTGTGTTATAAAGGTGTCCTGCCTATCTCTAGACCGTGGAAATTCGTGACAACTACACACCATTACCATGAAGATGAAGTTAAATTTCTCTTGGTTGTTAAATGCATTTTTGTAGGTGAAATCTTTGTGTGTGGTGCTTAGTAAATTGCACTGCAAAAAGTACACAGTGACCTACTGTGAACCTAGAATGTCAATATAGAATAAAATCTTGTGAATTCATCGGTGCTAAGACTTGTTCTAAGAAGTGCCTTTGCCAGCTGCCGGCAAGTCTCCACGTGGTCTACAGTGATGGCTGCCGGCAAACTTTCCCGTGGTCTACTGTGCCGGCTGCCGGTACTACCCCACAAAAGCAGAAACAGCGGCATCCATGGCAGAAAGAGAATGTGTGGTCTGGAACGCGCTTATACTTCATGGTCATCAGCGTCATCGTTATCACGTGTAGTGGGCACATTCCACTATACTGGAACGCGCTTATACTTCATCGTTATCACGTGTAGTGGGTACATTCCACTATACTGCGTCATCGTCATCTTTATCACGTGGAGTGGGTACATTCCACTATACGTGGCTATCTGCCTACCTACTACTACTACTACTACTACTACTACTACTACTACTACTACTACTACTACTACTACTACTACTGCTACTACTACAACTACTACTTCTACTACAACTACAGAGGAGGGACAGACCCACACCCTTAGGAGCTTTGCCCCTAAAAGCCACATGACTGAGTGCTTGTGCTCTGCTATCTTGCTGCTGTGCAATCGGTAAACAAGGTCACCTACAGTTTGACTGTGGTCACATGGTAGCAGCAGAGTGATCTGATGTTGGCTGGCATCTGGTCCTCCGCCTTTTGTCAGATGACGGCACAAATGCATGCTGCCGGTTGAGCACAGCCGAGTAGATAAGGCGTCCAAAAATGGACACCTTAGCGGTTGTACAGTTGCTAGAATACGAGGTGTGATCACCGCCAAGCGACTCCTATGGGAGGGAGTGACGCCGCCTTCCGATGTTTCCGCTAGGTGGCGCGCGCTGTCGTATACACGTCAGGCTCCCAGGCTGAGCACGCTGTTCAACGCTGCTACTCTCCGGTCGAACGTGCTCCTTTTGCCTGTTTACGCTGTTCTTTCGTGCTGCATTTGTTGGTCGGACAGCCTCGTCGTGCTTGTGTGATGTCTTTTCGGAGTGCACGCCGTGAGCAGGCGTCAGAGCCACAGTTTTGTGCCCAGATGCACGACTGGGAACAAATCGAGCAAGCAGAAGCTTTCATTCTCTGAAGTCCACGGCGAGCTCCACTTCGAGTACGTTATTAACCGTGAGGTAGTGCGTTTGGACAGAGCTAGGTCTCTACTTTTGCCGCATGTCGTTTCAAGGATCTTCCCAAATGCGCCTTTCTACCTCTCGAAACTTGTGGCGCAAAAAAGAAACCCCAAGGAGAGATCATGCTGGCCGCTTGTGATTCCTCAGAAAAGACGTCGAAAGGACGACGACAGGGAGCCGCAGAATTAATCAGAGCCACCCGACCTTCCAACTGCGTCCGTTTACGACTGCTAAGACGTTACACTTCCTTCAAATCGATGGGGAAGGCACGTATTTAGTGAGGAACCGCTAAATGTCGCTACAGCTTGTGCACGCCTAGCTCGGACATGAGTCCTCTTCATGCAGAGAAGCTTATTACATTTTGTGCCAGTGGAAGTGCCATAACACAAGAAGTGTTTGTGTGCGGCGTCAATATTTCAATGAATGCACCATGTGAACCAGCCTCTCTTCTGGAGGCTGTTGATGCCATGCCAGTGTGTTCAGGGGCAAGCTTGTTGTGCGAGTTTCCTTTTGCATTATCTGGTAAGAACTTGAAGGTCTGGAATGGGAAGCTCTACCATCACAAGTGTAAAGGTACCTCAAGTCAAGATAAAAGGCGCTGCATGCATTGTAAGTAGTTGAGGAAGCTCCTTGTCAATCAGAGATACCGGAAGAAGAAAGCAGCACGCAAACTGGCCCATGCAACAAAGCTTAAAGCTAAAACTCAAACCGTACGCCGCCTTAGAAACGATGTGAAGACTCTCGACCAGACCACTGCACAACTGAAACTAGAGAATGAAGAAATTGAAGAAGCTGCACTCTTGAGCAAACTGCTATATTGCAGTGTTTTGAAGCTGCAAGGCTCAAGTCCCTCGATGGCATGCGCTGCAGCCCAGAGTGGATGTTGGAGTGTGTCATCGTGCACATGAAGAGCCCGTGACGTTATGAACATGTGCGTAGGGAGAAAATCATTGTGCTGCCCAGTCGTACATGCCTCGGAGCATTCATGAAGTACGACACATGCTTTGGTTTTAACAAATGTGTCCTCTCGGGCATTTCTAGAAAGACTGCTAATATGGGAGACTTCGAACGTCATGGTGGACTGATCATTGACGAAATGAAACTTGCAGGAAACTTCGATGTTCAGCGGGGAAGCGGAAAGGTTGAATTTGTGGACCTTGGTTTCTTCACTCCCGAGGCTGAAAAAAGTGTTCCATGTTTGTGAGAAGAGTAGAATGCTATCTGATTTTCTGTGCTGTTGTTAATTGAAAAACATTTCCAGTTTAAATGCGCAAGAATATTTAAGTCCTCAAAAACTGGCTCATGCAAATGTTAAGTATAAACACATGAAGGCAATTGATATCAATGTCATAGTGGCATTTTGTCGTGCTTCTTGATGCTTCTTCTAAACTTTTGAAATGGCAATCCTCCCCAAAAAATTAATCTGTTACGTGACTCAGCGCCAAGGAACGATTGCGAAGCTGTTAGCTGGCCGCAATATTTGCAATCGATGTTTCACTTCTGGTACTATGCATACATACGGTCGTAGCATAAAGTTATAGTGTTTAATAATATCTGCCGCGAAATTCATTCATATATGAGGCACTTACGCCCTGCAATGTAGTAGAGACACATAAAATTCACGGCATCAACAAAACCATATCGGCCACAAACCAGCTTTGACACAGCAGCTTCGCTGCAGTGAGCCGAGCGAGTGACGTGTAAGCTACAACCAGCACCACCTGGACAGCGCCGGTCGAGGCATCGGTGGAGAGCGTCAGTGCAGGCGGCGCGGTCTTTACACTTCCCCTATTCTAGCCACTGTAGCGGTTGTGCTTCATGGTCAAAAGCACACGCAAGATCATTTTTTGGGTTTGTAGTGGGACCAGTACAGCTATCGCACTAAAAGAGTACGCGAGACGTATCATAAAACAATTCAGTCCATAGGCGGAGAGTTTTCTTATTCCCCGGAGGGGGCGGGGCAACCAATATGCTTTTTCACATCATCTCTAGCTCGCTATATATATATATATACACGTAAAAGTATTAAAAGACGATAAACAAATGTCTGTTACATAAAAAAGTCACAGTTTCACCGCAAGGGTGAAGCAGTGAACGCGATAGCAACAAATTGTAATGTTATGCGAAGTGAGGCTCGCAGCTAACTCTATTGGATCCGATCTCACGCAACTCTAGAAAACGCTGCTTTAAGAGCATATGGCCGCTCCAGGGACACTGCTCACCACATTCTCTTCGCGTTGAGAGCGCAGCACGTAGAAGGGTACACCCCCCCCTCCCCCCTCCTTCCCCCTCTCGCTGTCGGCCGCCGAGAAGGGGAGATAACGCGCGCGCCCGCGACGACCGCGCTCGTAAAATCGAAGGTCGCTCATAAGACGGCGGCGACGCCGACGGAAAACCAGCCGAGAGTGTCCATATAATTGCTATCGCAATAAAAAACTTTCATTTCCTTGATGCGTACATGTCGTACTTATTTTGCACAAGAGCCGTGCAAATGCCGCAATTTTCGTGAACCTGAGACTTCGTTTTCAATGCGACCAAGGTGCCAGACTACCTCCTTGTCACTGTCCCATGCTGCGGATTTTAAAATCCTGAAAGGAAAAGGGGTGGGCATAAGCAGTCCCCGGTGAAATCGCTGCAAGACAGGATGACCAACAGTCCGTTGGCAATGGATGAGAGCGTAAGCCAAGCTCTTAAAAAAATATCGTGAGCCAGCGCCAGGGGGGGGGGGCTTTGCCCCCCCATTAAGCAGCTCGCCGGAGGGGGGCCCGAGCCCCCCCAGCCCCCCCCATACTCTCCGCCTATGATTCAGTCAGTGTTTTTTTAAAGTGCTGAACTCTGCGTATTATACTTTGGGTCTGCAGTCAATAATTAAAAAGTTTGGCAATTGAAATAATGAGTTAGTTACAGGGAAAATAAAATATGGCTTGAGCAGCTTAGGCTAGTGCGTTCAGTTCAATTCGCTTTGATTGCACCTTTAATTTTTATAGTCTTGGCTCAAGTGACGTGGGACAACTTGTATATTTGATGATTGGTGCCGCATGACATTTGTAGAGATGTTATTCTCCTGCTGTTGTTCGGTGTTATTTTCATGCTACACTTACATCGGCTCCCTGAAGCGACTTTTTAAGGACAGAGACCACTTCATCTTGGTGAGCCACATCGTCTACGGTTTTGGGCCGGCTAAGTGGAAAAAAGAAAACATAGTAAGCGAATGTCACACACTCTTACACACATTAAACACTAAAGGGGACAATGAGTTCCGAAAAATGCTTACTATTTTTCCACCCATGGAATATGCACTGGTTTCCTCAGTACCTGCTTGAGTTCCTTAGTTTTCTCCTTGGGAAGAATTAAGTTTGGGTTGGCCGTTTTCAAAAAAGCGTGCATGATTGGTTTCGACGCCTGCGTAGATCAAAGTGCAACACTCAATTAACGTCCAGCGTTGCACATGAGCGAACTCGTCGCACACAACACTACGGCTGCGTCACGGGAGTTAATTCGCCGCAGCGAAGCCAGCCTCGCTTTCTTCGCATTTGTTTAGCGCGCAGTGACCCCTCACTGATGAATGAATGAATAAAGCCCGAAGGCAGCGGGGGAAAGGACCGTGCAAAGCGTCAACTCACCGTAAGTAATCAGCGTAATGAGTACAGCCGTACAGTGCGTACAGGCCCCGCGCAATTTTTCGCGCGCTGGTAGCGAGCAAACCTACCTACTCTACGGCGCCAACGGAGAAAGCGGCGCGCCGAATGCGAAAATGTGGAATAGGTTCAAGCACAGCAAAATTTACAAGTAAATATTCAAAATGCAGCTTAGTAAGGTATATGTGAAGGTTTAGGATGACGTCAACTGTTTTGACTGCATTTAGTGCTTTCAGCCGCTTTTAGTTCTCAGCTGTCATTGTCAGGTGGCGCAGAATTCAAAGATGGCCTTCAAGCCGTGATAAGCCGCTGCTGTGCGAAGAGCAGTATTCACGCTGGTTCATTTCTGTGGTTACGCTTGAGCTTTGATTAATGATTAAAGGTGTCCACACTTTCCTGGACGCAGGCGTTTCACTCGATTAAAAATGGGGGATCAAGAAAAAGACGTTGACTGCTCCAACGCGGCCCGAGGCGTGTGGCTCGTAAAGGTATGTTAGTTGGTTAGTTGACCTGATCAAATGTTGACTAAAACTATTTCCTATTCCTGCTCTTACACTTCAGGTGCCGAAATACATCGCTTCTAGATGGAGCAAAGCACCACCCATGTCTGAGGCTGGGCGGCTGAGAATCACGAAGTGAGTCTAAATGCAAAGCGTGCGCCTCTGCGAAAGTTCACGGGGTGAGGAATGATGCTGCTACTAAAGTAAAACCTCTCAAGCAATGCCGCCATGATCACTATGTGATTATGCTTGCTGTCATGCTGAGGTGACTTTCGACACGTAAATACACGATAAAAATAGCTGCTCGGCGCTGAAGAACGAGGCCATACGAAAAGAGCAGACAGGACGAGCGGTTTCTCATGTCCTACGAACTCGTCCAAGCTTCCGTGTTTCTACGTCAGCACAGCTTACTGTAGCAAGTGGAATTTACAGTACGACGCTGGACTTTTAACAGTGAAGCTGTTTTGCAAATCGTTACTTGTTCACCCCGTACCAAAAAAAAAAAAAACTATCATCATAAACGGGCATACGCCACAGAAATTGGTTAAATCCCGCCACTCGCCACCGGTCGACTGAAAATGAAGGCGGCAACAGTTAGCCTAACACACGGGTATGTGCCACAGAAATTTGTGTGGCCTATCAGAAACTATCATCATCATAAATGGGTATGTGCCACAGAAATTGGGTAAATCCCACCACTCGCCACCGGTCGACTGAAAATGAAGGCGGCAACAGCATATGCTCTGGCGATGCCCCTCGTTACTGGGCAGTGAACAAGCCGACCCAGCCAAGTGGAGCTCCGCCATCAGAAGCCCCAACAAGGGGGATCAGCTTTGGGCCGTCCAGAGAGCCCACGATGCGGCGGTCAGGCTAAGCCTGCCCGTCCCAACGTGGGAGAAGCCCACTGCGCGCTAGTCGCGTCTCTCGGGACTATATTTAATAAAGTTCCACCATCCATCCAACAGTTAGCCTAACACACGGGTATGTGCCACAGAAATTTGTGTGGCCTATCAGAAACTATCATCATCATAAATGGGTATGTGCCACAGAAATTGGGTAAATCCCACCACTCGCCACCGGTCGACTGAAAATGAAGGCGGCAACAGTTAGCCTAACACACGGGTATGTGCCACAGAAATTTGTGTGGCCTATCAGAAACTATCATCATCATAAATGGGTATGTGCCACAGAAATTGGGTAAATCCCACCACTCGCCACCGGTCGACTGAAAATGAAGGCGGCAACAGTTAGCCTAACACATGGGTATGTGCCTCAGAAATTTGTGTGGCCTATCAGAAACTATCATCATCATAAATGGGTATGTGCCACTGAAATTGGGTAAATCCCACTACACACAACTTCCACTCAAAAGGAAGAAAACAACAGTTAGCCCAACAAATTGCTGCGAAGCGACGGTAGCGAGCTGAATACCCCGAGTACGTGCAATGAGAGAATACATAACTTGCAACTACGTCATACTGCGGAACTGTAGGTGGCTCACGCGAAGTTGTTTCACCTATTACGTGCAACACCATGGACTCGGACACTGCAGACACGGAGGATCCAAGTTCCCCAGTCAACACTGCAGACTGCAGTTTTACTGATGCCAACGGTTTGTTATGCCCCAAACTCATAATGCCCCACCCGTGCGTAAAATAATTGTGTGAGTCCAGTGACTCATAAGCCTTCATTTGGTCCAGGGAAACATAATTTGTCGATAATATCAGATATTTTATGCCGACATGTGTAATTGTCGGCAGCAGGCTTACAACAGCGGCTAGCGCAGCAACCGGTAGCTCATAGTGATCCCTGCCGTCGCACAGGGTGATTCTTTATTGGTATCTGGCCTGCGTTGGTCCTCCAAGTTCATCAAAGTATGCCGGACAATGTCCTGAATGATTCTCCTGTGGCATAAGTGCAAGGCAAACGATCAAAACATGTGAACTGCGCCAAACGATCTGTCGCACAAACGTAAGCACGGCATGGTCACTGAGATGTATGTGCTCGGTGATGGCGAACGAAAAACAGGAAGGCAGGAACTGATGTCACGTGCAAGTTATGTATACTAGGGAACGGGAAAGGCAACAGCAGCTGCGAGAAGACCCCGAAGCGATAGAAGGCCTACACCAATGACGACATGCCCATGTCGTGTCTGTGACTGCCTGTGATTTAACTCGAACCTCTCTGCGCTGATAATCAACATAGAAACAACCTAGCATCACCTAGCTAAAGCCTAGCAATGACCTAGAAGCAACCTAGTAACAACCTGCATCACCTAGCTAAAGCCTAGCAATGACCTAGAAGCAACCTAGTAACAACCTAGCATCACCTAGCTAAAGCCTAGCAATGACCTAGAAGCAACCTAGTAACAACCTGCATCACCTAGCTAAAGCCTAGCAATGACCTAGAAGCAACCTAGTAACAACCTGCATCACCTAGCTAAAGCCTAGCAATGACCTAGAAGCAACCAGATTAGTCTTCAGAATCGTCCAGTTTCACCGTTTCAAGGCTTGCACGGCTTAGTGCAAGCTTTGCCATTTCTTTTTTTTATTTTTGGGATGTGTTTCAGAGGCATTTCTCAGGCAGGAGGCATGCCTGATAAAAACTCCTTGTCCAGACGTTGACTTCTGTCTCAGACTGTTGATTTTGTCATGCGTAGTGGGCTTGCATATCTGTTTTTTACTAACCTCATCCTCGTTCATACTACACCGTCAAGCTGCATTGGATCATTAGAGGTAGGTGTTTAAAATCCACCAGATCCCATAGCCAGTGAGCAGAGATATGAAAGATACCACCAGAGGGTGCTTTTCACTATAATGAAATTCAGTAGGCATATGATTTACCAAAGTAAAAAAAAAGAAAAAAAAAGAAACATTGTTTACCCAATGTCAGCATGTACCTTTTACTATTGGCAGAATAACTTTTCTTTCAAGAACATTACTTTGCTCACCTTGTGATGCCGCCACCGTCAGAAAGCTGTGGCAGAAAAATGGCATGCAAATTACGTCATCCTCATCTAACTGGAAAAAGGAAAAGTGGCTGTGCCGAGGATTCGAATCTTTTCCTCATCGTCACTGCTACTGCCCTATACACGATTTTATTTTCGATTCATGGGCGCCGCCATCTTTGCAATTGTTTTGCCGGTTTTCTTTGTCGTAATATGTAATGATAATGGTCATGAAACGTTGAGTGTACTGGCCCAAGCGTTTTCTTGCATGCGAGTTCACCGTAGCACTGCTGTTTATTTGATACGGATACAAAACTGCAATGTTATCAGTCCAAGATGGCGGTGCTTGAGTGCGTCCGAAAAAGGGTGTATAGCTGAGCACGCTGTGCCATAAATGCATCCCACCATTATTTATTTCAACAGGTGACAGTGATGAACATCTTCAAGGCCATGCACGTTGTTAAACACTGCCAGGCAGGCGATTGACTAAATGGCACATGATAGGTGTTGCACCATTGTCTGTGCTGTGGAGTCTTTATTGTCCAAAGTTTCATTGCTCACATCTACATTGTCAGGTGAGACAGCATAACAAGACCAGAGGTTCCAGTTTCTTGCTGATGAAGTACGATACCGTCACAATGCAGCAAAATGTGCAAAGCAAGCTGCTGCAGCGATACAGTGTTCACGGCCTTGTCATTCAAACCAGCCCAATACAAGACGCTAATAGATTGTCACCAGCTCTATCATACTATCACTATCATTCCAAAATACTACTGTCAACCCATTGTCATCAAGTTTTCATGATAGAATGAGTAGGTGCTACTTGACAAGGATGCAGAAAGAAAACAGACATGGATACAATATGTAGAAAGAAAACAGACATGGACACAATACCGTGTCTATGTCTGTTTTCTTTCTACATCCCTGTCAGGTTGTGCTTGCTTACTCTATCATGGATGACAGCCCACTAGCCTGCCACCGTGTTTTAGTCATCATGTGATTGTGTTTATTAGATCGTTGTCATTACGTCATTGTCATTCCATTGTCACCATCCCTTCGTAGTCTCGTGTGGGATTCTCATGCACGGGTGCCACAAGTTTATATTGAGCAAGGCATTTCCTGTTGAAAATGGGTTTAAAATGTTTGTGCTTTATACTTGTGATTATTCCCAAAACAAGAGCGGCATTCTCTGCAACACCAATGAAAGCGTTGTCTAAGCATATTCCCCATAGTGCATAGCATCCACATAGTATTTCTTTAGAATGTTCTTGGCATAGTGGTACTCTTATGCATAGGTCGGCGAACTCACTCATGAGTCGACTCACTCAGACACAGATCGGGCTGTGAGTCTGAGTCTGAGTGAGTCCGGTTGAGTAATATTTTGGTGAGTTAGAGTCTGTGCGAGTCCGCTTGAAGGAAATGTTCGTGAGTCCGAGTGAGTTCGGCTCAGGAAAATGTCGGTGAGTCTGATTCCAAGTGAGTCCAAAGCGCAAGATATCTTTCGTGGGTGAGTCTGAGTGAGTTCCACTTCTTTTTGCCGACCTATGGTCATGTCTACTCATCTTCAGCATTACTATCAGCCTTACCTGGATTCACGTTTATACTCACGTCTACTCACACGCATTCCCAAGCATTGTCTTTCATACACTATTTCAATATTTATTGATCAGAGGCGTGAATTAGGAAGGGGGGGTGCCTTGACCGCCCCCTCTGCCAGCTCTTCCTTGAATATTTTTGATAAATATATCTTACGGGGTCATCTTTTTCAAGAAAAATGACCTTACAGGTTTACGAGCACCCATAACTCGAATTCTAAGGTACTATTTCAAAAGGCGACAAAGAGATCACTGATTACGTGAGATATTGGTGTTATAAGCATTAACACCTTGGTCGAAAAATGTAATGCTAGGCTGACGGACTCATGAGTCGACTCACTTGGGCTCACTCAGACTCAGATCGAGCTGTGAGTCCGGGTGCGGAAAGTTTTGGTGAGTTTGAGTCTGAGTGAGTCTGGTTGATGAAAATGTTCGTGAGTGTGAGTTCGAGTGAGTCCGGCTCCGAAAAATTTTTGTGAGTTTGAGTGCGAGTGAGCCCAAAGCGCAAAATATATTTCATGAGTGAGTCTGAGTGAGCTCCACAAGTTTTACCGACCTATGCTCTTATGATATCAAAATGCATGTATTTTAGTAACTAACTCAGTGTTCTATTTTCAGGGGAGCAAATGGCAAATCAGACATTCGCTTCACACTAAGTGATGAATGTGTCAACATGAAGGACCCTACTGACAAGTCAGCTATACCAAAAGAACATCGTTTTGTCATCTCCAACATAGCCAACCAGAACTTAGCTGTTTTCTCGCAGAACAAAGGTTTGTCTGAAGCATCAAGAATCCTTGTCAGTGAGCACGTAATTTTCATGTAAGCGCATAAGTTACACAGTTGAAACTTGCTAACGAAGTGGTGGGAACGCTCGAGTTATTTCGTTAAATCAAGGAGTTTTTAAAATCGAGAAAGGCTTTTTGAAATCTAAAATTGTAACGTAACGACAACCAAAAGCTACCAGGCCATTGTTATTGCCTCCAGTCTACCCCTGCACATCTGAAAAGTCTGTGAGGGCGGCCCTGATATGGAGCCTCGCATGTCGCCCGGTCATATGGGGCACCATGTCCAGGCGATGCAGGCCAGAAAGACGGTTATGTGAAGCAATGACAGTCGTACGGTATGCGGAGAACGAATTAAGTGATTGTGCAAGCAGGCTAAGCCAGAAAGTTGGAAGGAGATTGTTAGTGCCAAGACATCACGAAACTAACCACCGCCTCTCGTAACACCATCCGGTATGTAAGAGCGCTACCGACGGTTGAATCTATTGCTCCAACCATGGGCGCAACGTGCAGCCTTATCAAACTAAAGCTATAGGGTCTTGAGTAGGGCGCCAGGACGTTTTAATGTGATGCGTTAGAGTGCACTCTCGCAGAAAAACCCATCTCTGCGAAAATGGGAGGAAATTACCGCATTTTTAGGAAAAGCTTCGTTAAATCGGGTTGGGTGACCCAGCTAGTTTCATTGATTCGGGTTCACGATAACACTGAGCCCTGTAGGCGTTTGCTGGCGAATCAAAATTTCTTCGTTAGATCGGGGACTTCATAAAATCAGGTTTCGTTAGGTCGAGTTTGAACTGTAGTTCACTCCATTAATTTTAAAGGTTCTCTTACCAGGTTATGGTATTCCAAACGTATGAGCATTGTGTGTGTATATCACATGGTGGCAGTCAATTCTGTGGTGTGTGAAGTGGTGGCATGGTGTGAAAACAATTGAAGTTTCAGACAGACCCCTGCTAGTTCATCTTGTTACTGCATTTCGAGAGAGTAAATGTTGCATGCAGAAACGGGCGCTGTTGAAATGTCATGAGTGTGGATAGAGCGCTCAGCAAGAGTGCTCTATCCCACCGCTAAAGATGTAGTGCAAAGCAAGATAGGAAAGGAAAGAAAGAAAGACGTAGCTTGTCACAGAACGTGACATTTTTCCCTGGCTCCAGCAAATGAAAGAACACAGGGGAGACGTGCCACCTACGAACACTAGCTGAGGCAGAGGGGCACAGTTTAGTTCTATATTCCTCTCGGGTAACTGGAGTGTTGGGAGCTCGGTTGAGTAGAGCATGGACCGATGTTTATTTACAAGTAACAACAGGTCCTCCGAGTGCGGCAAAAAAGTCACTTCAGTGCTGGGGTAACTACTTTACTACAGAGGGAGAGTGAAGGAGTTTGAGGTGCATTTACCCCAAGGGTAACGGGAACCGGTGCGCTGAAAAGCAGGAATACATAATCATCATAATGGCGATTGGTGCATGGCCTTTGGCAGATAGAGGAAGCAGCGACAAATGGTTGCTACATAACAATTCGATTTCTTCTTACTCCTCCAATGATGAACTGACTTGAAAAATTATTTCACTAGAACACTTCCTAGGGTGAGCAGCCCTTGAAGACACACTCCCTACAGCATTACCATTATGGTGCAGGGTCTCAATAAGTCATCCATAGCAGAATATGCAGTACGAGAACGGGTGGAGGTGGTGGGGGGATGCGCGCCGTGCTGCAAGAAACGAGAAGAAATGTGTCAGGGCTTGTCACATAAATGTGATGTAGACCCTCTGGTCTGGTAAGCGAGGCTGCAAGAAGGAAATGCCAGTTGCAGACACTTGTAGAAGCAGGAGGACAGATTGTCTATATTGGCAAGTGAAGCTCACCTTCGTGCAACATGAAATTTAAATTTGCTACCAGGCCATCGTTCTTGCCACCAGTTTACTCCTGCGCATGTGAAAAGTCTGTGAGGGTGGCCCTGATATGGAGCCTCCCATGTCGCCCGGTCATAGGGGCACCATGTCCAGGTGATGCAGGCCTCTAATTAAACAGTTCGAAAAATTCGTGTGCTAAAACACTTCTTAGACTAAGGGTCAGCCTATCACTTGCAACATATGGCCAAAATTTGAATTGGGGCTTTAGGGAGGCGTCATTTAGGAAACAAGCATGTCGGCTTGAAGACCAGCTCTAAGGCCATCTTTCAAGGAGAAGGAAGAAAAGGACATGATTCTGTCACCTTTGATAATGCCTCTATAATTTAGCTCGGGGGTCTCAGGGGACCATTCGCTAGCGGCCCTCGGCTTCACAACAAATAAACTTCTAGGACTTTGCTCATTTGTTATTGCATTATTTTCTTGCCTATTGTGATAAATAGCGCTTTGCTCAGGTAATCTCCAGAGACGGGCCTGGTCTCAAGCATTTTTTCCGTGAGACGCCCCATGCAGTCAAAATGTGTTAAAGCATAACAACGTAACAAAATTTCTATACTTCAGAATCGGTGTCCAGGTTTTAGTCATTCTGGAGATCGGTATTGATATGTTTCTAGAATCTGGATGCCAAATCCCCTTCATAAATGACCCATATATGAGATATGGGGAATCGGTCTGCCTAAATGGTATAGTGGTTAAAGTGCTCGGCTGCTGACGTGAAAGTCACGGGTTCAATCACGGCCATGGCGGTTGCATTTCGGTGGAGACTAAGTGCTAGAGGCCCGTGTACTGTGCGATGTCAGTGCACGTTATAAACGACAAATGGTCGAAATTTCCGGAGCCCTCCACTACAGCGTCCCTCATAATCATATTGTGGTTTTGGGATGTAAAACCCCAGATATTATTATTGAGATATGGGGAAGGCTTTCTTTCATATGCAATGTTAGGTGACATTTTGTTAACCCCGCCTTGCTTCAACCTTCTTCACTGTTCCGGTGTTCCGGCCCTTACGGAACTAAAATTTCATGACCGCAGCCAGCTAGATGAGGTGAGTCTGAGACTCCTGACTTAGCTCTTGTCTACAAGAAATGCATCTAAAGAGGAAAAAAAGATAAAAGAAAAGAAGAAATGCCGCCCTTTGTTCGATCAGTAATTTTTTTTTAGATATCGCTTTCAGTGCATATTGAACCACATGCTTCATTTCACAAATAAGTATCCCCGAATTGGATCAGCTGTGAATATGGTTGCTTATTTTGGGGAAGACATGCATTTTATTATAGCCAGAACGAGACAAGTGTTCGTGCAGGTCCACAGCATGCACACTCCTTTCTTCAGATCAGATGCTCACAATGTTTCTATGAAAAGCATGTATTTTTTTACTTGTTTTTGTTACAGTGGTGGAAGATGGTACAGAGCATTCCTCTGGTAAGTGTGGTGTTGCTATAACCTTAATTTTTTTTAATTCCAGATGAGTTCTGTTGTTTACCTAAAAATTTAGTTCATTTTCATGCACGTCAATTTAATATCTCATAGCCGAATCGCTGGTACAGTGGTTGTGGTGCTCAGCTGCTGACCCAAATGGCACAGATTTGATCCTGGCCACAGTGGTCGCATTTCCGAACAAACAGAGCACGAAGTTGCCGTTTTCTCAGGCGCCCTCTTTTCATACAGACGCCCATTCTTACTCGCTTTGGATGTTTTGGTGCCCACTGTTTGATGGAGAGCAGCACCTATACTCTGTTTCTCCACTACCGTTCAGCACTGCCAAAGCTACGGGGTGTAAACAAGCCACACGCTTGTGCAGGAAAACATAGATCCAGACATAATTGCCTTGCAATTGGCAAGGTTGGGACATTTGCCCTTGTTGAGCATCTGCTTCGGCACATCAATAAGTAATTTGTTTATTCTTCATCGCATTTACGTCGTATTTCTTTAATTGTTGTATCAGTAACCGTCGATAACTGTGGTTAAAAATCAACATGGCAGTGCCCATGCAGACGCGACCACCCGCTTCGATCCGAACTTGCCCTTGAGGCTCGCCCAAAGCGCTCACAGCAACAAATGAATGGTGTAATGAACTATCGCTTTGCGCCATCTCACGATCAGGACAAAGTATCAGGTACACTCTGTCATTATTGGCGAGATAAGCTATTGCTTTAACCACGCCTGCTAAGCCTAATGCACCGAGAATTTGACACCGGTTTATGGAAATAGCGCAATGTAGTCACGAATACATTGCTGCCGAAGCTCCAAGACTTAAATCTAAAGCAAATACAAGCGTCTGTTTGGAACTTAGGGGGCCGCAGAACGCACGACGACGACGTTATAAACTCGAGGCGGAGAGCAGCAGTCTTGATGAGGGCAGCCATGTTCTATTTTTTTCGGCTCTACAGTCTGCTCGCTGAACGTATGCGCGCAGACGCCAGAGGGATGCTAGCAGACGACGCGGTGCGGGTGAATACATGTGGAGGGGCTAATCGCCCTTCCTATTGGCTAAGGGTCCACAGTGCTGAAGGGAACTTCTGAAACAGAGTATAGCATGCTATCGGTCAATAGCCGGCACACTTGTACACGTTACAGAAAATGAGTAATCAATTACAATTACTTCCTTTGAAATTTAATTAATTACAGCGGTCAATTACAGCCTCAGAGAAGTAACTGAGCAATTACAGAAATGTAATCGATTACTTTTGCATTACTTTCTCTCAGTGGCGTAAATCCATAAAGACCACAAGGGGGGGACACACATCTTGCAATGGCGGCCATTTTGTTTTTATATATATGCTTTATTTTTATTCATATAAAACTAAATTATGCATTCACATATAATAATAGTAATTATTATTATTATTATTATTATTATTATTATTATTATTATAAAACAAGCATCGGCACCTGGTCAGAAAAAAAAAGCACTGAGTATCCAATAGCAAGCGACATCGCATGGCGAAGTTTCTAATAGCAACTCGTAGGCAGGCGCTAGCAGTATTGCAGCTACATCATTCGGGTTAAATTATGCAATAATAATTGTACCACTTTTTGTGCTAACGCATAAAGGTATTCCCCACCATGTGTACCGGCTAGAAGTACTTTGTTTCCATTGTGTGTACCGCCTAGAAGTACTTAGTTTCTGTTCAACGAAGGTGCTTCAGATTTCAGAGTTGGTTTTACGGAGAGTGCGCTGTCCTTGAATGTCGAGAAATTCAAATGTGACATTTGGAAGATAAATCTCGAGGGGGGGACACTTGCATGGGGTGTCCCCCCCCCAGCCTGAACACAGGGGGGGTCAGGACCCCCCTGACCCCCCCCCATGATTTACGCCACTGCTTTCTCTCGAAACATTATTGCCGTAACACAACAACACAAGTTTAATCGAACTATTACGAACTACTGTGGCTTGCATGGTAGAGAGAAGGCTGGAGGCTTGCCTGAAGGCTGGGAGGCTTATTACTGTGGGTTTCGCGATATACTATTACATGATGTTAACTTTCAACAGGAGTTGTTTTGCAAAGTTGTCATCGCTGATGCTTGCCTCTTTGCTCATTAAGAGGTCAGCTGCTGCACTTAACACTCTGTCAATGTATGCACTGGAGTGAAGGGCGGTGCTATAATGTAGAAACACCTTGTGCACCAGCTCATAGTTGTGCAGTGCTTCTGTGCTATAGGTGTACATGTCCTCTATGAAGCGCCGTGCTTCTCTGTTGCTGGCGCTAGAGTAAGGCGTTGCAAGTATACAAGGCCATGGAAAAGGTGAAAAAATGGGCCCTGTAGGGAGCCCTTGTCCTTTTAGACGGGTCTCACATTTTTCATGAGAAGAAGTGCCGTTGAAGACTGGTTAGAACTTGATTTTGGAAAAAGAAAGTAATTGATTAGCGGTAATCAATTACATGAAAATGTAATTGAATTACCCAGAATGTTCCCGTTTTGGAAAGTAATCAATTATATTACAAAATTACAAGAAAATGTAATTTATTACAAGTAATTGATTACTTGTAACGCATTACATACAACTCTGATAGCCAGCATGAATCTAGAGCGGTGTTTGGATTAGATGTGCTTCTTGCCACGGGGCACTGCCACATGCCGGCGCTGCGCTCCATAGTCTGCTAACATTACAGAGTGAGCCACACTCGCATGCAGGAATCACAATAGGAGAGAGTGATTGCGTTTCATCGCACGTGTTCAAGGTCATGACGCACGCTGAAGTAACTTCTTCCCCCCGTGTTACCCCTCCCTGTATAACTTCCGGAACGCTCATCGTGACAAGAGAAGAGAGAAAGCACTTCAAGTGCATGACAAGCCCCTGTAACTCCGCTCGTTCTTGACAGATTTTTGCGGCAATCAATTAATAAGCAAGGTGGTCATCCGTAGCTATTTCCTCCAACACTGGGTGTTAGGCCAATGTTTGGATTTCTTCTGGCTAGGTCGCTGGAGCACAAGTTCGTGTTTAAGTTTGTAGAGCACAAGTTGGCACAGCAAGAAGAGGTCAGCATCTAAAGCAATCTAAATCATCTGCCAGCTGAATATGAGGAACAGCTGTTGGCATTTCAGCACTTTGTTATCAAGCTCTGGCACAGAAAGAAATACCTTTCCGGCCAAACTGCAGTCTATTTGGACATGGCCAGCAGCAAAATGGATCCAAAGGTGTGTGCCTGTTATCAAGAGGCGTACAACAGGCGCATGACCACCAGTGTCGTCATGTTTGTGTTTCTTATCTTTGTTTTGTGTGTGCCTAGCAACGAAGGAAGAGTTCCTTGACAAGGTGTATCCATACGAATGACACAAGGCAATGGTAAAGGATTGGCTTGAGATTATGTGGATGAAGTGAATGGGAGCAGACTTTAGGCTTCCGAGCATCGTGGACGCATTCAGAAGCTTTAGGGAGAAGCCATCTAGGAGGTGGGAGCTGACTTGTTCATCATCCCTGGCAACGTTACATCACAGCTACAACTGTTGGATGTCACTGTCATCAAGCTATGTAAGGACTTCATTGCTGGGTCCTACAAAGTATGGCGGCTTGCTATGGACGATGCTACCGTGAAATTGATAACACAACGCAGGAAGGCTCCTCTTAGTTAAGCCATGAAAGCCATGACATGCATTAATTGTGTGAGGTAGGACCTGCCAGTTGAAATAATCCAGACTGACTGCATTTTATTTTTAATGTGGCATATAGAATGCTCTCGATGACATTGAGGACATAACTTATAGTAGACTACGACTATGAGCTATACAGTTAAACCTCATTGTAACAAAGTCACATCTGCCACGAAAATACTTCGTTATATCCGAAAATTCGTTATAAACATTTTTGTAATACTGTATCTATGACAAAACTGTTCTTCAGTAACTTCGCTATAACCGATAATTCGTTATATCTGGGTTCGTTATATCGAGGTTTGAGTGTAGTAGCAGAGTGCAAGGTAAGTAAATGTGTGCCATGTTCGTAGCTGTCATGTCATTTCTATAAGGTGCCTGTGGCCACTTCTGTGAGGGCAAGAAAAAATATTGACAACAGGTCCCTTGAAGGTGCAAGAGGTGGTCGAGCACCTGCATCATGTGTTACGTCTGGCAATTCACACTATTGTGTGTTACGGTCAGTCTTTCGAAGATTAGGCCATCCTATGCTAAATCGTTTCTTCCTCGGCAAGGTCAATCTGTGGGGGGTCAACTTACATTCGCGATCAATCTATTTTAGAGTAAATGCAGTAGTTTCTGCTTTTAAAAAAAGCACCATTATCTTTCGCAAATAAACTAAATAGGCCTTAGCATGTGTGCCCATATACTGTCTCTTTGTTGTACATCCCAGCTGTTGGTGCGTGCTTCCCAGTGACAGTGCTGTGTGTGTTTGTGCAAATGCAACAGGTAAGGTTTACCTGGAAGGCCATGTTGTACAGAAAGGCGAATGCAGACCTCTGGGAGATGACCGCTACATGCAACTGAAAAGGTACATTACAGCCTATTTACCAGTACTTCAGTGCAATTGCCGACATGCATTTTGTTGCAGCATTTGATGGTTCAAGTGGAATTGAAACGATTACACACGTATTGAGTTTGCTTTAGCGCTTAGTCTGAAAGCTTTTACAGCCGAAGTTTTTTGGGCGGCAGTAGTTTTGCCAGCCACCATTCCGGCCAACCTTTCTGATTCCACACACTTCGCAGACTTCAATTTGCACTACTCAGGGCTGGGCAAAGATACTTTGCAATTTTATCGAGAAAGGGTGAAAGATACCAAAACTATGAGCATTTGAGACGCAGATACGAGATAGGTACTAGCGGAATAAATGCATTTGACACGATACTTGCCTTTAGTGTATTAAGATACTTCGATATTAGCTTATTCCTCATTTCAGTTTTATTGTTGGGTCTATTGCAGGGTTGCAGTCGTTTGCTTGCAAACCTATCCGACATTCATGGTTTCTCCTCGCGCTAATGACGAAAGTGGGGACAGATGGTTTATGATAACAGATGCCATCTGTTGCACTTTTCTCTGTCTGCATTATATTCATTAGCACAAAAAGAAACTGAACGACCACCGATAGCCTAATTTATTACCCTCTTGAACTTATCAGCCAAAGGTAGGCCTTCTTAATTTGGAATATCCTCTACTAATATGTGATCATTTTTTCAGTGTTCCAGCACCACATTATATTGTCATTGCACAGCATGTCAATGGGGCCGAGGGGATTTTATTAGGTCAACGGAGGTACGCTCTGCGATCGACAATTTTCTCCCATGGTGTTTACAAATGACACAATATACTCTTACTGGATCCCAATCATTATCATAGTTATCTTTTGCCAAGCGTTAGGCTGCAGCTTCGTATCTGTGTAATCTATGTTGCATGCTGTACAAAATAAGAATGTTTGTAAACCAAATATGCATAGTTACTTTTGTACATTTGTTATATTTATTGTTTCTTTTTATTTCTAGGTAATAGTAAACACTACTAAGCGCAGCTCATGGTATATGGTACAGCTGGGATATACAGTGAAAAGTGCACAGCATATATGCCACCAGTCTGCTTAAAAAAGGATCTTCAGATCATCATGATGATTGTAGTATGCTGCATTTACAGTGATGGTTTAATGTGTACATAATTTTAAGTAGTTGTAGAATCATGTATCTACGATATTGCCCAGTGTTGGGAGTAATCAAGGACAACTTTATGTTGCTCCAGAGTACAATCTACATTTGATTTTTCTTACTTCATAGGGACCGTGAAATTGTCCAAAATTAGTAATGCGTGTGTCGTTGCAACCCCTTTGTGTGAATAAAAGGGATAGCGAGATGTACTAAGCAGTAGGCATAGCGCCAACAAGCTGATGCAGCACAGGCAGCAAAAAAAAAAAAAAGAGTGTTATGTAGACTGCATCGGGGATCTGTTGGGACTCTGTTTAACCATTGGTATGTTAAAGAAAGGCACATGTTATTGATGTTTCACTGATAGAACAGAATGGAAGCTCGTGTGCCTAATTGTGCCCCCATGACAAGTGTCCTCTTCCAAGTCTTGGTATGCTTCACTGCTTAGCACAGCTACATTCTGGCGAAACCAACTTTTGAGACATGCTACAACAGCAGACAGATTGGAACACGAGAGTGCTGGCTAAAGGCTGAAAGATAATTAACGTAGCAGCGGTTGCGGCATCAAATAATGTTGTTTCGTACCTGCAGTCGAAGCCTACTGTGCAGGAGGTGGGAAAAATTGGACGTCGAAAGAGTTTCACTGTCAGAAATTTCTGAAGTGCCTAATTTTCATTACCTCTATGTGGCATGGGGTGGTGTCCCCCCCTTTCCCTCAGATGTCCCCCCTCTCAAAATTTCTTGGAGAGCACCCTGTTTGCAGCTATGGCATCACAAAGGCTGTACTGACTTGTTTACTTCATGAATGTTTCAGTTGTACAAGTTTTTATGCTGATGGAACAGCCAAAAACATTGCATGTGATGGCTGGGGTCATGAGGAAATCCTCAACCATGGCCTGTGCGACTTCCCGCATTACAGTGGACGACCACCTGCAATCTAGGGCGTACCCAGGATTTCACTTCAGGAGGGGCCCAACACTCCTATATGTATATATTTGTATGTGCACATGTGTGTATATGCGTACAAATTGCAAAACATTTTATGGGCAGGTTGGTCCCCCCCACCTACTTCCTCTGGCTATGTTGATAGCAGGCATTGATCACTGATTATTGTATGATGCTTTGCAATGCAAGCCTCATAATCCTTTGTAGCAGAGGGCAATGAAAAGATTGCTGCAATAGTAACATTGGTCCTAGAATGTCCACTGGATGTTCAGTTGGCCACTACACCATAATTCTTCCTTTTGCTAATTGGCAAAGTAACCTCTGCGTAGCTGCACCCTTTGTAATAGGTGGGAAGCTTTAAACCGCCCACTTGTTCACATGTTTTGACCCTCGGTGCGATTCTAGGATTCTGCCACGCAGTATTACATGCGTTAAGGAGACTCCTTCCACTACATGACATTCATATAGTGTTTTTTTTCCAAAGCAGTTCCAAGCAATGATGGGGCTTTGTGGTAGAACACCTGCTTGCCACGTTGACAGCCTGGGTCTGATTCTCACTACGAACCGAAAATTTTTATTATTTATTTTATTTGCATCTTTCTCGATTTTTCGGTCACGGACAAGATGGTGATTTTTTGCTCACAACTAACTGCACCAACCCTGGAATTTCTGTGAAACGAGCTCTTTAATGCTGTCGCGTTGAAAAGCCGCACAAATGTCTTTATACTTGCAACAATACTTCAGTGCGGACTAGTTGGTTCATATCTGAAAACTGAACACGCTGCGCGAGCACAGAAATAAGAGAAGAAGAGACAAGAAAGAGCGCAGCGCTCTTTCTTGTCTCTTCTTCTCTTATTTCTGTGCTCGCGCAGCGTGTTCAGTCTTTATACTTGATTGGTGTTCAGTCATTATGCTGCACATGATCTTGTGCATTGGTGACGTGTAATGTGAGGAGTATTGCTGCTAAGCTCAAATTTCTCTTGGGGTGAATTGTCATAAAGCCGAGTACTTAGAGGTAGGTGCACTTAAAGAACCACAGCTGGTCAAGACCAATCTGGAGTCTTCGCGAAAAAGCGTGCCTTGTAATCATATTGTGTTATGGTTTTGGCGAGTAAAAACACATAAATTACTATTCATAACGTGTGATTATGTGCATGTGCCCTCCCTCTCCCTCTGGCCCCCCATATACTCCATCCCTTTCATCATTACTCACCACTGTTACCTAGTTTTGGGTAGCAGACAAGATTGTTTTTTCTTGACTTGGCAGCTCTTTGTTTTTTCTTTCCTTATATATTTAATGTGCATGGCTACGTATGCACATTCTGTACATGTTCACATGTTCTCAGGCAAACTATTCTGAAGGCTAGCCAACCTGTGCGTCAAGTGAAGCAGTTGGACCGGATTGTGCAGAACTACAAGCCTGTGGCGAACCACACGTTCAATGTGAGTTTCATTTTAACCTTGGCTAGTGAAAGTGGTCTTGTGGGAATCGCAAGTCTGTATTATCGTGCGTTCTACATCAACGATGACCTTCGATATTAACGATAGATGGCCAATGCGGCGGTGTTAATACAGTGGTTGCACACATTCAGATGCATCGTCACCTCCCCTCCCTCCCCCCACTGTCCTTCCAATTGTCCTCACGCTGAGGAAAAACATGGGGTCTCTTGGGGTTCCCCAGGGCTAGAAAGTCTGAGAGCATCCATGCTCTCAGGCTTAGAGCATCCAGGCTTGTTTTACTGCACACAGTTTTCATGCCAGATAATTGTGATGAATTAATTTGCTTTGTAACTGTTACAGTTTAGAAACAAATCTTGCTCCTGATAAGGCACTTTTATGAATGCCTGTGTTTTCTGTACTTGCATTGCACGTTATACATCTGCTGCACCATGGTAAAACTATGATGCTGGGCAGCCTCAATGTGCCACCTGGAAATGCACTGTGAAGCCACCTTGTTTAATAATGCACATTTATTTGGAGGCAGCACGCTTGGGCCTTGAAGTCTGTCCATTGTTTCGACTACGATAAAATATTTGGGTGCAATTGTACAGTGCTCACAGATCGAAATGCAACAATTCGGTAACTAATGGACATACTACCTGCATTTTCACCTTCTTCAGCTCGTGTTATATCGGTGTAATTTCAACTGGAACGCTCACATCATGCCCACATTACCATTAGTGGCAGTGGCCATATTCACAGCAACATAGCGCAGTTATCTTGAGCGATTGCACGTACCAGTCATTACACTAAAAGATTTTATTATGTGTTTTTGTCTGTAAGCACTGTACATATCACAGTTAGGTGCACGTTAAAGAACCTCAGGTGGTCAAAATTTCCTGAGCCCTCCACTACGGCGTCCCTCATAATCATATCGTGGTTTTGGGACGTTAAGAATAAAACCTTTTTTAATGTACTGCATATCACAGGTTTGAAATGGTCATTACCCCTTTCATTTTGAAATTACAGTAAGAAAGCCTATTGTGCGAGACAATATTATCGTCGATTCATGTGATATACATAAAGTACTAAGAAGGACGAAAGAAGGGGAATTTAAAAGGCTCGTTTTACCTTATGAGACACAACATGAATGGGAACTAACAGACAATATTGCCAAGGAAAGTATAGGGGATGTTATTTGTAGTAATTGTGATGTAAATGTGAAGAAAGTGAAGTGGTCGAAAAGATTACTTGCCGCCGGCAGGGACTGAACCTTGCAGCCTTCGATTGTTGTTCGAAAGTTGCATGTTTGTTCCCTGCTGGCGGCAAGTTATCTTTTCGTTCACTTTACTTTCTTCACATTTTCATCACAATTACTACAAATAACATCCCCTATACTTTCCTTGGCAATATTGTCTGTTAGTTCCCATTAGTTCTAAGGGAGAAGTTGGTTATTTTTGTTGCTGAGAACAAAATGGCTGCAAAAGGCTAAACTAGCTCTGCCTCCACACTATTGAACCACCTTCCTTTGACACTAGACACTTTTAAAGTGACTTGTAGAAGCAAGTTGATACTGATTACAAAAAAAGTAAGTTGCATTACGTCCCTTTCCAACGCCGTGACCGCTATCGTGGACATAAGAAAAAATGTGGTGCAGAAAAACAAGCAAAGCTCAAATCAGAACTGAAACCACTTTTGCAGCCTCTTTAAGAGGCAAGATATATCATTTTCTTTGTATTTCGTCCCTCAGAGGCATTTTATTTTGGGGGGAGCCTTAGAGCAATGGTGTCGTCCACAAGGGAACTTGCACGCTCAGTGCGCTCAAGTATGCAGAATTATTTTAGGTTGACCTTCGTGCAATTCAAATAATTTAAATCACGCAAGCTAACTTATGTACTCTTGAAACTGTGTTGTGGAAAGGTAGCCTTTGTAATCAGAAGTTAGCTAGCAATGCGAGGAGGCACTTATGTTTAGTACACTGGACTCAAGAATCCATTGGCGGGCATCGTGCTAAATGTGGGGAGAAAAAAAAATCGAGGCGGGTGTGTCACGTGACAGTCTTGAAGCCCAGCAATAAAAAAAAAAAAAGAAAGAAAGAAACAGGAGCATGGCTAGGAATTCTACCAAGAGCATTTAGCACTAGGAAAGAGCAGCGTCATAGGAGGTTGGCTTGTAGACGCTAGGCACATGCACTCTTCAATCTTTGTTTTTGTTTTTTTTCCGTGAGCCCATGCAGCACTAAAGAAAATGCAACAGAAGCATGGTTAGAATTCTATTATGAGCACGAAAAGGTGGCACCTTCGAAGAATGTTGGATTGTGGACGCTAGGCGCCCTCCCTCCCAAGTTTTTTTTTTTCTCCATGGTGCTAAACGCTGTGTGCAACAGTTATCTGGTATACGAAACTTTTTTCTTTTTCTTGGGTCAAAATAAGCCGTGGTTGTGTTTTCTAAGACAATTAACCTTCTGACAGGACAACCCTTGTGTGCAGCAAATAAATTTCACTGTCACGGTTCTCCTGTGAAAAGCATTGTACTTACAGGCTCCTTTATTTTATTGCATGCTTTTCAATAGTCTCTTAACTAGAAAAGAACACCGAATTTTTTTTTCTACCCTACAAAAAACTCGGGATGGAAAGGGATGTTCGAACCATGGTGGTTTATAGTGTGAACATTTTTTGAAAAGAAAACCATCCACAAGTTCACTAAATGTAACACTTTTCACTTCATAGAAGCTGTGTCATCACCATATTTGTGAGTTATTAGCGAAGATTTAGACAATAACAATGCAGGATTTTTAACCTTTTGCTGGAATTTTGTTCTTACCCATTTAGGGTTGGCATAAGGCAGAAAACAAATTGTCAGGGAATGTGCCTGTTGGTCCTTCTAGCAGGCATTCCCCTGATGTCTTTCATTTTTTACTTGTTCAAATTGTGCTATTGCTTACCTTGCTTAGAGATTGGTTCTTCAAGAAAGCAGCAGAAATTTTTCAACATCTGTCTCAGGACCACATTTTTTTGTGGATGTCATGCGGTAGCTTCGTCATGGCTTGGCGAAAGAAAGTGCATCGATTTCTCTCTCATTACAGGTGGACTTTGAGCAGAAGAAGAAGGCAGAGGGCAAGAAGGCTCGGGAAGACAAAGACAAGGTGCTGGACATGCTTTTCTCAGCATTCGAGAAACACCAGTATTACAACATCAAGGATTTGGAGAAAATCACGCGACAGCCAGTGGTAAGGACTGTGTAGTGTCCACTTGAATGCTGATACAAGTCTTCTGTACTCTATGAAGGCACACAGAAACACATTCTGGAAGTTGTAGGAACCCTACAACAGGCTTTTTGCGTGTCAAAGAATAAATATGCAGTTATAAAGATTGGGGTGAAGGCTACTCCTGTGCAGGGTAAGACAATATTGCAGTTGACATTAAGAGATGGAGCATGGCAGGTCACGTAATGTGAGCGACAGAATGGGTGCCATGGGATAGGAAACACCGGAGAGGATAAAACGCGTTAATGAAGTTTAAAAATTTGCAGTCGTAAAATGGAGTCTGCTTGCTCAGAACGGCGTAAATTGGGGGGTCTTTGGAAGAAGTCATCTTTGTTCTGCAGTGTACATGAAATAGCTTCATCACAATCATGATAAAGGTTGGGAAATGCTGATGGAATATCAATCATAAAGATAAAAGTGTCTTAAAAATGCCAGACCTGGTTTCAGCAATGTTGTGTTTTGGTTAAAAAAGTGGAACTGGGGTTGTGAAACAGAGATGCATTTGCTCATGTTTTTCCACAATGAGGTTTTAGGTGGGTGTCACTTGTTTTGCTTGTTTCAAAGCAAAATAAAAGTGCTTCATGTGAATATGGGTGTTTTAGGTCTAGCAGCTTACAATATTGCACAAGATATTAGGGGTGTGCGAATATTCGGGTTTCGAATTCGAATCGAATAATACTTAATCGAACAATTCGATTCGAGTTTCGAATAATTCGACTGGACGAATATCTAAAGCACGACAAAGGCCTGTGGTGCAACTTAATTAGGGTGGGGTGGCTAAAACTAATGCTGACGTCGTTATAGAAGGCCTTCCATTAAAACTTTCGCCAATATACTGGTACAAAAGTGAGCGCTTGTTTATTTTAAAGGAGATTATGTCATTTTCGCGCATCATGGCTCCAGCAGAAAAGGTCATAAACCAGTCTGGGAGACTGTTGAACTGCTAGCGTCAAAAAATGACCGGTACTGAGCTCAGACCTTTCAGTCAAGAGGTTCAAAAATACTTGAATGAGCTCCTCACCCCAAGAAAGGATAATCAATTTTAATAGTGAAAAGCGCATATAACTGCCCTTTATCCAAGCATCGCCAAAATTGCTTTGTGATATCTTCCATTCTCTGCTAGTTAGGCGCTCAGTGAGCACATGCTTTCAATTGCAGAAAACACCATAACATCACGGCAAAAAAGTTTGAAGCAAGGTCTTGTGGAACAGCTCGTGTTTCTGGATGGCAATCTGTAGTCTTTCGGTAGCAGTCACTCACCACGCTATGTGCTCGAGGACAAAAGGAGATTGCATTTCTTTGTTCTTTCTTTCAGTTTTCAACAAAATCTTTGGTATTCGATATTCAATTCGATATTCAACATTTTTGGCCACTATTCGGCACTATTTGATTCGAATTCGATTCAAGATGAAATTTCACTATTCGCACACCCCTACAAGATATGTAATCAGTGCAACTCGTGCTGCAATTTGAGTGCTGGAAAGTGTCTTAACCTTGGAGCTCGTTAACAGGTGGGTTCTAGAAGATATCTTGAATATATACTTAGTACAGTGAAACCCCGGTTTTACGACATTCTCGGGACCGCGAAAAATCGTCGTAAAATCCAAACACGAAAATTTATGCCCACAAAAACATGCTTAGCACGACGGATTAGCGAGAGACTTCAATGCAAACTACCAACAAGCTCTACAGAGCTCTAAAAGGCATGTTCTTGGACGATCGTGGGGGGGGGGGGGGGGCATCTTCGCTAAGTTTGGCCATCGCGGCTGCGGTGGCTGCGGCCAACACACCTGGAAAGCGATATAGCAGCTGCGCGAAACACCTGCCGCGGAAAAGGTCCCATCTCCTCCAAGGAGCTAAAGAGGCACTTGCCCCCCTCAAGCGATACAAGCCCCTTCCCCTACCCAAGCTACACCAGCACCTCCCCCCCCCCCCCCCCCCCCACACCACTGCCCCACTAAAATGCTACCACGGCTGGACTGGAGGAGCGGCACTGCGCACACGTGCCGCTCCTCCCGGTCCGGCCGTGATGCTACACACAGGTTAGCACCCCCCTAGACAAAATCCTTCCTGCGCCCTTGCGCGATGAAAGCGGGAAAGAATGGGGAAACCACAATCGTTCCCCTTTACGTCGCTTTCGCGGCCACCAGGAGGGTGAGGGGAAGACGAACGGATGGCAGCAGAAAGCCGAAATGAACTGGTTTCCGGAGCGCTTGGCATGCGAAGGGGTGCCCCTCTTGCTGGTGCGACGAAAGACACCCGCCGAATTCCCTTTTGTTCGCCATTTGGTCCCCTTGCTTTGCGGCTGGATCGTCGTGACACGCGGGTTCGGCGTAAAACAGCGTCGGAAAATGGGGGGTTTTTAATGCATTGCGTCAATGGGGCTTTCGCCGGAACGGGACAAATCCGTCGTAAAATGCGGGTCGTCATGAAACCGGGGACGTAAAACCGGGGTTCCACTGCATATACTGAATAAATTAAGTGAAGAAGTTTTCTCTTTATGTTGTCAGTGAAACCAATTAGCCTTTTTTTTTAACATGGGTCTTGTATGACATCAGCATACTTGAGTAGAGGTCTTACTTTGATTGTCCGTTCATGACTGTTGCTCACTGTCTAGGGAAGTGCTTTTAACCAATGAAGTGTTGCATATGCTGTGTCAGCTGTGTCAGTCAGTCTGGGGCTTTTGAAAATGGGTAGTCAAGGGGCCCATTAACGATGCATAAACAACAAGCTTTGTATTACTGCATAGTGTAGTGTCTGAAACGCAGACATTAAATACGTGGTATAGGCAGCACCAAGAAGGTCATTAGTACTAGCAGAGCCTTTCTAGCACTGCTGTGGCCATTTTGGGGCTGCTGATTCTATATGTATGCTGTGTGGGTATTTCAGCTAAATGTTCTGTTTACAATTACACCAACACGCAGTTCTTGAATTCACCAACTTTCTGAATTGTAACATTATCAGCTATGTGGCTGTGTGCACTTTGAAGCATTAAAGCTGTAGCGAAGATAGAGTGGCGCTCGGGCACGGAGCAGGCTCGGCGAGGAAAACGGTAGAGGAATACGATGAAATGAGGAGAAATAGAACAGCCGGCCCAACGTACGGGCGTTGTAATCTGCCTCTCTTCTTGACAATGGCGCAGTCGACAGGCGTGCCTGAGACCATTTGTTCACGTCTTTCAGTCATTTTTAAAAAAATTTATTTACTTTCTGATGACTGTCTATTCAATTGGTCAACACAATCGTTGACAAATATAAACTAAAACGCGCATGTTAGGTTGTTTAAATAGGTTAAAGACAGAGGCAGGTGGAATGCCTGAGTGTACAGGCACAAATGGGGAATCGGATGCTCCTATACGAACGTGCATTTTTTTCATTATGCTATAACACATTTGCATAAACTATCATTATTATTAATGGCCTCCAACTCTCTAGCGCGTGCAATGCAATAACCTGGCCGGCATGCACTCTTTTCGTCCTCTTCTTCAACTCCTGGCAGGTGGTTTCCTAGCAATGCATTCTAAGAATTGCTGTTGCCTTCCTTTGTTCGACATGTGCAGAATTGTGAGAAGAAATGAAAATCAGCCTACACGTCAGATTATAGAAGCAGGGGAGATTGACAGGATGGGTGACAAGTGTATTAGCATGCCCTCAATCACGCTGACAAAAAAACTTGATTTCCTTGGTGTCCGTTGTGATGCCTAGTAATGTTCTTGTTACTTCTGTGCAGCAGATGTACTCGTGTTTTGCCATATAAGTAGTGTTGGGATCACAAAAATAAACTCTTGAAAGTTGCACTATGTTTGTGCATGTGTGTTCCTTCGTTGTGTGTTCGTCTTTAGTGCGCTTTTGCCGTTTGTATATATTCATCTCCTGCTTTGCTGCCTGAACAAGTGTGCCTGGCGCGCGCTTTCCCACTGCACTGATTTGTCCGGCGTAGGATGCAATAACTCGAATGGGCGAGAGAATGAGATTAGAGAGGGTTCTTGACGAGGCGAAATTCAAACTGTGGAGCACCCCACCCAAAATATTCACCTGCCCCCCCCCCCTATGCCTCCACAAGAGCAAACATAGCCAAAACAGAACGCATAAGTTACCCGCCTTCCTGCCCCCCTGGAAGAACTCTCTTATCGTGGATGCCCCCCCCCCCCCCCCCCCCGCTTGATAAAAAAATGCTGGCGCCGCCCCCTGAAGAAAGAGAAAAGAAGATAGAAAGAACGAGAAAGAGAAAAAAATATGTATATATATTCTCTTCGTCTTGTTGATGCTGATGCCACTGGTACGTAGCAATATAAAGAAATGAAAATGGAGAGAAAGAAAAAAGGACATAGAAAAATAGAGAGATGAGAGAAACAAAGAAAGCCAGCCAGCTTCAGGCTTCGCACCACTGACGCGAAGCTGCCATAATTTTTTTTTCTTTTTTTTGATAATAAGGAGTCAAGCCAGTCAGTTGAGTTAGATGCATTGACGGAGTTTTGAAGTTACCTTGCCTGAGTGCACTGAAATGCATGTAGGTGGATGGTATGTTTCACTTTTGTGAGAGCTCTTCACCATGAGGATTTCCCAAAAGTGCATTAGGTTTATGCATTACATGTTTTCTAGTGCGTAAGTTCCACTAAGACCATTCATTCTCATTTTCAGCCCTATCTGAAGGAGATCCTCAAGGAAATATGCAATTACAATGCCAAGAATCCTCACAAAAATATGTGGGAGCTCAAGCCGGAGTACCGTCACTACAAGGACCAGGAGCCCAAGCAGTGATTTGCTTGGAAAATTGTTGCGAATCTTCTTTTGAGGAATCGTGCGATAAACAAAAAAAAAATATTTGATCTCGGAAAGGCTCCATTGCGTGGTTAATTCCATCAAGCAGTATCGTACCACTCATGTCCAAGAAGCTCAGCAGAAAAAGCCTGTGTGTGTTGTCAGCATGACTAAAAAAGTTTCATTCTAGAAAGACAGGGACGTGCAAACAAATTTTGTCAGACATGAAAAATAAAGTTGCCCTTTCCTTCTCTACTGCTGTTTATTCATCTTACTGAAGTTTTCGACCGATCTCTCAGTCACATTGTGATTCAGTGAAACAATACAGAGCAATAATACAGTTGGTATGAAAGACATACAAATGCTGAAGCTTCTTCATGAAATGGAAGAACAATGATAATGGGCTTGAACATTGTGCAGAACGACAGTGGCATCTGTAGAGCTGTAAGCTGCTGTTGCCCCTGCGGTCCCAAGGAATGGACTGATGTGACCCAGTTAACAAAGCAAAAACATGTTCTAGTTTTCATTTCGGTTCAGTGTAACCGATTCATAATTCAAACCAGTTTGAACCAAATCATGTTTATTAGTGTAAGCTAACAAACATTATAGGAACATGTCAATAATTTATGCATTTCGTGAAATACAGGAGAACCTCGTTGATACGTTCCCGCTTAATACGATTTCCCAGCTCCTACGATCACAATCGTGAAAATTAAATTACCCCATTCGGATCATACGTTTATTTTACGAGTTTTTTTTTCAGAAACGTATCAACGAGGTTCTACTGTACTTGAAGCACCTGGGCTTCACGAGGAATACCTAGGTACTTGTGTTTCATTATGCTGCAAAAATCACAATAAAAAGATCTCATGTTGGAATCGTGCTTCGGTGACCTCACAAATGCTACATCAGAAGTAACTCATAAATATCACACCTACTTCAGCTTTTCTGGAATTGTGCAAGTCTTCCATTATTGGAGAAGAAACTAACTGATGATTACCCGCACCAAATATTGGCATAGGCTTGCTTGCACACGGGAGGCAGAGGTGTGGCCGTCTAGTCAGCCCCATATCTTCACTCAGTTGGACTTGTCCTTTCATTGTAAAATGTGCCAGGCTATGGCCATGCAGTTATTTTGATGATCATGGTGACTGAAGGAACCCTGATGCTGCATGTGTACTACAGTTTACTTCCAAACTCTGCACCTGTGAGGCTAAGAACCAAAGGCAGGATGTTTAGAGAAGGACATCATTGCTTCGTTTTCATTTTGGCATCCATTGCAAAGCTTCTTGTTTGTCGGATTCATTCAGTGGGGGTCCCCTAATGGCAAACCCTGTGGCCACCTGTGTTCATCGTTCTAAAGTACTTGAGGTTTGAACGGCAAGGAGGAGTCTCAAAGTGGCCACGCTTTGCATGAACAGTTGCCATAAATGGCTTCGGTAATTGCACATTGCGATATTCGCTCAAAAGAAAGTTGTATTTGGAAGGTCACTTCGATTGGGTGCTGTTCAGTACAGTTATATCATGACACCATTGCATGCACATTCAAACAAACAAGTAACCAACCAAAGTTAACTGCAAGTTTTTGCACCTAGAGCCCCTGCAACACTTTATGAACTGGTCAGATGATGCTGCTGATCGGTGGTCGAGGCTGCTGCAGACATGTAAGCCAAATATTATAGTACAGTATGTGGTAGAGGACTCATCATTACATTTTGAAGGCAGCGAAAAATCGCTCGCTCTTCTCTCAGCACATTGTGCCATCGACGAGCCTAATTGTCATCGAAGGAGAGGATCGCCATTCACTGATTTGAAAATTCTTGTACTGGATAGTTACCGCAGTCACCACGTACCAGCACTGTGCTCTCTAGTGTGCTAGCACTGCACACTAGTGACACTGGCAGGCTTGTGATCACGCTGAAAGCAAGCCGACACGTTGAAAGGAAAAAGTTAAGTTCTCAAGGTAATCGTGTGTGCCGACATTTTCTTGGCCCTTTGTCATTCATTCCCTCCTGGGTAGCTTTCAGCCTGCTCATCAAGACGAAAGGAGAGAAGCACTTAGAGCATGGCACTATTCAACTCCACTCAAGTTTCATGGATTTGAAAATTTTTCTTCAGCAATCGAGTCACGAGATAGTTCAACTCTGATAGTGAGGTCATTCGATGATTATATAGAAAAGTTTTACAGGGCCTCTGTAAGCACTTAATACCCTCATAGGTGTCTGTTTCATTATTTTTAGAGCCATTTCACGCTTTCAACTTGTCGATTATAAATGCATAATTGACCAACATGCCTGCAAAACTGTCTTGCTAAACAAAATTTCAACAGGTTTTGTGAGCTTTCAGTAATTTCCAACAGCAACCTAAATTTTGGGCTCATTGCATGTAACTGTATGCACGCATTGTTCGGTGTCATACACTCATTTACACTGATTCTATGTTTTCAACACAGATCTAATAAATTGACAGTTTCCCACTTAAGTGTGGGTATATTTGAAGCACACTTGATATGGGCTGCTGCAAACAGCTTACATAGTAAAAAAAAGCTGTTTTTAGCAAGAAGATACTTATGCTGCGATAATGAGTATATGGACAAGGAAGGGACATTTTCGCCGGTGCGGTCTTGTTCCGTATAAAGTTCAAATCGACAACATTGCCTGAGACGCATGTCCTATGTGTGAGCACAAGCTTGAGAAGGCTGCAGATGGGCACAGCTAAGCAGAGGTGAAACGCGCTGGCCGGGCTGAGGAGCATGAAAGGGTTCCAGGTGGGGGAGTTGCATTGCTCACGCAGCAACAGCAAACTCTGATCAAAAGAGCCGCACATTATCTTTTAGATGAATGGATTGTTGGACGAGTTGGTATTCCATTATCAAGAAAAATGCACGAAAAATGTGGACGAAGGGAGAAAAGAACGGTAATGTGCTTGTGCTGTTCTTTTCTCCCTTTGTCCATGTTTTTCGCACAGTTTTCTTGATAACATTACCTTGCTTATCTCTACAGACATCAGTAGATGGCTCCCACACGTGCTGTGCTCTCACAACTTACTTCGTGTTGAGGCAACAGAGTGCGAAAGTAGCTTCACTCTCTGGAGTGGCCGTATTCCTTTATACGAGTGTTTTGTAGAGTTACATGAAATCTGATACCAATGGAGTTAGCTGCTAGCCTTACTTCAGACAATGTTACAGTTCGTTGCTGTTGTATTCTTTGCATGGCCCTTGCAATGAAACTGTGACTTTGTTTTGCATAAAAAGTTTTTAACTAAAGTGGAAAGGTAGCAACACCTTAGAAATGCCCACAAACATTCTTGGCAAAACTTATTGGGCTGATAGAAGCATCACGATGGAGTGGTTTCATGCACTTCGTGCTACAGGAAATAGGAAATACAACTGTCGACAGCTCAGCATTTCCTAGACGAGGATTCGATCCCAGCCATAGCTGTTGCCTTTCAATGGAGGCAAAATGCTAGAGGCGTTTACAGTGCGATCGATGTCGGTGCACGTTAAAGAACCCCAGGAGGTCAAAATTATCCGGAGCCCTCCACTACGGCATCTCTCATGGCCTAAGCTGCCTTGGAACAGTAAATCCCATAAGCCAACCAACCATTAACAGTAAAACATCCAATTATGCTTTCGACTGACAAGCAGCAAAAGGTGGGTGCATGTGCAAAAAGTGGAGGCTCTAAACATGCCAACCCTGCCTTGATGGAGCTCTTTTTTAGTGTTTCTCTAAAGAGCAATAAACCAATAGGAGGTATTCACCGAGCTCTTCCCACCAGGCGGCGCCAGCGAGTGCGTCGCCATAGCCGTGGTCTTTCAGCGATCCGGCATATGACAGCCCGATGTTTGGCAGCGCTGCACCTTACTTAGCTGTTTTCTTAGGAAAATGTCAACATAACACGTGCTGCTGAGAACTTTGGTTGTAGTCCGACGATGACATTCGCGCGAGACCACGAATATGGCAACTGCCGCGCTAGCGCCCCTTGCGGATGACGTCACGTGAATACCTCCTATTGATTAGACCAGAACCAATTTCCAAACAAATCGGACTTGCTTTGCAGCCAGAGAATTAAAAATTTTTAGCTTGGGGAGCCCTAGGCAGTGCGTGTTGCATTTCTTATTCTCAGTCTCATCCATTTGAGCACCATAATTGTTCCCTAAGATGCTTTACCACCCAACTTTCAGTGAAGCCTTCTGTGTGCTATCACCAAACTTTGCTGACCACCTAAACATTTTATGGTATGCAAAAAAAGTGCCTTCCCTGCAAAAAAATTTACAGTACTCTGTTTATCGCATTTATTGAACAGAGATATGACTAAACATCAATAATAAAGCAAAATGTATAAGTTAGCCATGACCACACCTTCAGTTGTCGGTGAATGCTCATTTAATGGCTTTCAGCTCTGAAAAGCCTTCTCCTTTCTTTTTAAATAAGCTTCAGAGCACAGGAATTTGGCTTATTGAACACAGATACATAAAATGAGCAATAACAAAGTCTGAATGTTTTAGTCAATCACGACCGCATCTTGGGATGTTGGCAAATGGTCACTGAATGACTTTTGGTTCTTTGAAGACCCTTCTGTCTCACTTCTTGGTCGTTTACTTTGAATATCACTTTTGCTTTGCTTGTGACGCTTTATTGAAGCTGGCAGCGCAACTTCTGGAGGAGCCACACTTCTTGTCATGAAAGGGCAATGAATTTTTCCCCCTTTGTCGATTTCTTCTTTCCTCTCACCTGTGCGAATGTAACTTATATAAGCATAGGGGGTGATGTGGAACTTTTCAGCCAGGTAGCCTTCCAGCAGTGCCCATGCGACTATTGTCTCACACCGCTCCCGTGGGAGGTCAGTCTTGGTAACCCCTCGTTCTTTCCATTTCTTGGCATCCTTGCCCATCCAGGCGTCGATCAACTTTGCTGCTGTCAATTGTTCCTCCGCATCACTTGCTGTGTCAAGTATTCTGTAGATGTTCTTGATGTGCACAGTGACATCAATATCTTTAACTGACCCTTTTAGTCGACAGTTGTCACAGATGCCATCATGGCAGCGTATGTCTTGCTGCTTCTCTCCAAAGTGTCGCAAGAACATGGCCCGTCGACACTCACGCACATCCACACAGTACCGCACCATCGTGTACACATTTTCTCGGCCACACTTCTCAGTGAAGACAGATGTTGTCTGGCGAAATATGTCAGCAAACCGGAAAAGTATCAAACACGTAGCTGGTTGATCATCCCTTCCTGCACGGCCACTTTCTTGGTAGTAGTTCTCAACCGATTTTGACATCGTGTGGTGAATGACAAAGCGCACATTTGACTTATCAATTCCCATGCCAAAAGCAATGGTTGCAACAATGACCAAAATTTTGCCATGCATCCAGCGAGTATGAACACTGCTGCGTCTATGCGGTTCCATATTGGCATGGTAAGAGTCCACAGCAACACCATAGCCTTTCAGCTCGTCAGCCAATTCATCAGTCTCTTTGATGGAGAAACAGTAGACGATGCCACACTGATTTTTGAAGCGGCCGAGAATAAGCCTGGCAATCGTTTTCACAGCTTCATCATTCCCCGAAGGCTTTGCCAGTACCTCATAGACAAGATTAGGCCTGTCAAGCGGTGCACGGAGCACCACAGCACTCTCTATGTCAAGCATATTCTGAACATCAGCAACGATGGCTGCGGAAGCAGTGGCCGTGACTCCCAGAATTGGCACCTCAGGAAATTGGCGTTTCATTATGGCCAAGTACTTGTAGTCTGGCCTAAAGTCGTGGCCCCACTGGGAGCAACAGTGCACTTCATCTACGGCAAGCCTGGCAAAATGCTTCCTCTGGTACGCTTTTTCCAGCATGGACATAAAGCGCTTACTTTTGGCCATCTTTTCTGGTGTGACGTACAGCAGCTTCAAGCTGTCCTCTCCATCAGCCATGGCCTTCAAGATCTGATTAGTGTCTTTCACAGAAACGTTGGCCGCCAACATAGCAACTGGGTACGACATGGCTTGCAGTGCCATCACCTGGTCCTCCATGAGTGAAAGCAGTGGTGACACGACGACGGTGACGCCTTTCGAAATAAGAGCTGGCAGTTGGTAGCAAAGGCTCTTTCCGCCTCCGGTAGGCATTATGAGAATGCAGTCTTTATTAGAAAGAGTAACGTTTATGGCTGGAAGTTGCATGGACCGGAAGCTCGTCATGTGAAACACATTTTCTAGGGTTTCATTCACTCTATTTGACCACGGGAAATTGGACTTGCTCCAATCGGTGCGTGCAATATCGTCCAGAGATTTCTGTTTCAACTTAACAGTTAGTTCATGCTTTCTCCTCATGAGGCCTTCCCGTATCGTTTTAAGACGAACTATCTCCTTCTCAGTTGATACTAATTGTTTTTCAACTTCTCCAAGTTCTTGCTCCCACGATGGCAGGGCCATTTCAGCAGCGAGCGGGTGAAACCAACAGCTTAGGCACTACTCGCCAATGAACGGTGCTCCGTAGCAGGTCGCACAAAACTGCCGTGCTCGAAGGAACATGTTGTCACAACTTCCTTGCACTTTTTGAGCTACATGATGTTGACACCGGCGCCATCGGAATTCAGCTTCAGCGGTAACCTGACAGGGGCCGCCACCGATTTCCATTTCCGCCTTGCGTCACGGATGAATCACAGCGTACGATGATCGTCGTGCAGAAGTGACGTAACGACCTTGCGCAGGAGAAAATAGTCACTGTTTCGAATGAACTTGCCTAATACAGACCCACGCAATGCACCATTTTAAGTGGTGGGGTCACAGTTGCAGCAGTACCTAAACGCATAAACGGTTGTTTGAACGTGTTCAATTCTTTCAAATTTTGCGCGCATTTTTGAATGGACCGTGCGTAAGCCCACTAATGCCCACGACAAGTGAGTGGTCACAATTGAAGAGAAAAATCGACCAAGGCAGTTAACATTTTGCCTTCAAGCGTCTCTTAAAGTTCGAATGTTCGACGAAATGTAACTGTTATCTCCATATAGATATTGCGAATATATGACAGTGGGGCGGCACCATGCGTACTAAACCGCGCGTTATGCACGTTTGCTATCAATGCAATTTACAGCAAGAGTCACTGTTTGCCAGCAGCCTAGAATGGCGATGATGAAAAATACAGCTGATAATTTCCCTCTCGCCGACTGCGGGCGGAGGAAGCAGTGACAGCTGCTGGGTGCCGGTATAAAAAGCGGGGAGCCGGCGGATTCCGACGTCACGTGCACCGGAGGCGGGCGGAGTGATACATCGTGTGCGAATCGGCCGCTCTCGCAGTGCCGGCTTTGTTGGATTTCGAGCGCATCTGGTGCCAGCGCTGCGGCTTCGTGTCGGATACCCCTGTAGTGCAACGAAAACAACGCTTCGGAAATGTCTTGGCAGACGTACGTCGACAACCAGATTTGTGCACAGGTCAACTGCACAGTGGCCGCAATTGCTGGCCTCAACGATGGAGCCATTTGGGCGAAATATGAAAAGGACTCCAACTGTTCGGTGAGCAAGCGGCTCCAATGCCGGTGCCTCGTCTAGGCCTAACACGCCGACATGTTCAATCACCTTTGTGGCCGGGTTTGAAAACGGGGCCTTCTATCTACGCCGTCGACTGCGCTGCTATTTGCCGTATTTCCACTGCTTGTTCGTTTCTCGCCTTGGGCTTGCATTATAGCGGGCGTTGGCTGTCGTTATCGCGCTTCAGATGGGCTTTGAGCACCCGTACACGCCCAAAGGCGTTACCTTGTTTGTCAAATTTTTCCGTGAACGTCACTAAATTTAGTGCGTGATTTCTTCGCAGGTCGCTATTTTTTTTTTTTTACGTAGTTCTGCTGCGACCATAAAATTAGCATTCTGCTGCAAATTGTCTTTCTGTGTATACTTATTTTTCACATTTCGTCTTGACATTGGTAGCCGCTGCGTGTGCTGGGTATTTTTACGTGTGGCCACAGCGTTAGATTGATACGTGACGTTCGCCTGGTGCTAGCCTCTCTTGTATTCTCTACAGCAAAATATTTTTCACTTGGCCGAGCGCGGTGTGACGGGTGTTTCGGGTCGTTTGAAGTGGTGTGGTAGGCCTAGGTGTGACTGAGCTCGGGTCGTCGCGGTGTCGGCTTTTTTAATGCATCCAGCCTGATCGGAGGGGAGGGGGGAATGTCATCGAGCTAAGTTAGGGCGGGGCGAATTTTGGTTTTTGGCCGCCGGTAGAACCTGTTTGGGGGAGGCTTCATCTACTTGCTGGTATCGGCGCAGATCACGCAGCAGGAGCTGAAAACCATCGCCGACACGATGCGGACCAACCCTAGTGCTTTCAACGAGACCGGCATCCACCTTGGTGGCCAGAAGTACGTCTGCCTATTCGCCGAAAACAACTTGGTCCGGGGCCGAAAAGGCAGCTCGGCGTTCATCGCCGTCGCAACCAACACCTGTGAGTTCTTGCATGACAACTACCACGGTGTCGCTCCTCACCTTGCGCTTATTTGTGTGACATTCAACCATTTCGAGCTAGCCGACTGAAACAACTCGCACAGTAGTAATTCAGAGCCTTAGTTTATAGGTGATGCATCTATTTGTGTGGCTGGTATGACCGACACTCTTCGCTCATTGAAGCTTTCGTTACACTTGGGCGACGTACAATCGCTACGGAAAAAGACTAGCACAAGTGGCCGGATCGGCAACATTGCGAGAGTGCCAAGCACATCCTATTTTATCGCACAGGGAGGAATGAAAAATCGTGCGTATATTTGCACTGGAAAGGACCCCATGATGGCCAAATTTAACCTGGAATCCTTCACTACAATGTGCCTCATCATCGTACCACGATTCTGGTGCACAAGTCGTACAATATACCATAATTGTTATATATTAAATTTACACGAAGTCCCATTTTTCTCACACCTCTACATTGCTTTTTGAATTGCAGGTCTGCTGGTAGCTGCCACCATTGATGGCTTCCCTCCTGGTGTGCTCAACACTGTGGTCGAGAAACTAGGAGACTATCTGAAGCAAAATAACTATTAGGTATGTTTCTTTATGCAGTCGTTCATATTTGTACAGATCTCCTACAGTCTGCTTTCCTTGTGCCAGCTATATGTTGGTAGCCTTTCTTACTTTCTGGAGGGATGCAGTTTTTTTTTTTCTTTGGTTGTGTCCTTTTGTATTCCAGATTGGGAGCATTCATTTTTGCCAGAGGTACAAGCTTCTTAAAATTCTTCACAGCCCAGGGTTGTCATTAGACGCAAGTTGTTAACCTAAATTACCTTGTTTTTGCTGCAGCACCAATGCATCTTGCCTTTTTTACTTAAGGCTGTGATAGGTGACTATTTCCGTGGGTGTTGTGTAACTGGATGTTCTTTTTTTTTTTTCCTGCAGTTTTACAAAGCAAAGGAAAGCGCTGTCTGCCACGAAATTGCTCGTGCCGCCTTCTCCCCCCTTGTCGTCGATCCTGCTGTCGCCGCCATCTCTGGTGCCACTTTCCTTCCTGCCTCCTTCCCCGATGGTCGAACCACCAAGATGCCAACACGAAGGCGTCCACCGAAGATCGCAGAAGCCCCACATGTCTGGGCCCCTGGAACTTCAGTTTGCACCACCCAATCCTTAAAGTTCACTTTCTTCTCTCACGAGCACTGTTAACACAACACGTCCGTGAGTTCTGTGAAGTCCCGCTATTATTGTTTCCGTGAAGGGGGAGGGGGGTGTGCAACAGCGAAGGAGAGGAGACTCCATCACTTCTTGCCTGCATTCGTTGGCACATTTTTAATTGTGAATTGTAATCTCTTTTTTTTTTTTTTCTTTCATGCGTTACAATGTTTTTTTTTCCACCTTCTCCTCCTCTTCAATGTTTTTAGGTGGGTCGGGGAAACAATTTGTGCGTTAAATGGCGATGCTGTTGAAGCTGCTGAACACCGCAGTGTTGCGCCAAATGCACCGGTTGGAATAAATTCCAGTGTTGGTGAACTTATACCCAACTTTTTTTTTTTTTATGCACACATGTTGAGAGGTGGACAGGTGCTATTAAATTATTTTGTGCTGTTTCTCTTCGTCCTCGTTTGGTTTTTCTTTTTTTAATGCTTTTTGCTAACATGTTCTCTTAAGCGCTAGGATTTGGTGCTGAGATGGATGGGAAGTGGGCCAAAAAGGCATTTTTCCTTCCGTATTGTGCCGACTGATGCGCCAGACTTGCTTTCAAACCTAGTGCCATTTCAAAACACTTCCCTGTCGCAAGAACACTATAGCGTTTTCAACCCTTAAAGGAAAAACATTCAGTGCCGTGTATACTGAGAGCCTAGTCAAGGAAGCTGTGTGGTGGGGTTTCATACATTTTTATTGGGGATGTATGGATGAGAACACAGTTTTGTGCATGGTGCGGAGTGATTGCCAGACTGTTCATACAACGGGCACCAGCTTCTGGCAAATGCCGCTGGGCGAGTTTTTTTTTTCCCCCTGAAATTGGAGGCCAGCTTTTTTCCAAATTGCTGTTGCTGGCGTTCAGTGGCATTTGTAGGCAATTTCTCCTCGTTCATGGCTGTGAGCAAATGTGCTCTCTTGCCTTGTTGGTGTGGCATGTTTGTAAAGTCGAAGCTCCTTTTCTGAGCTGTAGTGGGTTCGTTTGGATGGAATCCATGGTGCTGGATAGAAGTGGAGCGAATGTCTGTCGCTGCTCAAGCCGAGGGCCACACGCATTGTCTTGCAGTGACTGCTGGTGGTGCGAGACTTTTTTTTTTTTCTTGTCTGGCCCGAATTATGCATCGGGAGTAACTGTGCCGAACAAATTTTTTATCCCACTTCGTTTTTTTTTTTTGAAATAAAAAAAAAAGTGCTGGCACATTCTCAGTGGCCAGGGAAAGTCTTCTGAAGCCCAAGGAGAGTTAGCGTGGTCGCGACAATGGCATGAGGGCTTCGGAAGTTCTTCGATGACTTAACAATTTTGTTTTATATGCGGGAATAAAGGAATGATAGTGACCTTGAACGGCTGGTCGTGGTGGTTATTGGCGTCCTCGCCACATAGATGCTCGACGCATATCATGGAACAATTCGTACTCGACACGTGGGATGTCTTTAGGCTACAGGCACGGTCGAGTCTGCTTCCACACGGTGCACATGCTGTCGTGGCCGGGCGTTCGTGACCTTGACCTAATGTGGATAAAGCGGTGCCCTAAAAGGACAATTTGACGCGAATCAACAGCTGGGCGATGGGAATAGTTCAAAGCGACCTACTTCAGTTGGGAGGCAGCGCTGTCGCACGAAGGTCTTCGACAGCCACACGCGCGCTCGTGGCGGAGCGCGTATGGCTGTGATCGCAGCATTTGGATAAGGTGTGATACATTTGTGCACCCGAAGCGCACACTTGCAATATTTTTATGGCAAGGAGCGCTCGCAGATAGTGCCAGAGATAATATAGATGTATCGCATCGGTTGCATTGTTGCGATAAAAGATTTGTCATCTGAAATCTAAACATTGCCCATAACCAACACGTGTCAAAGCGATTTGTGCTGTTAACTGCCGCTTTCACGCATGTCTGCACAACTCCGTATATCGTCTTCGCTTCGCTATCAAATGTTGAGGCTAAGCTGTTACATGACCTACCAACTTGGCCGAGTTCCCACCCTTCAAACGTAAGGCAGTTGATGGAGGAGGGTACCTTGTCGGCCTTAAATATCATCCCGGCCCGAGTCAGCGATTTTCTCGAAAAAGGTGCACATTCGAGTCTAGTGACGGCTAAGCCTACGCGCGCCTCGGAGACGCGGGAGATAGTGTGAATTTCTCTCCAGTGAACTTGTTTATGACAGGAATGTACTGCACAGTACATTCCGGGATCATGTTATACTTCTATGCTCTTCATTGAAGAGGCTGAGAACGTGTGCCTCACTGAATCACGGCGGTTTTGATTCCAAATGTCTTAATTAGCATTATTAATTTATTCTAACTAATCTATAATTCATTACTGAGACCATATGTGACCACTTATATCTAAAATTACCCGTTTCTTGGCCAATCCCCCAGAGTGGGTGTGAGCCATTCATAAAGGCGATCATCATCATCATCATCATTGAAAACTCGGTCGAATTAGGAGCACAGGTGGATACACGCACGGTCACCGCCTTGCCACCAGTCTATTGGAAAGGTGCCGGCAAAAACTAGCGCGCTCCTACAGAGCTGTGTAGAAGTTTGCCGGTGTGGGTGAACATAGTTTGGGAAAACAAAGGAGTGCTTTACAGAACAGCATGTGCCGCTGCAGCACTGAGAACACGGGCAGGAAACCCATGAAGCAGCCTCTCGAGTCCCGTTGGCACATGAAAGCCGCCTCAGAAGGATTGGCGTGCACGAAAGTGGCAGTCGTAACCAGTGGCGTAAATCCAGAAAAATCACAATGGGACACACATCTTGCCATTTTGTTTATATAAATGTTCGCGTTATTTTTACTCATATAAAAATTAAAATCGTACCTTCAAATCAAATTTAAAAATGAACATGGGTTTCCAACTCGCGTAATTGCATTGTTCTATTGGGTCTTCTCTGAAACCGATCGAGCGGCCGTTGCGATTTCAGCAATCCCACGCAGCTGAATGCTATTGAACACCGGTACACGCTAAAAGAAAGCAGGCATTGAAAATTGTGAACGCACTATACTTAACTGCCAAGCCATTTAGATATCATCATCATCAGCCTGTCTACGCCCACTGCAGGGCAAAGGCCTCTCCCATGTTTCGCCAATCAACCCGGTCCTGTGCTTTCTGCTGCCACGTTATACCTGCAAAGTTCTTAATCTCATCTACCCACCTAATTTTCTGTCTCCTCCTCACGCGTTTGCCATCTCTTGGAATCCAGTCAGTTACCCTTAATGACCAGCGGTTATCCTGCCGACGTGCTACGTGCCCGGCCCATACCCATTTCTTCTTCTTGATTTCAACTATGATATCCTTAACCCCCGTTTGTTCCCTGACCCACTCTGCTCTCTTCCTGTCTCTTAAGGTTACACCTATCATTTTCCTTTCCATCGCTCGCTGCGTCGTCCTCAGTTTAAGTTGAACCCTCTTTGTAAGTCTCCAGGTTTCTGCTCCGTAGGTAAGTACCGGTAAGATGCAGCTGTTATATACCTTCCTCTTGAGGGATAGCGGTAGACTGCCATTCATGATTTGATAATGCTTGCCGAATGAGCCCCATCCCATCCTTATTCTTCTAGTTATTTCACTCTCATGGTTCGGCTCCGCGGTTACTACCTGTCCTAAGTAGACGTACTCCTTTACAACTTCCAGTGTCTCGCCACCTATCGCAAAGTGCTGTTCTCTGCCAAGATTGTTCCACATTACTTTAGTTTTATGCATATTAATTTTCAGACCTACTCTTCTACTTTTCGTATCCAGTTCAGTAATCATAAGCTGTAATTCGTCTCCCGCGTTACTCATCAATGCAATGTCATCAGCGAATCGCAGGTTACTGAGATACTCTCCATTAACTCTTATCCCTAACTCTTCCCAATCTAGGGCCCTGAAAACCTCCTGTAAACACGCGGTGAATAGCATTGGAGAGATCGTGTCTCCCTGTCGTACGCCCTTCTTTATTGGGATTCTGTCGCTTTCTTTATGGAGGACTATCGTGGCCAGTGGCGTAGCCAAGGGGGGGGGGGGGGGGGTTGGGGGGGGTTCAAACCCCCCCCCCCCGAAATTTTTGAATTTTGCTTGCGTATATATACACGCACACATACAAACGCACGCACGAACATACATAAAGCATGGTTGAACCCCCCCCCCGAAAAAAATTTCTGGCTACGCTCCTGATCGTGGCTGTGGATCCGCTGTAGATTTCTTCCATTATGTTTATATAGGCTTCATCGATGCCCTGATTCCGCAGTGCCTGCATGACTGCTGATGTCTCCACCGAATCAAATGCCTTCTCGTAATCTATGAAGGCTATGTATAGGGGTTGGTTGTATTCCGCGCATTTCTCTATCACCTGATTGATACTATGAATATGGTCTGTTGTTGTGAAGCCTGTACGAAATCCTGCCTGGTCCTTTGGTTGATTGAACTCTAATGTCGTATTAATTCTGTTAGCAATTACTTTTGTAAATAGCTTGTAGACAACGGACAGTAAGCTGATGGGCCTGTAATTTTTCAGGTCCTTGACGTCCCCTTTCTTGTGGATCAAGATGATGTTCGCATTCTTCCAAGAATCTGGTATCCTCCCCGTCGAGAGACACTTCGTATACAGGGTGGCGAGTTTTTCTAACACAATCTCTCCACCGTCTTTCAAGAGGCAAAGAGGCAAAGCCGCTGGTGAGGATCAGGTAACATCAGACCTGTTGAAAGGCGGTGGAGAGATTGTGTATTTAGATATATGATGTTCGAAAAGTACATTTCAAGTGGGGTCACTTGAAAGGGGTGTCTCCCCCAGCCTGACGGCAGGGGAGTGGGGGGGGACAGAACTCAGGATCCCCAACAGCCGTGCATCCACGGAAGGTAGTCGAAACGGGGCGCAGGGAGAGCAGTCACTTGTTTTTCCATGTTCTCGAAGGGACACGGAAGGCCAAAATGATCTTTCTTTCGCTCCTGCCGCGAGAAGAAAGTAAATGCAAGTGGCGACGCCACTTTCAACCACGGCTGGGCTCAACTACGAGGCTCAACTCGAGCCCGGCCATGCTCCAACTTGGCGCGCCGATTGGTCGTACCGTTACGTCGTCGATTTTGACCGCGTCTGCCGGAAGCTTCCTGGTCGGTAAAAATGGAGTGCACCGTCCGTTTAGGGGGGCCATGAAATGAGCGAACGGAGTCACGTGACGGGAAATCTTGTTGAGCCTATGTGGCCAAAATACCAAAAAAAAAGGACGTCAAAATCGGTGACGTCACGCTCAGTGGTTTCAGCGCGAAATTTAAAAATTAAAATTTGACCTTCATTTTCTCTTCTGTTAATGAAGCCATGACCGCGAAATTAACGACAGTAGAACGTTCAAAGAATGATTTATTAGTCTACACTGTTTGACTATTGTTTCCTTTTGGGATAGCGGAGGTCCGGCTTCACTCAGTTGTTCACTACAGCGACGATGTTTTTCTAGTGCCTCGGTAACGTTACTGCAGCGAAATACAATGCTTGAACAACACTTTCTGTTGGGCTGTAATGGAAAATGGGCATGTTTAGGGCAAGGAAGGAAACGCAAGAGAGGGGAGAAAAGCTAGGGCAAGCGCCCACTCGGGAAAAGGTGAACACGAGTATGCGTGCAGTGGCTACGTCGCTATCGTAACGCCACGTCAGACAGGTTACCGAGAGAAGGCGTGTCGCTTGTGCCTGGTTTATCTATTTATCCGACATGGCGTCGCCAGTGCACGCATGCTCGTGTGGCTGTCGTCTACCTACTGTGAAGTTGATTCTAGCGCTGGCCCTGTGCTATTCCCGTTTTCTTTACGCTAAAAATTCCTTATGTGGACATAATCCCTGCCCGCTTCGCAGGATGCCCCAGGAGGTGGCTACGTAATGCCAAGGTTTTAATATTGTAATATTTTAATCAGATGAACGTCATCTGGCGCACACTTTTTGCTGATAGCCACACGTCGATAATAACGAGCTGCTCAGCATCCCCGATTCTGGTGAAATTTAATTTCGGTCCCTCTCTTGCGCGCCCCTCTCTATTGCTGTTGTATTATTTTAGCCCTTGTCCGTTTATTTTGAACCGGTTTTGTGCATTGCTAACCATGTTTTAGGCCTGTATTGAACGCTTGATCGTCAGCGTTACCACGCCACATGAGATCTATGGATCCACGACAAGAAGACGTGCGACCCAAAATACCTCTCAGACAGAATTTATCGATGTAGACGAGTTAAACTGAAGATGACAAAACTCGGCATATAGATACTAATTTTGGAGATAGTTTTCGTGGCTTTGTCAAGCACAGCTTACAATTCTGCTGAAACATGTGATTTAATTGCCATAAAAGTGAAACTTTGAAAATAACACTAGCGCGAGGACACACGGACAACTAAGAGGACGACACATTGCGCTTTCTTGTACGTGTGTCCTCGCGCTAGTAGTGTATACTGTCATCAATTTCCAACAAGCCCAAGTCGCCACCCTTTTGGAAATTGCGTCTTTTTCTTGTTTTTTTTTTAAGGCCGTTATTACTTTCCGCGAAAATCACTTTGTTTGAAATCAAGGACCTTGTCTGCAATTCTGCGTTAAAAAGAGGAAAAAAAAAAAGGAACAGAAAACGAGGAGCTTTGCAATCAACTGCTCGAGGTTGGGCGTACATGTGCGTCACATTCCGTGCCATTGGCGAAGTGCATCGAATATGTAAAGGCACACCAAAGTGAGACAGTGAATCTATTTAGATCTATAAGGAGGGAAAGTTCGGCGAGTTGCTATACTTGCACGATGAAATGGAACAGCGCGAAAAAACGTAGACAATATAGTGGAAGGAAAGAAAATAAACAGAAAAAAACATCAGCACTTGTCCTGTATTTTTTTTACGTTCCCACAGCTGTGTCTACGTTTTTTCGGGCTCTTCCGTTTCATCATGTTGAATTGATAAACTTTATTCTGAGAACTCTAACGCCGGTAATTTCACCATAATAGCATTAATAGTAGATGATAAGATCAGGGTGAAACTCATTTTTAAATTTCGCGCCGAAAATCTGCGCTTGACGTCGTGGATTTCGAAGTGCGTTTTTCATATTTTTCATTCCCCCCTCCCCCCGTCAAAAATGCCCAACTTTGTATCTTAAGTCTCCGGCCGCCTCAGAGGACAATGCATTTCATTCTTACCGATAAGGAACGACGTAGGTCCCAGTAGACGCCGTTGAAATCTATCACGTCATAAGGTCCCGACTCCCTAGATAAGACCTTATCACGTCAGAGCGATTGGTGCGGGAATTCAAGATGGCGTCGCCACCTGCGTTTCTTCTTTCTTTCTCGCTTACCGAGCGTCTTCTCGAAGTAAACGTGGTGATTTTGCTTTTGTGAAAGAGTAATTTATTGATACGAACAAAATTTGTTCTCTCTTTAGTGTCATTTTAACCCAGATGACGAAACGCACTAATTTCAACACTGTTGACGGTTGATGCTAAATGTGTGTCTTACATTTGCGTCGCCGCTGGAGTTAAAAATAAACAATACAAAAATTAAAAAACAACACATTGTAAGCTGTCTCAAGGGAAAATAGCACACGCGAGTGGCTGTGACCAAGTGTTTTTTAATTCTGTGCTTACAAGAAACACTTCTAGGCAACCTTACGTGCAACGCAGAACCGCCAGACTCAGAATAAGATTTACGTCTGTGTCATATATGCCGCGTCACAAGTAGTAGAAAATTGTGCTTGCCTGAGCTCGTTGGTTCCACATCGCGAGGAGGCCAACCACTTGGACGAGGACAGATAGACACACCGTTATAGACTAGCAACTGAGTGTTCATTGAAAGTTTTCTTTTTGTAATTATAGCAGTTGTTAGCGTTGCTCGCTGATGACCAGCTTATTTTGTGCGCATAAATCTCTTTTTTTCTTTTTCTGTTAGTAGTATACGGTTGGTGCATTGATGCATGATTGTACAATTTCATCGATGCTCCTGAAATTTCGCACGTCAGCTTGTCTTTACTTCCAGTTAAGATCTTGAGATCTACAAATAGTATCATCTTTATTTTATTTAGGAACACTGCAGAGTCGCTGGACTCGAAGAAGGAGTGGGCACAAAGAAAAAAACTCTAGTAAAATCTCGCTTGTGAACGTGTCTTATTTTTGCGCTACCTTTCGATTTCAAACTAAGAAAAAAGTACACCAAAAGAACGCACCAAGAAGTGGTTATACCACCATAAACATTAAATCAACGCATGAAACACTGCAATTCAAATACAGCGATGCAAGGGCACCTTTACCCACGCATTTTTCTCAATTGCGTAATAAACACTTCCACACTGGTGCTACCGACAACTTCTTTCGTATAGTTTGTTCCGGACGCTTATGGTTCTCGGAAAAAAAGGAATATTTAAATGCATCGTTTAAAGAGACGTATTCCTGTATCATTTTCCCGCTATCAAAACCTTGTGTGTGGTGGGTAATGTAATTGTGATTGTTAATTTGTATTATATTGTTATATATTAAGTGCAAGTATTTTAATCTATTTTCGGCATGTCTCGCTGTCAGTGCGTCTGGCCAATATAATTCATCATTTCTGTCACACTTTCGGTGCGTTTGTATTTGTTGCAGATGAATCGCACCGGGGATCTTTGAACTCCCTCAAGTGTAACAACATTTTTTTTGTCTGTAAGGGTCCCATAGACATGAGGCATACTCCAGACATGGTATATCTATCGAATAATATCTCCTGAAATATATATTGAATAAGTGAAGAATGTGCTATTAACAAAGCTGCTTGGTGCATAACGATGCTGAACAAACAGCGTCACAGCAGGAAGTAGTGTAGTACTAGGTGTTTTGCTATACTACGGCCAATAGTAAGGACGTCGTATTTACTATTCTTGCGTCCTTTTATGAGGTTTATCCGCGTTGGCAAGGAACTAAAGGCTGAACTCCTACGATGCTTACGTTCGACCCTAAAGTTGAGGTCGTAAGAGAGAGAACAAAATTTCGCATAAAGTGGGGCATTGCAAATGGTCAGGCCCCTGCTCCGCTGGCCCTTTCCATCATCTCTGCCCGTTGGACCAGCCAAAGGTGATCCTCAAAGGCCGACAGCAGTGCCTCCCATCGTTCCCCCCGTGTTGTTCATGTTGTGGTGTTCTTCATTGCGTTGTGTGCACTCCCACGTGATGTGAAAGAGAGTTGGTGTGGTCCCGCACCACTGACATATATCTCGGTATGCTGTGGGGTAGAATACATGGAGCCTGGGTAAGTTGGTGTATGTGTTTGTCTGGAGTCTGCGTAACGCCGCAGATTCCATTGATGCGAGGTTCTTATGTGGTGCTGGATACATTTTTCTATTATCCCTATAGTACTGAAGAATTGTAGCAAAAGTAGGGCCTAGGGGCGTTGGGTCCTCTATTGTAGTGTGCAAGGAGGCTCGGTGATTTGTGAAGCCTCGAGCCGCCTCATCCGCAAACAGGTTCCCGGTGACGCCCTCATGCCCTGGAGCCCAGATTATGGTTTGGGTGTATTCAAATAGGAGGCACAGCAGTGGAGACAATCAGGATGATGACGTAGGAAGCAGTAATAGCCCAGATGAATCTGACATTCTACCAGTATTGACAGAAGAAGTAAAGAAAGCCCAAGAGGGAATGCAAAGAGGCAAAGTCGCTGGTGAGGATCAGGTTACATCAGGCCTGTTGAAAGACGGTGAAGAGATTGTGTTAGAAAAACTGGCCACCCCGTATACGAAGTGTCTCTTGACGGGGAGAATACCAGAATCTTGGAAGAATGCCAACATCATCATATAAGAAAGGGGACGTCAAGGACTTGAAAAATTACAGGCCGATCAGCTTACTGTCCGTTGTCTACGAGCTATTTGCAAAAATAATCGCTAATAGAATTAATACGACATTAGAGTTCAATCAACCAAAGGACCAAGCAATATTTCGTACAGGCTACTCAACAATAGACGATATTCATACTATCAATCAGGTGATAGAGAAATGCCAACCCCTATACATCGCCTTCATAGATTACGAGAAGGCATTTGATTCGGTGGAGATATCAGCAGTCATGCAGGCACTGTGGAATCAGGGCATCGACGAAGCCTATATAAACATACTGGAAGAAATCTACAGCGGATCCACAGCCACCATAGTCCTCCATAAACAAAGCGACAGAATCCCAATAAAGAAGGGTGTAAGGCAGGGAGACACGATCTCTGCAGTGCTATTCACCGCGTGTTTACAGAAGGTTTTCAGGGCCCTAGATTGGGAAGAGCTAGGGATGAGAGTTAAGGGAGAGTATCTTAGTAACCTGCGGTTCGCTGATAACATTTCATTGATGAGTAACTCAGGGGACGAACTACAGCTCATGATTACTGAACTGGATACGGAGAGCGGAAGAGTAATAGGTCTGAAAATTAATATACATAAAACTAAAGCATTGTGCAACAATCTCGGCAGAGAACAGTCCTTTGCGATGGGTGGCGAGATAGTGGAAGTCGTAAAGGAATACGGCTACTTAGGACAGGTAGTAACCGCGCAGGCGAACCATGAGAGTGAAATAACTAGAAGAATAAGGATGGGATGGAGCACATTCGGCAAGCATTCTCAGATCATGAATCATAGTCTGCCACTATCCCCCAAGAGGAAGGTATATCAGCTGCATCTTACCGGTACTTACCTAGGGAGCAGAAACCTGGAGACTTACAAAGTGGGTTCAACTTAAACTGAGGACGACGCGCAGCGAGCGATGGGAAGGAAAATGATAGGTGTAACCTAAAGAGACAGGAAGAGAGCAGAGTGGGTCAGGGAACAAACGGGGGTTAAGGATATCATAGTTGAAATCAAAAAGGAAAAATAGGTACATGGGCTGGGCACGTAGCGCGTAGGCAGGATAACCACTGATCATTAAGGGTAACTGACTGGATTCCAAGAGAAGGCAAACGCGTGAGAGGAAGACCGAAAATTAGGTTAGCAGATGAGATTAAGAAGTTTGCAGGTATAACGTGGCAGCAGAAAGCACAGGACTGGGTTGATTGGCGGAACATGGGAGAGGCCTTTGCCCTGCAGTAAGCGTAGTCAGGCTGATGATAATGGTGAAATGGAAGGTCCTTAGGAGCTTTGGTTAGAATTTGGTGTGCCTTGATACCTATTCTACCCCTTTGGTAGTTCCTACATGCAGCCTTCGAATCCGCGATTATTGTCAATGGGGCTTTTCGCTCCCTGCCCTCCTTGATTGCCAGTGCGATCCCTATCTCCTCCAGTTCTGTAATGGAGGCTTGGGCTATGGAGGCACAGCTTGTAATGTTGTTTCCTTTTCGGTCTGGGACCACGGCCACCATGTTCTTTGCGTTTGACTGATATGATGCAGTGAATCTCGCCGTATTCAAATATTTTGTCTTTTTATCATGTAAGCTGCTCTTGATTTACGTCTTCCAGCATGTATAGTTGGATCCATGTTCTTCGGTAGGGGAGATATCTTGTACCAGTCTCTGAGCAAGTAGGACAATTCCTTGGTTCTTCCATGTGCCTGTACATGTTCACCGAGGCCGATCCTCTGGAGGAGTTCTCTGCCGGGTGTCGTTTGCAGCAGGCGGTTAATCTGGGTGGTCACTTGCCCTTCAGCCAGCTCATCAAATGTGTTGTGGAGTCCAAGCGCTAATAGCTCTTCAGTGGAAGTACTTTGTGGTAGTCGCAGAGCCGCTTTATACGCCATCCTGATTATTTGTTCCGCCTTTTTCCTCTCTATTCATGTTGTGGTAGGGTAGCGAGTATGTGAGTCTGCTGATGACTAGGCTCTTTACCAAACGAAGTGCGTCTTGCTCTTTCATTCCTGCACGATTGTTCGTTATTCGGACTATCATACGAACTATTTGTTGAGCTGTTCTTTTAATCATGTTTAGTGTGTGGAGGCATCGCTGATTGGGCTGTAATCACATCCCTTGGATTCGAACGGTCGTTTTCTCTGGAATAATATTGCCATCTAACTTTACCTCGAGGCTCGGGTCTGTCCTTTGATTTTTACTTTTGGAGAATCGAATGAGTTCCGATTTGTCTGTTGAGCACTCAAGTCCTCTTTCTCTAGTGTACTCTTCAGACTCGCCGAGAACTGTTCGCACATGCTTCCTCTGACGCAGACACGTGCCTTCAGTGTGTACAACACCGAAACCGGCTAACCAGCGCACTCTGTATTCCTTCGAGATTGCAGTCAACTGGCGTGCAAGCTTCTGTGTCGCACACGCGATCAGAGCCAACGGCTTCCGCCACTGCGCTTTCCTCCGGCGATTCCACTTCCTGCGAGGGCGGTGGTCGATGCTTCCTGCGCCGGGGGAGCGGTCCGCTATCGCTCTTCTCGCAGCCGTCCTTCTTTTTTTCTTTCTTTTGTTGCGCTTGGTGCTCACGCCTGAAAAAATAGAAGGGTGCGTTAAAGGTTGACTGCATTCGTCATTCAGGAATTTGTCATACATACCAAATTCTAGGAAAGTATTGTAAACTTAAGGGCTCGTTTGCTTTGTTAAACACAGTATTAATGAGAAATAACAGACAAAGATGCCAAGGAAAGTATAGGGGAAGCCATTAGAAGTAATTGTAATGTAAATGTGAAGAAAGGAAAGTGGACGAAAAGATAACTTGCCACCGGCAGGGACCGAACCTGCGACCTTTCGAATAACGCGTCCGATGCTCTACCACTGAGCTACGGTGGCGGTCATCCCCCCCGTCCACTTTATAGGGTATATATGTGTACTTAAACGTGGGAGCGTCAGTCAGCGCCGCCTGTTGCCATTACGGCGAGTGTGGAACACTCTTTTTTGCCTGTAGGCGACTACGTGACGCCTACAGGCAAAAAAGAGTGTTCCACACTCGCATTATAGGCAACAGGCGGCGCTGACTGACGCTCCCACGTTTAAGTACACATATATACCCTATAAAGTGGACGGGGGGGATGACCGCCACCGTAGCTCAGTGGTAGAGCATCGGACGCGTTATTCGAAGGTCGTAGGTTCGGTCCCTGCCGGTGGCAAGTTATCTTTTCGTCCACTTTGCTTTCTTCACATTTACATTACAATTACTTCTAATAGCTTCCCCTATACTTTCCTTGGCATCTTTGTCTGTTAGTTCTCATTAATATCAAATTCTACTGGCATTAAACATTTCATTGCTGATAATTAATAATAATTTATGGGGTTTAATGTCCCAAAACCATGATATGACTATGAGAGACGCCGCTCCAGAAACTTCGACTACCTGGGGTTCTTTAACGTGCACCTAAATCTAAGTACACGGGCCTCGCGCATTTTCGCCTCCATCGAAACTGCGGCCGCCGTGGCAGGTATTCGATCCCGCGGCCTGCGGATCAGCAGTCGAGCACCAAAACCACTAGACCACCGTGGAGGGTTCATTACTGATAATTGGCTAGTCGAAACATATTATTGAACAATAGCATCCAGTAGTGTTACCTTATGGAACTTAATGGAAAAATCCACCCACTACTCGGCCAATGCCCTGTATTGGGCATCAGCCATCGCTGGAGGCCAACAACAACAACCCTGAGACGTACGCGTATTTCGCATTGTATTTCACTTGTGTCGTACTTTATCTTCCACTCTACGCACCAAGCAGCATTCCGGGCTTCTCTGGCTTCTTCTTTATAGTGTGGCGTACTTTGGTTAGTGCGGATTTCTAATGAGAAGCGTCGGTAATGGGTATAGTGGGGATGTCTTGCCGCCGCACAGCTGTGTTCTCTCACTAAATAGGGATTCTTGGGATACCAAGTTGTCTACTTGTGTCTTTAGGGCTTTTGCTACTGCCTATGTGCCGAGTTGACCACGCGGGCTCGCCACGCCTAGATTCTGCGCGGTATTCGACTGCAATAACACCTATGGTTGCGAGGAGGTTGCATACCACAGATTTCCTCGATATCATGAGACTTCTTCCTTGCGTGTCAATTAATGTCACTAAGACAAAAAACAACAACAAATATGTCCCTTCAAATCTCGAATAGAAAGTGAGCCGTGCTCGAGACACTTCCGCAACAGATGCTTCAAGCGACACCCTTCTTTGATGCGAGGCTCGTCGATGCGGACTGTGACTTGAACCGCCATGAGGCTGTTCGGTTACTCTAGATCGGACGCTGTAGGATTGGACTGACAGCATTAATTCGTATAACATTCTAGTTTGTTGCTATCGCATGCATTGCTTCGCCCTTGCGGTGAAAATGGGGAAATTTTGATGTCGCCGCTCACGGCGACGGCGACATCAAAACAGTCTCATTTTCACCGCAAGGGCGAAGCAATGCATGCGATAGCAACAAATTGGAGTGTTATACGAATTAAGGCTGCCAGTCAAATCCTACAGCATCCGCCCTAGAAGTTAACCGAACAGAACGCTGGCGTGAAGAAACGCGGCCGCAACATCGAGCGAAACGACCTCCGCGCTGTCTTCCGCTTCGACACAAATTGAGTGGGGGAAATCTGCTAGTCCCTGTCAAGACAGGGCCCGCGCGATCGCGCCCGGCCGCTCAAAGCACGCAGTTACTGCAGGAGCCACGCATGCACCCCTGCGGAAACCATGGGCCTCTTGCGCGAAGGAGGCGGCCGGCGGCTTTTCTCTCCGCTTGAGCCACGATCATCGGCTGGAGCACGCTTTCACTCCGAACACACGACGCGCATGATGATGTTGTCGCCCTTGGACTTTATACGCAACCTCACGGTCAAGCAGTCGGCGTGGCAGGACTGCATTTGGGGAGAGAGAGAGAGAGAGAGAGCGAGAAAAAAGCAAAGGAAAGGCAGGGAGGTTAACCAGGTTGCACCCGGTTGGCTACACTACACTGGGAAAGGGGAAGAAAAGAACGGAGAATCGAAGAAGGAAAGAGAGGGCAAGTATTACGCTTGCACGCATAGCAGCGTGAACCGCGCATGCCCAGGTCATAAAACTGTGAACTGTCACAGAGTACGGGCTACTTAGACTGTCGTAGACGAATTAGGCTGCAGTCCGTGATGTTAAAGGCCAACTCCGGCGATTTTTCGAGGTCAATGGATCTCAATGAAATTCGCTGGGTACGTTCCTTTGCACATTTCCGTCATTTCTGCCAAATTTCAAGCTTGAGAGGTGCGCTGATTGTTTGCAAATGAATTTTAAAGATTGTCTGCAAACGCCCACCCGGCTTCCCACAATTATTGGCAACATTGCGTATGTGACGTGTTGGTTTGCCGGTCGACGGAAGTGACGCAGCGATGGGTTCGCTAACTTTGGCCGCTACAGCGTATATTTTGCTGGCCACAAGGCGACGGTGTTTGGCCGGCGCTTCGCTGGTTTGGCGCGCGATTTTCTGTTCTCTGTGGAGGAGCGTGTGATATTCCGCACCGGCGGGACCAGCATGCCTTGCATGGCTTCCGGTTCGTAACAAACTACTACGTCATACGTAGACAGTGCACTCGGTTGGGTTTCGGTTTCGGTATTGCGCCTTTTTACTTATTAAAAATTATTTTCGAATTTGCTGAGCATTTCAGCTATCGGGCGCGTGACAAGAGTGTCTCAGGAACATAAAAGCACCATTACTCTGACACGGTCAAAAAATCGCCGGAGTTGGCCTTTAAAGAAGGCTTGCAAGTACTGGCTCCAAGGTATCCAGATCTTGCAGTGCGCTTCGAGCTGATGGGGTTGTGAATCCGGTAAGGAGTGTGCGCATTGTGCTGATCAGTGACCTCAACACGGCGATGACACGTAGGTCTTCGTCGCGGAGATCATTAGTAAAATCCTGTGTCGTCTCTCTTGGACGCGCAGTGGTGGTAAGGACGGTCACTAGACATCTGCCGCCGCTTTCATCCCCTCCGCGTCGTTTTGACTCTCCGAACGCAAGGCGTTGGCTGGAGGTGATGGTGGTGGCGGTGGCAGTGGTGGTAGCTGTCGGGAAAGAGAAGTCTGGGGGGTGGGCTGGATTATGACAACTGTAATAGAGTGCAAGTTTCACCTTGAAAAGGCACAGCCACAAGATGTTCAAGCCGCTACATTTTTAATGACCATCGGCGAAGAGGCAAGGCGTGTTTTTTGAACCTTTAAATTTGAGAACGAGGAAGACAAGAAGGATGTGAAAGTCCTAACTCAGAAATTCGAAGACCACTACAAACCAATTACAAACCTCACCTTCAACGAGTTCCGGTTTGGTTCCAGAAACCAGCGTGAAGGCGAGTCGTTTAACGATTGGCTCACAGAGCTCAGGATTCTAGCAGCGCAGTGCGAATTCGGAGACCTTGAAGATAGGCTTCTACTCAGTAGAATAATCCTTGAGATACGAGACAAAGATCCCCCCCTCTGCCAAAACGGTTGAGATTTGCCGTGCTAAAGAACAGAGTAAAGAACAGGTCGCCGAAATCCGAGGCAGCACTTCTTTTGAATCTGAAAGCAGCACTGACGCGGTAAAAGAAAAAACCGCCCCCCTGCCCGAAATGCGGCTTGCAACATCACAAATCTGGAAGATGTCCGGCAATGGGGAAATATTGCAAGAAATGTAATGGCCGAAATCATTTTGCAAGCGTGTGTCGCACTCGAAGCATGAAAACGCGGCCAGAAGGACGACACATAGACATGTATAAATGACCGACGACGAAAAATACTTCCTGCAAACGTTGGAAGTTCACGCAGTCAAGAATGATGAGCACTGGGTGGCGACGTTGAATGTAGCCGGTGTTATGATCAGGTGCATAATATACACAGGAGCGAACTGTTGCGTCATGCCAGAATCTGTATTTCGAAAGTTACTAGTGGCTCCTGGGCAAAACAGTTCCGCTACCTTGCGTACCTTTTTCGGTCACACACAAAACGCAATCGGAAAGATAAACCTTGCTGTCTCTAGTAGCACGCAGAGCACCGAGGTTACGTTTTTTGTTGTCGCTCAAGAGGTGCCGTTACCCTAAGTGGTGAAGTCGCTGAGAGACTGGGCCTAATACAACGCATAGATGCAGTCAACGCCGAAGCGTCTGACACGTTGGTATCCGGCTTTGATGATATTTTCCAGGGCCTAGGACAACTTGAAGGCATCACCTATCACCTGCAGCTAAAACCCGATGTACCACCAACCATCAAACCTGCAAGGAGAATTGCCGTCGCCCTTCAAGAACCAGTGAAAGCAAAGCTAGACGAGATGGAACGCGACGGCGTCATCACAAAGGTGTAAGAGCCGTGCTTATGGTCCAGCCATATGGTCGTAGTTATAAAGAATGGTAAGGTACGCATATGTTTGGATCCTTCAGATTTAAACAAGGCGATTTTGCGAGAGCATTACCATATGCCGACTTTGGAAGACGTATACTGCCGCGGCTGCAAGGAGCTAAATATTTTTCCACGCTTGATGCTGCTTCGGGCTTTTGGCAAATAACCCTTGACGAACAAAGTTCGTGTGTTTGCACTATGAGAAAACCGTTGGGAAGGTACAGGTTTCTGTGCATGCCGTTCGGCATCACATCGGCACCAGTGGTTTTTCAACGTGCCATGCATGACGTGGTTGGAAATTTGGCTGGCGTAGCGGTCGTGATGGATGATATATTAGTCTTGGGAAAGACAAGGCAGGAGCATGACAGAAACCTCACCGCCTCGCTTGAACGCTGCAGAGAATGCAATTTAAGGCTCAATAGAAAAAAGTGCCAATTTTTGCAGTCCAGCGTACGTTACATGGTGTCAGAAGTGGGCACGGCAGTTAGTTTCTGCCGTGCAGCAAGCTTTTCCATGCGACCACAGCCTTAACGGAGACAGTACGGGACGAGAAGCCCGAGACAACGTCCGCATCATCCAGAACTGCAGACAGAACGATGAGTTCGACACTGCTACCACCTCCCAAGCCGCTCGACACCGCTGGCGACGTTTACCATAACTGGAACATCTGGAAAATTGAGTTGGAACTTTTCGCAGTAGCAACGAATCTGAAGGCACAGCCACGAGCTACCAACGATCTTTTTCACCGCGCGAATACTTCATAGTCGTTGATTCTTACTCGTTTTTCTTTGAGATTCACAAGCTTAGTCATGCCACCGCTGCTGCAGTAATCAAAGCAAGTGCAGAAATCTTTGCGACGCATGGCATTCCAGCGAAGCTGTGCAGTGACAACGGCCCGCATTTCAACAGCGCGACCTTCCATTCTTTTACAAGCAAATTTAATATCAACCACATCAAGTCTAGCCCGTACCATCAGCACGGCAACGGCTTGGCAGAACGCACTGTTCAGGAAGAATACCGGTGTCACACGGGCGTTTGGAAGGCCTTTGAACCGACGGTCTATTGACTCAACTGTCAAGCACGAGCTGCCACACGGGCGATTTCGAAGGCCGTCGAGTCAATAGTCTATCGAGTCAACGGAGCACCCAACCCGTCCGTTGAAACTTCGATGGCTATTGAGCGACGGAAGCGGAAACAGCGCAAACGTGCACTCTCGTTCACAGCGTGCCCAAAGCCACGATTAGAAAAAGAAAAATTGCACCATTAAGTTTTAAAAGTAGCATGCGTGGGCGTAATAAATTATTTAATAAAGTATTTTTGCTATTTTGAATGTACGACCTGCTCATACTCTCGACAACAGCAACGTGCTGGCTCGCCGTGCTCGTTATCCCCAGTCTGTCTCCGCCGCCATATTGCTCGCAGCTTTTTTTTTTTTCCTGTGCAGGTATTTGTACACTGTAGTATTTGCTTTTCGCTTCTTTTTTCTTCAGCTGCGCGAGTTCATTTTGCTTCGAAGTTTTTTATTTATTATTCGCAGCTGCGCAGTGCTTTTTTTCTTTTGCGTGTGTGTGAGGCATTGAATTCTAGGACGTGATTTTTAAATGCGAATGCATTTCATAGTCGGGCTATGTCAGGCATCCGGCGTTGGCGTTGTGCGGCGTTGGCGTTGTCCGCGGAGGAGGAGGAGGAGGATAGGTTGAGGAGGTGTGCGCGCCGGCAGGTGTTAGATGTGAAGCATCTTATGGCGAAGCTTAATCCGGTGGTGGTGGTGTACGGCGTGACCGCCCTTACTGCGCATGCGCAAACCCTTTAAAAAAAATAAAGATAAAAAACCTCCTCTCTCCCTCTCTCTCCCCTAGGCATCCCTCCACGCGGCAACCACACCCTCACTGCGCATGCGCCTCCCCTCCTCTCTCCCCTGCTACGCTCCCCCCTCTCTCCTCTAGGCATCCCTGCCCGCGCCGTCCACACTCCCACTGCGCATGCGCGTCCCACCTCTCTTCTTCTCTCCTACGCTCCCCCCTCTCTTCTCTAGGCATCTCTGCCCGCAGCGTCCACACTCCCACTGCGCATGCGCACCCCACCTCTCTCTCCTCTCCTACGCTCCCCCCCCTCTCCCTCTCTCGCCTGGCGACGCCGACACAGGCAGCGTCTGCTAGCGAGTTTCTTGGTTGAAAAAACCGACAAACCGACTGCTCGCGCTGCACAACCGTTCACTGGCCACCCCGTATATATGGCAATGAATCTTGACCTCCAAGGTGGTGCCGGTGGGAGATTTCTCCTGTGCGTTGTTGAACAATAAAAATTCGCAGCGTGCGCGTTTAACTAAAAGCGGTCTGCGGCGGAGCTCGGCGGAGCTATATATGAAAAAAAAAATTAAAAAAAATAAATAAAAAAAATTAAAAAAACAAGAAAAAGCAAAAAAAAAAAAAGGCGCTGCGCCGTGCTCCCGACCGGGCTGCAGAAATTAGGCGCCTTTTCCTTCTTCAAACCACAACCACCATATATAAATGGAGTGAAGCGCGCGCGAAATGCATTCGCATTTCCTCACGATTCCCTTCGGGGAGGTGGGGGGCTTTTTTTTTTTTCGGTGGAGTTACTGTTCTTGTGTGTGCTTTGTGGGAAATGGCAAACGCGCCGCCGCCAAAAAGGAAAAAAAAACCGCGCCAGCTCTGATGACGGAAAAAAAGACTTGCAGCGCCACACAATTTTTGCGAGAAACACCTGAACCACTCAACGGCCGTTGAAAACTGCCGTGTAGCAGCGTGACAACTCTATCGAGTCGATGGAGCTGCGGCGTTTCGACTGCCGTCGACTCGAGGGCCTTTCAAAAGTGCCCGTGTGACACAGGTATTGAACAAGTGCCCGTTTTCCACCCTTGAATATTACAGTGCGTTGCTGGAATGGCGGAACACTCCGAGGGACGAATGGCTGCAATCGCCAGTTCAAAGGCTCATGGGACGTCACACCAGAAGCCAACTCCCGGTCCTCAACTGTCACTTGGAACCGAAGACGGTCCCCCCCAGGAACTGTTCGTCAGCGACTGCAAGAAATACGACATAAACAGCGTTGCTACTACAACAGAACGGCACGGAGTCAGTCAGACCTTCATAGCAGAAACCGAGTGTCCGTATATGACACATACAGCAGAACGTGGGCTCCAGCCGTAGTGGTTGGTCCTGCAGGGCCCACCTGATCCTACGTGGTGACTACAGACAATGGGCAGCAGCTACGCCGCGCAAGAGAACATCTTAGGGCCATAGAAGTCGCGTCGCCTGCCCGTGAGTCCCCAGCAGAAACCCAAGCCGCACCAACAGACTCAACTCAAGGCCTTCGAAGAAGTGAGCGCATACGCCTAGAGCCGCAACGTTATCCATTGCCAGAACGTCACAAATAGCAAGGCTATCCATGTTTGCAAACGAAAAATGTCCCACAACGCTTTTTTTTTTTTCCCAAAGAAGGGAAGATGTAATAGAGTGCAAGTCACGCTTGCACGGCAACCAACGCGCATGTGCAACACTCGCACCGCTTATCGCAAGCCTCCTTATAGTATACTCGGCTGCATTGCTGAATAAACGGCTTTTTGTTCCCCGCTACTCGTCTGGCTTACAACCAAGTGGTGTGGGTCCAGTTTGAGCAGCTGCATTCCTAGACCTCCGTTGGTAGCGAGAACGTCGTTGTCGCTTTCTGACAATATCAGCGGCTTCTTTGTGTGTTGAGCCATCTCTTACCATCTGTTTTATTACGCTCCATTCTTTCTTCATTGACGGACAGTCCCTTGATGAAGTTTCATGTGATCCGTGGCAGTTGGGACATTTCAGGGTAGTTGCACGGCAGAATTCAGGTGCTCGGCATATCGGGGGGCAAACCACCACGTTCCTGCAAACTCCGCTCACATGACTCATTTTCTGACACTTGTGGCATTGTAGGGGTCTAATTAGGTGCAAATGGACGAATCACGTGTCGAAAGTGCCCTACCTTCACGTGGGATGGCAAAGTGTTGCCTCTGAAGATAATCTTCACGCAACGCGACTTTCCCAAGCGGGATACTTGGACGATGTTGGTGTGGTCACTCGCTGCATTGATCAGCATCGGAAGGTCGGCACAAGCAATGGTGATGTCAACGTCGTATATTACACCAACCACCATGTCCTTGTTCAGTGGAATATGAGCTTTTACCTTGATACCATCGAGGTCTGTGATGCAGGTCAGAAATAGCAGAGATGGCTCGTGTATTACGTCGACGGCCAAGACATTCTTGCGGGGGTTGACTCGTACATGCTTCATTTAGTTTGGCGCCAAAGACTCGAGCTTTCTCGAGATGGTCTGCCGATTCAGGTGCCTCAGGTTGTCCGATGGCGTGACTGGTACAAATATGACAGTGTAGTTATTCGAAGTCACCTTCTGCTTCACAGTAGACGCGGTTGACGGTGGTGAAGCACCCAGAGATCTTCGCTTTGGTTTACGACGGTAAACAGGGGTGAAGCCATCGTCGGAATCGTCACTGCTCGCCGAATACAGTTTGGTGGACTCACTGTCGGCGTGTTCCGTTTCCTCGAGGTGGCCGCCGACGGCGGTGGCATGCCTGGAGAGTTCGCAGCGTGGCCAAATAAAATACCGATGACTACGCGAGGAACATCAGCAAAAGCTGTCACCCGGTAAACAAAGCGCTGTGCAAGAGGCACACTTTGGGGTGTCCATATAACTGCTTTTGCCAAGGAAACACACACACACACACAACAGTTTATTTCTTACACTATCGCAATCGCTTCTTATTGAATGAAGTGATGTTCAAGGTGTACCAGTCCAGCAAAAACGCGAACAGCAGCAAACCTCTCCCGATTTGAACGTATACATGCCGGGCGCTAGGACGCTCGTGCGGGGACTCCGTTGAGTGTGTCCTAAATCGCAGTACACCGCATGCTAGGACGTAGGGCGCCGTACGTCCAAAATGCATTACAATTGCCCGAGTCACAATAATAAATTAATAAAAACATAATAATAAAAATAATCAAATAATAAAAAATAATAAAAGACCAGCACTTGCAATTGCTGTTTTCTTTTTTTTTTTTTTTTTTCAGAGCTCGTGTTCGTCACTCCTTCGGCTTCCCCGGTCCTTCCGGGCCACACTTCCGTTCTTCGCGCTACTCATTTTCACCGTGAACGTAAACCAAGCCGCCCACATTGCCATTCTTATTGAGTGTCATTAATCGTGCAACACCCTCTCCCTTTACTCCTAACCCTATACACCAATTAAAATCCTGTAGTGTACGGTGTACAAATAAGTAAACCAGTTTCCATTATTCGCAACCGTGCTATTCGGCTTTAACCTTTTGAACCTTTTCTCCTCCCGTCCCTAAAAGCTCTGATGAGATCGTGACTGAATCGGGAGTGCAGGTGGAATGACCGGAACCAGCTAAATCGATCGAGGTGCACTGCAAAGAAAGGACATCACTTCAAAGCCCAACAAGGTTGCAATTGCTCTATCACTTCTTTTTTGTTCACTTCCTTCAGATTTTATATCTTCCTTGCTTTCCCGATAAAGCGAACCCCCCCGTGCGTTTTTGTGCTTGCCAAATTTAGGAGCGCGGCTGTTCTCAATGGCGTATCTCAGATCGAAACTACGTTGCAAGGATCAGAGAGTCTGAAAGCGCGCCCGAGAGAGGCACGCACCTAATACGACACCGAATCGGTGTGCGGACGCAGTGCCGTCGATGTTGCTGTGCTCGTTCGTGGCTACAAGATGCGAGGTCTCCCCGCACGGATTCATTGTTTGCCATGGAGTCCGATTCTCGACTTTGGGAAGTCGTTGTCAAGGGGCCACTGTGAGAAAGCCCAGGAGGCCTTGTACAGATTCTGTTTGCGTCAGTCTGCGTACTCATAGGCGTGCGCACGAGGGGGGCGCCCCCCTCTGGTCACTTAAGAAAGGGAGCGCAAAGTATGCCCCATGCATTGACTTAAGTTAGGGGAACCCGGCGCACACCTATGTGCGTACTCGGTCTGCGTTGACGAATTCACGCCCAGACATTCCTTCCGTGTCTTCCGTGCGTGGTTCACGATCTTCGCAGTGCCGTCGAAAAAACTGCTTTGTATGTTAATAAGGCTGCAAGGGGCTAGTCAGAGCCGTATATCTTCATGTTTTGATGCGATGCCAGGTAAGACACGGACCGAAAAAACGAGAAAAACGACACAGTTTGATGCACAAACTACTTTATTTCGAGCATGGACACTTATGTTCGAGAAAGAAAGGAACGCGAAAAGGAGGGGGAAATTCAGTGATAAGAACAGTAGAAAAAAAAATAACGTGTCAGGGGTGGCGCCAGGAATTTCTTTACGGGGGGGGGGGGGGGCACCCACGACAAGCGAGTTCCTCCAGTGGGGCAGGAAGGTGTGTAACTCATGCGTTGTCTTTTGACTATGTTTGCTCTTAAGGGGGGGGGGGGCACACGGGGAGGGCGAAAATTATGGGAAGGGGGGGGGGGGGGGGGGGGCTCCACCACTACCAGCGTCCCCCTGCTAACGCCACCCCTGGTCAAGAGTTACGTATGCGGTAACATGGTTTCCTTCAGAAATAAATTTCTTTCTGAAAGACGGTGATCGACGGAGTGCTAACGCACCCTTCGCTAATATGCACATGAAATGCTTCGGTAATTTCTTTGTATGTGTCACGGTTTGGTTAAGTAAACATCTTGGTGTTAAAGGCGTCAATACGAAACGAGGGATGTGAGCGTTTGAACCGAAGAACATATATTTGCGCAGAGAAAATCAAAGCGAAAACATAAATATGGATGAAAAAAGAAAAAAAAAAAGTGCACATCTTAGACTTGTGGTGCGAGGCTGAATCCAACAGCGGAGCTCGAGTTCGCTCTCCCGATGAAGAAGCTGCCCTTTCAAGCCCGTGTTCCTGCCCCGCTTAAACTACGTGAGTTTGGAGGGAACATGTCACGTGCCTAGCGTTGCGTGATGTTGGCGGTACAATGGCACGTGACCAGTGTCACGTGATTATACGTCACGTTCCCATCCTCTTTCCTTCCTTCTCTCTCTCCCTCTATTTCTCGCTTACATTTTTCTTTCTATGTCTTTATCTCTCTGTTCTCATCAGAGTTATTGCATCACACGGCGGACAAATGGGCGCACGTGTTGCGGGAGCGAATCAGAGTACGAAGAGAGCGCGTGCCGGAGAGAGTGTACAGGAGCACTACCGGGCTCAACGAAAAGCTTAAATAGCTCTGCTGTTGAAACCTGGCACTCTCTGAAACAGACGCGGTTTACGTTAACACGAACACGAACTACGTTTTGGCCAAATAGTCATTAAGTTGCATTGCGACAGCCAGTGGCAGAAAGGTGCGGCTCACCAAGACTCTCGCCGAACCGGCAGACAGGGCACGCAGAGCTGGCGCCAGCGATATGACCTGGTCGTCCCTTCAGCGAGCACTAGAGTTACTGTATATGCTACCTTTAGGTAGCATATAAAGTAACTCTAGGGAGCATACACAGTAGGGGAGCATATACAGTACGGCCTTTGCTCCGTAGGGAGCACATACAGTAACTCTAGAGAACACCAGGAATCAGCGCCGAGCGGAGACATATCGGACGGTCACGTTGTGCCGGTGGAAGTGCGTCCGAGAGTCGTGAACTCGTTCCGAAAACTCCTGAGTCCGACCATCAATTATTTCCTCGTGGTTTTCTTCGATTTCGCATGTGTGGCTTGTCATCATTCGACCGCTCGTCCACTTCTTGCTCCCGCCGCACCTCATTGAGACACCACACTGCCGCTTCCCAACCACACGACAGCACGCTTCGCCCTTGGACAAGGTGAGCCTATTCAGTGATTATCGTTGCATGCTCAAGCGCCGCCACCTTGTTCGTTCAGGTGGCGTCTTTGTGGCCGCGACTGCGGTAGCGCTGTGCCTTCCCCATTTTAGGGGCGAAGCTCCTTAGGGTGTGGGTCGTTCCCTCCTCTGTACAGAGTCCATACACTCACAGAAGTTGAGGGAGTACTTGAAGAGCAGGGCAACTGCATTACTCTCGCCAGAATTCTTTAACTCCGTGGGGGAGTAGCGCAGAGTTAGCCGCCGAACGTACTCTTTCCTTGAAGGAAGAGTAAAAGAGGCTGCGAACGCTCTGCTACTCAGACGGAGTTCCCAATCTATGCAACTCTCGTGCCGATGCGGCGTGAATGGGGTCTGGTACTCCGTCCTTAGCAATGTAGCGCCTGCATCTGACCATGGCGACGCCTCAAAGCAATATAACTGTCTCGTAACCATACGCCTTTGAGCGTAGACGCCACAGATGCAAGAGAATTGAAAATTGAGCTAGTTGGTACGGAATCATCTTGATTTTAGCAGCGCACTGACGGACGAGGACTGAGGACGAGGACGTGTTGTCTACCTTCTTTTCTTAGTCCTCGTCCGTCAGTGCGCTGCTAAAATCAAGATGCCACAGATGCAAGTTTATTGCATCAACTTAGGAGAATAACTTTCAGTGATAGCAAAAGTATGGTTTTGTGATTGTGAACGTTTCATTCCGAAAACGCCAACAGCGGCACCTTAGAAGCAAGGAGCAGCGCCAACTTCTAACTCGTCGCCAAAAATTAGTTTATGGCACAGGCTAATTGCCACTAGAGTAACGTAGACATTCGAGGCATTCGTAAAAAAAAAAAAAAAAAAAGAAAAAAAAAAGAAAAACTGCCTTACAAAAAAGAAAAAAAAAAGACTTCACCAGCAGAATTCGACCTCGCCACCTCCCGATTACCAGGCGAGTACTAGCTCTACCACCACGCAACGTCTCACAGCGCTGACTACATCGTAAACAAACTGATGAAAACAAAACAAGCCGTTTCGCTTCACGGGTCGCATTCTGAACACAGACGCGATTGTCTTTCCCAACTAAACCTTGCGTCTTCATGAGATTAAAACTGCTGCCAGCCACGCATGACATGCGGCTATGGCCAACAGCGCCAACTTTCGTTCAGAATCATAACATGGAAAACAAAATATACAAAAATTACAAGGATCTGGGGCGGATTATCAACTGTTACTGCCGAGTACAAGAGCCGTTTCTCGCTCTTTCCGTTGGTTGACGTGCACAGAAGCTTTATGTCGACTGTAATGTCGTTCGATAAGTACGCGCGTATTTGATTGAATAATCTGTATTTTCTTGTGCAAGCGACGATATGCTAGTGCAGCAGCTGTGTCAGTGTGCAGATTTGCATTGCTATACCGATAGCTGCAACTACCTAACCGATCGCTAAAAATCAAATTGAATGCGCAGGAAAGTATGCCTTCATGTTACTTCAATAAGGCGTACCAAGTGACAAGCCTGTGTTTTCACGTATGAGTCAGCGAAGTGCCGGGGAGTGCGCCCGGCGGCTATTTGCGGCGGCCTGTGTGCACTGGCTGAAAGCGCGTCGCATCGACGCTCATCGCTCCTTGTGCGGACACCGTACGCAAGAACCAATGGTTCAGTCAGGTTAATCGATGCCAAAGCTGTACTGTACAGTCATTAATACTCCGCGGAATCGCGTATCATTAAGCCCAGAAGCGCCGATGACATGTAGACGAACTCGGCCGGTACACTAGGCCTACCTTCGCTGGCCCGATCTCGGCGCAGGCGGCCTGTGTGCACTGGCTGAAAGCACGTCGCATCGATGCTCATCGCTCCTTGTGCGGACACCGTACGCAAGAAACAATGGTTCAGTCAGGTTAACCGATGCCAAAGCTCCACTGTACAGTCATTATTACTCATCGGAATAGCGTATGATTAAGCCCAGAAGCGCCGATGACACGTACACGGACTCGGCCGGTACGCTAGGCCTACCTTCGCTGGGAGTCGTACTCGTACGGGTCGTATTTGGTTGGCCCGATCTCGGCGCAAGTGGCTCGCGAAGGTTGAGGTTTGCGCATTTCTCAAGCCTCTTACTATCCCATTACAGTGTAGCCGAGGTAAGCAAAACTGTAAGGACTGCCAGAGATGCGCTTGAGTTGTAGTTTTGCCGACCGGCGTTGTTTTTCTGGCGTACTTGTAGTGCATGCCGCAGCACCGCAAATCGGATCGGACGCCGGATCGTAACGTTCGTAGATTATTCCTCGGCCGACTCTGCTGAAAGATTGTCCCAACTAAATTTGTAAGCGCGTAGCTACAGCTCTCAGACTTAGGCATTAGCGGCTGTACTACATTGAGCCGAATATGACAGAATGCCAGCTGATAATTGAAATTTGACGAAAATTGCGTTGATTGTTATGCAGTTTTATAGTAAAAGGCAGACGTGCCTACAGTGATCCTAACGATCACCAGATACTTACACGGGCTCGGCGTATGTTTGTCTTTCAATACGCACAATAGAGATGTTGCGCCACCGGCACTAGAAGGGGGGCCAGACATCATGGGTATATATACCGGTTGCTGAACATAAGGTGGTCCGTAGCGCGAGCGGTATATGTTCAGTGTTGCTGTGTTGTGTAGGATTGTAATGTGTGTGCCGATGCCTGTCCCGTATATGTGACGTAAGCTTAAAACATCTCAGCCTGTTCACTGTTAGATTGTAAAAAATGCTCGACAATTATTTTTTTTTTTACATTAGTCCTAGCAGAAAGAGTGATTCTACTCTTGGAGGGAGTTGATGCACTCTAGCCAGACCAGATTATAAAATTCTGTGAGAGAGTAGCGTAACTCCCGCAGAGAGTGTATGCACTCCATTTCAGAAGCGTGACTTTACTCTGGTGAGAGAGCTTGTTCACTCTCGCTCAGCCAGAGTACCAGAACTCTGTCGGGATAGTGTGCCTACTCTGTGTAGCAGAGAGTTCTCAGCACTCCTGAAAAGAGAGTGAAATATGGGACAAGCGTTTACTCCCGCAAAGGGAGTCGCTAGCACTCTCTTGGGGCTGTGAGTGTAGTATGTAGCCAGCTCTAGTTTTATGAATTGCTCACTAGATGGCGTTATGTGTATATGTCCTTGGAAATAATATCACTGGATGGCGTTAGTGGTTTTCGTATAGTTGACGATGCATCTCGAGTATGCATCTTCCATCTGGAGCCCTCATCAAGCATACATAATAAAAGAACTCGAATCACTTCAAAATCGGGCTACCAGGTTCATTCATTCTGCATATTCGTATGACATCAGCATCTCATCTCTGAAGGTGGAATCTGGTTTGGAAACCCTTGCTTCACGCCGACAGTGTGCCACCCTCTCTCTTTTTCATATGTTTTATTTCAGTTCACTGAATCATCCACCGTACATCACGCCCCCTTCGCACATATCTCATCGCACTGGTCATCCTTCACAAGTCGCAATACCACGTACCCGGACCACTGCATTCCAAGCCTCCTTTTTCGTACGAGCAGCAAAAGACTGGAACGGCCTTCCTAATGACATCTGTGTCATCACTAACCCATCTATGTTTGCCGAAGCCATTAAGAACACCGATGTATAGTTTGTTCTTGTTGTTTTGTTAAACACCACCCCTTATGTAATACCCCTAAAGGGGGTCTTTAAGGTAATAAAAGTGAAGTGAAGTGAATATTAAAGAGGATAGATGGCGCTGTTATAATTGGGATCGTCGGGCCGACGCGGTACTCGGAGTCGAGCACCGGAGGTGGACTCCATCGTGATCAACGGTGAGGTAAACTTCACCAGAGAGGAGGTAGTCAGCTCCACAATGCTCTCGTGTGAGTCGCATGCAAAACCAGGGCAGCCGGTATCTGTGGAGCATGCGGCGGCTCCGGTACTCACGGCGGCACAACCCATAGCCAAGGACGCGTGGCTTTCACAACTCACAGCAGCGTTCTGTGGCGATGCATGCGGAGGCGAGGCGTTGCATCGAGCACTGGTGTGGACTTCGGCGTCTGAGTAGGTGGCATTGTCTTCCTCTGTCGTGGAACGCGAACTGCCGTTGTCGCTGAGGCTGGGAGCGCCCGGAACACAAGTCGGCGACGCTCGTGCCCAGCTCACGATCGAACACCGGCAATGTACGGGGGGGATTCACGGTTACCCGAATGATCCCTCCGAGCTTCGCCCACTCACCATCATTCACTTCGTGGATATGCTGTGATTTTTTTCATAAAGAAGCAAAGGAATTCCGGCTACGATACTGGCTAACGCTGAGTGTTCAATTCGGTTTCGATATCACATTTGAAATTCGATGATGAATATGTCAAATTACGTGCAACTCTTGTTTTTTCTAAAAAATGAGTATGCTATATATTGCGATGGCCTATAGAACTTTCCGATAAAAAGGTCGTTACCCCCCCCCCCCCCCCCCCCTTTCATCCGCTGCACCTTGTTTACAAACCAAGTTGCGAAAACCCCTTCTCAACACGTTTTTTATTCTTTCTCACAAACCAGTTCACATAGAGCGGCCCTCCTCCGGACGCCTGCCTCCCCAACGCAAAGCTTCCTTGCGTTCTCCATTCGCTTAGAAGAAGGACGCAACTTTATTAGCTCTTAGTGCCCCTACAACGGGGCAACGCCGCGTGGTCGGGCCCCTATTCCAAGGCACCGCAGCTGGCCGTTGCCATTTTTTCTGCTCTCGGTGCCAGCCTTGAACTGGTCCCCCCAGGACAGGGCTGGACAGCAATGCATCACTCTCTTGTTATTCTCTTCTTGATCTTCGGTGGGAGCCGCGCATTCCCATGTGATGTGCGTGGTAGACCTCTCCCACATTGTGGGCATGTGTTGCCTCGATTAAGCCGCATTGACTGCTTTCTGCCTCAGCGAAGCTGATGAAACCGCGCATTTTACATCCTCCGTAACATTGATTTATCTACTGCTGCCGCTGCACGTTGGACCATGTTGGTGGTCCGGACTGCCTGACTGGCGCGTCCGCGCGGCCCCCTGCTCATCTTCGTTGTTTGGCACAGGAGGCTCGTAACCGTAAGCAAGTTCTTGGCGAGTTGAAATGGTCTGCCCCATCACAGGCGAATTCATCGCTGCTAGAGGGATCACGACATGAATGCATATTGTGCAGCAATGTGACGGCTTGGGCGCTTTGAAAGACGGCAGATGACCGGCCGGCTGTCGAATGAGGATGGCATGACGTCACGGCTTCCAACTCGTGTTGGCCGAGTGGCTTGGCGCACGCTCAGAAAAACGTAGAAAATAAGACCACCCGCTGAAAGCTTCGCTAAGCGACGACTTCTTTTCGACGTAAATGCACACTAAGAATTCATTTTCAGCATTTCCGCAAAATTTTGAGATTTTGCTTCAGTATCCCTTTAAGGTTTGGCTCCGCATTAGGAAACCCGTACATCGCATTGCCCTCAAGTTTCCAATTAAAGGGACCGACAACCAATATTTATGGCACCTACTTTAGCGCCACGGAAAGCTCACCGGTCAGAGCGTCAAATCACGAAATGTTAACGCGGAAAACGCCGCGATACTTTTGTAATCAGAATTTTTCTTTCTGCAGCGATTATGAAGTCGTATACACACGTGACAACACATGCTGCAAACAGTGAGCGCGAGAGCGGTTTGTGTTCGGTCACTACTGCGCATGCGTGCACTCAGCACGCATGTGCTGCGGCTCGACATGGTCCACTGGCAGCCGCGAAGGCAGCGCCGCTTCTCACCGTGCAACTCCTTTTACCTCGTAAGCAGCATAGAATTGAGCGGGGATGGATCGCAATATACATACTCTAATATTGAGGACTAATTATGGCGCGCAAGACGGCATCAGATATGTGACTGCGTGTAGCAGAGTGATCGACTCCGTAATCCAGCTTCAAGGCTCTTCCGCTAGGCTGAGCGACGTACCGGTTTTTTGTTACCTTTAAACACGGTTTAAAGATACTCACAACTCGAGAACGATGCTGGAATCTATATTTCATGGTCTTTGCATTTTTACCGGTATCTAATCACACATTCTCGCCAGTTGTCGGATCCCTTAAAGTTGATTAAGAAGGTTTTATTGATTGGTCATGTCTAGGCAAACTTTAGCTGCGGCAAAGTAATTCCGACTCGACCTAGATTTCGCATGTGAAGGCGACATGTGCCTGACTGATTTTATGAAAAATTTGCATGGTCTAAAAAAACTGCCCTTTCCGTCGGAGAGAGGGCTCGAGCATCTCTTTTCTGGGCTGTTGTACGGGGGTGATACTGATGCCACTGCCTCGGCAGCGGGTTTTAACGGGTTATACTTATTTAAAGCAGTCCAGAGGTCAACGTGGCGTTCCCCAAAGAGCCGTCCTTGGAAAGGTGCTATCAGTTCTTCGATATGGTTTTTTTTTTTTTTTTTTTTTTTTTTTTTTTTTTTTTTTTTTTTTTTCATATGCGCACTAGCGCCCGGCTGTCGGCGCGTTCCGCCTGCGGCATTGCGAGTGTGCACCCGTGCGCCCCCCGTGGACGTCGTGGTGGGCCGTTTTGAGCAGCAGCAGAAGCAGCAACGTGGCTTCAATCCTTTTGTATAAGCCGTCGCGGGAGACGATTGTCTCGGCAGGAACAAAACACGCCCGAGGCTGTGCCGCGTCGGTGGTTACGCTATCAACTGTTCCGCTGCAAGCACGCTGTGACGCCATGCACCCTCGTTCTTTCTACACCACATCCCGTGCAACTGTCGTCATTTTGCGATCGAGCAAAGCTAGTGCGATGATGCGCCTAAGTAGGGCCCCTTAAGAAGGGGCTTCTTATGCATTCGCCTGAGGCGGCTCGAAGGCGAAAGCCGTCTTTTTTCTCGCAGTCGATCCTTTCCCGCCCCCCCTCTTTTCGGCACCTCTGCAGCTCAGCTCTTTTTGCGTTGCCTCCGTGATCAGCTCACCTTTCACCAAACGACGACGTCATGTGATGACTTTGGAGATGTGTGACATCACGGCGACGCCATGTGTTGACGCCATCAAGTGGTATTCATTTTTGCATTTCTTGTGTTGACGTCGACGCTGCGGCACACCGACGCCGATGGCCAACGTTCGCGTTTCACGAGGCATAATAATAGTTACTGTCGGGGTTTCACGTCCCAAAACCACGATATCATTGTGTGGGACGCCGTTGCGGAGGGCTCCGGAAATTTCGACCACCTGGGGTTTCTTTAACGTGCACCTAAATCTAAGTGCACGGGCCTCTGGCATTTTCGCCTCCATTGGAAATTGCGGCCGCGGGATTCAACACCGCGACCTTCGGTCAAAATGGTTGACTGGGCGAGTTGGTGTTCCATGATTGTTTTTCAAGTACGAGCGCGATACGTAGACAGGAAAGACACGGACAAGCGCTTCGGTCGCACTCGAGCACCATAGCCACTCCGTGGCTATGGTGCTCGAGTGCGACCGACGTAAAACCCCAACAATTATTATTATTATTATTATTATTAGATAAATGGGAACATCTCGCTCTAGATAAGACAAATTGACGGGAGACAGCAGAATCGGTCAGACAACAAAAGCTGGTTTTCTAGTTGACATTAATTAGGCGGAAAGAAATTGATCTGGGCTGGCCACGCAATGCGTTGAGCGGGCCGACCGAGGCTTAATTACAGCAACAGAATGGATACCAGGGAAAGAAGCCCAGGATGGCAACAAGGCAGATGGAGTGACCGAAATGCGGAAGCCATAAATGCAGGTCGCGGGATCCGAATCACGGCCGCCTTTTCGATGGTGGCGAAAGTGCTCGAGGCCCGTGTACTTCGATTTAGGTGCACGTTTAACAACCCCAGGTGGTCAAAATTCCCGGAGCCCCCCCACTACGGCGTCTCTCTTAATGATATCGTGATGTTGGGACGTAAAACCCCAACAATTATTATTATTATTATTAGATAAATGGGAACATCTCGCTCTAGATAAGACAAATTGACGATCAATGCGAGACGCCTACGTCCTGCAATGAACATAAAGATGGGAATGATGGTGACAATGACGACTAAGAGACAAATTATAACGCTCCTTCATTTGTCAAACTGAACACACTTGTAAGCTAGCTCTGTTGTGTCGCGCCTCATCTTAAAAAAAAAATAATAACCAAGAACTTATCAGTAGACCAACAGTTCGTTGCGTGTTTGATTGTCACGCTCTTTATTAGTCACCGAACGAACTAACAATAGACGCCAGAAATAAGGCAGCACGCTTAAACTTTCCTTTTTCACGACTGGAACAGCAATTATGCGCAGTATGATCAAATCAACAGACATTGAAGTTAAGGAAGGTATAAAGGACATTACTTTTATGTTTTAGCTACAGTAAAGGAATTTCTGTTTTTTAAGTAGCCCAATTTTGCTAATAAAGCCAAGCCTGGCGACGCTGTTACGTGTTACCTCAGAGAAGGTCTTTAACAACTATGCATATCACACTAACGCCAAGCGCGAATTATATGCTATCTGACCACTGACAAGGACCGACTAACTGGTGCGGTGGTCCGAATCGTATATTACGTGCGTCCATGGGACCACTGAAGACTAAAAAATGCTGCGTAAGATAAATGGTGAAGTTCGACGTCCCCAAAAACCACGATATGATTATGAGGGGACGCCGTAGTGAAGGGCCCCGGGAATTTCCGACCACCAGGGGTTTCTTTAGCGTGCACCTAAATCTAAGTACACGAGCCTGTAGCATTTTCGCCTCCATCGAAAATGCGGTCGCCACGGCTGGGATTCCATCCCACGACCTTCGGGTCAGCAGTCGAGCATCATAACCACCGTGCCGGGTCATGCTGCATCACGATACGTTTCGACCACCGCCCGTGGTCCACTCATCGCACTGCGTGCGAACACAGAAAGGGACGCCACTCACTTATTTGATTCCCCGTTTACATGCGTGGTTGCATCGCACCGTGGCTGAGGGCTGGTTCGCATATGCAGGGTTGGCAAAGTGCTTTTGTACTCGGCACCTTAAGCCGAACGTTGCTGAGCACATTGGCCAGTGCGCAATACCGACCTCGCGCTCCAATGTCACGACGGGCCGATTCCGCTGTGCTGCATGCGCGAGGCAGCACAGCAAGTGCGCCCGGCGCACACGTTTTTATGCGTTTTGCTTGACGCGCCAAGCTAATGTGGTCCACGTGCTTCAGTGATGGGGGGAACGTGGTTAATTGTGAAAGCGGTCACAGAGGACCGAAAGGAGGTAATGACGGCAGGCGATCACAACGATGGTGGTCGTGATCACCAAGGCGATTTTTCATGGACATCCGTTTAGGTAGAAAACAGTCCCACATGAATTTGTCATATGATAATGGAACACGAGCACACGATATTAACGGAACACTACAGCGCAAAAATACACGATGGACGAAAGGAACACAAACGACGACGACACGCGCTGAACTTTCAACAACCTTTATTGGAAAAATGCACATGTATTTATACTGCCCGAAGCACAGTTCACTTGCTGCACATGCGTAGATAAGCCATCTCATCATCACTAAGTTGTATGGAAGCCACGCTAACACAACCCTCCCCCAGGTCTGCAATGCGTTCTGCTTCGATAATTTCGCGGGTGATACGTGTTTTGCTCTTCTTGATTATGGAAGTGTTGCTAAGGTCGGGTGAGCAATCCTGGCAGGTTGTACAATGACTAGCTAAGAAGCCTTCAAATTCCTTTCCGTTGCGCGCGTTTCTTACATTGTTTGCATGCTCCCTTAGCCTATCGTTGACGCATCTCCCAGTTTGGCCAACGTACACTTTTCCACACTTTAAGGGAATTTCGTAAACCAGCCCTTCTGCGCAATCAACAAAGGGCCGCCTGTGATTTGTGCCACAGACCTGCAGCGTCTTTGCCTCCGGGTCAGTCATTCTGCAGAGCTTAGACAGCCTGTTTGGTGCTGAGAATACGACTTTGACGTCGTACCGCTGGGCCACCTTTTTCAAGTTGTGCGAGAGCTTGTGCACATAAGGTATCACGGCTACCTTCTGCCTGCGCGGTGCGCTCGCTTCACAATATTGTGGGCGATGGCGCATATTCTTGAGCAGGCCCTCTGCGATTGAAATAAGGAGGGGCTTAGGGTACCCAGCACTTGTCAGCCTACCAGCTTGACGCTCGAACACTTCAGAAATGCAGTGTTGGCAAGATTTGCCCAGGGCGTTCTTCAGGCACGACGTGGCAATAGCTCGCTTAACGAGCTTAGAGTGGGCAGACTTGAAAGGCAGAAGTGGTTTGTTGGCGCGTGGTTCATAGCACCAGCAGACGTTCCGTAAATATGTACCAACAAGCCCAACTCGCCACTCTAAACACGATATTATTTTATGCAAACCTGGCGAGGGGAAATGCTTGAAGTGACTTTGCCAGGTGACGCACTTGCGTTTATATTTTAGAGCGCAGCCCGCCCGTTCCTTTTTTAGCGGTGTCGCCGATAGAGTGAACGAGGGAGACTGCCCCAAGGAGCTTTGTGCCATGAGAGCCACCGGGCTACAATGCCTCGTGCCTGCTGGCGCTTCTTGTGAAAGCGCAACGCATGCCACACGGGCACGAGAAAGTGGGTTGACCTGCGAAGCTTTGGTCGAAGTGTAAATGGAACGCTCTAGCGGACTCTTAGATTTTGCATCTAGTTTTCCGCGCACAAGTTCGCCCATAATAAACAAGCTTTAGAGCGCAGCTCTTAAGGCCTGACCACACGTACCCGTTGCAGCGCGTCAGCGCGCGCCTTTTTGACGCGGCGCCGCGCCCTCTCCCTATGGAGAGAGAGGGCGCGCAGCTTCGCGTAGCCACATGCCCTCTCTCTCCACAGGGAGAGGGCGCGGTGCCGCGTCAGAAAGCCACGCGCTGACGCGCTGCAACGGGTACGTGTGGTCAGGCCTTTAGGCGCCCGTTCCTGCGTTTAGCGGCGTCGTTGTATAGACTATTTTACGGACGGGTTTGAGTGCCGCCATGTTGGGCTGTTAACCATTGTGTTTTTTATCTTAAAAAGTCACAGTTTCACCGCAAGGGTGAAGCAATGAATGCGATAGCAAAAAATTGTAATGTTATAGAAGTGAGGCTGGCAGCTAACTCTTTTTGGATCCGATCTCACGCAATTCTAGAAAACGCTTGTTTAAGAGAATTCTCTTCGCGTTGAGAGCGCAACACGTAGAAGGGTACGCCGGCCCGGCCGCCGAGAAGGGGAGATGAGAAGGGGAGATAAAGCGCGCGCCCGCGCCCGCGCTCGTAAAATCGAACGTCGCCCCCCCCCCCCCCCGCCCGCTGTCGGCCGCCGAGAAGGGGAGATAACGCGCGCGCCCCCGCTCGTAAAATCGAAGGTCGCTCGAGGGACCCCCCCCCCCCCCCTCGCGTCTTTTCACGCTCACGAACGACGGGCGGGCCCGGTTATATATATACATATACATATACGGCAAATGACGCCGACGCCGACGGCGAAAACCAGCCGCGAGTGTCCATATAATTGCTATCGCAATAAAACTAAACAAACAGTGTTACGGTAGACGCATACGCATGAAAACAGTTGGGTTGGTGCATACGACGTTTCATGCCCTTATTCATTGGCGTCGCGATGTACAAAAACAAGAAAACATCGGTTTAACAGCCCAAGATGGCGGCGCCCAGATGTCTTACGGAAAATAGTCTATACGGCAGAGCGAACGAGGACCGAACGTGGAGGGCAGCGGAGGAGGGAACGACACTGGTGAGACGACAGGTTCCGCGGCGGCCACCCGCGGTGCCACAGCAGTCGTCGTGCGTCGGCGGTTGTGGAACGCGCCCACGCGCTGCCTTCCGCAGAATCTCGGTTAGCGAGGCAGTCACGTTACGCTCAGTCTGCGGCGGTCGATGTGAAATGGGTTGCATCCGCGCCAGTCGCGCTACTCACGGCGTTCTCTTCTTAATGTAAACCGTGTACCTATATACAAAATCTGTGTCTCCCTGCGTACGGCAGGGAGACACGATCTCTCCAATGCTATTCACCGCGTGTTTACAGGAGGTTTTCAGGGCCCTAGATTGGGAAGAGTTAGGGATAAGAGTTAATGGAGAGTATCTCAGTAACCTGCGATTCGCTGATGACATTGCATTGATGAGTAACGCGGGAGACGAATTACAGCTTATGATTACTCAACTGGATACGAAAAGTAGAAGAGTAGGTCTGAAAATTAATATGCATAAAACTAAAGTAATGTGGAACAATCTTGGCAGAGAACAGCGCTTTGCGATAGGTGGCGAGACACTGGAAGTTGTAAAGGAGTACGTCTACTTAGGACAGGTAGTAACCGCGGAGCCGAACCATGAGAGTGAAATAACTAGACGAATAAGGATGGGATGGGGCTCATTCGGCAAGCATTCTCAAATCATGAATGGTAGTCTACCACTATCCCTCAAGAGGAAGGTATATAACAGCTGCATCTTACCGGTACTTACCTACGGAGCAGAAACCTGTAGACTTACAAAGAGGGTTCAACTTAAACTGAGGACGACGCAGCGAGCGATGGAAAGGAAAATGATAGGTGTAACCTTAAGAGACAGGAAGAGAGCAGAGTGGGTCAGGGAACAAACGGGGGGTTAAGGATATCATAGTTGAAATCAAGAAGAAGAAATGGATATGGGCCGGGCACGTAGCACGTCGGCAGGATAACCGCTGGTCATTAAGGGTAACTGACTGGATTCCAAGAGATGGCAAACGCGTAAGGGGGGAGACAGAAAATTAGGTGGGTAGATGAGATTAAGAAGTTTGCAGGTATAACGTGGCAGCAGAAAGCACAGGACCGGGTTGATTGGCGAAACATGGGAGAGGCCTTTGCCCTGCAGTGGGCGTAGACAGGCTGATGATGATGATATACAAAATAGTCTCCGCCAGTACTTCCTGAACACTGATCGATGCAACTGGTGGAAGTGCGACGTCTGCCGCTGCTGCAAAACGAGCTGCCCGAGCAGAGGCTCAACGTCGCCGACGCCAGAATCCAGAGGTGCGCGCCGCCGAAGCAGAAGCATTTGCCTCAATATCGCGAAATCAAAACACCTAAACGGGTACGCTCAGAATTCGCATAAGGCAGTATCGTAACCGTCGGTGAATTTTCATGTAACGCGTCCGTTACACGTATAACCTCTGCTCTGCCCCAACCACGCCCTAGTGTCTGGAAACATTCCAGATTATTTTAGAATCTCCTGATTAGCTTGAGCGCGAAACGAGAACAGTAGAGTTTATTCTGGAACTGACGCGGCACCACCGATCAGTCAGAAATAATGGACGCCACGTGCATAAATGCGCATGCGCAGTACTGTTAATCAGATCACCGACGAGAGTGCTTGCCGCTATCAGTGCACAGCGTGTATCGCTTTCAAGTTTTCATTTCCCGAGAAGTTCGCCCATAGATGGTTCCTCCTAATAAAGACACACGCCGACTGCTGTCTTCGTCACCGTCATGACCACGTGACAATATACAGTATGCGGCCATAAAACGGTTATACAGCGTACAGCATCGCTCGAATCACGTGCGTATGTTTTTGGAGTTATTTCGTTTGTGTGGTTCGTTACATTCGCAGAGTATACAGCACATGAAGGGCAGTATATTCAGTACGCGCCGCTCTTCAAACCCACCTCTTCGACATCAACTATCTATGTTTCTTTGAACCAACAGTACGTGCTGATAAGTAGGTATGCTTCTTCTCGTATATGGAATGTGTTATCACCAACTGCACACCCTCAACAAGTAACGCCGCCAAAGGACGGATATGCGGCCAGTTTAATTAAAGCTAGCGTTGTTTAGTTTGCAGGAGGTGCGAAGTCACTGACAATAACGACTGTGCTGTTCTCCTCGCATCAGCCACGCCACAACAGAGTAGACTCCATTCAATTTGGGCCCGCAATGTGCCCGAACAGACAAACTGATACACATGCATTCTTGGTCGGCAGTATAACGGATGTGTCAAGGTGAACCTCATATTATGGCACGACATAGCCGATCGAGTGGCACCCGGCAATAAAACTCAAAGCGTACTGGACTGCACTACGATCGCTTTAATGGCGACAGAGAATCAGAAGAAGAAGAAAAACAGGTGCGTAGTGGGCCGGCCCTTCGCTTACCCTTCGTCTTCTCTTCCGGGGCCTCACTTGTGGTAGCGCCAGGTAGTAAATCTTCTGCGCGGGTCTCTTTCCGCTACCCAGGCGTAACAGGCAAGCGCGAACGATTCCGTCACTGCCGAGGTAAACTTCTACAACTCTTGCCAGAGGCCACATAAACTTCGCTTTGTTGGGTGTGTCCACAATCACGGTGTCTCCAACTGCCAAGTTGCGCGAAGGAGATCCAGGAGAACGATGAGCGAATGGTAGAGTGAGAACATACTCGTGCTTCCAACGTCTTCAGAAATGATCCAACAGACTTTGGCGGTGTTGTGAACGGCGTGAATATTCCTTCGCACCGCTGTGGTTCACTGAATATTCTGTTGAATCACCATCCGGCGAAGTGGTAAATTGTTGGCCTACAAGAAAATGTGCTGGCGTAATCGCGGATGGCTCACCGGCTTCGAGGCAGGCGTATGTAAGTGGTCGGGAATTAACCACGCCCTCGACCTCGGTAAGTAGCGCACTGAGTTCTTCAGCAGGAAGGCTATTTCGCCCGAGGACTTTCCGAAGAGACGTCTTCACTGATCTAATCAGTCTTTCCCACCAACCGCCCCACCATGGCGCAGCGTCCACGATGAATTTCCAATTAATCCGCTGTTTCGTGAGGAGTCTTCGATCCGGTCCACTATCTCCTTTCGGACGCTGTTTTGAATGATCGAGCGTTGTCTGAGTACATGACGCTGGGTAAAGCTCTCCTAGCAATAAATCTGCGGAATGCCAGCAGGAAGCCTTTCACAGTCATGTCGGTCACCAACTCCAAGTGTACCGCCCGCGTTGATGCACAAGTAAAAATTACAATGTACATTTTTTGGTCCCATTGTCCGGCTTTTTTGGCAAAGAGTGGTCCTGCGGAATCCACACCTGTAGTGTCAAATGCCTTGGTTCGTTCAATCCTGCAGGTCGGAAGTGGAGCTTGTGGCAGCGAGCTTGCCTTCGCTCTATAGCAGTGTTGCGGAGTTGCCACTCCGGAATTGGAATGACTCCGGAATCATTCCACATTTTCGCGTCCCTGGAATGGAATGTGAATGGAATGGGGACGACGCTTGGAGGAATGGAGTGGGAATGGAATTAAGCTTCTTTTGAGCTGAATGGAATGGGAATGGAATGGAACACCCTTAATTGCTACTACTGCAATATTGTGGTAAAATTAGTCATGTATGCCTGAGTACATGTTTTTTCGAAGTCGAAGGCCACAACGCATTCTCTAGGTCCACCTTTAGTTAGCCAGAGCCAAGAGTAGGCGTGGTGTAAAAGTGTGAACGATCTGCCAGTTTGTAAAAGAGAAACCGAGGCATAAATTAGTGTACAAACAAATGCATTATCCCAGCAGATACTGAAGGGAGAAACAAATTATCCCTGCGCGTTGGTTGCCTTTGATACCCCCCACACGAAAGGGGCGAATACTCTATGCATAGCCTGGCCTTTATCTCACAAGTAGTTTAGCACCTGAAACACGTAAATAACCTTTGTGACAAGGAAGACGTTGCATAACTGCGCACAGGCGAACACAGAAAGTTCCCCTCACCCCACCCAAGCTTGCGAGGCGTGCTTGACAAGCGTGAGTACTGACGAGCAGTGCGGCCCAGTGTTCCGTATTCGATGCAAAGACACAAAGTATCCGAGCGGTTCACGGTTCCAACTAATACCAGCAGATCTAGAGGGGTTTTTTTCTGTTCCCCATTAACCAAATCTTAGTTTTCTCCATATTCACGACCGCTCCAGACGCATGGCAAAACTGCTTAGTCTTCTTAAATTCTTGAACACTACTTTTGTCAGCATAAAAATACGCTATGTAGGCATTTTAGCATTATCATATTTAAGCTTAAACAATGTTAAAACATCACCATTCGTTCTAAGATGCTGACCATGCAAATACTACACGTAGCGGGAGAACTGTCTTCCCTTGTGGCGCCGTTTCATTAATATGAATTAGTAGGGTGTCTGTACTACACGAGATATGTCACCAAGCTACTATCCCTTGACCTTGTTAACGTGTTTTGCGTACTTCTGCAATTCTTAATGCATCTGATGACATCAGCTTTATGGGGCGTCCGTTCTTAACTCGATAAAAACTATGAAGATGCCTTTTTGCGACGTTGAGGAATTACAGGAATTCATTTGAACTGCCCAGCCATTCCCGGAGTGGGAATGTATTAAGTTTTTTTCATTCCGAGGAATTGAAAGGAATTGAATTGCGGCAAGTTCTAATTCCCCGGAATGGAATTGGAATGGAATGGAGGTGCTCACTCCGCAACACTGCTCTATAGCGAGCACATAACGCACAACGGTTTATCATCATCTTCACTGTTCGGCGAGCTCGTCTAACACAGAAGCGCTCTCTCAGGTAGTTTAGCGTGGCGGTTATGCCTCCATGCATTGTGCGAACATGGGAATCTCCAACTTCGAGAAACGTGAAATATTGACCATCAGGTAGCACCAATGAGTGCTTAGTGCGTGGTGCGCAACGTGCCCCTCTTTCTCTCTCTCTTTCCTTCTCTCTTTTACTCCCTTACCCCCCCCCCCCCCCCCCTCCCCATGTGTAGGGTAGCAAACTGGACATAGTCTAGTTAACCTCCCTACCTTTCCTATATTTCTTCTCTCTCTCTCTTGTACCAGGGCTTTCATTGAGCTTTTGTAGCCTCCCACCAATTCGAAGCAGGTTTTCCCCATCAAGAAACGGTTGCAAGTCAGTCACCTTTGAACTTTGTCGGGATTGAGGCTAGCCCGTCGCCATTGCGCGGGGTTTTCCGCCCATTTCTGCCGTCCCCATGTCCTCGAATGACTCTCCCCTCCTCCGCGGTCCGTCGGTGCTGGGAGAGCGGGAGTAACGCTAACCTTGCACCCGGCGCCGATTCTCGACTGTGGCGCCGCGCTCGAGTCTCGCGTCTCGCGAGACGTTTCGCGCGCGCGGCGGGAGTCAGAATCTCTCTGGACAGCGTGGGGTAAGCACGTCTTTTGCTTTCCGTCCGTCGGCTCCTTTGTTCTTGGGGTTCGCTCGGACGGTTCGCCAACGGTGCCTTGCGCCCGCGGTGAACGCTTACCCTCCGTTGCCCTTTTCCGAACGCTAGGCCGAAGAGCGGTGCGGTGTGTTCGCGCGTGGTCTTACTACGCCGAGCCGTACCTATCGAAGCCGACGCGAGCGGAGTTTGCCCTCACTCGAGCGATCGGGCCCTTTTGGTCACTGATCGTGAGAGTACGCAGCGTAGTCGCGAGGGAACGTTTCCCCCAGCGACGTGTCGCCGTGAGCCCTTTTGCCCGCGGAGACGTGCTAGCGGCACCCTTTGTGTTGTATTTTCGCCCGTGGCGTGGTTAAGCCCGTTGCTTTTCCCGCCGCCTTTTTGCAGCGGGCGTTGTACTGCGTTTTGTGGTGTCGCCGCAGGCAATAAAGTGTTGCGGATCCCGAGAGCAGTATACTGTGTACTTGCCGCGCTGCGCTCGGTGCCTTTGCTGCCCGAACGCACTTGTGCTGCGGCACGCTGGTTCACGCGAGGCGACGGCAAACGCGGCCCTGTGGCTCGCTAAGTCCGAACCCACGCTAGTGGCCGTACTCCTGTGAGGTACGTGCACAACTTTTAGGTAGAACCTGCTTCTTAAGAAGCGCAAACATTTCATCACCAAAGGCTTCACTTTGAACTTGGTGTATCCAATAACGCTCAGCTGCCAATACTTCCTCTGTCTTCAGACATCCATACCTCGGGCAACTTTTATTAGCGTTGTGTATGAAGCGCCGTACCCACGCCGTGACTCTCAGCAGTTTGACGAGAGAACTGTGCCTTGTTATCGTCAAAGATTGGCGCTCTCCGCTCATGCGTTTTGTCACCTACTTGAAGGGCTATATGTGTCGAGTTGATTACTTCATGATCTTCTTCAGCGGCTAACAGTTTCCTCAGGGGCCATTCAGAAGGACTTAGCCGCAGCCAACTCGGTCCTTGCCACCAAACGTTCTTTTGTATCAAGGCGTCCAGTGATTCGCCCCCTCGTTAGCAAATCCGCAGGATTTTCATCACCTGGGCAATGCTGCCAGCTGCAATGCCGTATTTGTGTCACTGCTTTGTGTCATCTGTGTAATCTGATCACTCGAAAGTGGTAAAAAGTGGCATTAGTGTTGCATGCATTCAGTCTTCAATGTTTAAATCGTGCGACCACAAAATGCAACAAAGCTTTACAAAGCAAGTGTCAAGACTAAAAGAAGCAGGATACCCTGCTTGGATTATCACGAGAGCCTGCGGGAAAGTGGCAATGACAGTAAAAGCTAGGCACACGGGAACAGCAGATAGTAATCACGCTACCACTCGAAAGAATGTAGCAGTGATTCCTTATGTGCATATAGCTGTCGCACGGAATAAAAACTGTGGCTAGTAGGTACCAAGTTGATGTTGTATTCAGTGTTGGCCACAAATTGCGGCAGGTATGTCCAGCAGTGCATAGGAAGTTAAATGGAGAAAAAAGGTGGCAAACTGCAAAGGTGCGCGGTAAAACAAACACACAAAAAAAAGTTTGTGGATTGTCGAACTAATGTAGTACCCTATATAAAATTCCATGTTCTTGCGATAAATTTTACATTGGGTAAACTAGTCGGTGCATAAATATTAGAATCCAGGAGCATGCGCAAAATGTTAAAAGTGGCACTGGATCCCATTTGGCCATTCATTGTCGCAAAAGTGCATGTAACCCATCTTTTGATAGAACTGAAATCTCGCATCGCCACAGAGACCACCGCACACGGGAAATCATGGAGGCGTTTTGCATGTCATTGGAAGGTCACAAGTGTATCACTCAGCCTTCGTTGGCATTATCAGATGCACAAGCATCATACCTCATGGATAGTTTGCGTCACGCTGTTGTCTCACCAGCCACACAGGGTTTTGTAGCTACCTTTTTGTCACCTTGTGCATGCGCGATGGTTCTTTTCATTGTTTTTTTTCCAGATGCTATTTATTCTGCTTCGTTTCAGAAAAAAATTTTTAGTTGCGAGTCGGCGCTGTAGTTTGTCGTTCCTCTACTCGTCCTCGTTTTCTGTCGCGCTTTTTATTCGTTCAAGATGGCCGTTCAAGATGGCCGCTATAGCACATAGGTTAACGCGATTCCTTGCTCGACATGACGCTGGGCCTTTTTGCAAATGAGGTACAAGCACCAGCGCGGCTCTGTGGTAGATATTTTTACCTCTGGTATAATCACCTTGTTATGTACTATAAGAAATAAAGTACTAACAAAAAGATCTTAAAACCATGTACTGAGACCAATACCACTCCTTTTTTATGCAGCAAATTCAGTTGGTTTGTATTGCCGCCATAGCAAAATAGTACAATGGTGGGACTAAACTTCAAAATTCTTTTCTGCACTAAAACAAAGAATTACCTCGATTAAACTTTCTGTGAGCGAAGTTTCTATGATTCTCAATCGTATGCGCTTTTCCCCAGATTTTTTTTTTGGAGCACCTTAGGGTGCTGCAGACGTCTCAACATAGGCCGAAGTGGCGTTTTTGCCAAGTTTAAGATTTTATTTTAGAGCCTATATGCGCCGCACGCAGGCAAAAATATTGAGAAATAGTACGTTGTACGGAGAGTTTGATAGAAGCAATTTATGCATTTTATTAGTACTCGTCTTTTGTAGCGAAATTCCTGGAAACGCTACAATTTACTTAATTTTGCCTACGCGCTAAGGAGTGAAAAAAATAAAGCTACCATAAGGAACTGTCCTACAATAAAAGCACGATGCTCGATAATCGCAAAAAAAGCAAGTGTTGAAACAATGCGTGAAACGGTATAGGGAATTTTCTTTTCGTACCTGGTTTTCCCCTATTTCACGAACTTCAAATGATGGTCACGTGCACGCAATATTTTTGCCGCTCGAAATATTTTGGGAAACTACTGCAGAACTAATGTCTATATGTGTATAACTTGCTCAGAATTTTTCGTAGAAATTGCTTTTTCGGGAGTGCCACGGTTGGGACAGTTGGCGTGGAATGAACCAATTAAATGTGAGTTATAAAAATTTCAACACACAGTGCAAACGATTTGGAAAATTATTTGAATTAACAGGGGCCCCGTGAAGCACGTGGCTGTCGAAAGAAAACGAGTAACAGCGCGAACAACGGAACGCTACAGACACGGACTAAGCGGTGTGGAAAAAAGCGGCTTTTCGCCGTCAAAGGACCCCCCTCCAGCCAATGGCATCGCCGCGTCATCGTGACGTCATTGATTGTCGCAAACAGCGGAGGCGGCCATTTTGTTTGAGGTCCTTCAGAGCGGAAAAACACGTTTTTTGATTCCTTTGAGAGCGCGGCGCGAAGGCGGTCCACTGCGAGGTCAGGATGACGAGGCGACGCCATTGGCTGGAGGGGGGTCCTTTGACGACGGAAAGCCGCTTTTCTCTTGACTTGTCTTCGAGTATAGTGTGTAGCGCTGCACAGCGAAAGGGTTACGTTTTTGAATTCATTTATATGGGGGGCGAAGTGAAAGAAACAAGCAAGCAAGCAAGCAAGCAAACAAACAAACGCTCGTCTGCTTAGGTTTAGGTGCCCGTTACGCCCTTTCGCGCCCTGTCCCTTTAAGCATGTTCAGAAAACGCTGCCGATCGGTAGCCGAAGCTCCCGAGAACACGCGAGCCAAACATTATAGCGCAGCACGCGGCCTGGAGCTTACAATTAACTCTCAGTCAAGAAGAAATCACTCCCTCTTCTCTCTGCTAATGACGAAAAGATACCCAAATATCAGCCCACGGCCGTTGGCTGATTTGAGCATCGTGAGCTGCATAGTGACCGTGGCCGCCGAAGGATGCCGCCACGTGCCTACGTGCTCGCTCGCGATCACACTGGAAGTAAGCCACGCATTCAAAGAGGGAAAAGGTGCTCAAGTTCATGACGCGCGCTGACGAAGGGACGCATCTTCTCGCCCCGTCTCTTTTAGCTTTCAGCGTGCTCGATGGTACGACAGGAGCGAGAGAGAGAGCGCTTGAAGCGTGCCACAAACCTCTGCAACTCCGCTCGTGCTCGAGGGACTCTAAAAATGTTTGCGGCGTGTGATTCGTGAAGCGTCGTGCGCTAATAGTGAGACTATTCCATTATAACTGAGAAGAGTGTTGAAGGGCCTCTTATAGATTACCAGGTGGTTATCATAGTGTCTCCACTGGGTCGTGCCTCATAATCATATCGTGTCCTTGCCATCTAAAACCCAGGCCTGTCTTAATGATATGGCCTCTGCCTCTTGCGTGCACTCTAAGAAAAGAGTAGGTGTGACTCCTTTGGGTATTCGTGGCTTGCCACGTACATGACTCTCTTTAAAGAGGCACGTCCACTCTCTTGTGGCTCACACGACTCTCAGATGGGAGTACAATGATTCCCAAAGGGAGTTGACGTGTCTCTGTTAAGGAGAGTCGTATACGTGGCAAGCCAGAACTCTCAAAAAAGAGTCAAATGATTTTTTTTTCTTAAAGTGTATATGTCACATTTAGGAGGTGACAGGAGAAATGTGCCAGAAAAGGAGGAAGACGAGAAGCTTGGCATGACGTAAAACCACGACACTAGAAGAAGAGGAAAACGAAGCGGAAGGGATAAAAGAGAGGGTGACGTGGACAAAGGGGCCCTGGGTGTTCCATCGTGAGCGCGTGAGCTGGACACGAGCGTCGCCGGCCTGTGTTCCGGGCGCTCCAGTTCACGTTCTACGGCAACGCACCGTAGACTCCGGCTGGCCAAAGGACCGGAAGGCAAGCACGAGGACCCGCAGCGGCCTGGGAGCGCCATCGGCTTGTGCTCCGAGCGTCCCATCCTACGGCACCGCACCGTAGGCCTCGTCTGAGCCAGATCCTGTCCCTGCGAGACGCGGGCCAGCGCAAGTACCTGCGACGCGCAGGTCACTGAACTTCAAGCCTCCCAGCGTCTGACAACACCAGTTCGCGTTCCACACCACAGAAGGTCGGTGCCACCGACGTAGACGCCGAAGGAAACGCCAGTGCTCCCGCAACGCCTCGCCTCATCATGAGCCGGCACACAACGCCGTGAGACTTGTAAGCGATGAACGCTTCGTACTTTCTAGTTGTTTGTCATCTGTATCATAGCGTTATTTGTGCTTTTCGTTTAGCGTGTTCCTTCTTCTTGTTTGTAGTTCTTTAAAGTATAATGTGTGCTTTCTATTTAGGGTATAATTAAAAAAATGTGTGTTTATACTGCTCCCGCCTCGTCTGTTCTCTCTGTCCGACCGATATCCGGAGATCCGTGACAGTATACGTACTTCGGCTGTTGACACGATCACACAATTGTCGTCGAAAACGCGGGTACAACAACCGCTCGAGCCGCGTTCCTTATCGTTATAGTGGGCGGTAGCGATAACGTCCGGTCGCTGCCACCGCTGACGACCGAGCTTATCTCCGTGAACGACTGGAGCATTGTTTCGCAGAAAGGTTGCAATAGGAGGTGCGCTGCGGTGACGTGGCAATTGTGGCTCGAGGTGCACGATCAAACACGACAAAACATGAAAAGGCATCACTGGCGTTTCCAAAGGAGGGTACCCCCTCTCCTGAAAATTCTGTATGCACGCACACGCACGAACGCAAGCACCAGCATACCCACAGGGGTTGGAACACCTCCCCCGAAAAATATTTTTGGAGACGCCCCTGATAGGCGCCGATGGCGGAAGTACCGCGCGATATCTTCGGCGCGTGTACTCAACGTCGTCATATCTCTCTGCTATCTGTCGCTCCTCTTCATACCGGAAAACAGCCGACGTGGACTCACATGACGGCTCTATGAAGACGCGCCGGCTCACCTTCAGACCTTCTTGAAGGCTTCGTTTCTTAACTTCACGAGCTGTCACGTGACGTGATGCATTTAAGTGTAAAGTCTCTATCGCCCGACTGTATCGATCGAGAGAGGCCAACTGAGTTTGCGATGTGTGCTTGTTCGTCTATTCAACCGGTAGTCTTAAAGGGAATCTAAAGGGAAGCGATAAATCGGTTTAGATTGATAAATTGTACTGTGAGAACTCTAATGTCGTCAGTTTCATCATCATGTGTTCACTAATAGAGGATAGAATAAAGGTCGAAATATCCTTTTTAAATTTCGCGCTGAAATCTCCGGGCGTGACGTCACGGATTTCAAAGCGTATTTTTCGTATTTTGGCGACATTAGCTCGAAAGAATCTTCTGAAACTTGGTATGTGAAGTCTACGGCTCCCCTCAGAGGACAGTGCGCCTTACGTGCGACCTAGCAGACGCCGTCAAAATCTATGACGTCACGCCGTTTGGTGAGGGTATCTTAAGGTGGCGTTGCCAACCGCATTTTCTCACTTACCATGCGTCTTCTCGCGGTAAGAGTGGTGCTTTTTGCATCGTGAAAGAGTCAGTTGCTAATACGCGACAAATCGTTTTTCTCTTTAGCGTCCCTTTAAGCTTGTCCACGTCACCACCATCGGCATACTCGTCCGGAAATCACTCATCATTACGTTCTTCCGTTGTGTTGGCTGCGCAAAATCTGTTTGGTAATGATGCGCGAAGAACATTTGCCTGTTATTGCAAGATTTCCGCGGTCTGAGGTAACTTTTAAGTTTTCACTCGACAGTACATCAACTAACTTTGCGCCATTCTTTTCCTCCACGACATAGGATGGAGTAGCGGTATACATATTTATTCTTTTAGGCTGTATTATAAATTTGCATGCGTATTTGGCTGCTCATTTTGTCACCCAACCTTTATCCGCTTCTTCTTCACAAGTGGTTGCAACAATTGTATTCCTTTTCTTGTTATTTTTTCTAAGGAGGTCTCGCTGCACTCTGTCGCTTTGGGCCCTATACAAAAGATTTTCTTTTTTTTAAATTTCTGCTGATGGTCCGCCGCGGTGGTGTAGCGGCTACGGTGCTCGCCTGCTGACCCGAAGGTCGCGGGTTCGATCCCGGCCGGGGCGGTCGCATTTCGATGGAGGCGAAATGGTAGAGGCCCGTGTACTGTGCGATGTCAGTGCACGTTAAGGAACACCAGATGGTCAAAATTTCCGGAGCCCTCCACTACGGCGTCTGTCTATATCATTATCATTTCTGCTTACGTCATTATAAAAGTATGATTCTGAAGATGCAAGGATACAACATCGTGGAAATGCTGCATCGAACTAGTATTGCCGAAGTTAGCATAACGAAAAGACGCGATCGAATTACGCACGGAAAGAAGGAGAGCGGGAGAGAGAGACAGAGAGTCGTGTCAAGTACAAAGCGAGCACTATTGTTCGGATGACAGTGCTTCGGGCACTGTATGACGTGTACTCGCTTTTTGTGGCACTGCAGTGATTGAACGTGAACGGAGCTCAGCCTGGAAAGTGGCGATGGCATGAGTCGTCAGGAGTGGGCGGAAGTTTCGCCGCTGTGTCATTTAAAACGGGATGTTTCGCCCTCTCTTCCGGTCGTCCGCCGCACGTAGCCGCAGCCGTGCGCGGGCTTTTTCGTTTCACAGTTATCGCTCGCAGGCCTGCTGCTTTCGATTCAACGACCCCGCCTCGACAAATCGAGTGCAGCGTGTGGAAGCCTAACCACCAATCGAAAAGAGAGCGTTGCATCCCCGGCTGTCTCTTGAGGGAAGAAGGTAACGAGAAAGGGCTATGCGGCAAACGCGGAGCGCTAGTTCCTAAGTTACGAGTGTTACGTGCCACGACATGAGGCACGACATTGCGTAGGACTCAGGATTAATCTCGACCAGCCCTTCAACGTGCGCCTAAATCTATGCGCTCGGGTAGTATTCTTGCATTTCGCTCGAGTCGATACGAGGTCGCCGTGGTCCGGGATTCGAACCCGCGCCCAAGAGCTCAGCAGCGCCACTCTTTAGCTGCTAAACTACCGCGGCGGGTTTCTGTAAGCTATAGACAAAAGAAAAAGCAAATGTCGCGCAGTTTGAAAGGTTTGCTTCAACAATGTGACTGTATTCGGTTACGATCCAACAATAAGTACAAGCTTCAACCGCAGAATCGCGGCGCGCTTGTCAGTCACCCACGTGAAAGAGTCGTGCAAGCTGGTTTCCTTTCGAAGCGCAGGTATCTTTTTCTGTGCTAATGTAAATACCCCGGGTATCAAAAACTGAAGGTTCTTCGTCCTAGCGAAAATATGGCCTTTGGCTCAGCAGTGATTTCCGAATCTCTGACGAAATTTGCCAGGATGTTAAAGGTTTTCGGCTTGAAACTTGAACACTTGTCTGCATGGGAACACCGACTGTCTGGAACACGCGAAAACTGCTTGACGTCGCGGGAATGGAACAAATGTGATTGGGTGGAATGTCTATGCAAATTTTCTCTCGGTGGGACAGTGATGGCTGTGCAGGTGGAGCTTGTGCTTATTCTTAGATTGTAACGAACTATAGTCTACATCCATTTAATTCTGTATAGTTTCACGAGGATGCACGACATGGGATGCCTGGCTGAGAGCCACGCCTCCTTACACAGATGTAGCGTATGCGAAGATATGTAGTAATTTGGTTAAACGTAAAATAATTAGCTACCCTCTACATGCAAAACAAATGAGCAGGTTAATCAACCACTAGTCTGTACCCGGAGCGCAATCAAAAAATTTATTTTTCGAGAGGGGGGTATGTTCGTGCGTGTCTGCGTATGTGCGCGCGTATATATACACACGCAGTGTAAACATTTCTGAACAGAGAGGTGGAATTCCCCAAATCACTAGCGTAGCCAGGGGGTTGGGGTGGTCCAAGTCCCCCCCTCCTCCCGAATTTTTTCGATTTTGCACGTATATATGTACACGCACGCACGAACATACATAAAGTATGGTTGAAACCGCCCCTCCGAAAAAAAAATCCCGGCTACGCCCCTACACACACACACAAAAAAAAAAAAAGAAAGAAAAGCATTTCGGCCGGCCTCATCAACTGTTTGCCAGGCAGAACGACGCCATGTATTCACTTACGGTGTCAGTTGCTAATATTTCGAACGCTTTACCAGCTACTGCCCATGGCATGCGACCGCGTACTTCTTATATACTGCAGAATGCTGCACAGTATTGGCAATACGCTTATTGCCTGCTCATATAGTTCGGTGCATTTCTGCGGGGCGTACGGCATCCGGTTTGCGCAGAGGCGTTTTTCAACCGTGCCAGTATACATGTGCGCGGCATGTGCATCTGCTCTTCTCGGGAGGGATGAAGTGATTTCAGTCAGCGACCTTCCCAGATGGCGAGCGCAATAACGGAGAGAGATACGGCTTTTTCGGCTACATGATATGGCGATGGCTCGGCTCTCGTAAAGCGTGATTCACACTTGTAAGCGTTATTGCTCATTATAAGGTTGGTGGTTAATCATCACACCCCGTGGGGCATATGAAATGTTCGTTCCAAAGAAACTCACCGGGTTCCTTACGTATTGTTATAAGGTGACGCGAAGACGAAAACCATCCGGTATGGACAGCGAGTGACTGAGCTAAAGCAGACGCTTTTCGACCTAAGCGTACACTCGGCCTTGCTCTGCGGCGCGACAGCTCACGGCAGTTGCGGGCTCTGACGTGGTGTGCCCAGGAACATGCGCGGCTATGCTGACATACTTTGCACGAGTGACAGCGTTGAAAGGTGCGCTTGTTTAACCGAAGAAGCACGCTCCCTCAGGGCGCTTTCGGCATCTCGATTCCAAAAGATGACGCGTTTCGACTGATAGCACGCGCTTAGTTATCAGTCGAAGCGCGTGAAGGGGAAATAAACTTTATTTGGTCCTGGAGAACCTCGATCAAACACCCCCCGAAGGGGGGGCCGGCCGCAGTTGCTGGCCGCGCCCACGCCGGTACTGGAAGACCGTGGCCCTCCGCCCGTTCGCAGGCCTCCTGGACTGCCGAGCATCTTTTAGAATCGAGATGCCGAAAGCGCCCTGAGGGAGCGTGCATCTTCGGTTAAAAGAGCGCACCTTTCAACACTGTCACTCGTGCAAAGTATGTCAGCATGTCTGTTAGGCCGCGCATGCTCCTGGGCGCACCACGTCAGAGCCCGCAACCGCCGCGAGGTGTGGCGCCGGACGCGGCTGTACACTTGCGACTAACTTCGCCGCGCGACCGGTGCCGGTCGCAGGTGTGAACGAACTCTCTTTTGGAGAGTCGCGCCTCGAAAGAAAAGTTAACGTGTCTCTTCAAAGGGAGTTATGCATGCGGCGAGTCAGAAGCCGCCAAAAAGCGGTAATCTTTTTTTTTGTTCTTTTTTAAGAGCGAAGCCCTTAAAGCTCGAGGTAAAACATCGGGTGTTCGCGAAAAACCCTCCGCGCCGTTGCTTATCAGCCGCGCCCGCCGACGGAGACAGTCCGCGCAGCCGCCGCGCCGAGTTTGCCCGTCGTGCGAGTCGAGTGCCCTCGCTTCTACTGGGGGTGCCACAGCCAGCTTTGCACGTTAGTTTCTGGCGCTGGAGTTTGGACATTCTCGCATGGCCTGTCACAGGCTGTGGTTCGACTCTGCTCTGTCTACGCCAAGGAAATACCCAGCATCAGCCAAGAAGGCCACGTTAAGCGCCTAAGATCAACCAGCTTCGCTGGTTCTTAATTATTACACGACTATAGCGTAAACTTCTCCCTTCTTTTTTCTAAGAGCGAAGGAAGTGATTATTCCGGGTCGATCGCGGCGCAGCCTTTCACCTGACTTCGACGTGCTTCGAGAGGCCAGGAATTTTCTGCTGGATTTCATGACGGCGCGAGGGCCTATGTCATTCGTACGTCGTCTTTGCTGTTCCCTCACGTCTCCCTCGCACGGAGGTTCGCTCGTCGCTGTCGTCCCGCCACTTTCGCGTCTGCGCGGCCGCGCCAAGCACAAACGCGCTGTGATGAGAGAAAAGCTGGCAGCATTCAGGGAGCGTGTCACGCGTGCTTGCCAAGCGGCCTCGGCTGTGCTCCTTCCTCCTCGGCAGGCCCGCGCATGCTCCCGAAAGGCTCGCGAGTGCTGCCTGCCCGAGGCCTCCTCAAGCGAGGCAGCGCGTCTGCACTGCGAACCGTCAGCCAGCGGTTGTGTAACTCGCTTGTCAGCTCGTTACGCAGTGACGCGCGATGAGCCCGATTGATCCTCGCGGCGAGTTTGGTGCCCGAGTTGTGGGAAACCCTTCGTAAATGAGCCCGTTTATAAACGCGGGGATGACGTCGGCGGCAAGGAATGCCATTCGGGGAACGCGAGGAGGTTGGCTCATTTCGACAGAGAAAGGGGGGGGACGTGTTACAGATTGCGCGGCCTCCTGCATCGTTTGATTGTTCCGCCAAGGTTAGGGCTATTTCTAGCCGGGCAGAAGCCATGACGTGCCCTTCCATCTTTGCAAGTAGGAAGGGGGGAGTTATATTTGTAACGTGTTGCAAGTTGCCGCGCATCGCAAACTTGCGCTTCCTCTTCCTCGGAATTTTACCTTCTTAATGTTACAAAAATTACGTTTGATTAGTACAACGCGACCGCGCATAAGAAGGAAACCCAAGGTGACAACCCCAAGGGCAAACGAAGAAAGAAACGAATGGAGGCTGTCGTTTGGGAGATGCACAGCTTCGCACTAGTTGCAGCGCAGTCAATAATACTACTTAGCAGTCATAGGGGAAGATCCATCGCGCTCTCACGAACGTGCCCGCGCGGGGTGCGCTTTGACGAGCGTTCGGCTGCTCCATTCGTTTGGCCGGTGCTGGGCAAACACACTGCTGCTAAACGCATGTGTACAAACCAAGCCGTGGCGCATCTGAGTACAGTAAAGGCCTAATCAATCTGATACCTTCTACCTGGTTGAATAAAACGTACACTCGCCAACTAAAAAGGAACACAAAAAACAGAATCGACGTTTCGGCGCCCAATACGGGTGCCTTGTTCACAATGAACCTCTTCCGCGACAAACGACAGTGTCTTTCGCTCCTACAGGTCCTTCGCCTATTACAACTGATTTCGCTTGGCGTCGTGGTTGCGCAGATATATATGCCAATCATTTGTTGGCCCTATATCGTTCAATCTGTGTTTTGACAAAGCCCACGTCGATTAATTGTGTCAGTAGCCGCGCTGTTTGTTGTTGCGAAAGGTTCCACTTCGGTCTGTATTGGCTTGTCATATACCTGTTTCCTTGACGAAGTTCTATATAGCATTCAATGTGCACTGGCATTGACATAACTGCGGCTGCGGAAGTGAACTCCAATCATAACGAATAAATTAATAATAATAGCTACCAAAAGCTGTCGGAAACACTAAAAAACGCTAGGTACCCAAGCGACGTGAGTTACTTGGCGAACAGAGCTTGCAGTAAACTGGCACGTTTAATAAGAGGGAGAAGCCAAGCAACAAGAAGATAGTAAATAACTTGAGGGCGCTTAAGCTTAGCATTTAAATGGCCCCTAAATTACAGCACTGAGTTCAAAGGCGAGACAGCAGTTTCTTCCTCGCCTTCACTACCCTTTCTACAAGCGCTATCTCCTCCTCGCCACTACTTTCTTCATAAAACACGTGGAATGTCAGCACTAAGCGTTGAGCCAGTCAGGATTTCGCGCTTTTCGACTACACGCTGCTGTCTCCGCTTGCGCAGTCACAAATGCAGAAAGCGAAGTGAAATCAGTTTATCGCGCACGATAGTCGTGCGAGACAAGGCAGAACGGGCATGCGACTCCGTGGCACAGCAGGGTAGGAGACAATTCACAACAGATATATCTCGCATTTCGACCAATCGAGAGCGTATTTCGTCCTGACGTCACGTGAGCAAACTGCTGGCGTCTCGAATTGTGCCGCAAAGATGAGAAACGTTTTGGGGGGCCCTTTCAGAGTGGATCGCGCTAGCGTTTCGGCTCCCGTTGGCATGGTCTCCTCGGTTCGCGGTGGACACCTCAGCCGCACCACGAGGAAAGGAGCGCACGTACGCGCAACATGTCCCGTTGTGAACGCTCCCAGGAGGCCTTCTGCAAGTATACAGTTTCGAAGTACCCACCATTTTTGAATTAGCGAAGTGCCCACTACGCGTCAGTTAAGGCTGATGCTGTGGCGGATGATGAGGATGAATTATGTCTGGGCCCTTTGTGAAGGGTGGACAGCTTTACATGTTACGCAATTCACATGGTGTGATGCCTGGTGCAATTCTGCGCTTATGCTCGCGTCCCAGAAAATCTGACGCCGGATGTCGGTGGTGTTGGGTGTGAGCGAAAAATTGCGATGGCTGTAAATAATAAAAACGGGAGGAGGAGGACAAAAGCCTTCGTACAAAACCAAGGAAAATGGTTTCCTCGATTGCGGGAGGCAGCGACGGCCCGGAGCCCCTGTTCCTTGGCGGCTGCCTCTGCCCCCCGCCCGGTGAGCCAGACCTGCTTGTAAGGGTCGGAGGTTCGGGCCGGAATTGAACCATGGCATTCTGCATGGCAAGTAGGTGTTGTCTCGAACACCTGCTCGCGTTAACACATGTAATATTGCATGGCAGAGCGTAGAATCGTGCCAGGCGTCGCACCATGTTAATTGCGAATCGGGTGGGTGATTTTTGAAGGCCCACCTATTACAAAGCACTCAGTCATAATCATCATCATAGCGGCAGCATCAACGAAATGTGCAGCCGCGTAGGTGGCGTTTTGCCTTGCGGCTGCGTAGATGGCGTAGTTAGCGAAATGAACAATGGCGTAGTGGGCGCTGTACTTCCAGTAAGCATTGTGCGATAACGGCCATTTTTACGCAAATGAGAAGACGATGCGAACTGGGCCTCATTACGCTTTCGCGTTGCACTCTTGAAGATGAAGCTCAAGCGCCCTCCAAGTATTTTACGCTTGATACCCAAAGATGGCTCCCCACCAGCTAACTCCAATTCACGATCTCGTTCGGACATAACAGGAATCGAGAAACAAACTATCAGCGAGATGTTACAAAATGAAACAACTTGTAGCGCTATGTTGCCATAACATGCCAGCAACGTTCTTAATGAATGAATGCAATTTCGAGGACGGCTTTGGGCCCGTCAGGTGAAAAACAGCTGTGTATGTGTGTGTGTGTGGGTTGGGGGGGGGGGCGGGGGGTATCCTTGGGTGGACAGCCACTTGACGTCATTCTTTGTTCCTTCGGCATATCATTCAATTATGCCACTTCTGTATGCGCTGATCGAGCCCTCCCACACCGCTTGAAAGAGGTTACTTTGACTATCGTATCACCGTATCGCCGTACCGGCCGAAACATCTTTCGGTGATTCGTTATTTTAGATTGCATCACATCTCGTAAGGTTGTCATCAGTATCGAAGCATGTGCCAACAGCGAACCTTGTCCGTCATGAATGTCTGCAATCTTTACTTAGAGTATGTTTATTCTTCCCTCTTCTTTCTTTCTTTTTTCTTTTTTAAGGGGGAGCTCTTAAAGTTCGAGTTAAAACGACCGCCGTCTGCAAAAAAGAAAAAAGAAATCTCCGCGCTGTTGCCTAGCAACTGCTGTTGCCTAGCAATAACAAAGCCACGGACCACCTGGGTTTAAGGGGAGATGCGAGTCGAAAAACGCGTTTTTTTTTTTCAAAAAATACATATTTTCGTATTTATTTGCTTTCACAAGTCCAGTTTCTCTACTTTCACGACAGAAAAACTGAAGATTGTAATTAAACTCGAAGTCGGTCAAAATCGCTTTTAAAGAGCACAAGGTGGCTACTAAAAATCTAAGATGTCCTGATTGTCTAGAGTCCCCTGGAAATTGTCACCTGGCTGCTTGCCATTGCATTTCTCATGAGAGGTTCACTAAAGTCACACGCTCAAAATAACCATGATTGCCCAGCTCTCACGATGGAATAAATCATCTTAAATGACAAATCTTTTCGCATAGATGAGTTTTCACTTATACCTTTAAAATGCGTTTTTCTCAAGACACAATTCTGGGCAACTTCATGAGTTTTTACATCATGTTTTTGGTACTTCTGATAGCCAGATCGGGATGAAATTTTGCCCACATATTTCTTAACATGCGCAGAGTGCAAGTATCTACTTTAAAACTTGATATGGCCTAATATAATTATTACAAACCTAAAATAAGCAATTAGTATGGTCTGAGCATTTCAAGACTTCTCACATTACAATTTTTCTTGTCCATTAAAATGTATTATACGCGCTTTCTTGATAGTTATTTGCATTCTACAGATAATGTGGAGCAATATGAGCCAATAATGGCTCAGAACGATAGACATTTACTGACAAAAGAGTCGTCTACAAAAAGAACTGTATTTTACACATTGTCGTGGCACAATACGAAAAATCCACAACTTACTATAAAACTAAGTACATATTTGAAATCAGCATTAAATCTTATATATACAGCAAAAATTTCACTGCCTTAGGCTACAAATTAACGCAACTTTTTTTTCCGAATCGCATCTCCCCTTAACCTCGCCTAGCCGTGCATGCGCCGAGAAACAGCCGCCGCCAAGCCGCGCCCACCGACGGAGACAGTCCGCGCAGCCGCCGCGCCTAGTTTGCCCGGCATGTCACGAGGCGAATACGAGCGACGAAAGGCCCGCGCTTCTACCGGGGGTGCTTCAGCCATGTTGGTTTCTGGCGCTAGAGTTTGGATATTCATGCAAGGTCCGTGACAGGCTGTGGTTCGACTCTACTCTGTCTATGCCAAAGAAAGACCCAGCATGAGCCAAGAAGGCCACGTTAAGCCCCTAAGATCGACCAGCTTTGCTGTTTCTTAAGCTTTACACGGCTAATGTAAACTTCACGTTTTAGGAGCGAAGCTCCTTAGGCTCGCACGATGTCCGTAGTCGCCGTCGTCGTCCTAGGTCGCCGTCGGAACAGCTGCGGCGCCGCTCCGAAACCCTCTCTCAGCAAGCGTATAGATCAAGGTCATGACGTCATGCGCAGAACCGCTCGCGAAGCGCACGCAGCGCGCATACCCACCACGCGCAGGTGTTGCGCCGGCGCCGCTCGTACCTATACTCCGTTTCATACATCAGTTGCAACGCTGTGGAAGCTAGCGAGACTTCTTGCAGTACATGCGCTCGCACCAAGAAATAGTTCAAGGATTTTACTACCAGTGATGGGTTTTTTTCTGTTCGTTTCAGACTGAGTGATAAATTTCGATCCTTTGTGCCTGAGAAATAAAGAAACCCTATCATTTATATGGTTGTCAATAGGTTGTTCAGGATCGCTGAGCGTCCCTGTTTTTTTCGTATCGTGGCCTCCGCGATTAGTTCCGTCAGCGCGCAGCTGGAGCCCATCGCGGAGGCCAGCCTGAGGCGCGCGGAGTTATACATTTTGCTGACCGAACTATTTGCGTAGCTTCCGCAGCGTTGCACCTGATGTATGAAACGGAGCGCGCCTACAAGCCGTGTACAGCGCGCTGCATTGCTCGCAAGCCGCTCGTACTTAGACCGTGCAGCGCTAGCGCATCGATCAATGGCGCTACACTTAGTAAAATAAAATGACGCAGACTGGCTTCCAAGGAGCTTCGCTCCATCATCAGAATTCACTTCGTGGCAGTAATTTTTTTAGATGCGTGCCGCTCACTGGTTGTTACCGTAAGCGTTTATGAAGCGTGTTGTATAATAGGGGACACTGCCATGCGCCTAGGTAAACGAAAGGAACAAGATGGAGAGAAGAAAAACGCGTATCACCCAAGCACCTCGTGCGCTGTCTTTATGAGTAGTGCTTTCTCATTTTCGCCCTGAAAACACCGCACCGACGCACAGTTGGCGACTCGGCGCTTGACAACGGTTGGTCTCATCGCCGAAGTTCAACTACGCCGTCCTCGGAGCTCTCGACATGGCTGGCCCTTCGCCTTCCCGCAGTCAAATCAAATGAAAAAAACTTTATTCCAGTGTACAACGAACGCCGCATACTGAGGAAATCAGGCTAAAGGTGTGTCAATACACCTGGCGAGGGCCCAACTTCCCTTCGGTAGTTCAAGCGCACGTTGCAGCATGAATTTCACGCGGGTGTTGGACAGTGACGATACAATATTCTACAACGTTATACAATGTGTCAGTTACCCAGTGTGTGAAGTCACTGCGTCGACTCGAAGCATGTCTCATGCTAAACGCAACAATAACAAATACAAAATAAAGTACATCTCTACCAGTCACATGTACATAACAGTAGTTTAAGACATCTGTTTGTTAGACATAAAAGACATGACACAATTACCTAATTAAGGAGACAGGACCATATTATAGAGGATTTTGCAATTTCTGCTGATAGCAAACTGTAGCATATTTGAAGGAATAAGCTTTCTCAATACGCCTCGGGTCCCGAATATTTAGAGCGTGCACCCAAGCGAGCTTTTCGCTCACTGGCGTATTTTTGACGCTGTCTGTGGTTTAAAGCGAGAAGGCCCCGCCCGTCTGTCGAGAACGCCTGCAGCCTGTCAAGGTGCGGGGGCAACGGTCGGACACGAGTGCCCCACTTGGAGTCCGTGCCTGGGCGTAAAAATAAAGCCTTTTTGCGCTCGGAACTCGGTCCCGATACGCCAAAGATAAACCGATACGAGCGCGGTCGGTGGCCCGGCGAAGAGGAACCGTGTTTGACACGCAAAGCCCGCGCGACAGGAAAAAAGGAAGTTTTTCTTTTCTGCGCCTTCTTTTGGACTCTCGTAACTTTACTCTCAGGCGTCGAGGAGCGCGCGTGCCTGGAGTGACTCGGCGCTGGCTCGGGTCCAGGAGAGATGCCGTCAGCCGCTCTCCTCCAGGCAGGGATGCCCCCCTTGAGCCACTCGCTGTTCTCAACGCAGCTTTGCTGCCTTGAATACCTGACTCCGGGAGCAGTACTCCACTCGTCAGGAAATGCTTCCGCAAGCTGCTGTAAACTCGCAAATCGGACCACGCGTAGCGGAGGTGGGGGGGGGGGGGGGAGGGGGGCGATTCCACCTCCCCCCCAAGCCTGTGTCAGCACCCCCCACACCCTCCCTTCAGTGCTTGTCGTCCACCTACTATCCCCGATTAGGACAAATGTGTGGGACCACCGTGAGCACAAATTAACAGTATTTATGCTGTGATGGGGTTCTTGTGATGATAGCAACTAATATAAAGAAAGGTCAGGACCCCCCCCCCCCCCCCCCCCCAAAAAAAAAAAAAATGAGTGGCTGGATCCGCCCCTGCCCACGCAACGAGTGTGTCGTCGTCGCAGCCGTCAAAACACCACCCCGCAGCGTTTGTCAGCTGACCTATCTCTTTGCGATATGCCGGCCGGCTGCTCTTGTCGCAAGTCCCGAAGCCAGCACATTGCCAGAGCTTCCTTTAGTAACAATTTGTGGGGTTTTGTGCGTGAAAAGCGTGAGATGATTATGAGGCACGCTGCAGGGGAGGGCTCCGGTTAATTTCGACCACCTGGGGTTCTTTAACGTGCTTTGAGATCGCACAGGGCACGGGCCTCCGGCGTTTCACCTCCGTGGTAATGCGGCGCTTTAAAGTACATCGGTAATATTCAAATCGACTGATTTGAATATTACCGATGTACTTTTAACGTTTCTTTTAACGTTTTGGAGCTTACCAGAGACATACCTGATTGCTCTAGACGGTGCACCATAATGGCCTTTGCCATTCACGTAAGAGACCTTAAACGCATGAACATAAATAAATAAATAAATAAATAAATAAATAAATAGTCATATAACGATAACAGTATGTGACATGACATCTCAAACCTCAGGTGACAGAGCGTGATGCGCATATTAAATCATACAGCATTCCAGGATAGTAAAAAGAAGAAAACAAAATAATAACAAAAAGTAACATGCGGCATTAAAACGCTCAGAATACGCAACAGCAATCTACATGAGGAAACCGTCGCAGAACTTTGGCCTTTGCATTGCGGGCCAGGTGTCCTTCCATTGATGCCCGATGGAGGGTTGTTCCATTTATGAATTGATAATGGCGCTTTGGAAAGCTTTGCTTTTTATGTGTTCTAGAACTAGACTGAAGAACCTACACTTTGTCGTAACAGAGACCACATTCCTGATTCACAAAGCTTTTCATTCGACTGGCGAATTGGCTGCATTCCAGCACCTTATGCGGCGGTAGCATCTCGCTCATGCCTCCGTTGATGGCGAGGCCCTCGATGGGATCGCAGGAGCCCCTCTCCAGGACTCTCGTAAAGTTTGTCATACTGACCGGCCGACCGACCGACCGACCGACCGACCGACCGACCGACCGACCGACCGACCGACCGACCGACCGACCGACCGACCGACCGACCGACCGACTGACTGACTGACTGACTGACTCAATGACAAATCGAATGACTGACTCCATGACAAATTGAATGACTGACTGTCTGACTCAATGACTGACTAAATGACTGAACGGGCCGGAGAGCTTCGCTGATGATAAGTCCGCATCAGAATTGCCTCAAGTTCGCTCTGACGAATATTTTAAAGCTTAAGACATTTTTGCATCGAGAATTCATCTTAACAGCAAGTCAACAGTGCTATCATATAGCCATTATTTTAAGTGAACTGTCGCTATTGACTCGCTGTTCGGACGATTCTTGTTTTCCGTGTCGTCTTTCCTTTGCGCATACTAATGCAATAAAGTATTGCGCTGTGTTTGTAGCCTGTTTTGTCCTTCGCACTGCTTCTGGATTAACTGTGGATAACCAACGAAAAATCCGTAAACAGGGGTTGTGTGCTCGAGCCGACGTAGCGACAAGTGGACTCGTCTTGTTCATTATTCTAGCCCCAGGGGCGTAGCCAGAAATTGTTTTCGGGGGGGGGGGGGGGGGGGGGCACCACCTTGATTTCGGGGGTGGCACCTCATTGAAATGGTCATTTTTCGCTCTGTATGCCATGGCGAAAAAAAATTTCGGGGGGGGGGGGGGGGGGGGCACGTGCTCGGTGTGCCACCCCCTGGCTACGCCACTGTCTAGCCCTGAAGAAGACAAGTCCACTTGTCGAAACTTCGGCTCGAGCACGCAACTCCCGTTTGCGGATTTTTCATCTCAAGCTTTCACCTTCCCCCCGCAGGGGCGTCTGCGCAAGCAGGCGTTTGGTGTGTGGCGACACCACGGACCCGAGCTAACGGGGGGGGGTTTCAACCTCCTCCCACGCCTAGCCGTGCGTGGCTGAGCCGTGTCCGGGGAAAAGGGGATCCTGGGGGTTGAGCCGACGCCGGGTGATTGGACCTTTAAGGCCCCCCGGCGGAGGCAACACACCCCTTTGGCCTCGGCTTCACGTAGACGGCACCCCTGGGCTGACCCACCCAGGGGAAATCGGCAGTCGCCTTTTCCTGTCTCTCTCTCCCCTCACCTTCGTCTTTCTCTCTCTTTCAATCTTTCCTGTCTTCTCCTCTTTCCATTTACTTCTAGTTTTCCTGGCGGCGAGGGTTAACCTTGTGTATCATATCCAGTCTTGGGTATGTATATTAGGTTATAGTGACAGCGTACGACTGGCGTCGTGCAGGCTTGTTCACAAGTCCAGCCGCGTCCCCTTGTTGGGCTCCGTGGTGGGCGGTCGGCGCTGTTGCCGAACACACAAATTTTTTTATGGCTTCTCAAGTATCCACCACTATTGATCGGTCTCGTAAAAGAGGCCGCACCGAGGAAACTTTTCACTTCTCCACACAGAATACAGCAACGTTCCCAAAGTACCACGTCATTCACAGTGAAAACACACCCGCAAGAAAGCTGTCCCCATTTTTGGTGGCCAAATGCATCAAAGATAAGATCGGACCGACGTACAAAGCCTCAAAAATGTCAAGCGGTGACATCCTACTCGAACTAACTGAAAAAGAACAAGTGCCGAAACTATCCGAATTATCCAGTATTGGTGAAGCAACAGTCACAATTTCTGTCCACAGGTCCCTGAACACCAGCAGGGGAGTAATATCCGAAGACGACTTCTTGAGCCTAAGTGACGAAGAGCTCCTTGAGGGTTTTCAAGACCAAGGAGTGATAAAAGTTCAAAGAATAGTCATCCGCCGCAACGACCAGGAAATCCCCACAAAACATGTCATACTTACCTTTGGTACAAGTGAAATGCCCACCTCTCTTGTGGCTGGGTATGTGAAAATCAATGTCAGACCGTACATCCCCAACCCCAGACGCTGTTTTAAATGCCAAAGATTCGGTCACGCATCCCACACATGCAGAGGAAAGGAAACATGCGCCAAATGCAGCGCCAACGATCACACTTCCGAAAATTGCACTTCATCGCCACTTTGCGTCAACTGTAAGGGAGATCACCCAGCGTATTCCCGGTCATGCCCATTCTGGAAAAATGAAAAAGAAATCATAGCTTTAACCATCAATGAAAAGATATCGTTTTACGAAGCGCGGAAACGGTTATCTCACCTTTTCCAGAGAAGTTACGCCGATGTGACGCAGTCGGGGGGCAGCGTCACAAAGGCCTGAAATGTCCTCCGGGTCCACACAAAGTGGTCCGGTTGCAACTCCTTCCGCCCCCTTGATGGAAGCAGCGTCTGCTGCTCCATCCACCTCAAAGGGCCCGCAGACTCCGGTCTCGCTGGGCCCTAAAATCAATCGAACGCCAAGGCCTGAGACTCGCGTCTCAGCGCCGAGCTCTCGATCTTCCAGCGCCTCTGGCAAGGCGATGGAGGTCGATCCGAAGACCTCGGTGTCAACGACACCGAAGGACAAGCGCTCCCTGGAGCGCGCCAAACAGGAAAAGGTACCAATAACCATGAAAAGCAAGCGATAACCAAAATGGTTATCGCATTCGTCTGTAGTCTCAGTTCTTAATAATGTCACCTATCATACTTAGTTTTATCCGAACAATCCCCACAAGTACATTTGCTTAATTTTACTTCATCATGGCTTTTATCGTACATTGGAATTGTAGAGGTTTAATTCATAATTTAGGTGACATAAAGGACATCATCAACAAGTTCTCACCAGTGGCTTTTTGCCTCCAAGAGACTAATCTTGGTGCAAAACATGACCATTTCCTAAAGGGCTTTACAGTTGCCCGAAAGGACCGCGAACATTGCAACCGTCTTTCGGGAGGAGTAGCCATAGTTGTGCAGGGCAGCATTCCCACGCGAGATGTCCAAATGAACACATCTTTCGAGGCCGTAGCCGTCACCAATTCTATCATACAAAACCATCACCATCTGCTCGCTGTATATTCCACCGCACACCCTTTTCACCACTAAAAACTTAGAAAATCTAGTGGAACAGTTACCAAAACCATTTATTTTAGTAGGGGATTTTAATGCTCATTCTACCCTTTGGGGTAGCGACAAAACTGATGCAAGAGGGCAGATCGTTGAAGATTTCGTTTTATCAAACGATATCTGCCTTTTAAACTCGGGTGCTTTTACATATTTTTCGCCAACATCACGCACTTTTAGTTGTTTAGATCTCGCTCTCTGCTCACCAAGTCTGTTCACCGATTTTAAATGGGAAGTCCTTGGAAAATCATATGGTAGCGACCACCAACCCGCCATCATCGAACTCATGCCATCGTATCAAACACTCGCCACCAAGCCACGCCGGTGGAAATTGCAACTCGCAAACTGGCAGCTTTTTACGCATCACGCAAAGCTCGAGCACATTTTCTCACCCGAACTTTCTGTTCAGGAACTCAATAGAAAGTTCATTGACGCTATCATCTCAGCGGCGGAAAAAGGCGATACCCCAATCATCTGGCATTGTGCGCAAAAAGTTAAATCCTTGGTGGACAGATGAGTGCACCGAAGCCAAAAAACAGCAAAACAAGGCATGGGGAACTCTACGAAGGTACCCGACTTATAGCAACCTCATAAGTTTTAAACAGGCAAAAGCCAAAGCACGATACATCCGAAGGCAGGCAGAAAAGAGTTCTTGGCACAAATACATATCATCCATTAATAGTTCAGCCACATCTAAACATATCTGGGATCAGGTGAGGAAGTTCAGAGGAGAATACTCATCATACACAATACCACTGCTTACAAGTCCAGACACACAAACAACACTAGAAGACCAGGCCAACCTTTTAGGTGAACACTTTTACGATGTATCATGCTCAGCGAATTACACCGATGCATTCCTTAAGTACAAAGAAACGGCTGAAAAACAAAAACTCCCCACTGCTAGCGCCTCAGATGAATGTTACAACCATCCTCTCACACTACACGAATTAAATAGGGTACTTTCCGCCGGTAAAAAAACGGCAACAGGGCCTGACCGGGTACACTACACAATGTTGGCGCACCTGTCCCAAGCATCGGCGGAGGCTCTTCTCCAATTCTTCAACAAAATATGGGAATCCGGCATAATGCCTGAGGACTGGAAAAATGCGATAGTCATACCTCTCTTAAAACCTGGTAAACCCCCCAACATCCCCGAGCAACTACAGGCCGATTGCATTAACAAGTTGTCTGGCAAAAACATACGAGAGCATTATAAACATAAGACTCACCTTCATTCTTACATCAACACAGCTTATAGACTCACACCAGTGTGGATACAAAAAAGGCTGTTCTACCACTGACCATCTCGTCAGACTGGAACACGAAATACGAGATGCATTTCTACACAAACAGTACTGTCTCGCAGTTTTCTTCGACTTAGAGAAGGCATATGACACGACGTGGCGATACGGGATTCTTAGAGACCTTGCAGACATGGGGATTCGTGGAAGAATGCTAAACTGCTTATGTGATTTCCTTTCTAACAGAACATTTCAAGTACGTCTCGGCACAGTACTCTCTCGAGTATTTGTCCAAGAAAATGGCGTGCCACAAGGTTGCATTTTGAGTACAACACTCTTCATAGTCAAAATGAACTCCATCAACAAGGTCATACCTCCCACAGTCATGCACTCCGTATACGTTGACGATCTTCAGATCGCCTGTTGGGCCTCCAGCCTATCATCCTGTGAAAGGCAACTGCAAATAACAATCAATAAGCTTACGAAATGGGCTGGCCAAAACGGTTCTCGTTTCTCGGCACAAAAAACTATCGCAGTTCTTTTCACGCAAAAACGTGGATTGTACCCTGACCCTGCTCTTAAACTAAACAACACGGAAATTCCGGTAAAACAAGAATACAAATTCTTAGGAGTTACATTTGACCAAAAACTCAACTTCCTTTCCCATATAAACGCACTAAAAGTTAAGGCTAATAGAGCACTCAACCTTCTGAAGGTGTTATCCCATAAACACTGGGGTTCCGATCGACTCTGCCTGCTGCGCATCTACCGTTCCATCGTGCGCAGTATTTTAGATTATGGTTGTGTCATCTACGGATCGGCACGGGGGTCTTACATTCGGCGTCTTGACCCTGTGCACAATCTCGGCCTACGTCTATCTAGTGGTGCTTACCGAACATCACCTGTGCAAAGTCTATACGTAGAATGCAACGAGCCTTCTCTGTGTCATCGAAGAGCATTACTAACCTTGTCATATGTTTTAAGAATAAGGTCGTCACCTGAACACATCTGCTACGACATTGTCACAAAGTGTAATTCACGCTTACACTACATTAACAAACCAAACCTAATCAAACCACTTGTCCTGCGCTTCGAGGAACATTGCCACATTTATGCTATCCCTGAAGGAGCACTACACGTCGCTACTAAACCACCAAGACTGCCGCCATGGTTCGACCTGTCACAGCTTTGCGAATTTTCACTAAGCCGTTTCAACAAAAAAAGCACTCCACCAGAACACATAATTCAAGAATTCCATACACTTCAGCACGAATATAGGGATTACGAAGAATTTTACACAGATGGCTCAAAAACAGAAAACCATGTGGGTATTGGGATCGCGACAGCGGAAAGTGCAGTGTCTGTGAGAGTACCTCGTAGTTTTTCCATTTTTTCAGCTGAAGCTTATGCTTTGAGTGAAGCAGTGCGGAAAATCATCGCTGCCAAATACAAGAAAGCAATCATATACACCGACTCACTAAGCGCACTAAAAACACTACATATAAAATCCGAATGTGAGCCATTAGTGGGTGACATTTTAAACATGGTATATTTAAACAGCCAGGCAGTTTCCATCCGTTTCTGCTGGGTCCCAAGTCATGTTGGGATACCTGGAAACGAAAGAGCAGATAAATACGCTTCATTGGCAGCCCACAAAACAGTAGACAATGTGAAAATTCCCCTTAAAGACATCCAGAGAACAATTCGTCTAGCTCTACTAGCGAAATGGCAACAACAGTGGGACACATGCACGAATAACAAGCTCCACATGGTGAAACCCATACTCGGTGAATGGAAGACCGACCGTCACCAACAACGGTTTATCGAAGTTATATTATGCCGACTTCGCATTGGACACACACACTTGACACACAACTTTTTGCTCGCAAAGGAAGAACAACCAACATGTGAAAAATGCCAAGAACCGTTAACACTTATGCATATCCTAATCACATGTCCCAACATTGAAACACAGAGACAAAAACATTTCAGCAAACTATACAAACAACACGTACCTTTACACCCTGCTTTGTTTTTAGGAGATGACCCTATAGTACCTCTGCCTGACGTGCTAAGCTTCCTGAAAGAATGTAATTTGTTGAATAAGCTTTAAAAGTTCATCATTTCAGCGTCCATTCCTTAACGTCTTGTGTCTGGCGCAGCATAGCCTCAGCTGCTTTTGCGCCATAAAAAACCAAACTAACTAACTAACTTTCACCTTCCCCTTCCTGCCGTTTATGGATAACCAGAAGCACTTGTGTGCTTTTGGCAAGCTCTTGGTCTGACCTGGGCAGATGATGATTCGCCCAATTCCTTCGTCGTATTCTTGTAAGCTGTATGTCCACCACTCCCTTTTCTTTCTTTTTTTTTTTTTGCTATTTTGCCACGGGAGACGCTGTTGACGAGACGCGCCGAGTAGCGTTTCCTCGAAGAGTTGACGGCGAGCGCCAGCTCTTCGAAGGAGCGGGTACTAAACGAGCCGTGATTAGGCTAATTAAAAAAAAATGCGTTTCAAGAAGAGGGGTGATCGCTTCGCTGGAGCGTGAGACTGCTCCCCGACGCGGAGAGCTGCACCGTCAGGACTCGCGCCAGCGACTCGTCGCGGCTGCTGAGCTTCATGGCCTCGCGCCACTCGTGTTTATGCATGTTCCTCCCTGCGAGTGCAATGCGTCAGCGCCTTGTAACAAAGCCGGCCCTGAAGGCTTCGCGCGTGTTTGAGCTGGCCGTGTGCTTCGAGGCTAAGCGGTTCTCTTCGAGGCAACATCTTCGAGATCGGCTCGTAAGGTTTTCATGAACATCTGCTGGACTCCGCCGAAGAGAGGCCACTCTTCTATGCCGCTTATGACTTAGAGTCGCTTTCACCAAGTCTTTTTCGTTTCGTATAGGGATGGCCGACAACGCTCTTTGCGACGCCTGCGGTACCGAGGAGACTTTGCGGCATATCTTCTGCGACTGTCCTCGCTACGCTGTGCAGAGACGATCCCTCTCAATCGCTCTCGCTCGTCTTCGCAACAGAACGATGTCGCTAAAAACTATTCTCCAATGTCATCCCGAAAAGTACTGCAGAATTGGTAAAATTCCTAAGGACAACAGACTTGCGCGAGCGGCTGTAGACTCTTAATGATAACGTATACTGCACAAGACTGACGCTATGCGCTGTGCCGTTATGTGTGTGCTCCCTCTCTCTCTACTGTTCCTTCAATCTCCCTTCCCCCCTGTGCAGGGTAGCATAGCATAACTGGTTGACATCCCTGCCTGTCCTCTCTATCTTGTTTTCCTTCCTTCTGCTGCTGTTAACGGATGTCACTGAGAGACCGCGGATGAATGCAAGCTATATTTTTTGCGGAGACGCTAGACGTGGATCTTGTGTAGCCGGCTGACTTGTATCTGTCGCGTCTCTTTCTTCTCCGTAATGAGAGGAAGTGCTGTTCGCTGATGCTTGGAGACGTTGACTACGTAGCAAATGATTGACGACCGAAAGATCTTTACGGGAGGATAGGGGAGAAGACAGAGAGAGATGAAAAAGAAATAATAAATGTATTGCTGAAACACTTTTTTACGATATGTGAGCGTATCGACTACCGAGCTACAAAATTAATGAATAGTTACTTGATTGCTGGTGCCTGAAAAAAAAAAAAGAAGTCTCCAGCAGGTGCTGTTTAAAAAAAAAAGAAAAAAAAAACAACGAAAAAAGAAAAAACGCCGCATGCTCACGTCGTTTTGCAGAATCTCAACCCCGTATTAACGTGATAGCGTTTGGCAACCATTGTCGCAGCTAATGCGGCGTTGGCGTCGGTGGCTTGTCTCTGAGCGTCGAATAGCCGATTGATGCAAAGAATAAAAATCGGGATTCTTGCTGGAATGGAACCCACGCATTCTGCTTGGCAGTCGAGAATTCCTCCACACAGCCGTGCTAGTGCCTGAAGTTGCTTCGCAAAGAGAGCCGATACAGGTGACATGTCGGGTGATGAGTCACGTCAGCACATGTAATATTGCGTGCCAGTAGCGTAGAATCGCACCAGATGTATAGAGAGAAATGATTCAATGAAAAGCTGGAGATGTTTGCCCGGCTATTCACCTGACATGCTGCTCTACGTGCTGGGCGATGATTGTGATACATACAGTGATAAACACAAAACGCGCACAACCACACACACGTAGACTACACTATCAGGCGTCTCACTATGTGAATCGCATTACGAGTGAGTGTTTTAAAGCTGTCCACCCATTACGATGGGTTCATCCCTAATTAGTTATAATCTTAATCATCGGTCACATCAACAACAAAGTCTGCAGCTACGTACAGACGCGTAGTGAGCCCTTCACCACTTGGAAAAATGGCGAATTATGGTGTAGTGGGTACTTCGCAGCAGTAATTGCAGCGGGCGCCCCAGGAGAGTTAGCGCTGGCCAATTATCACGCGCACGGACGTTCGTTCCCTCACGGCTCGGTTGGAACAGTCCACCGAGAAGAGAATCATGGTAAGCGAATGGGAAAGCGACGGGAACAGGTCCAGATAGCGTTATCATATTTCCACTCTTAAGGGCGAATCATTGAATAGCGTCCTCCAAAGTGTTTAGACACAATATTAATGAGCAGGACAATGATGCCAAGGGAAGTATAAGGGACGGTTATTAATATCATTTGTAATGTAAATGTGAATTAAAATTACTGCTAATAACATTCACTGTTTATTCCTTGACATCATTGTCTGTTAGTTCACATTACTATTGTGTCTAAGAAGCAAAGACGATCCCTTAAATTTCCACTTCTTTCCTTCCTCCTAGGTGTTTTGGTATTTCTCAAATGCCAACAAAAGAATTTTTCATAAGGTAATTAGAAGAACCCTGGCGCAATATGAGATTTTTAAGGGTCACACACTTTAACATACCTCCAATTCTCTGAAAATTAAAATTCGGAGTAATATATTATCATCCGAGGGCACCAGAAAAATAGGTCAAATAGGAAAGGAGTCCTACTTTGTTTTTACTACACCGTCCCAGCGCATGCAACGTGGGCTATTACGTCACTGCTCTTTTAGGTCATCCATACCGTCCAAATTTAAACTCGACGCGATGTACAGTTCTTCCGTGTCACCGGAAAAACACGCGCATGCCTTTTATGCTGACTTCCTGTGGCGTAAGTCATGGGGGGGGTACAGGGGGGGTCTTGACACCACAGTGCTCAGACTGGGGGGCGGGGGGGGACACACCTTTTAAGTGACCCCCCCCCCCCCCCCCTTGAAACTTACTTTTTCAAACATCATATAACTGAATGGCTTGACAGTTAAGTATAGCTCGTTCAATGCCTGTTTTTAATGCCTGTTTTTCTTTTAGCGTGTACCGGTGTTCAATACCCCTCAGGTGTGTGAGATTACTGAAATCGTCACTGCCGCTTGATCGGTTTCAGAAAAATACTCAACAGAACAATGCAATTACGCGAGCCGGAAACCCATGTTTGCTTTTGAATTTGATTTCAACGTACAAGTTTAATTTTTATGTCAGTAAAAATAAAACAAACATTTATATAAGCAAAATGGCCGCCATGGCAAGATGTGCGCCCCCCCGTTGCGATTTTTCTGGATTTATACGCCACTACTCGCTTCTGTTCGTTTAGGCCCACTGACAATTTTTCCGTGAAAATAATAGAAAGCCACGAATACAAAAAAAAAGAAATCTAGTACGCGCGCGTTGTTGTGTCAATCATTTGGGATCAAGTACGCAGTGTTCTGAATTCACGTATGCGTTTCACAAGTGTTTGCGAAAGAGAGCAGCGGAAGGGCGTCGCTCGGTCGCTGACCTGACCTTGAACGCACCCCACCGTCGCGGTTCCAAAGGCTGCACCTGTATACAAGCGATTTGCAGAAGTAAAAGCATTCAAAACTTTTCTTGAAGATAGCGGCACTCGTGGCCGTTACTGACGTATTTCAGCTTTCTTTTGCTTTAACGTCACAGTGTATATTTATGTGAATGTTGACTATGTTTGTTTCGTAGGTGATGTTATACAGGGTGTCCCAAATATCACGCAGCACGATTCAGAAAAAGACGAACGTCGTTACGGGAAGCACACCTGGTGGATATTGTTCCCAGTACACTGTAGTAGCCACTGATATTTTTTTCGTTCATGAGGTTTAGTTAATTAGCCATAATTCTGTTTCTAACTCGACAAATACTCACCTAATCATTAAATGTGGGCTTATTTTTGCCCAGTCGCTTGTCGCGTTTTTTGGGCTTATTTGCATTTCCCCAGCAAATATAGCTATTTTATTGATCATCACGTTGACCAAGCACGTTAGTCGACGACTTTGAGTAGTTTAGTGTTAAACATTCCTTGGGGGAACCAACAAGTAACGTTCATCAGGCACTGGCATTCAACCGAATGGAGACAATGTTAAAAAATAAATATGTTCTTTCGTTCATAGTGGCGCATATTTTCACTTTATAAAATAAATAAAGGGATTTTTTTTACACCCCTTCGTATCTGAGTGACATGTTTTTTTTTTATATTATAATTTTAAATATTTTCACGAACGGGCTTCTTCGCGAAAGTCGCGCCGCGTTTTTGGGCTTCTTTTGTGATGATTATTTGCGTATTAGCTCGGTAGCATCTGGCAACTCTGGGTGGGGGGGGGGGGGGGGGTGCACACGAGCGCTGTCGGAGGACAGTGCCTTACAGAGTCGATCCCCTCAATAATGAAATCGCCGGGGGCAAGCTACCTTTTACACCGTGCGCCGGGGAAGCGATTTTCGTTCTTTCTCGGGAGAATTTCGTTGTCACGAAAATAAAAAAAATACGCGCACCAATTACTTCGCGCAACCAAACTTATTTAAAGAAGTCGCTGATCTTGCTCTGTTTCACGTTGCCTCGAAGAAGCTTGACCGCTCGAGCCTCGCAGCTCGAGAAGCTTCGCATATAGCTTCGTCGTCGTCGTGGGCGCCGAGGAAAGTGCGAGTGATGTCAAATTTATCAAGGAACTTGGCGCGAACTTGCTTGCCTTTCTTGCGTTTCGTTGCATTCCTCACTCTCGTCTACAATTTCAACGGCCGAACAACACTGCACGCAAGCAAAGCGCGGGAGATCTCGGCGTGCATGCGGAGAGACACGTGGGAGCACGCAGTGAGGCAATCTATACAGAGAGCATCTGTCGGTATGACGTCAGTTTGTCCCGACGTACTTGCCCCGACGTACTTGCCCAGCAGAGGCGTTAGTAAAAAGCTTTTCTCAGCAAAAAAAAAAAAAGAAATATTGTTGCTATCATAATCCAACCGAATGTAAACAGCAATGGTCGCACCGATACTTCTTGGCGGAAACGTAGGTGCCTGACTTGTCGAATGAGTGGTGTGGCTATTTTCGAACTTCTGGGTTCCCAACTAGCTCACGGGTTGATAAAAAAAATGTTGCGCATCACTACCTGAAACTTTAGTTATTGCGGGAGTGCTATTTGAAATCTCTTCGCTGTCGAGAGGGGGGCAAATGCACTGAACTCCGTGAACGTTTGCCAGGGACGCCAGATTTCTTCGTGTCCGCGAGAATTTCGTTCTCGAGGGTTTCAACTGTAGTGACTCTCACTACCGGTCGACATTCGTAACCCCCAATTAACACGGAATCTTCGTTTTAAGCAAACAACCGCCGGACCACGTATCGTGTGTCACAGTGCTACAAGCCAGGCTTCTTCGCAAGAGTGTCCGACGGAGTGCTCTCAGCAGATCTCCTCCGTGAGCAAGGTGGGCTCTGCCACCGCGTCACGACTGATGGAGCGAAGCCGAACGCGGCGTTCGTGCTGAGGCTAGCGGCGAAACCGACTGCCCGCGTGCCTGGTCCGCAGCTGTCACTTGTGGCACGTTAAAAGAGTGCAGTGTGATGACAGGTTGGTGAGTTGGTACATTTCGTAGCCGCGCAAAAGGGCAACAGACGGAGATAGTCGTCCCGCGGCGTTCTTCAACCATGCGTGCTGTTACATAGTGCAGTCGTACGCGGGTGTCACTCCACTGCATTTTCGCAAGTGAGTAAAGTGATTTCTGGCTAATTGGCTTGTGATGATGATGATTACGGCGTGGTGAGTATCTCGCAAACCGTACTTGCAGTAGGCGTCCTAGAAGGTTTACAACGGGCTCTGGCCGCTCCTCCAGCTTGTGCTGTGATTTATTATTTATTTGATTTTCATACACAGATACACAAGGACACAGAGAAAAGAGGGAGAGAGCAAGCTGGCAACTGCCACCTGGAGGGGCACAACGCCTGCTTACTCTTTCGGGAGGAGGGAAGAGATGGAGGAGAGGGAGATAGGAGGAGAGAAAGAGGAAAGTGTACGGCGTGTTCCACGCAGGCCTGGCATCTTTTTTTTTTTTTTTTGTCTCTTCCTCGTGTAAGAACAGGAGTTCACGCTCTAGTTTGGGTGAAATGAGTGCCGAATGAACAGGCCATTAGGCACACAAATGTCTAATGAAAAGTGGTTGTAGCGCGACGGTTTACTCTTATTGTGTGATCTCTTGATTTGTTGTAGCGCAAGCGAAAATGAGGACACAGAGAAAAGCCTGCACTGGCAACACACAGCTCTGACTTGCAACATTTCCAAGTCTTGCGCATGCGTGAGTTTTCTTTTTGTTCTGTTTTTCCACCACCTTTCTTTGTGTGTATATATTTTCTTATGATTCTGTGAAAATAAAGAGTTGTTAGTTAGCGCTTGTGTTGTCCCGTATCGTTCTTTCTTCGTCGATTTTGTTTCCGTGTAGCGCGCAAAAACGTTTACACTATGCACAACCAACTGGCCCCTACCCTGGCTCTTCCAAGTCTTACGCTGCACGCAACGTCAAGTCACAAAGGTGCATCGCATTTTAAGTATGCTATAGGCAGGGGCGTAGCCAGAAATTTTTTTCGGGGGGGGGGGGGCACCGCCTTGATTTCGGGAGGGGCACCTCCTTGAAATGGTCATTTTTCGCTCTGTATGCCATGGCGAAAAAAAATATTTCGGGGGGGGGGGGGGGGGGGGCACGTGCCCGGTGTGCCACCCCCTGGCTACGCCACTGGCTATAGGCAACAACAAAAGAAATCGTACGTACTTTGCAACCTATTGTGATTGCACAATGAGGTGTGCATTTGACGTGCCCAAAGATATCGTGACTTTTCTGCGGACAGTGAAACAGACGGATTAAGGACGGTTGCATCAGCAAATGCCGCTATGTTTCATGCTTCCCACTGCGTCACCTTGGCATCTCAACAAAGTCGAAGACGTCACACCAACGGGCCTTCTAGCCACCTTCAGCATTTTATGGCGTGAGTTAGATCTTTATGTGATAGGAAAAAAAATTAGCGCGGCTTGCTTCGAGTCGTGCAAGGCTTGGTCACAGCAGAGCTGGTGAGCACCTAGCTGATCCTGGCTTGGCTAGGCTTTTACCCCCCACACCTCATCTTTGCCACCCCTTGTTATACTATACTATACTATACTATACTATACTATACTATACTATACTATACTATACTATACTATACTATACTATACTATACATAGATATGTTTGCTCTCACTTTGACTGTGTGTTTTAGATGCGAAGCATCTTATGCTCGGGGCTTTGTCCGCCCCTCCCGCGTCCCCCCGTCCCGCGTCCCCGCTCCCGCGTCCCGCGTCCGGCCACTTTCATGAAGTAGGGAAGCACCCATTTTAGATGCGAAGCAGCGATTTGACTCACGTGTGTAACGCCGTACGTTACGTAAGTCCGTACGAATGCGCCGCAACGCGTTCCCCTCGCCGTAGGTGTTGGAGCGTTGCCAAGCAGGTCACGCTCCTCTCGCACGCTTCCCTCGCAGGTGCGCGCTGACGTCACTCTCTCCCTCACCCGCAGCATGCTCGCGGCAGCGCCCGCAGCTGCCGGCTGCTCCGCCCGCTCGCAACACCTCTGTCTGAACGTGTCACTTCTCTCTCGCTTCACCCTCTCCACCGCCCGCAACGCTCGACCGCACGTCGAGTGGAAACACTCTTTCGGCTCGTTTATCTGCGATGACGCCCGTTTCAACCGGGTCAATGCCGTGCGCACCGCTGCTGCTTCGCATCCCATCAGGGTTCCCTTCGGGGAGATGGTCCAAGTTTTTTCGTTTATGCGAACCAGAACACTGTAGTAATATGAAGGCCGTCAACCACTACTACAGTCATCAGAGTCATGGCCGAGAGCACAGAGAGGCTGCTTAGCAATGGATAGGCAGGTGGTGTCTATCGCCCAGATTGACCCCATTCCTTGATCTTGCTTGCGTGTGTTTGGAGGGGGGCTTAGTCCGTCCCTCCTTCCCGCGTCCCACACCACCACAGCGCATGCGCGTCCCGTCCCCCCTCTCTCTCTCCCACGCTCACTCCCTTTCTCTACACTAGGAATCATCTACTCTACGGAGCGGCTCCGGCGTCCCACAGCGCATGCGCGTCCTCTCCTCTAGGAATCCTCTACTCTACGGAGCGGCTCCCCGCTGCTTCGCATCCACACATGGTTCCCTTTAGCGGGAGATGGCGAATTTTTTTTCTATTTCTCTGTTTCTCTTTCTTTCTATTTCCTTCTCTCTCTCATTTTTTCCGTTTTTATCTCTGTGTTCCCTCTCTATATTTCCCTCTTTCTTTCTATGCTATGCTTTACTCTCTCCTCTCATCCTTTCCTCACCCTCAATTCCCTTTCCCACCTCCCTTGCTATGCAATAATACACAAAGCCATGCTATGCTTTATTCGGTGGTTGGGACAGCCGAGTGGGTACGACGTTCGCCTTCGGATAGTGGGTACGCGGGTCCGAATATCACGAAGAAATCTTTTTCGCCAGGAATTTTTCTCCTTCTCTTTCTTTCTGTCTCTCTCTCTCTCTCTGTACTCGTTGTCTGTCTCTCTGTACGCCGGAAAAATCGTGCACTAGTTCTGGGAGCGAAGCAGAACAGGAAGAGGAGGGTGAAGAGAGCGCGTGCCGCTTCATAATGATGATGATAATTTTCTATCTACGACACACGGCAAACCTCGAGCATAACAGTTCTGCTGTAAAGGACAGCAGTCTACGAGGTAAGAGGCAATTCACGCGCAACATAAGTAAGTGGTTACGGCTTAAGAGACGTGACAGTAAGATTAACTACAGGGACGTCGGACTCACAAGCATAATTCGTCGGCAAGCTGAAATCACCATACGCTGAGTCCGTCCAAAAGGTGCTGGATTTTCTATGTCCAGCACTTGCAAGCCTTCAGTGGGCACCATGACTCGAAGACCTAGTACAGTGGAACGTGATACGCCTGAGGTTTTGCGTCCAGTACTATTGAACGCAGCAGCGTAGTTTAAGCTCACGTGCATCTTTTTTGTGCGTTCCCTTCTCCCTATCTTTTAATCTCTCATAGGATAGAAAACCGGACGGATCCTCCTCCATCAGCTCCAAGCCCAGCCGAAAGTTATTTCTGCATCACTTCGAATGCCTGATGCCGTCAGACACGCGTGTGTATGCAATACACCTGCAATTGCCTCTCTTTGTTCGTGCTTATTCTGGACAGATAATTTGCTCAATAAATGGCGCGCGCGACATAAATGTCGCGTATCAGTTAACTGCCTTCAGTGACTCGCATTGTGGTTTCTCCCGAATAATGGCTCTATTGGGATTGATTCGATTCATACGCGTTGGTTCGACCCCAGGAGAAGACGCGCAATCAAGAGCGGCTGCAAAACTTCTCGGCGATAAGCCAAATTCTACTCGGTACAAACGTTATTGAAGGGAACGGAAGTTCGTAGGAAGCGTTTGTCAGAATTTTTTTAGCCAGGAACAGTTAGAAAGGAGCCCCATGTACAGTCGGAATCACACTTGTCTAGAGCGCCCAGCCGGCCGCTGCAGCTGCCGTTTTCTGCAGGAATATGCAAAGACCGACGCTGTAATAATACCAAACATGGTCATATCCCACGCTAGGACCCTCGCGCTGTAATTCAAGCATGAACGGAAGCTTTTAGCTAACGCGAGGGAGAAGCTGCGGTCAACAACAGTGTCGACAGCCACGCGCTCCGCTGCTCTAGACAAGTGTGAGTCTATCCGTACTAGAAATGAAGCACATTGGGCTTGTTGGTATGACATCGATGAAGCCTGTGTGTCCCACGTTTATCTGTGTCCTCGTCATTTTGCGCGCTAAAAGCTCTATCGTTGTCAGGATGACACGTTGAGTGAGTGACAGGATGTGCGCGTATAGCTGACGCACCCGGAGAGGAAGCAGCACCGGTGTGGGTTCGTGACCTTTCCGGGGGCGCTGCTCTCTGAACACTGTCATGCTGTCAGATGTTGCCATATTAGCTCATCAAGCCAACCAAGAAGGACGTTGTAGCCAATCACAGTGCACATGATAACGATTCATGCATAATAGCATAAGGTGGATTAGCGAATAGATAACATTAGGTTGTTTTAATCTGTTCACTTGATACGTAGTTACGCTCCCATTGGCTTTGCAAGACATGTTGCGGAGAAAAGCGTCAGGGCATAGAGAAGCATAGAATAACAGTCGGCTTAATCATAGACGGAGGTGTTGTGGCACTTTCAAAGCTATTAGACAAACGAGACACGAAGGTGTATGTACCGTCGCCACGCTGCACGACTCCAAGTGTACTACACAGAGAGGGGTGACAAACACTGCCAACATTACATTAATCCACAAGAAACACACACACACACACACACACACGCACACGCACACGCGCACGCGCACGCACACGCACACACACACACACACACACACACACACGCACGCACGCACGCAGGCACGCACGCACGCACACACACACACACACACACACACACACACACATATATATATATATATATATATATATATATATATATATATATATATATATATATATATATATATATATATATATATATATATATATATATATATATATATATATATCAAAACAATATTCCTGGCTAACTGGTTAAAATATATGAAAGAAAGAAAGTCACAGTGAAAAACATAACAATAAATGTTAAGTTTTTCACTGACTTTCTTTCACACACACACACACACACACATATATATATATATATTAATCCCCCAATATAATGAAGCTGCTCTTGAATTCATTCAACGACAGGCTAACGTCAGGAATGCGCTGGGAGACTAGGCTGCTCGGCACCAAAGACCGACTGTGGGCCGTCCAGAGCTCAAGGGCCGACGCTTAGGCGGGGATATATGCCCAAACCCCCAACAACTCGCCGGACCTTTCAATAGCATTGTCCTTTGACGACCTTGAATTTCGCGTAGAGTCGGCATCACAATCTGCGTTTCTCTCGCTGACGTTCGTTCAGTACAACTACGGGGGAACCGAACCGAGCACTTGTCGTCCCGCTCGCGTCAAACGCTTAGCGGTTCGTATAACAGAGACACGTCAGGTAACGCTTTGCGTAATCTCAGAAGATGCCAGGGACCCTTAAGCTTCGCCTTTGAGAGTTGAACGCGATAGCGATATCCCGTCCCTACTGCGTACTTCAATCACTTAGTGCATACTATGTAATGGGTAATATGGTTTAAACCAAGAGAAATTATGCGCGGCAAATGTGGGAAATGTTTTCGAACTTGCTAAGCATCCACTACGTGGTGTTAAGGGAATACGCGCAGTAAGGTGTGTGCCGTTTGTAATGGGTGGCTGGCTTTAAACTATGGAATCGTTATGATAGTCACATATTCTGACGCCCGATGGCAATTTACGCTTGTAACACGCAATATTCCTGGGATATTACATGTTATATTGCGACGCCTATATAAAGGACGCTTGCGTTTGCGAAGCATGAAAGTTATTTTCACTGCATTCCCAAGCAGAGGAAGTTATTTTCACTGTATTTCCAAGCAGAGGCATGGCTGTGTGGTAGAACACCTGCTTGCTACGCAGACGGCTCCCGGGTTCGATCCTCAAGCGGACCCGGAAATTTTTATTATTTATTTTATTTGCATCTTTCTCGATTTTTCGTTCACGGACAAGATGATGATTTTTCGCTCACAACCAACGACGCCGACGCCGGAATTTCTGCGAAACGAGCTCTTTAACGCTATCGCGTTAAAATGCGTTGCTTAATCCGCTTCACTTTGCCTCCTTCGTTTATTGTCCTAGCGTCCGCGCTGCAACGTCAAGCCCGACTGGATGACATTCTCGAATGGACGAGCCATCGATTCCCACTGTTAAGGGATGATCGAGAGCTCAGCGTCTTGCCGCCCGGGGTAGTAAGAAGCGCGGCGTTGGCGCGAGGTCAGGACCCGAGGCGGGAGTCCCTGCCCCGTAAAAATAGGCGTCTCGCAGGAGGCCCCCCTGCGACAGACGCCGTTTGGTGCCGTGCGGAGAAAAACGAACCGAAGAAGAAATCCTAAACCGTCATCGTGGCTGTCGCTTTTTTGACCCACTCGCTTTTGCTTTTCTGGCAGCCTTCTCGCTTGCTCGGAGCACCGCGGGTCTGGCACGCACATTCCGCAGCTCGTGAACCCGTCGCTGCTGCTGCTGCTGCTGCGCGTTAACGGCCTGCGTGCCACCGTGATGAACAGCTCGAGGAGGCGTCGCGGGAGAACGTCAGCCTGACGACGCTTGACCAACTGGTCACAGGGCCAACGGTGGCTCTGACGAAGGAAGGCGTGGCACCGGAAGTCAAGATGAAATGGGGAGCGCCTTCACTTCGTTCACTCCATTGAACAGACCTCAAGCGAATTCCTGATACAACGCGAGGATGTCCACTATTTGAATGATTGAATTCGCTCCGGATGGGATGACACCTTAGTGGCTTGAAGTGATGAGTAGAGGCCGGATTTTTAGGCACTTAAAAAGCGCGTTTTAGGCGCCAAAAATAGGCAGGCAAAACACAGTTTTAGGCTTCCAAAATCGTAAATATAGGCACAATAAATTTTTACGTCAATTCAAAATATTTCAAACAAAGACGTACGCGACTTGTATTTACGACAGAAAAGCAAGAAATGTTATTGTTCCCGATGACACAAAGGCGCCAACAGTTGAACATAGCCACGCAATTGTCATTTTTGCCGCACGGTTCGTAGAACACAGTCTCTCCTTTTATTCTCTATCATGGTGAGTAAAGTGTCCACCGTGGAATCGACACAGCCGTGGATCTCTTTATTTTCGGCATGCACAGAAACAGGTAGTTAGGCCGCTAAAAAACCAGAAGGGAGGGATGCCTCGTATTGGCCGGGTCTAATCAAAGGCCCCTCACCAGGTCCTAGAATTTTGAACTGACGAATGTTTTCCATGAATTGGGGGCTCACGATCACGTCTGCCAAGATTTGCAACGTTACGCGCCGCGGAAAAATGTGAAATTTCAAAATGAACACCGCTTGCCCTTCTCGCAGGCGCGCGACTCAAGATGGAGGGGTTGACGTACAAGGAATGCTCCTGCGTAGTTATCTGAGCTTCGCTCCTCTACGTAGACATTGGTGCTCTGACATCGCTCGCAGTAGCACGTGACACTGCGAGAATTATTCGAGGCGACATGTGTAATTTCTGTAATATGTTGCTTAAATAGATGAATGAAAGTTCAGAGAAATAATAAAACACACAAGCGGAATATGTTTGCATTTTTATTTTTTATTTCTTACTTCGAATCGCAGCGAGATGTGAGGCTAAACTGCCTCCATTTCGTATGCGTTCGTGTTTTCGCCATTCCCGCGTCGCGCCGACACCAGCGCTAACAACGCTTGGTGCGATTTTGGTGCATTGTGCCTAACAACAGTTCCAGCTGTGCGACGCGGTGTGTCGCGGTAAGGATACGTGATCCGTGCCAGCCTCTCCAAACGTGCACGCACTGAGAGATCCATCCCACAGAAACAGGCAGTACACACAGAGAACGCCGAAACGACAAAACACCGCTCGCGTGCACGACTTGGCTCAGGCACGTCATGCGCACGTGACCTTGCGTGCGCATGACGCCCCTCGCATAATGGTTTCGCGGCTCGTATTGAACCAACTTGAAAAATTATTGTGGGCCAACGCTGTTCATTGGGCACGCATCAACAAACAAAACCAAACCCGCGTGCACATCACATTTTTCGTACTTTTGATCTACACTCTCCTTTCCCCTAACAACACTCCATGGTTTCGCATTCGTCCGTCACCTTCCCGCGGCTGCACAGAGGGACCTCCTATTTCTTGCCCACTGCCACACCCATGTCTTCAAGGTGGTTCACTTTTTTGACGACACTGGAATGGACAAACGGCTCTAGAAACCAACCGCCGCGTCCTCGACCATGGACGCCACTCTCCCTTCTTCTCATCTCATCTTCCCATGTTTATTTCCCTCTCCTTATTCCATAGTAGACGTTGACTTGCTCCCATTTAGGGTTGCAGAAACAGCGTCTTTTCCTCTCCTGAACCTCTCCTCCTTCAGCCGCTCGCGACATCTCAACGCGTTGGCGTAAGATGGCCGGCGCGTCCCATTTTACGGCTTCTAGCGGTTGTTTTTCTGAAATTGGTTGAACTAGAGGGCTAGCTTGAACCCCATTGTGTTCCTAAAGGTTGATGTTGCCCGGTAACATGAATAACGGTCTCAAACTGCACTCGAAAGTGAAATATGAGGTTAAATAGTGTTCATATAGGCACTCATTTGGAAAATAGGCATTTATGGGCACTTATAGGCGCTTTAGGCACGATTGCCAAAAATAGGCATTTATAGGCACTATAAAAACACTATAAAAGCCCTTCTTAACCTCTGACTCGTGCTCATATATCAATGTGGCACGATAGAAACGCAAGGAAAAAAATAGGCATTTGCCTATAATCCGGTCTCTAGTGATGAGTATACGTGGAATTCAGTGCTACGCAAGCTTCCCACAGATCAATCAAAGCGCAGCGTTCGTCGCCTGCAGAGTATAGGGAATTGATGAGGGCTAAGAAGAAGAAGAAGAATGCTTTATTTTCAATGAAATGGTTTACAAAAAATTTCTGCGAAAACATCCGGATCCGTAGCCAATATGGCTAGTTAAGGATCCGTTACAGACAATGCATGTTGTGGTTTAATTTGCGAGTACAATCTTTTTCTTCAAGCTCGCACAGTCTTGGGCTTGTATTGATTCACGGTGGTGGTGGTGGAGTTGATGATGATGATAATGACGATGACGACGACGACGACGATAATAATAATAATAATACTAATAATAATAATAATAATAATAATAATAATAATAATAATAATAATAATAATAATAATAATAATAATAATAATGAATTTCGCCACAAGAGCAAGGTAACGACTGCGATAGCAAGAAATTGTTTCAACGCGATAGCGTTAAAGGAGCTCGTTTAGCAGAAATTCCGGTGTCGGCTTTGGTGTCGCTGGTTGATGTGAGCGAAGAATCGGGAAAGATGCAAATCAAATAAATGATAAAAGTTGGCAGTTCGAGTGACAATCGATCTCAGGCAGTCTGCGTGGCAAGCCCATGTTCTACCACAGAGCCATACGCCATTACTTGAAAATGCTTCGAAAAAAAACAAAAACAAAAAAAAAACACTATATATGGATGTCATTTAGTGGGAGGAGTCTCCTCCACGCATGTAATAATGCGGGTCAGAAGCGTAGAATCGCGCCAGGCATTGAGCGGGTGTTTTAAAGGCCCTCCCATTACAAAGCGCTCAGACATATCTAATCATCATCCCCAGAAAAAGCACGACAAAGTGAGCAGCTGCTGAGGTTCGCGTGTTGCCCTACGGACACGCAGTGGGGCCCTCCGCTGCTTCGCAAAAGAGAGAATAACGGCGTAGTGGGCACTCGTAAGTGTATTCGCAGCAGGCATTCCGATAGTTTGAAACAGCCAATGTTACACGCACAGATGATCGTTTCCTGGCGGCACGGTTGAGGCGTGCACCGAGAACTGAAGCCAGGCTAGCAATTGAGAAGGCGATGCGCACGATTACGCTATCGCGTTCTACTCTTGAAGGCGAAGCTCAAGCGTCCTCCAAGTTTTTCATACACAACTAAGGAAACCGACAGACAGTTAAGCCAATGAAAGTATTTGTGGTTTGTTAGTGTAATGATTCTCGCGTAAATTGAAAGGAATTAAAGTGGACGAAAAACCAGCCTTTCTGTTGGTGAGATCCGTATCCACAACCTTCGAATCACGCGTGATTCAAAGGTTGTGGGTTCGGACCCCACCCACACCCCCCTCCCCCCCGCGTCCCTACATGATCATTCAAGGCGGGCGGGACGTTTCCTCCTTGCTTGAGCAACAATCGACTGCAGGCCTCGCACAAGGAGGGGTGATGTTATCGCATGCGCCCTCCGTGCGACGGAGATGGACCGGCTCGTTCAATCTATGCTTCAGCCGCATTCGACGACTCCGCTCGCGCGCTTTTACCCGCGGGTAGAACATAGGGTGAGCGGGGGGCATGTTATCAATTTGGACTTTATACGGAACATGACGGCGACGGCAAAACCTGTCGAGAGTGTCCATATAATTGCTATCGCGATAATAATAATAATAATAATAATAATAATAATAATAATAATAATAATAATAATAATAATAATAATAATAATAATAATAATAATAATAATAATAATAATAATAATAATGAACATGCTTTAATCTACCCCGCACGCAGGGGTTCAGGGAGGCGCATGTCGCTAAGCGGAGAATGCGGCAAAAGTACTTCGCTTCTTTCGGTGTTAGTGCTTTGCTGTCTCAAATTTTAGTAGAATTACCAGAGTAAGTGGCTTCCTTCTCTCGCACCACCCAAGACAACGAAAAGTTCGAAGTAGTACGCTTGATGTCAGCGCTGAATTCGTTGTTCTCATCTCGATTGCGTTTGAAAATTCCTCTCACGACTGTACATCCACTTTCGCAGGGCGTGGTGTGGCGAGCCAATCTCTATAGTGTTTTGCGCGTTTACGCGGCTAAAGCAACTTCGTCAGCAGGGGTATGACTCGCTCGCTGTATTCTGCACTGCAATCACCACAACATCCGGTCTGCGCGTGCATGATTCGTAACAGAGCCGAGGCATCACTGTCACGTCTAGCTCCGACGTCGCCTCACGCGGAAGCCGCATCGCATAAACGTTTCATTCTCACGTAACGGCGGGTGCTTCGCGTATCGAGTTGCCACCGCGGTTGCGCGCTCTTTCGTCACGAGAAATGGCGTTCGTTCGACGCCAGAAAGCTGCATGACGCCTTGTGGCGATTTATATATTTTAAAGGACATGAATAAAAAAAAATCGGATTGTTGTTCTAGATAAAAGTACTGGTGTTGAGAAACCTAAAACGAGTATGTGGTGCCTGGGAATGCATCGAATATATTTTTATTGCCGGCGGCTTCTCAGTGACGTGTCATAGCGGTGTGACGTCACGTGAAGACAGCAACTGGTGACGTGCTAACGGTAAATCTGTCATCTGCTCGTGGTGCACATAAAGAACGATGAGTGAATTGTTGTCCAGTGACCATGACAGTGATTTCTGCGATTTAGGCTGCATGCAGGCTCGCAAACTCAGGAACACTCTGGATTCGTCGGGATAATGTCTATTACAGTGGAGCTGGCTTGCAGATACTCTGCGACGAAAACTTTAAAGTGAAAATAAAATACTTTATACGTGTTGTCTGACTCCGCCGTGTGGAGATCTCGAGCGTTGACGCTGCATGCGCAGGAAACGAAAAAATTTCCATTTTGCGATGTCTTCAAGTCGCGTCAGTACTCCTTAAAGGAACCACTGTTTCTAAGCGACAGACGTATCAAAGAAACTTAGCGCCACCTGGCATTCCCCCATTCACGCTCACATTCACACGCGCATGCACGCAAGAACACACCCCGCAAACAGCGCTCAGAGAATGCCAAGTTGCGCCTTCGCATATGACGAGTTACCAACTAGCTCAACAGCCACTTCGGACTGTTCACACCATCGCTTGACACAAGTGTACAAGGACGAGCAGCTATTTGCGGTTGTCACAAGAAGAGGACACGCAAACGACGCTGTTGTGCCCTCGGCCTGAGCATTCAGAGCGCCGCGTTCGGGAGGTCGTCAGCTTCCAATCGTCTACGCGGCCTGACCCTGCATCTCGTGGAGGCTTACCGCGTCGCCTCTATAAATAATAGGTGCTGCTTCGGACACCTTCCCGCTCGGCCCGTAAGTGTGTCACGGCTGCAGTGTTCCTTGTATCCGTGGGAGCGGCAGGATGGCTTAATCAGCAACTCTGGCTCGTTTGGTTCGCACAGTGGTCTGTTCTTGTGTTTACCCTTTTTTCTTCCGCTATGCATCCTACGTCACCGAGTGAAGTGCGTTGTTTGCGCGCAAATCCTAGTTTTTTAGAAATGCGAAGGGACAGTGTTTTGTAGGGAGACGAAGTGTGGCGCTGCAATTTATACGAACTAAAGGACCTTATACGAACGTGTAGGCTAGGTGCATCGTTTGATCACACCAATGCACGCGCCGGACAAATCGGAGCAGCGGGAGAGCGCCTACCGGGCCGCAGCAGAAGATGTGCAAGAGGACGAAGAGAGCACGCGCCGGCATAGTTATTGCGTGCGAGAAACGTCAAAGGCCATTCATGATGACGACAGTTTTGGCCAACGCGTAACGCTTTCACGAAAAGCGCCAGAGTTCCGCTGTAAAAACATAAATAAGCATGCGTGGCAATGTATTGACAGCAGACCCTGAAACATTAGCCCTGGATGCTTTACAGCAACAGCACTTGAGTTGAGTTTAGTTGAGTTGAGTTAAGCGCTTGATTCGTCATTCATTACGCTGCGAGCAAGCTGATGGGCATACAAAAAAAAAGAACAAGTTAGGGCAGCTTCGCATTAGGGGTGCCAAGCCTGAAGGAAGTGCGCACCTGGGCAGCATTCTTCGTTTCTCTTTGGTTTTCTTTTCCTTTCCTCATCTCTTTATTTCTTTTTCCGTGCTTTCTTCCGGTCTTTTTCTCTCTCTTTATTTCAATTTATTTCTTCCGCTCTCTTTATCTATCTTTCTCTCTTTCTTGCTCCTCCTATTTTTCTTCCTATTTTTTTCCTTTCCTTTTGTTTCTATTTCGCTCTTGCTTCCTCTTTTTTCTATTTTTATACGTAGTTTTGCCTGCGTTACGCCAAGCGCACCAGTTTTGCTTTTTTCTCAAGGGGCTCGAAGAACAAGAGGAAGAAGACTTCTCCTTGGCGCGAGTGCGCGCTCAATATGCTAACACATGGAGCGTTACGCCAAGCGACGACGACAGCATACTCCAGCACACATCCCGATTCCCTAAAGTGCTCCGCACTTAAAAAGCAAGCAACACTGCGACCACCATTGTGACAGAATGAGGCTGTCGCTGTCCAAGGAAGTGGCGGAGAGAGCCGAACTCAATTTTTGTTGATATTTTCGACAGCATTACTTCTCGCATCGAAATGCACTGCCTGGGGCGGTGAAGCATTTAGCCGTCGGCACCATTTTTCGCTACCACCGAGGAAAATGTTTCGCCGATCGATTGAATTTGTGGCTGATTATGAAACGGGCTTTTATGAGCACGCGTTGCAGGCCAGACAGGATTTCAATGTTGCTTGGCTCAGACCTCTTCAAACTTTTTGCAAAACATTATCCTGCAGTATCACTGAATGAAATCCACGAGAACTTATTCCGAGAAGGCTTTCCGTCGTGCACAGGGTCGTCCACACGTAAATTTAACACCTCATTAATATTCAAGACTTGACAGAAGTTGATGTTTAACACATAATTTGGGAGACTTTTACTGCGTTTATCGCCACCATGATTGGACGTCGTACATACAGCGGGTGTGCCCCTCGCGACGCTCCACTTTTACCGGCTCGAATACTGACGGGGTGGATGAGGTCGAGCCTGTACATTTGCCGCTGAATTTCTCGCAGCTGCAAAGTCGAGCCTACCAATAAACAAACAGCACAGAAAGCAGGTCACACGTCATCAATGACGTCATCAGACCTTGGCCAAATGGGGGCCGATCTCGGAGGCAGTGCAACACGAGGTGAGGCGCGGAAAGCGTCGAGGCCGTGCACGGGGGGTGCATTCGACTGGGAACGACAGTGCAGCTTAATATGCAACGTTAATGAGAACTGAAAATGGTACCGAGGAAAGTACAGGGGATGCTATTTGTAGCAGTTAGGATGCACATGTACGAAAAGATAACTTGCCGCTGGCAGGGACCGAACCTGCGACCTTCAAATAACGCATTAGCAGGGACAGTTGGGCGAGTTGGTTGAAATTCGTGTTTTAAAAAAGCGCGAAAAAGCCACAACAGACGAAGGAGACAGGACGACGCGCTTCCTGTCTCCCTCCCGTCCTCTTCATGTAGGGCACGCAATTATGTACTCCATAAAGTGTGCGGGGGGGATGGCCGCCGCTGTAGCTCAAATGGTGGAGCATCGGGCGCGTTATTCGAAAATCGCAGGTTCGATCCCTGCTAGCGGCAAGTTATCTTTTCGTCCATGTACATCGTAACTGCTACAAATAACATGCCCTGTACTTTCCTCGGCATCATGGTCTGTTAGTTCTCATCAATATTGCGTCTAACAAAAAAAAAAAAAAAAAGAAAAAAAAAGAAAAAAAAACGAGCCCTTAGATTTTTCACTTCTTTCCCTGCGTCTCGCGCGAGCTGGGCTTTCCTTAGCTTTGCCTAAATATATCACTTTTTCTGCGCAATGTGCTGAGGTTTCTTTATGCGGGCTTTACTGGAGGCATGCAATTACGGAGTCGTCATCTATCGGAAGCGCCTCGCATGAGTGTTGCAGGGATAACGCGTCGCGATTCCTCTTAGGTTTGGCTAGCGGCGCTCAATGAAAACAGCTTCCGGGAGCTCTTCTGGCCATTTGTGTGAATTCCGTCAAGACGAGAGAAGCTTTTTTTAACCCTTTGAGACGCTATGTACACAATTGTGTACATTGCTTGTTTTTGCTTCTTGTATCAACTAGGGGCTAAGAGAGAGCGACATACATTGAGCTTCGGATAGATTGAACCTCCTACATAATAACTTGTCTTCCATTTAACTTCATTTCGCAGCGTGCTGTTGCGTATGATGACATTTTCTGAAGGCACTACCCCGTTCGACGAGTCGTTCGAGGAGCCGCGTCCTGCGAGCCATGTTAAAAGTATACTTTTTCTTTGCTCTAAATGGACATAACGAAAAATGAATTTTTACTATATTTCTAGCCCGAGATTTGATTCTATTTTTGCCAAAATAGAGCATGGATGACTTCAGGATAAACAGATATTTAATGAGAACCTAATTAGATTAAGTTACTATAACACGCATAAATGAACATATTATGACATTATTTTTAGTTGCAATAGTATACTGAGTGCCTTGAAATAACGTTTTATTATTTTGACCCATTTACAGACAGTTTTTCATAGGTGGCGTCTGAAAGGGTTAAAGGGACACTAAAGAGCTGAACGATATTTCGCGTGTTGGTAAAGTACAATTTCACACTCCCGAAAATACCACTCTTACCGCGACACGACGCTTGGTAAGCGAGAAAACGCGCGAAAAGAAAATGCGGGTGGAGACGCCACCTTGAGATTCCCAGGCCAAACACCATGACTTCATAGATTTTGAAGGCGTCTACTGGGTCCTACGTATACCTTTTAATCGATAAAAATGAAGCACATTGTCATCTCTGGGTGCCATAGACCTAGCATACGAAGTTTCAGAAAATTTGATCGAGCCAATGTCGCGAAAATACGACAAATACATTTTGAAATTTTCGACGTCGCGCGCGTAGATTTCGGCGCGAAATTTAGAAATGAAACTTCAACCTTGATTTTTTCTCCGCTAATATTGGACTTATGATAGTGAAACATATGGCATTAGAGTTCTCAGAGTGCAGTTTGTCAATCTAAACCAAGTCATTGTTTCTCTTTAGTGTCCCTTTAATGCGAAAACAACAGGACACAAGGCAATCACGGAATCGCTAACAATTAAACGTTGTCTGTTTACAGAATGCGTTCAGGGAGCGCACATCACGCGCGTTCGCCGCGCTCCCCCAACCGGATTCTTGCTTAACAGGCAATCACTGAGAGCAAGCAGTGAAGACGCGTTAAAAATGAATAGCCTCATCGCGAGTCACGAAGATATAATCTTGTATCGCCGATTCACCCGCATCTTGGCGGTGAGCAAAGCCGCATCCGGCCGCTCCGTGTGTGGCTGTGCTCCAGGCGTCGGCCCCGTGGCCCGAACTGCCATCGGCGAAAGGCAGCAACGCGCGCCTGGTCTGCGGCGCGCAGTGGCGTTGACAGCGGAGGCCAACACATCGGTGCCGTTGTTCCACGGACGATAGATCGCGCTCGACGCGTGTAACACGAAAGGCCCCGGTAGGGTCGTCGGAATTTCGTCGAGATAAATCCGCCGGCGGATGCGACGGCCCACTTTCTTGATGCGCACGCGGACGCCTTGTCTTTACGCTGCACCAGAGCAAAGACTTTCTCGCGCGCATTTGCGTGTTTCACAGCATGGCTTCCACCGTTATTTCAATCGTGTTTGTACAAGAAGTCCAACGGTCGAGATAGGTCAACCCCTTTCTTTCTTCGAAGCTTCTTGGTTTTTCACGCTTTGGCCCGGTGCGTACTGGTCTTTGCGCGTTAGCTGTAGACAGTCTTCTTGCCTATTTAAATTTCAGTTGCGGGTTGAGTATCCTAATTCCTCTCAGTGCCTGCGTTCTTTTCGTCGGTGTAATTACTCATCCGCAATTGAAGTTTGGAGGTCGTTATGACGTAAAGATACACGTTACATAGTAAATAACTGTTGCAGAAAGAGAGCGACAACTGTCACGGGGCCTCCTGTCATTGTTATGGGGTTAAATGCAGGGCAGATGAATCGACGAGCAAGCTGGAAAACAACGGGGAAAAAACATAATGGAGCTCATAAACAGGCGAAATGGAGTAACAATCAATATTAAAGTAATTACATCTTGAAAGCGAAAGCATAATTTGTAATATATAACGAAAATAATAAACCTGTTTTCTGGATTAGCGAAGTAGCGACATTTTACGTGATAATTTTGCATATTCTACTGGAGTGCATAATACATTTTACTCAATATACGATGTAGGTTTAATATAAACACAAGTACCAGAAAATTAAGGCACGCGAAGGAATTAAAATAGGATAGGTGATACTATCAAAAGTTGGCTTAAAAGCTGGAATAATTTTTTCTTTAAATGGACCTTAAATGTCGTTAGTGTTAAGAAAGTTTTTGTGAACAAAGTTAATGAGCTTCAGAGCTCAATACCGGAAAACAACGCCGTCTGTTTTCTGTAGTTCGAGTGAACTTTCTACAACAGTAAATTATGTCGTAAAGAGAATCTATTTGTATTTTAGCGTTTGTGAGATAAGAAGACTTTGAAACTCGCTGTCATGCTGACGTGCACGAAAAATGAGCACGCCTAGTTTCAATGATGCGTTGGATGAGGAGATGGCCGAGGTCATTGGTGTAGAGGATTATCTCCAATGAGTGATTATTCTAATTGTTTGATTTTGCATATGAGCAAGCTTCGAACGATGAATGATTATCCCAGGATGAGGAACAGTGTGTCGGGTGACTGTGAATGAGAGCACAGTATAATGAACGAAGAATGTGCAGTGGAATCGATCAAAACACGAATTCCAAGAGAAATCTTGGGCGAAATTTCCGCCTTCATCCTTGAATTGACAAGTCGGCTCGTAGAAACGTTCGCTCCCGCAACATTCCGTGCTTGACCGCTTCTCACAACTTAATGCGTCCCATTCCAGCCCGTAAGGAATAATAATACCTAGGGTTTTACGTGCCAAGTCCACGATATCATAATTATAATATTAATATTTTCGGGAACAGTACATTTCTCGGAATTTTTGCCACTCCTCTTACCGATCGTTGCTTTTCATGTTCATGCCACTTCATGACTATACTTTTGAATTATTCTGTCTCTCTTGGATTTTTAGCGCTTTCTTTCTTAATTTTTGTACTACTTGATGCCGTGTTGTACTTGTTAAGCTTATTTTGTATTCCTCATGCATGATTGTCCGTGATATCCTGCTGCTTTGCCAGCTTGTAAAGGGGTCGGGACCTCGTCAAGCTCTCGAGCTTTTTTAGTCCTGTACTCCTCCTATCCAAAGAAAATAAGACTGATTGATTAATTGATTGATTGATTGAAATTCATGTCATAGTGAAGGGCTTCCGAAAATTTCGACCATCTGGTGTTTAAAGTGCACTGACATCGCGCAGCGCGCGGGTGACTGGCATTTTCAAGAGAGTTGTTTACTGGGCAAGTTCGTACATCGGTATACACTCGAATAAAGCCACTAAAACAGGGAAAGAGGCAGAGAGCAGCGCCTCTCTGTCTGCGTCTCAGTGTTTCACCCTCTAGCATTTCGCCTCCATGCCAGCGTTGCGGCCGGGATCAAATTTCGCGCGTGTGGGCAGCCGAGTGCCATAACCACCTCGGCGGACTGCACACGGGTTCCCTCGTCTCTCTCACTAATATATATATATATAAGGAGAGAGAGAAAAGCAGACCCATGTGTCAAGTATTTGAGAGTCCCCACCAGATTTTTTTTTTGTTTTGTTTTGTTACGCCGTCCGCTCTTACAGGCTCACACTCACACGTGGTTTTCCCTCGTGGGGGGCCAAATGATCATCAGTAAAGTGGTTTTTGGCCGTTTCTCACCTGGGCCCGCCCTGCCATTGCAACTATCTTGAACTAGCTTGATTACCAGAGGGATGAACGTTCTTGCGCAAATCAAGCAATCGTGCGTGTGACTGCAGCAAGAAAACAGCGACGACGATGTATGACGACGACGCTGGAATGACTGAATTTTTGCACTGTTGCGAGTAAACGTTGCAAGAGCCCTGTTTAGTCTGCCCATCGCAAATTTCAATCCGGCGGCCGGACGTCGGGGTGCGCATATAGTGCTTGCGCCACGATCCGCGATGCAAAACCGCGCCGCCGCTCGGCGGAACTTGCGCAAGCGTGCGTTACAAGAAAAAATAGTGATAAGTTTCGACGCATCGGGGCGGAAGAGAACGTAATCCGGGCGTTGGCTCCATCGGCTGCTCCGCTTGGAGGTTGTGAATTTGGCGAACTAACGGCTATATACTGCGAACACGAGTGTTAACCGGAAGAGGTTGACCCGATTCAGCGCGAGAGGCACGGGGCGGTTGACACATGCGCGGTCTTACGGAGAAGTCTCGAGGTTGACCTCAGAAAAAGAACAGTGATACAGGCTACAGGGATCTAAGAAACAGCTTCCATGAAATACGCGTACTCTATATATCGTTGCGCTACTCCGAATCACGACGAATTAATAGGAGCGGGTATACACTACCACGTTGGCTCGGGGATCGTTGGATGAGGCGAGTGCTCGCTAATTGTTTTTATTATTAAAGTGAAAGCCTCATCAGACAGTGACCCTGAAAATGCAGCGTGCGGTACGGAAAGTGACGAGCGCTGCAGAAACTGCTCGGTAGGCGAGAAGGGAGCTCGGCTGACCGTTTGCGACGTCGCGACGACGTCACAGATGGCCGAAATTTGTGACGTGACACATGAAGACGTCATCATCGCCGCTTGGTCAAAAGGTGGGCCGATCTCGGAGGTGCTGAAAGCTAGGGCGAGTGCTCAATGCAAATGACTCACAAGGAAAAGAACGCTCAATGAAGGGAGGAGAAAAGGCATTGATGTCAGTCAGGAAGGACTTAGGGCCCCCCGGAAGTTCTTGTTACTATTACTACTTCGTTTTTAAACTCCACGTTCTGTAATAGGAAATTTCTTCTTTAGTGCCCCATTTATTTATCACGCATTATTATCTCACCCGGCAGCCTTTGCTTAATTGTACGGTCGCTAATATGCGCTTTAATTATACGAAATCACAACGGCTGTATACGAGAGAGAAGCTCAGTGATGCACGACGTCCGCGATGTTCCAGTCATGCTTTTACAAAGTTAAACGTTTCAGTTGAGGTGGTGAATAGCTCCTCAGTCAGTTGCGAGCAGCAGTGTACCAGGACAACTAGAAACACGTCGAAAGGTTCACAAAAGTTACGTGAATGTCAGCTTCCAGAGGAATGGTTTCAGTTTGGCGTTATAAATAAAGCATGACCATAGGCGTGCGCACGAGGGGGGGGCAGAGGGGGCGGCCGCCCCCCCCTAGTCACCTAAGAGAAGGGGGGCGCAAAGTCTGCCCCATACATTGACTTAATAGGGAGGGGGGGTGCTGTGATGAACCTTCGCCCCTCCCCCCCCCCCCCCCTGAAAGGGAACCCTGCGCACGCCTATGATCATGACATAAGATGGACAGAGCGGGATTACAACGAAATAAATGCGATTGTTGCGATATGGGCCATCCAGGCGGTTGTGACTGACAACTTAGAGCGATTTTCTTGTTTTCTCCTTCTGCGTTCTTGTTTTCATTCCTCGTATCATGCCTATTCCGCAACATGGGCCGGAAAATACATAGCGAGGT